>JARQOC010000001.1:330320422-331520422 GCA_033576535.1 Allobates femoralis | reverse complement strand
GTGACGTCAGGCCAGGTCCTGGAAGCACAGAGCCGAGCGCAGGAGGCATCGCTGGATCGTGGAGAGGTGAGGATAATGATTTTTTTATTTTTAACCCTTTCATTTCACAGGATATCACTTCTGCAATGTATGAATATACATTGCAGAAGTGATATTATGGCACAGAGCGATTTTAGTGTACTGAGCATGCTCAGTACACTAAGATCGGGTCCGAGGAACTCAGCTGTTTCCTCGGATCCGCGCTCCATAGGCCCCATGTTGGAGGAGGGGTGGGCACCGGGCAGAGCTGCAGGACAGGAAGTCCCCTCCTCCCTCCTCTCTGGCCGGCGCGGCCGCCGGCGGTCAGCACGGGGCCCCCCAGGGGGTGCGGGGCCCTCTAGGGGGCGGGCAATGCGCCCTCCACAAGATGGCGCCCTAGGCAATCGCCTAGGGTCGCCTACCTATCGTCCCGGCCCTGCTACTGGCTAACTACTTGCTGTTTTGCCTTTTTATACTGGCTCATTACCTTGACTACGCCCCACCCACTTGTGACTGGCCGTACCACCCCTTGCCTGCCTAAAGTCCCAGGCTCCGGGTTGGGGCTTATGTCAATGGATGTGTGTTTTGGAGGTGTTTGATATACCGTATATACTCGCGTATAAGCCGAGTTTTTCAGCCCAAAATTTGGGCTGAAAAGTGCCCCCCTCGGCTTATACGCGAGTCAATACGGCCCCCTCAAAGTTTGGCGCCCCCACCTCCCTTTCTGGGCCCCCCCCGCATGCAGCGCTGCGCATATACATTACCGGTCTAGCAGCTGTCACCCTCCGATGGCGGATCGCGGCTCCCGGCTCCGGGCTCCATCTTCCTCGCTGTCTTCCTGCTTGTCAGGTGACCGGCCGGCGTCGCGATGACGTCATCGCGATGCGCGATGAGCCCCGGTCACAAGGCAGGAAGACAGCGAGGAAGATGGAGCCCGGAGCCGGGAGCCGCGATCCGCCATCGGAGGGTGACAGCTGCTAGACCGGTAATGTATATGCGCAGCGCTGCATGCGGGGGGGCCCAGAAAGGGAGGTGGGGGCGCCAAATTATGAGGGGGGCCCTGCTGGGGCCATGTATACTACCACTGGGGCTATATACTACCACTGGGGCTGTATACTATTACTGGGGCTGTATGAATACTACCACTGGGGCTATATACTACCACTGGGGCTGTATACTACCACTGGGGCTGTATACTACTACTGGGGCTGTATGTATACTACCACTGGGGCTATATACTACCACTGGGGCTATATACTACCACTGGGGCTGTATACTACTACTGGGGCTGTATGTATACTACCACTGGGGCTATATACTACCACTGGGGCTGTATACTACCACTGGGGCTGAATATACCACTGGGGCTGCTGTATACTACCACTGGGGCTGTATACTACCACTGGGGCTGTATACTACTACTGGGGCTGTATGTATACTACCACTGGGGCTATATACTACCACTGGGGCTGTATACTACCACTGGGGCTGTATACTACCACTGGGGCTGTATACTACCACTGGGGCTGTATGTATACTACCACTGGGGCTATATACTACCACTTGGGCTGTATACTACCACTGGGGCTGAATATACCACTGGGGCTGCTGTATACTACCACTGGGGCTGTATACTACCACTGGGGCTGTATACTACCACTGGGGCTGTATACTACTACTGGGGCTGTATGTATACTACCACTGGGGCTATATACTACCACTGGGGCTGTATACTACCACTGGGGCTGTATACTACTACTGGGGCTGTATGTATACTACCACTGGGGCTATATACTACCACTGGGGCTGTATACTACCACTGGGGCTGTATACTACTACTGGGGCTGTATGTATACTACCACTGGGACTGTATATACCACTGGGGCTGCTGTATACTACCACTGGGGCTGTATACTACCACTGGGGCTGTATTTACCACTGGGGCTGCTGTATACTACCACTGGGGCTGAATATACCACTGGGGCTGCTGTATACTACCACTGGGGCTGTATACTACCACTGGGGCTGTATATACTACTGGGGCTGCGTGTATACTACCACTGGGGCTGTATATACTACTGGGGCTGCGTGTATACTACCACTGGGGCTGCTGCTGTATACTACCACTGGGGCTGCTGTATATACCTCTGGGGCTGCTGTATACTACCACTGGGGCTGCTGCTGTATATACCACTGGGGCTGCTGCTGTAACACTGCTGGGGCCTGTATATACCACTGGGGAGGCTGCTGTATACCACACTGCTGGGGGCTGTATACCTGTGCTGGGGTCCACCCTCGGCTTATACACGAGTCAATAGATTTTCCCAGGTTTTGGGGGCAAAAGTAGGGGGGTCAGCTTATACACGGGTCGGCTTATACACGAGTATATACGGTACAAACTGTCACTATCTCCTGGCTCCAGTTCCTACATGTGGCCAACCTGGTCGCAGGGGCGCCACATTTTCTTTATGTTTGGGATCATTTTCTTGTTGGACGATAAATTTCCGTCCCAGTCTCAGGTTTTCTTCCAGAATGGTCCTGTATTTGGCTCTGTACATCTTCCCATCAATTTTAACCATCTTCCCTGGCCCTGCTGAAGAAAAGCAGGCCCAAACCATGATGTTGCCGCCACCATGTTTGACAGTGGGGATAGTGTTTTGAGGGGGAAGAGCTGTGTTGCTTTTACGCCAAACATATCGTTTTGCATTGTGGCCAAAAAGTTCGATTTTGGTTTCATTTGACCAGAGCACCTTATTCGACATATTTAGTGTGTCTCCCAGGTGGCTTGTGGAAAACTTCAAATGAGGCTTTTTATGGATATCTTTGAGAAATGGCTTTCTTCTTGCCACTCTTCCATAAAGGCCAGATTTGTGCAGTGTACGACTGATAGTTGTCCTATGGACAGACTCTCCCACCTCAGCTGTAGATCTCTGCAGTTCATCCAGAGTGATCATGGGCCTTTTGGCTGCATCTCTGATCAGTCTTTTCCTTGTTCGAGATGAAAATTTAGAAGGACGGCCGGGTCTTGGTAGATTTGCAGTGGTTTGATACTCCTTCCATTTCAATATGATCGCTTGCACAGTGCTCCTTGAGATGTTTAAAACTTGGGAAATCCAAATCCGGCTTTATACTTCACCACAACAGTATCTTGGACCTGCCTGGTGTGTTCCTTGGTCTTCATGATGCTCTCTGCACTTGATGCAGAACGCTGAGACTATCACAGAGCAGGTGCATTTATACAGACACTTGATTACACACAGGTGGATTCTATTTATCATTGCCAGTCATTTAGGACAACATTGGATTATTCAGAGGTCCTCACTGAATTTATGGAGTGAGTTTGTTGCACTGAAAGTAAAAGGGCCGAATAACATTGCACGCCCCACTTTTCAGTTTTTTAATTGTTAAAAAAGTTTAAAATATCCAATAAATTTCGTTCCACTTCATGATTGTGTCCAACTTGTTGATTCTTCAGAAAAAAAATTGAATTTATATCTTTACGTTTGAAGCCTGAAATGTGGCAAAAGGTTGAAAAGTTCAAGGGGGCCAAATACTTTCACAGCACAATGTATATGCTAAAATAAATGATTTAATTAAAAAGTACAACTTGCCCCGCAAAAAGCAAGCCCTCGTATGGCTATATTCACAGAGAAATAAAAAAAATGATGGCTTTTGGAAGACTGGGAAGGAAAAACAAAAAACGGAAATTCACCCATGAGTGAAGGGTTAAAGTGTTACTAAGGGATAACAATACCCCTTTTAAGAGTTGGCCACTTTGGACAGATCCATTAAACTTCAAAGGGTTTCCTGAAAGTAAGTTCTCCTAATGCTAGGTTCCATAGTAATCAGCCCTAATCTGTGGGGAAATAAGCCCAAAAGTGTTTAATCCTTCTGCAGCGCCACCCAAGGATAAGTAATCCATTGCACAATGGCCATCAGTGGAAATCACTGAGATGCCCTTGTATTGCATGGATACGAAAGGTCCTCTACAAGGGGTACGTCACACACAGCGATATCGCCAGCGATATCGCAGTGTGTGAAAAGCAGCAGCGATCAGGCCTCTGCTGTGAGGTAGCTGATCGCTGCACATCCTTCAGGACCATTTTTTGGTCCTAGGTCTCCCGCTGGTCAGCAAGCATCGCTGCGTGTGACAGCGAGAGACCAGCGATCAGCGACCTCACAGGCTGGTATCCATGATAAACACCGGGTAACTAAGCAGCGCACGCTGCCTAGATTCCCGATGTTTATCATGATTACCAGCGTCCTCCCGCTTACAGGCTGCACTAAGTAGGAGGACGCTGGTAACCATGATAAATACAGGGTAACTAAGCAGTGCGCGCTGCCTAGATACCCGCTGTTTATCATGGTTACCGTTACCAGTGATGTAGAGGTGGCTCCCTGGTCCCTGGTCGCTGAGGAAATCTGCCTGTTTGACAGCTCCCCAGTGACCACACAGCGATGTTCCAGCGATCCTGGTCGTTGTCAGGATCGCTGGAACATCGCTGTGTGTAACGGCACCCTAACAGAATACACTTACTATAGTGGATCTTCTTTCTGGCAATAAGATGAAAATCCTTAGCAGGGAACACCCTCTAGAATTTCCCTAATAGTATATATGAAAATAAATGTTAAATCTAATGTTAAAATGTGGCTATATAATGCATGTCTGAACATAGCATAAAAAAACTTTCATGAAGAAGAAACCACAAAAATGATCAATCGTGTATATATTGTCAGGAAGAAATATCACAATTCATCATCTATGTAAAAATAAAAACCAATCCATATGTCATAATAAAAAATTTAGAACAGAACTCAAGACGGACACTTTAATTGTACAGAAGCACAACCAAGTGATTTATTTGCACTAATATTCATTATGGCTTCTTGTATTGCACACTATTTGCTTGTAAGCAGGCTGAAGACCTTTCTTTTCAGGATTCATTGCCCTGGAAAAATACAGTCTTGTCTTCAGTATGTGTAAATCCGCCATAATGCTTAGCTCTTAACTTCTTGTCTGCTCTGCTATGATTCATTGCTCTCCTTTTGCAACTTCAATTACAGTGCAAGTGAGAATGGTACATTTACTAGCGTTTTACAGACAACCTAAATAACAATAGTTATCCCTTTAAAAGCCTTTGTATCAGCAGAGATCTCTATTTCATAAGATCTTCATGAAGTAATGATACACTGACAAAGATAGGGAAACGCCATTATTGTGAGCCTAAACAGATAAATGAACAGAGAACTTTGTGTTGACAGCGCATCAGTCAGTGAGCTCAATGGCTTTAAGTGCTTCCAGCCATCTCCTTGGGCAGAGCCATTGACCTCACTTATTGGCTGCCTAGTCGTTGAAATAACCTCAGTGTTGTAGACAATATTAAAGGGGTTGTCTGGGATGTATAAAAAAAAAAAAATTATGCCGAAGCTCTACCAGGCAGGCAGTTGGCAGTGGCACCTACCTGCCTGTTGTGCCTGGCACCGTTCATCACTGACCGGAGTGGTCACAGACCGTTCATGTAGGCGATTTTGGCACTTCCGCTGACATCACGTAAAGAGGGGGGAGAATTCTTCCCTCTGTTGACGAGCGTGATGTCCGCTGTCCTGCCCACTTCCTCAGAGTAGAGTGGAAAATCCTGCTGTGCTCTGTGTTTACTCCGCCATGCTGTTCCCAGCAGGAGCGGTCTATGCCCACTCTGCCGCGGGAGTGAACAGCAGGGACAGGCACTGAGCGCAACAGGCAGGTAGGTGCAGCTACGTACCTCTTAGTAATATTTTTATTATACACCTGGGATTGTACCTTTAATAATTATAACATATTGCACTGGTTTGACTATCCCTATTATTTAACCTGTATTATTTGGCTATCATTCATCAATATTTGGGATGCAAGTTTCTCCATTTTTATATACTGCTATGCATTTCTTTAAAAAAAAAAATCTGTATTTATTAATCAGTTAATGTCATTAAGAATGCACTTTGCACTGTTTCTGTTATTTGAGGACATGCAGTGCTTTGAAAAACACTATAAAATTTTTTGCGTTTTTCATGTTACACCCACAAACCTTGTAAGATCACCTTTCACTGCACTTACTGCTGTAAGGGGTACTTCACACACAGCGATATCATTAACGATAGGTTTGTGACGTTGTAGCAACCTCGCCCCCGTTGGGAGTTTGTTGATTGTGACAAACCGTTCTGGACCATTTTTCGATCGGCGATCTCCCACTGGGAAGGCTGCATCGCTGTGTGTGACAGGGGCAGCGACCAGCTAACCTGATGTGTTCCCTGGTGACCAAGATACACATTGGGTTACTAAGCGGGAGAATGCTGGTAACCAGGTTAAATATCGGGGTTACTTAGTGCAGCGCTCTGCTTAGTAACCCGATGTGTACCTTGGGTACCAGCACGCTGTGCTTAGTAACCAGGGTAAACATTGGGTTACTAAGCACAGCGCACTGGTAACCAGGGTACACATCGGGTTACTAAGCAGAGAGCTGCGCTTAGTAACCCGATGTTTATCCTGGTTACCAGTGTTCTCCCGCTTACCCCAGCATAGCGGGACCTCGACGTCGTGGAAAAGAATATTTTATATTCTTTTCCACAATGTCGAGGTCGTTACACGGGTGGCTGATCACTGGGGAGTCTCCCTGTGTGACAGCTCACCAGCGATCAGATAACGATGTCCCAGTGACCCTGATCGTTGGTCGGGTCACTGGGACATCGTTATGTGTAACAGGGCCCTAAGTCATTTGGGGTATGTCTCTACCAGCTTTGCACAACTAGAGGCTGATATTTTGTCTATTATTCTGGCTCAGTGAGAATGGATGGAGACATCTGTGAATGCAATTTTCACGTCTTGTCACAGATTCTCAATAGGATTTAGGTTTGGACTTTGACTGGGTCATTCCTACAAAGTATTGATTCAGGAAGGCTGAACACAAATGCACGGCACAATTTTCAGATTTATACATTTAAAATATTTAGAAAACCATGTATCATTTCCTTCACACCTCACACATACTTTCCACTTTGTGTTAGTATATCACATAAAATCACAATATAATATGTTTAAGTTTCTGGGTGTAATGTGATACTATATGGAAATATTTATGGGGTAGACAATAGATAAATCGTTCAAGAATCAATGGCATCTACTATAGCATTTCTGCCAGATTCTATCACACCACAAAGTTGGTGCATAATGTTTGCACCATTTTTACCATAGAGATGCATATGTTTGAAAGTGGGCTCTGTTTTAGACACATTAGTTAAGCAGAATATTTAAATCTGTCCCAGATATATTGGTGCAATGTAAGCCAACAAATACTTGGTCTAAAATTCAACTAAATGAATTAATATACATAAATTTGGTGAATTTTAAGCACCTGTCTAAAGATTCCTCCCTCCCATACAGTATAGATAACTGGGGGATGAACGATGGTTCAAGCTATCCTTCAGTAAAAACGAAAGAAAAAAAGTGATAGCGTGTCCATTTATATCAAAAGTGAAAAAACTTTTTTTGATATCACATGTGCTGTACAGGATAAACAGCGAGAACTACCATAAAATGTCAAAGCACAGATATTGGCACAGGTAATCAATACAGTGTATTATAAATTGAATTACATAGGACACATTTATGGATATGCTGTTATGGCCTATGGCTACTCCTGCTATATAGATCTAACCCCAAAGGAGGCTAGAGAAAGACGTAGGTAGAAATAGAAGGAAGTGGTGGAGAAAGAAAAATTCACTCACCAAGAATTGCAAGGGCATAGATGGTAAATTGTAAATTGTAATGCTGGCAACAAGGTTACATTCACCTAATCAGCTCACAATATTTATAATACACCTTAATGCCAATAGAATAATGCATAGTGTGCTGGCTTCACACCACGTTTTTTGCCTGTCCGTCTGGACCCTGTAATTTGCAGGAGCAGACGAACCGGCACGGATGTGTGCAAACGTATGGCAGTTATGCCTCCGGATTCAGTTTTTTCAAGGATCCGTTTCCCAATAGAAAAGCTGCAGCAAGCCGTGCAGCCATAGGAAATAATGGTAATGTGAGTTCCGGAGAGAGAGTATTCGGCTGGGAGGAACACTGCACTTGTACTGAGCATGCTCAGTAACTGAAACCGGGTTCGGGAAACAATCCTTTTTTTTCAGATCTGGCACCATACACATCTATTATATATGGCTGGGCTGCACCGGAATCGTTTCTGTCCGGTTTTGTCTGGCACGCCCAAAAATGGTGCAGTCTCCGATTCTGGGTCCTAGAAAAAAACAGGACACAAACAAATCCAGCACCGAATACACACAAACGGATGTCCATATATGACCAAACAGGCACCATAGGGATACATGGGAGGCAAAACAGGATCCCTGCCTATCCATTGAAAAACGAATATACCCGGATCCTCAAAACCGTTGTGTGAAGCCAGCCTTACCTAGTATGCTCAGAGTAAATATTGCCAGTTTACCCTCAAGTATGGTACAATGTCCCTTAATCCCTTTAGTATGAGTATCTGGGTAAAACTTACCAAGACTGAGCTCCCAGGAGTAGAGCTATGGTATATCAAGAGAAAGTTTAGAGAGGGCAATGCTAGACTTAAGCCGCCATCACACATAGCGAGATCGCTAGCGACATCGCTGATACGTCATAGGTTTTGTGACGTAACAGCGACCTCCCCAGCGATGTCGCTATGTGTGACATGTAGCAACGATCAGGCCCCTGCTGTGAAGTCGATGATCGCTGCACATCCTTCAGGACCATTTTTGGTCCTTGGTCTCCTGCTGGTCAGCAGCATCGCTACGTGTGAAAGCGAGAGTCCAGCGATCAGCGACCTCACAGGCTGGTAACCATGATAAACACCGGGTAACTCAGCAGCGCGCACTGCCTAGATACCCAGTGTTTATCATGGTTACAGCGCTAACCGGGAGGACGCTGGTAACTATGATAAACACCGGGTATCCAGTGATGTGGAGGTGGCTCCCTGGTCGTTGAGGAGATCTGCCTGTTTGACAGCTCCCCAGCGACCACGTAGCGACGCTCCAGTGATCCCGGCCAGGCCGTTATCGCTGTCAGGATCGCTGGAGTGTCGCTCAGTGTGACAGGACCATTAGTGTAATTATCCATGGATTGTGACACCTGCTGCTCCCACAGGGATTGTATCACTATCAAATACCCAATTGTTAGCCATATCCACAATATAAAGAAAAACTCAATTACCTCCAATTATGCTGAGAGATCTGTGCCTACATGTGTGCTGCGCCCTATGCGCATATCAGAACCATGCCTTTGTGAGGGGCATGTAAGTGAAGAGGAAGGGTTGGTTTAAAAAGAGCAACCGGACAATCAACAAAGGAGTTAATTGCCTAGGTAACGGATGCTTCGCCAGGCTCATAGAGGAGGATAATTAGATTGTGTCATGGAGAGGAAGAGCAACCGGTCACATGACCCGCCAAGCCTCCATAGAGACGCCAAAAAGACAGCGCAAGCACCAGAACCAGGGAAGTGCTCGTATGGCAATTACTAACACTAGAAATATGGAGACATTATAAAATAAGTACAGGGTGGGCCATTTATATAGATGCACCTAAATAAAATGCGAATAGTTGGTGATATCAACTTCCTGTTTGTGGCACATTAGTATATGGGAGGGGAAAAACTTTTCCAGATGGATGGTGACTATAGCTGCCATTTTGAAGTCAGCCTTTTTGGATCCAGCTTTATTTGTTTCAATAGGAAGAGGGTCATGTGATATGTGGTGCCCCACTGGTTGGAGCGCCACTAAAGGGTACTGCACCCAGACCAGCGTGTGTGGTATCCTTGTGGTCAGTGAATGGGGAGGTTAATATGTAGCTTATTCCTCGCATCCACACACCCTTAGCTCAGGGGACTACTGGGTTAAATCCTCTGCTAGGCGAGCCAGCCCCAGTGGGAGGAGTTCAGGGCAAGCAGTGTGAGGGCGAGAGGAAGTTAGAGGCAGTGAACATCTGAGGAGAAGGAGGAAAGGAAGCCCTGAGTGAGGAAAGGGGTCTTCCAGGGAAGAGCAGCAGTTTGGGGACCGAGAAGCCATCTTGGGCTTACCCAGAAAGCACACCGGAGTCCGAGTCTGCAAGAGAGCTCCAAGTCCAGCAGAGAATACCAGTTTACCATGGAGACTTCTGTCTCCCGGGCATCTGTGTAGCCACCAACAAGGGAGCCAGGCACCGCCAGAAGAGAGAAAGCGGTAAGCTACATGAAGGCATCTCACTACCACACACAGGTGAAAGAAGTATAGGAGGCCAGGTTTCAAGCCAGCCAGGCTTCACACAAACAAGGACTGGAAGAGTAGTAAGAAGGGACATCTAACAAAGCCACATAGAGACACCTTGTTCATTGGCCACTACCTAGGCCAGCTACCCAGAACTGTGTGACTGTTAAACCGTGTTGAACTGTGTTATTCAGTGACAAGTAAACACCCGTACAGTCATACAGCCTCCGTGTCTCCATTATTCGATTCGCTGCACTACACCATATTCAGCACCACCACCACAAGTGCTGTCCTACCCCGGGTACTCAGCTCCACCTGCAGGAGCTGCATCATCCAAGTTGCTTTACCATCGCCCCCGGAGGTCTGAAGCGGCGCTGGTGATCATCACCAGAATCTGCAGATGGCGTCACCTGAACTTGAATTGTATTCCCATTTCAACTACCCCCTTTTTAAAGCTGACCACCAGGGCCACGGGTCTGGCCGGCCACCAGTGACATCCCAACCGCAGCAGAGGGCCCAGATACCCGAGTTCCCATACCCTGGGGTGCATCATGATACATCAATAGTATTGAGAATTTCATAAGAAAAACAATGATGTGTTTGGATTTAACATAACTTTATTCTTTCATGAGTTATTTACACGTTTATGACCACTTATAAAATGTGTTCAATTTCAAGCCAATTTCATGTGTAAGCACCCTCACCGAACAAATTTCTGGGTGGATAGAGGGTGTTCTCAAACCCCTGGTAAAAGAGACACCCAGCTACATTCAGGACACAACTGACCTATTGAATAAACTGTCAGCAATAGGTCCTCTACCAGAAGGAACCATCCTCGCCACCATGGATGTGAAATCTTTGTACAGAGCAACATCCCACACCAGGATGGATTAAATGCCTGCAAAGCATTTCTGGAAAACACAGGCATTAATGCTGACTCTGTGGTGAAGCTTACAAAATTTATCCTCCTGCACAATTACTTCACATTTGATGACAACATATATTTACAGGAGACTGGCACTGCAGTGGGGAGCAAAATGGCACCACAGTATGCAAATCTTTTCATGGCCAAGCTTGAAGGTGACTTTTTATCCTCTTGTCTTATCAGGCCTCTGGCCTATTTCCGTTATATCGATGGCATTTTAATCATCTGGACGGAGTCTGAGCAACAGCTGAAGACGTTCCATGAACACTTTAATCAGTTTCATCCCACCATCAACTTAACACTCAACTATTCCTGCACTGAAATCAGCTTTCTGGACACGATCGTTAAGCTACAGAACAATGAAATAGAGACATCCCTGTACCAGAAACCAATTGACCGTCCAACATATCTCCGATGTGACAGTTTTCATCCAAAACACATAAAAAACTCTATTGTGTATAGCCAGGCCATCAAATACAATCGGATATGTTCTAACCCTACTGATAGAGACAATCACCTTGAAGACCTCCGAAAGACCTTTTTGAACCAGGGCTACCATCCAAGAGCAATCGAGAACCAGATTACAAGAGCCACCAGAATATCAAGGAATCATCTCCTACACTACAAAACTAGAGAAGAAAACAACAGAGTGCCTCTTGTAGTCACCTACAATCCGAGTCTGGAGGTGTTAAGAGGAGCTACACGGAAACTTCAACCACTCCTACAAAAAGATGCCCGACTAAAATCAATATTTCTGGATCCCCCAGTCGTGTATTTTAGACAACCTCCGAATCTAAAAAATATCATTGTCAGAAGCCCCCTGTCCTCTCCAGCAACAACAGGAACCTTTCCCTACAACCAGAGAAAGTGCAAAACCTGTCCATCTATAATGACAAACAAGATAAGGATTCCTGGGACAGATCAGGACTACAAGATCCCAGGTAACTTCAGCTGCACCACAAGCAATGTGGTGCATTTAATCATATATACCAAATGCCCAACAGGCAGCATGTACAGAGGGGAGACCGGACTACAATTCAGAACAAGAATGAATTCTCATCGCCACTCAATAAAAGAAAAGCGTATGGACCTACCTGTAGCGAACCATTTTTGAAGCTCTGAGCACAATACTGAAACCGATATAAGGCTGCTCATCTTAAAAAGCAACTTCAAATCACAGAGAGAGAGAAGAATTTGGGAATACAAATTGATAACAACCTTTGACACATTTAAAACAGGATTAAATGTATCACATGGATTTATGGCTTTTTATAGAACATGAATGGACATTTGGGGACATCACAGATTCATGCATTTTTATATAAATTGAAAAGACATTTGGGGATAACATCTCCCACAGACTCCAGTTTGAGGACAATGAACTTTTGACACTTTTTATATGAACACCCTCGCCTCCTTTTATTGCTTTCCTCAACTCATTTAAGTATTTTCAGTTCTCCGCAGACCACTACCATTAGACAATTTGCTCCGCTTATCTTAAACTTTTAGTTTCAATTCCCCATGCCCATCTCTTCCTCCCTATCCTGACTCTGGTTTACATCACCTGTCGCAATTACTATAACATCTAAAACTGTTGTTGTTGTTTTTCTTCTTTTTTTGTTTAATTTCCTTATGCTTCAGAATTTGTGTCATTATTTGCCTGATGAAGGGACCACAGTGTCCCGAAAGCTTGTTTTGTTTACCATCTTTTCAGTTAGCCATTAAAAGGTATCAACCACTGAGGACTCTCAGATTCTAATATTTTTCTAACATAGATTATTAACTTTTATCAAGTGATTACTGACCGATATCACATTTCAGTGAGGTTTTCTCCCACTAGAATCTAATGTGAATTTGTATATATAAATTTTTGCTGTGGTTGTACTGTTATGTATTGTTATTGATGATTTTAATTAATTATAAAGACATATTTTAACCATAATTTAATAGTGGAATTCCATTAGCACACTCCAAATTTCTATGTAATTTAATATCTTAGTATTTTTGGGTTTCATAGGGGAGAAGTCTGTGGTGAGCGCTGTTTTGAAGCCTGGTTCAGATTGCTAATCTTATTACTTTTTTAATTGCTTTATATGTTAGATATGTACTCTGACAAGTAAAAGGGTAACAATGTTTTAAAATTTTAACTTTCAGGCTCCTTATCTCACCATCCGCTACATTTTTGAGCATGAGATTACCTTAATTTTATAGACAATCATCTTGGCTATCTCATACATAAATTTGACTTGCAACTATGTAGCATATGATTAGTTATGCAGATTCTTGTCATGTCACTACATTGTTACTATTTTGCTCTTAAAAATCTAAATTGTTATTATTTTGTTAGTATTTTGTAACTCCATCTTCAGCTTTCAACCCTGCCTGAATGCTTCCAGGCATGCTCCCTATCAGATTCAAGCATGTCTTGACCGAAATCTGATCCCAGGTCTCTTCTACACATTCCCAATGTTGGTGCATACTGGTTGACTCATTTGGTTATGTATGCAGCTTTTATTTCAGCGCTACCCACAAGTGCTCAATTGAGTTGAGGTCTCGAGACAGTGGGGACCAATCCAGCAACTTTACTTCATCATCGTTGAAGCATTTCTTTGATAATCTCAACGAATGCTTTGGGTCATTGTCCTACTGGAACACTATGGCATCCTTTTCATACCCATAGTATCGAGTGTGCACAGTAACTCGCCTTATAGGATACTCACATATAGCTAAGCATTGATACCACCACCGATCCTGGTCAAATATCCAACACCTTTGGCTATGAAAAAAACACATATTATTAGGCTTTCCCCACTGAACTTGACAGTTACTTCAATTTCTCGATCTAGCCCCTTTTTCCCATTTGCATCCATCAGAGCCTAATCCATTGACTTTAATTTCATCACTTCAAATCATCCCTTTCCAATCTTCTACTATCCACTTTTCATTCTTATTTCCAAACTTGAGCCAACGCTTCTTGTGACGATATTGAGATTGAGGCTTCTTCACCTTTTTTCGGGCCACCATTCCAGACTTGTGTAACATGCATCAAACAAATCTTGCATGGATATCTGTGATTTCACAAGTGCGAAGCATATGAGCCACCTCCACTGTTGTGTTTGTCACGCTAGAACTGATAGTCCTTGTGATGAGTTGACTTGTTGACAGCAATATTTTGTTTGGACGTCCACCTCTTGGCTTTTGAATGAATGGAAGCATTTTAATTCATATTCTTCTAACTGTCATGGCACTCACATTATGCAGTTTGGCAATTTTCTGGGCCGAGATATCTATTGATGAGCTGGGTGATGCGGTTTCTTTTTTCTTGGGAAATTTTCATTGCTGCTCCTTGATTTGAACCAGTGATCTTTCCCTTGAAAATCAACCTAATAACACACTGAGCTATTAGGGAATATGAGAAAAGGTTGTAATTTGTAGTGAACAGTAAGAAACTGATTTTTCAAACACCAGGAACAAAACAGTAACAAAACAGTGACTTGACAAGAATCTGCATAAATATTAATGTGCTAAATAGTTACAAGTCAAACTTACGTATATGTGAGATAGCCAAGATGATTGTCTACAAATTGAATGTAGTCTCACGCTCAAAGCTGTAGTGCAGGGGTGGGGAACCTCAGGCCCCAGGGCCGAATGCGGCCCTCGATTACTTTTTTTGCGACCCTCGGGCAGATTCCTGGGGACAGCAGTGGTCAGGCTGGCAGAAGCGTTTTGCTGACTGACTGCCCGTTAAATCCAGCTCTCCAGTGATCTCTATGCCCCAGCCTCAGTCTCCCCAGTGAGGTATATGCTCCCAGCCTCTCCTGTGATGTCTAGGGCTCTAGCAAACCTGGAAAATCAGTTGATAAATTTGTACGGCCCCCGAAGGATTGTTGAAATCTCCAAATGGCCCTCGGCAGAAAAATGGTTCCCCGCCCCTGCTGTAGTGGATGGTGAGATATGGAGCCTGAAAGTCAAAAGTGCAAAACAATGTTAACCTTTTACTAGTTAATGTATTGCATGTAAACTAGATATAGAAAGTCTACATACCCCTGTTAAAATACCTGATCTTTGTCACATAAAAAAAAAATTATACCAAAAAATGATCATTTCAGAACTTTTCCACTTTTTTGTCACCTATATTCTGTACAATTCAATTAAAAAATAAAGTAAAATCTTTTTCATGGAAACAAATACAGTTTAAAGAACTAATGAGTCGGGCTGGCAGGGAAGGGGTTACTCAGAACCGGGATGGCGGGGGAAGGAATCACGGCTGGTCGGTTACCAGTTCCGTGCCCTGGGCACTCCATTGGCTGATGGAGATGAGGGGTGAAGATGGGGGAACTTTGGGATAGTGGACCGTGACGCCACCTGTGGTACCTGGTAATGTGGTTATCAGCGCTGCAGCCGGCCACTGAGGTGATGGTGAAGCAGCTTTGGTAGTACAGCTCCCCACAGGCGAAGCTTTTATCTCAGGGCAGCGGGGTGGATGAAAGGAGTCGTATTCCTTGGCTCTGTGGTGCTGCAGGAGCTTCCCGGGCGACGGATTAAAGGAGGCCGCACACCAGATCAGCTCAAACAGTTCTTTACTGGTACCAGGTGGATAAGGTACACGGTACAGTCTGATTCACTGAGGGTTGTAGCCGCAGATTTTGGAGGCTTTTCCAGAGTCTGTCAGAGGTGTTCTTGGTCGGTGTTTGCTTTAGCTCTCCTGTGAACCACACTAAAGAGCCCGATCCCCAGGTCTCTTACTAAAAGGTACTTCTGACGCCTTTCCGGTACGGACAGGAGCAGTGAGAAGACAATCCCTCCCATCACCGATATTTAGTCCTTTCCCTTGTTAGTGTCTTGGACCCACTTTGGGACAGAGGTGGGATTTAGTTTTGTGGTGCTGTGGCTCCTACTTTAGGCCCACAGCCTGTCAGTCTGCGGTTTGGGGTGAACTGTTAACTAACCGTCTCGTTCTGGTTTACCGGTGTTGACCTGGACTCTCCAGCTGGCTCCAACCAGTCCTGGAGTGTCCCCCTTCATTGTCTGGGTCACCTCTTTTCTTAGAGATGCCCTCTTGTCACGACCGCAGGGTCCCCTGTGTCCGTCCTCTCTCCCCTTCTGTCACCGTCTGACTGACTACTGTTTGTAACTCTCACTCACGTCTTCCAGCTCTTCTAGGCTCCACCCCCCTGGGACCTACTGAATTACAGTGTCCTGTACTAAGGTGTCTTATGAGCATGTATTAAGATAGATGAAGCCGCACACGTTTGGTATATGCCCAATCCTTTTTTCAGCCAGTGGGTAATTCACATGATGAGGGTGGTGGGTGAATGTCTTATGAGCGTGTTTTGGGTGCAGAGTCTGTATTTTCCTCATCATCCACGACTACGGAGGCACTACACCTTCTGTTGGGGGTGCAGTACCTCCCTGTGGCGTCCTACCAGAAGAGCGCCGCACTAATATAATGTGGTTGCTTAAATATGCACACCCTAAACTAATATTTTGCAGACGTATCCTTTGAATTTATGATTCCATTTAGGTTTTTTCTTGTTGGAGTGTATCACCATGGCACATCTCGAATTGCTAAACTGACCAATTTTCTTTGGCTGGACTATTTCACAACTGACATCTTCCTCTGGTGAAGCCTATTTTTGTTGTTTTGAAGGTATACTGAGATTCATTGTTGTGCTAAAAAATGAAATTAATCTTCAGCTCTTAAACATTGGCCTGAAGATTTTGATGCCCAATTGACTGATATTTGAAACTGTCCATAATTCTCTCCACCTAAAGCTCCAGTTCTGGCAACTGAAAAACACTCCCAAACCATAATGTTGCTTGAACTAAGCTTAATTGTGGGTATGGTGTTTTTTTGTGATGCAGTGTTGGCTTTGAACCAAACATACTTTTTGGACGTATGGCCAAAAAGCTCAACCTTGGCCACCTCAGACCATTTCTTACATGCTTTTGGCAAACTTGATGTGGATTTTGGCAAAAAACATTTCAAGGCTTAGATTTTTTCTTTGCAAGAAAAGGCTTTTATCTTGCCCCCTTCAATGTCTAAACATATAAAGAATATGGGAAATTGTTGTCACATACAGTACACAAACAGTTCTTGGCATAAATTCCTGCAGCTCCCTTCATGTTGGTGTAGCTATCTTGGCAGCACCTGGACCAGTTTTCTTCTCGTCATTTCATCATATTTTGACTAACATCAAGTTCTAGGTAATGTCACTGTTGTGCCAAATTGAAGCTATTCATTGTGATAGTCTTCACAGAGTTCCATGTTTTAACTTGGAAATTGTTTAATATCCTTCTTCTGACAACTTTTTAACTCTTAGATGCCTTTGCTTTGTTGTAAGCTATTGAAAGGCCAAGTCTTTTTTTAGCATGTAGGTAAGAAAATGTCAGGAAAATTCTACTAGTCAAATTAAATGGGAAAGGGGGAAGGTAAGCTCACCCTTACACCTCCAAGCAGATCTGGTTAGGTGCACAGCAGTGGCTGGCGTCCACTAGTTTCCACAGGAATACATGAGAAGAAAGGCCAGCCACCCAAGCCATATAACCAACGAATCTTCTTTATTGTAGACTCACATACATGTAATTAAAATCGCATCTGTATGGCAGATCTTGCCAGACGCGTTTTGGTAGTTAAAACCTGAATTCTACTAGAACTGCAAAACGTTATATGGAGTTAATCAGAATTGCTGTAAATGATGGAAGCTGTTTACTGACTACTATTTAACACGAATTTACATGTGATTGGCTAATTCTGAACAATTGTAAATTGTAAAAAGGTGTTCGAACCCACATTATGTTAGATTTGTTATTTTTATTTTCCCCACTCATAATGATCTCAGTCTGTTCCTAAATTGAGCTGTACAGATTATAGTTGGCATTATAGAGGAATTCCAGTGAGAGAAAACGCTTTAGTACAATTCCTGCCCTGCTACATGATGAAGCAGTTCTAGGATCGATGGATCTCTTATAAATCGATAAAATCATACCTGCTTCTTTGCTCTGGCTCCCACCTCAGGAAACCTAAATCTCTGCATGCCCCCTGCCATGCCCCCTCACTAAACAGAGTTGTGAGGGGGCGTGAATGTAGGATGATCCTGCAGCTCCCAGCATCCACACCCCTGACACACCTCCTGCTTTTTGCTCTTACATCAAGCTGCCCGGCTGAACATTCTGGCTTCCCATGAGGTGGGGTTCAGAGCAGAGGAGCAGGTATGATTTTATTGATTTATAAGAGATCTATAGATCCTAGAACTGCAGTGTCCAGCTCTGCTTCATCATGTAGCAGGACAGGAACTGTACTAAAAAGTTTTCTCTCACTGGAGTTTCCCTTTAATGGTGGAAAAACGTCTGAAATTATTCTTGGTGTAATTTTTTTTTACATGGCAAAAACTTGGCTTTTTAATGACTTTTCATATCCATTGTGTGTACACTACTTAGGAATTAATGGTGGTTTAAAAAGAAATAATAATATTTTACATGCTCAATACTACGGTAGTAAAAATGCTATGTTTCTGATTTATGGGAATTAAGTTTAGTTACTAACAACTGAAAAGCATTTATGATTTTTTCTACTGACATACACCTGTCTTTTATACTGTGTATAGTTGTACATATTTGCTTGTCTACCCCCTTACTCTTTCACCAATATATACATGATAGGAGCAATAGCAATTGATCAATGTACGCTCTGTAGGAAGATTGATCTTGTGCAAGCCTAGATACATCCACCAGGGTCTTCTCTGTCATGATCATGATTGTAACAAAAAGAAAGAACGGAGGGGCGCTCCTAGTGAAACCGCTAATTTCTATTACACACATGATCATGATTGTATCACGCCATCGGGGTGCTGGTCTTCCACTCTGCCTTCTTTCTATTCCTCCAACTATTTTGTACTTCTCCAATGATCTCTCTCTTCATATGATGTGTCCAAAGTAGGCAAGTCATAGCTCAATGATCCTTGCTTCAAGTGACATATCTGGCTTAATTTGCTCCAAAATTGATTTGTTTGTTCTAGTTGCTATCCATGGTAATCATAACATTCTTCTCTAGCACATATTATAGGTGTTGATTCTTCGTCTGTCTTGTTCTTTTATTGTCTAGGTGTCACATCCATATCTTACTACAGAAAAGACCAAACTATGTACAAGATATATCTTTGTTGCCATTTAAAGGTTCCTTGATTTGAATACCTTGTCCAGGGATTTCATTGTTGAGTTGCTCATAGATTTTCTCCTATTGACTTCCAGAGCCGTTGCTGCATCTTCAGTGGGTTAAAGTACTTTACAACTTTCAGCTTGTCGCCGTCCATCTCAAATGTGTCCCGGTCACACCTGACAGTAGTCAATCTCTTCGTCTTCTTTGCATTAAATAGGAGCCCCATGTTCCAGCTGTTCATGTTGACACTCTGTGATAAGTCTTTCATTCCATCTACGCTTGTTGCTATCAATGTTGTATCATCTGCAAAGTTAAGATTGCTGATGATTCATCCACCAATATTGATTCCTTATTTTTCATCAAGTCTAGCCTTCCTGAAAATAGCTTCTGCATATAAATTGAAGAGAAATGGTGACAGGATGCAGTCATTCTCTGATGCCTCACTCTAGTTTGAACCATGCCATGTCATCATATTCCATTAGTACTGTTGCTTCTTGGTGAATGTAAAGATTCCTCATGAGGCTAATCAGATGGTTCGGCACACCCATATCCTTCATGGTATTCCAACGTTTCTGGCTTTGCTGTAGTTGATGAAGCAAAATTAGATCTCTTTGTCATATTCTTTGGCCTTTTCAATTACCGATATAATGTTAACAAGTACATCTCTTGTTCCTCTGCCTTTTCTGAGTCCGATTTGTTCCCCTGGCATCTATTTGGCAAAGTAAGGCTGTAGCCATCTTTGTAGGATCTTCAGTAGTATTTTACTTATATAAGGTTCATGATCAGCTCCACAGTCAGCTCCTGACCTTGTTTTCTTGGTAATAATCGACAACCTTCAACTTTGCTGAATACATATGTAGTCAATTTGATTCTTGTAGGCCCCATTTGGTGATTTCCATGTGTTGAGTCTCCGTTCGTGGTTTTGGAAGAAGGTATTTATGGACAGTTGATTTTTTGCACAAAGTCAATGAATCTACCTTTAGCTTCATTTTATTCACCAATCTCAATGTTTCCAACAATGGTTCCATGTTTCCCATGGCCCACTTTGGCATTCATCTCCTATGATAATGAGTAAATCTTGTTTTGATGTCTTGTCAATTTCTTCTTGAACTTGATCAGAGAATAGTTCAACATCCCCCTCATCCTTAAAATTTGCTTTTGGTGAGTAGACTTGTATAATTGTGACATGGATTGGTGCTCCTTTTAGTCATTTTGAGACAACTCTATCACTTACTGCATTGACTTCAGGACAGTGGCAGACAATTTTTGGTTGAGAATAAAAGCGGTTATCATTGCCAGAATAGTACACCCAATGTTATTTGACTGGAAATGTCTATATTGAGTCCATCATAGTTCTGTAACTTTGAGTAAGTTAAGTCCTGTTCTGTCCATTTTGGCTTTGACGATGTTGAGATTGCCTGGATTCGTGGTTCGTAAATTCCAAGTTCCGAACTTTATATCTCCACAGCTGTTGATCTTCCTTTTTGACCAAGCGAAATCAGCACCAAGACTGTGCACTTTTCATCCTAGCATGTAATGAGACTTGATTGTACTCAGGTCGACCATCGTCTCTTCCCCAGTAGCTTGTTGAGTGCCTTCCGACCAAGGGTGCATCTTCAAGCACAACATCAAAATCCTTTAGTTGTTCTCTCTATCAAGTTTTCTCTGCATAACATGGTAGTAGATTAGCGTTTATTCTGCGCAGTAATGTGTGCAGACAATACTCTAAATAAATAAGATATTTACAGTTCTAAAAATGTTAATAAAACTAGATTTACCTTTTTTGTTGTTTGTATGTCTTTCTCCCATACATAACATTGCAAAGTAATACCTGAGAGATGAGTAAAAGGTGGAAACAAGTTTTTAGATGTGAAGTATTAAACATTTACGTATGCCAATAGAGCATGTAATAGTAGTCTTATTTCCTATGTTATTTTGGTTAAACCATCTTAGCCTCCCAGGTTAAAATACAAATGGCAGCTACATAAATAAAGGTGCACTTATTTTAAGATACATTGGGATTATTTCTAAGTACAGTTCTATTTACTGACAATTTTCACTAATATGAAAATCTTGTTTTGTCCATTAAAATAGATTTGCCGCCTTCAAGACTTGGTTCAAAAAAGTGAACAAGGACTTGGTTCAGCGGAGTGTCACATCACAAGTCTTAAGGATGCACAAGACAGACTTCAGAATGAGTTGGACGTAACAAGAGAGCGACTAAGGGACACAAGTGACTCATTGTTTGCTGTTCAGGTAACTATTTTGGGTTTGACTGTTTTTAAAGGTGCCATCACACAGCACAACCTGGCTAGCGATGTCGGAAGCGATGCGCAGGTGCCCGCTCGGTTCCGACATCGCTGGCCAGCTGTCACACAGCACGGCTGCGGCCGGCGATGCCGCAGCGATGCGGACGGTGACATCGCTCGCTGGGCTGGGCTCAGCCCAGCGAGCGATCCGCAGCAACGCTGCGGTATAGGCTGGATCGCCGCTGACATCGCTCTGGCGATGTCACACGGCGCGATCCAGCCTAATCGCAGGTCGCAGGTTGTCAGGTTTACAGTTCTTCCCGTAAACCTGACAACCTGCGACTAGCGATAAAACACGGTCGAGTCGCGCTGTCACACAGCGCGACATTGCTAGCAACATCGCTGGTACGTCACTTTTCCGGCGATGTTGCTAGCAACGTTGCCTGGTGTGAAGCCACCTTAAGTTCACTTGGCTTCAGATTGTATTGTGTGGGGAAAAAATGCATCCTTTTCACTCCACCAAATTTACGAATGGACAGTTTATGCAGAGTACACATTTTGTGTCTATGGGACTGACATAGGTGTACATAGCTTGGCTATGTCTGTAAGGCTGCTTTCACATTGCGTTTTTATGCCATCCGACGCTGTCCGTTGAAAATCGGACAGCATCAGATCCGATTTTGGCCCCATGTAACCCTATGGTGATAGATCGGATTGGATTTGCTCTTAATGACATCCGATTTGCATCCGATCCGATCCTGTCCAATTATTCGCAGGAGCAAAAATCATAGACTGCTGCGGTTCTGGCTCCTGAAAAAAATTGGAGAGAATAGGATCGGAGGCAAATTGGATGGCAATTATGCCAAATCCGATCCGATCCAATGCCTTTAACATGGGGCCCTTTGGATCAGGGTCCGAGGAAACATCTGATGTCTCCTCGGACCCGATTTTAGTGTACTGAGCATGCTCAGTACATGCTCAGTACACTAAAACTATTGTGTGCCGCCTAATTTCACTTCCGCAATGTATATACATACATTTCGGAAGTGAAATATAACTAAAATCAAGTGTTTAAAATAAAAAAAATCTTTATTCTCACCTATCAGCGCTCCCCCGGCATCTCCATCAGCTCCCGCTCGGTAACCAGGACCTGGGATGATGTCACAACCCGATCAGCCGTAACCGCTCATGTGACCTGATGACGCTTCTGACATGATCACAGGTCCTGTAAAACCGATCGGGAGCTCTATGGACACCCGGGGGAGCGCTGGCAGGTGAGAATAAAGATTTTTTATGTTGGAATGACAGGAGGAGCGGGGAGAGGAGAAGAGGAGAGGGGAGAACAGGGGGACAGCAGGGGGAAAACAGGGCGACAGCAGGGGGAAAACAGGGGGACAGTAGGGGGAAAACAGGGGGACAGCAGGGGACACCAGGACAAAACAGAGGGACAGCAGGGCAAAACAGAGGGACAGCAGGGCAAAACAGGGGGACAGCGAGATGACAGGAGGCAGAGAGGAGGGGGAGCGAGGTGACAGGAGACCAAACTGATCCTGCAAAATGTCAAAATCGGATGCCTATTTGGCAGGGATCAGTTTGGATCCGATGCTGTCCGATTTTTATCAGATTTAACTAAAACGCAATGTGAAAACAGCCTTAGTCCTATTGATATAAGGAGCAACAGCAGTAATGCATGAGCATACCACTTTAATCTTGACCACAGTAAGAAGAAAGTGAACATTGAGTCACAGCGATCAGGCATAAACCGTATATCACCTATGCTGTGGACATGTGATAAATGGATTTTATGGGAAATTCCCTTTTAGGTACAGCAGACTCTATGGATGCCTTAAATGTATGGCAACTAGATATTCTATTGAATCAACTTGTACAATTTTTTCTTATTGTTAATACTTAATGGAATCATGAATAAGAAAAACCAGCAAAGAGAACCTGGAAATGTAATTTATTAGTGGTATAATAGTATTATATTTTAAAGGGAATCTGTAATGTCAACAAATGCTATTAACCTGCAGATATTGGGTTAATCTTCAGGTTAATAGCATTCCAAAGTTTTATGGCTGGCACAGTGAAAGCTCGGCTACCAGGAGGAAATTAACTTTATTCCAGTCTCTAGATTTGAGTCATGAAGGTGTGGCCTGTGCAGCTTCAGTCACTGCTCAGTACAAAGTGAACAGTGACTATAACCGAGTCCTGACATTGACAAACAGCTGGTTCACCAGTACGTCAGTGCATATAGAACTGTCAGTCAGTGCCAGATCGTGGTTAGACCGCCACTCACTATGTACTGAGTGGGGACTAAAGCTGCACCAACTGCACTTCTATGACTGAAATTTGGGATAAAGTTAATTTTCCCCTGGTAGCGAGGCTTTCAGTGCAGCATTAAGGCAGCTTTGGAATGTGGTTAACCTGCAGATTAACTTCATATCTGCAGGTTACTATCATTTGGGGACATGACAGATTCCTTTTAAAAACACAAGGTTAATTGAAGTAGAGTGAAGTAGTGTACTGCATATTGAGCCGCAGAGCGCCAATGCTGAACCCTGTCCATTTCCTAAAGCCATGACAATGGGCATCTGATCATCAGAACTGGATTGAAGTACAATGAAAAAAGGTGGCCTGGTCTAATCAGTCACTTTCTTTTACATCATTGTGGCACTGGTTGCAATATCATGGGTAAAAGGCAATTTGTTGAGGGCATTGTAATGCTTTGGTCCTGGCATTCATGTGCACAAGAGATTGGTTGGCATCGAACTTCCTTAATGGCAATAGCCTCTTTTGGCAAGATAATGCACCCTGCAATGGTTTAGTGAACATGACAAAGAGTTCATGATTTAGACTCTGCCTCCAAATTTTCTAAATTGTAGTCTACTAAACCATCTGTAGTATGTTCTGGCAAAATAAATTGGATGTTTATAATCCCCACTGTCCAATTATAAAACTCATCTCTATTGGTACCTTTACACACGGCTACATTTGTAGCTTGTCACCAGGTAACTTACTGGTTGCAGTGAAATCATGGATACATGATTCCATTCGTACACAGCAACAAGATAGAACCATGTATCCATGATTTTACTGCAACCAGTAAGTTACCTGGTGACAAGCTACAAATGTAGCCATGTGTAAAGGTACCCTTAGAGATCGTTGAAAACATAACAAGTCTTTATCTGGATTTATTTTGACTAAAGTTGTTCACATTTATGAGTTGCTGTTACATACTAGTTATGGTGCACATTGCTGTTCTTCTGATTCCATAAAAGAACTTGCACCTTGTTGTCAGAGCTCATGGTCACACTTGCTCTGTCGGTCATTCTCTTTTACCTTAATAGACAGAGGGTCGAAATTGTATTCATGGCATTAAGACCTACACATTTTTAAGCAAATGGTTAATGTTAAGGTTAATGTAGCAAAAGGTGTTTTTAGTTGTAATAATATTATATTGCAGACTGATTATATGTATTTTAATACAAATTGTCCCATGTTCTACAGTTCTGCTTATGTTTTTCCATCTCGTAAATAATTTGTCGCTTTTCTTAATCGAGTTTCTTTTGATTCAAGCAGGAAAATGGTTGTATGTGTTGATAAGAAACAGCAGAAACAGAAGTCTAGCTGACTGCTTCATTACAGCTGTATTAACTTGCACAAAGATCATTAGATCCTGTTTGTTATTTGTCCCCAAGGAGCGAAAAACATCTTGCTAACAAGCCCAGAGATTCCTTCAACTAGCGTTATGCTAATCATGTGCTTGCAGAATCACCAAAGAGTTTTGATGAATCCAGAATACTGAATAGTCACAGCATCAAGGCATCAAGGATTTCAGAGATTCACATTCATTCTGGACCCTAGCTAGGGGTTATTTTTCGCACTTTCTTTTGGTTGTGGTTCTATCAAATAAAGTATTAAATATGATATATTAATATATATAATGATTATGCCTGATTGTCTAAACATCCAGGGGTGTGCTCACACGTTGCAGCTGGTTGTACAAATAAGAGTATGTGCTCACAGTCCGGAGGAGCTGAGTCTTGGATGCAGCTCCTCTGGACCTGAGTGAAGCCTCGGGTGGCCGCAGGGAGACCGCAGCCACCCTGTACTCACCGTATGTGGCAGGTGCAGGGCGGCTTCTCCCTGCAGTCTCTCTGTGGCAGCCGCTTCCAACTCTGCAGCATGAAATAAACATGGTGTGGAGGAGCGGACTGATGGCAACTCCAAACACGCTGGTGTCAGGTTAAGCATAGTGAGGATGGGATTTCTTGAAATCCCATCCACTATGCATGTACTGTACTACGTAGCGTTTTGGATGCAGCGGCAAGATGCTGCGTCCAAAACGCTGCATATACTTATCGTGTGCACTCACCCTAAAGCTCAACTAACCCACAGTGAGGCAATAAGTGTACCATTGTGTTTCACAATTGTATAGGGATTGGTTTCAGGATAATGTCAGCCGCTCGTCCAGCCACAGAGTATTGCTGCACCATAAAGCTTATTTCCTCCTCTCCTAGTCACTGATTATACATCCACCAGTGTGCTACATAATTTCTCCAGATATTGGCCTTTGTCTAAATGTCATTGGTCAAGATACTTTACAGATGAAGAACCTATGCATGAGCACAAGTTTATACAAGGAAATTATCCTTCATTATGGTATCATTGAAATCTAAGCAGATTAATTGATATTATCGAGGGCCTGTAATAAAACTCTGTTTTATTATGTTGGTTTATAAATAAGGAGTTATCAAGCTTATCAATTAAAAAAGCACAGCTGTCACTGCTGTAAATGTTTAATACTCACCCTCTCCCTGCAATCCATGGCAAACTCCCCTGCAGCATTCTTGTTCCTTGTTTACATACCAATCACATATGACCATAATTGTGGTATAATCACTCAGTGATGGGGACCATGATGTTAAGTAGTATAGTACGTGACTGCAACAGCCACTGATTCGTAGCAGTGATCAGGTGCCATTGGCAACATATTTCCCAAATGTGAAGTCACCCTTCATTTTTCAATGTGAGTGCTAAAGCAAAAAAGCAGATTAAAGCGTTGTGTATGCACTGTGTTAGAGCCCTATGTTTTAGTTATACACTCGGCATCCTTTTGGCTCCTGACATACCATTATCCGTTATTATACCTTTCTTCTGTTTGGAATTGTGCAGTATACATTGTAGTATACATTTTAAAAATGACAGTCAATTGATGACAGGCTTAATAGTCTCCTATCAGAGCTATTTTTTGGGAAATCTTCCTGGTGCATACTGTATCTCCAAAGACTCGAAAGCAATGTGTGCAGAGCATTACTGCTATGAATTAATCCCCCCTTCCCAACACAACCACTTGTCAGTCATTTAAATGTTGCATTGCTGAACTAATATTCTTTTCACTGTTGTAGTTAGTAAAGATGAATTAATTAAGGTCAAATAGTATATCCATCCTATCATTTATGCTGATCCAACTGGAATAGGAAATTAGGTAGAAGCTTGAGAACAAAACACTGGTATTCGATTAAAGTTTTAAAGCATATCTATTAATAAGGCTTTTATTTAAACACCAGAGGTAGAGCTGGGCTGGATATGATAAAACGTCACCAAAGATACCTATTTTGTTGTCCTCCAGTGTTGTGTCTCATTGAAATTCATGTTTTATTAAGCAGCGTAGGGCAGTACCATCGGGGAGAAGAGAAGAGGTCCTTATTATAAATGTATGACATAGTTTCAGGATGTATCAATACTCCTGATTTATGATGTGGACATATCTATATTGTTTCCATAGGGTGAGTTGGAAAAGGAGAGACAGCACCATGAAGCTTTCATTTCTTCCATGCGAGAAGAAGAAAGATTAAAAATTGAGAAAGTCGCCCGTGATCTGGAACTGAAATGGACCGAATCCCTTAGGTGGGTTATGAACATACAGGGAAATGTGAAAACATTAATCTTTCTTGTAATCTGTATTTATGTGGAATGTTTTAGGCAAGAGTGCAGCAAGTTACGTGAAGAGTTAAGGGTACAGCACGAGGAGGACAAGAGATCTGCTTTGGCCCAACTATTGCAGCTTAAGGAGCGGGAAATAAACTCCGCCAAGGATAACTGGCAAAAAAAAGTGGACGATCTTCTTGACCAGGTACAGGGAATGCTATCTAGGTCAACAAATCAGATGGATTGTCTAACCAGGTTTACTTTTTTGTAGTCATTGAACATATCCAGTAAAAATGAGTCTTCCTAAATGTAAACCTTTCTTTGCTTTGTTGCAAATGGCAATTATTATCATTTATTATCATTAATGTATGTGAAAAAGAAAGCAGTCATTGATTAATTTTGGCAGAAATACTCCAAATATTGCTAAATTCTAGTTTCTTTTGGTGTCAACTTCCTTGATTGTAGTTATGTCTTAAAAGCTGTGTTCACACAACACATTAGCTGACTGGGACAGCTATGAATGAGCTCCTTTGTGCTCAAAGTAGTTAATGTGTTATCTCAGCCACTGCCGTTCAGCATCATAGTTGAGTTGTTGGATGAAATGTAATTGTCATCTCTGATATGTTCTATAGGCTTAGAGAAAATGTCTTACCCTCACAAATGCATTAAAGGAAAGAATTCAATTCTCAACATCTATTGAAACAGCAGCAGCAGGGTCTAAGCATCCAATGGCTGTGCAAACATATTTTTTGCATGAACCCAAATGGATGGAAAAAAAAGAACTGTGTGGATTTGAGGCCACGCTGCATTGCTCTAAATTAATGGTATGCCTTTGGGTCACTACATTTTTCATAGAACCGATAGCCTAAATCATCTTGTAGACTGGTCAATCTTCTAGATTGAGCATATGCATTTTTTCACCATCATCCAGAGAAAAAGAAGTGATCAAGCAATTCTGGCTAAAAGGAGTTGTCTGGCTAATGCTGCTTATCTGCCATTTGTACCACTCAGCACATTGCATACATCAGCTACTGCAGGAGAAAATATCAGCTGATAGGTGGAATTTTCTGATGCGAAATCCCCACTATTCTTCTATGGGTGAATTTAATAATAGGTTATTAATATGTTAGTTCTAGACAAACCTTTAAACCTGTGATTGTCATTGTTCTATTCTTGCTGCACGGGCCATGGGCGTATGAAGCTAACCAGGCAGATAAACCGCTATATGAGTCCAATAGAAGATAGAACTGTGTTTTATTGAACGTGGTTGCATGATTCAGTGAAATTGGGGACAATAGGATACTTACAATCAGTGCAGGTATGATACAACAGAAAAATACATATCACAGATAGGTATACAATATGCATTAAACACCTAAATAAGCCTGGGTCTAACCAAGGATGTAACAGACTAGACTAGAGTAACATTTGGAGCAGTTAATGGCTTGAGACAACATAAATTCTTACCAGCAATACTATCACAAGAGGGATTTAGATGGAAACTGTCTTCCTGTGTAAAACATGGAGACAAAATGGAGGCTGAAGTACCATAATGCATTGCAAAAGGGGAGGAGAAACAGACATAAAAAATTAAAAACTGATGCTGATAAAAAGTTCAACCACCGGAGGAGCTAAAATAATATAAACCAGCTAAATAGGGATTTTGGCTTGGTAAGAGCAGAATGCTCTAAAAACAACCTAGCGAAGGAAAACATAGGTAGTACTGGAGAGCCATAAGTAATACAGATTAAATGCTTCGGATGCAGAACTGTCATTCCTGGGGTACTTGATCATTAGAACCACAATATAAAATGAACAGATTTCACTCGCAATGCTATTTTAAACCAATTATACTTGTTATATGATGCAAATAAGATTTTGACTTTTAAATAGAAACTCCAACAAAATGTTCTTTATTCTGTAAACTGATCGGGAATTGGTGAAGATGGATGTATTGTGTTGGATCATTTCAGTATTGAGTATGTGTAGGTTGTTGTTAAAATTTAAGTAACCGTTTGATGCAAACACATGAGAGGCAGAAAAATACATGTTACTAAAAAAGCAACACTATTGAGCTCTTTCACTAATGAAAATAAGAATTTTCCTTAGGGTGAGTGCCCACAATCAGGATTAGCAGCATTTTGGACACAGTGTGTTTTCACCACATCCAAAACGCTGCATTGTATACTACAAGCACAGTGGATGGATTTAAGAAATCTCCTACCCATGTGCTTCTTTTTTTCACAGGGTAAACTGACATTTTATTAAATGAAATGAGTATTTGATACCACTAGCAAAAATAACTTAATATTTGGCACAGAAACCTTTGTAAATACAGAGGTCAGACGTTTCCTGTAGTTTCTGACCAAGTTTCCACACACTGCAGCAGGGATTTTGGCTCGCTCCTCTATACAGATCTTCTCCAGATCTTCCAGTCTTTGGGCTGCCTGTCGCTGGGCAATATAAATTTCAGCTCTATATTTTCTATTGGGTTCAGGTCTGGAGACTGGCTAGACCACTCCAGGACCTTGAAATGATTCTTACAGAGACACTTCTTAGTTGTCCTGGCTATGTGTTTAGGGTCATTGTCATGCTGGAAGACCCAGCCACAATCCATCTTCAATGCTCTTACTGGGAGAAGGTAGTTGTTGGCCATAATCTTGCGATCACTCGTAGAGAAGGAAATTGACAAATCAAATAGCAGCACACCACCGCAGGGTATATATCAATGTGCAATATTTTATTTAAGGACCAAACAACAAACATCTAAAAACAGTTAAAAACATCTTCAAACCACAATCCATTAGGAGATGGATCCCCTGCATATATATAGTTTTATAATCAAATGCTGTGAAAGGAGGAGAGCTGACAGAAGGGCTTGTAATGGGACACAACTGAACTCAGCTGCACTACACCACCCCCACACTGACTCATGCAGGAGGTTAGTCCAAGAGTTCAGGGCTGTATCACTAACAGTGAGAGACCATCTGAAAGCTATGGTGGGGTGTGTTCTTTTCTTTGAAGGTTGGTGCCTACTTTTAATTGGTCAGTATCATACAGTATAGGAAGCACACACTCTCAGAAAAGTAATCTGAGGACACTTGGACTTAAAAGAAATAAACTCACTAGGTGCCAAGTCTTTGATTGCTAATATATCAGCAATGGAGATGAAAAATAGTGAAAAAAATAGAAGGCACAAACTTATATTCAGTAAATTGGTGCAAAAAATCCTGAATACACAGTGCCCACCTGCAAAGCAATAGTATATAGAAAGAAATCGGGCAGCACTCAAAAATTAGTGAGAAAAATAGACTGTTTAATAAGCCCGCAGTGGCGTGACGTTTCAGTGTGCTAGACACCTTGACAAAAGCGTCTAGCACACTGAAATGTTGCACTGCAGCCTCATTAAGCATCCATTTCCCTCCTTAATTTTTTGAATGCTGCCTGCTTTCCTCATTTAATTAACAAACTAATATTCTATTAATAATATATATAAATAATAAAAGCTGATGTGTGTGTGTATATCGGGATTGCATCTACACCGTCGCAAATACAGCCACAAAATTTTGCACAGACCACCGACCCCGAGAGCATCATAGACTATGTTGTGAGGCGAAATTTAACCCTGCGCATTCCAATTCACCAAACAATTTTGCCCCTATCTACATAATGGGGAAAAAGTGACAGTTACTAGTTGACAGTTGTGAATGAGAGGGGCTTAATGATAGCGCCAAAGACTAACAGCACATACCAGCAGCCAAAGACTAACAGCACATACCAGCATATAGTCACTAAGGTGGGGCCCCAACATGAGATATTCACCCCACACGGGGACATGTATACATACCACACGCACACAAAAAGTAACAGCAAGAGTATAGTCGCTAAGGTGCAGCCTCAACATTGGATACTCACCACACACCCGAACAAACACACACACACCACAAAGAGACACACACAACACAGAGACACACACACACACCCAAGGGGACACACACACACCCTATAGCGACACATGCACTCACCCCACAGGGACACACACACCACAAAGAGACACACACAACACAGACACACACACCACACAGACCCCCCCACAGGGACACACACACATAGCCACCCTATAGGGACACATGCAATCACCCCACAGGGACACACACACACACCACAAAGAGACATACACACATAACACAGACCCCCCCCACAGGGACACACACACATACACACCCTATAGGGACATATGCACTCACCCCACAGGGAAACACACACACCACAAAGAGACACGCACAACACAGATACACACACCACACAGACGCCCCCACAGGGACACACAAATAGCCACCCTATAGGGACACATGCACTCACCACAGTGGAAACTACATACACCACAAAGAGACACACACAACACAGATACACACACACACCCAAGAGACTCCCCCCACAGGGACATCACACATACCCCACCCATAAGGGACATATGCACTCACCCACAGGGACCACACACCAACAAAGGGACATACACAAAGAGACACACACCACACAGAGCCCCCCACAAACACACACACAACACACCCTATAGGACACATGCACTCACCCCACAGGGACACACACACATCACAAAGAGACACACACAACACAGAACACACACCACACAGACGCCCCCACAGGGACACACACACATAGCCACCCTATAGGGACACATGCACTCACCCCACAGGGACACACACACACCACAAAGAGACACACACAACACAGATACACACACACACAGACCCCCCCACAGGGACACACACACATACACACCCTATAGGGACACATGCACTCACCCCACAGGGACACACACCACAAAGGGACACACACAACAGAGGCACACACCACACAGACCACCCCCCACAGGAACACACACACACACATACACATCCTATAGGGACACACACACACACAGCCCAGGGACACACACACCACACAGACAGACACAGATGTGCACAAATCACCTCACACAACTCGCCTCATACGTGTGCTATCTTTAATTTCCAAACATAAACATCTGATTAAAAACAGCCAATGTGCAACACATGTGCCATATAGGGAATTAAGGCAGATGTCAGTCACATGAGCTGTCTTTTGTGTATGTGTGAGGTAACATATGCTGCCCAGCCGGGGGGAGGGTTTACTGTTGGCTGGAGATTTATTAGGCTGCCTATAGCAATCAATCACAGCTCAGCTTCTATTTTCTTACAGGTCATTAATATGACATATTCAAATTCTATTTTGTTATAGCTAACATCAGTTATTTATTAACCCGGGCAAGGCCGGGTACTACAGCTAGTATACATATATAAAATATATATTCGTGTGTGTGTTCCACTCCGGCTCAATACAAAAATGTAGTATCTTTAAATGCGATTTCCCTTCAGATTACTTGACACTCTGGTGACATTGGACAGGGAAAGTTGTTCTTGTGACAGCTCGATTTTAACCTTTTATGTGCATCCTGTAGGTGAACCTAAATTCATCACTGATTCATGACAGTGGCACTTTAAGAAAAGCAGGGATGCAGAGCTTCGCCTCATCTATCTCTAAAAGCGATTGAGAGAAATAGCTAACTCCAGAGAAAATGGGTTTTAATTGGTTTGTGCCATCCAATTTTTGTGATGAGGAGACTTAAAAGCATAAGGATATCATGCTTGTTTAATCTTTTATGTCTTAGCATTATTATGTTTTGAAGATTAGAGTGAAAAAGTATTTTGCCGTCATAGCAACCCATGAATAGATTAACCCATTTCTTCAAATGCACATGTATATCACACTCGGGCTAAAAATATCAGACTTTGTCAAGATGTGCTGAAAGCGGCTTTTCAGAGTCATAAATTAACTCTTCAAAGAAACTTGTGATGGAAACATTATTTTTGTTGTCATTTACTGAGCTTGTTAAAGTAGCATAAATACTAAACATATGTGAAGAATTCATTATTTCAGATTATTTCTATATTACTTCCTAATAGCAGTAAATATAGGGTGTTTTTCGATTCTGCAGCCAGTCAATAAAGAGAATCGTCTATTAAGCCATTTTATGACAACACGAGTCCCTGTAACCTCTGCTGTAAACAGAATACTAGGATGAAGAATCGAATAGTGGACGATTCCACTGACCAGTCCACGAGATAGAAGTGGTTGTCCTCAAGTCAGTAGACTTTGAAATGTGTAGACAATAAACCATTTTAAATAATCTTCTATCTCATGGACTGGTTACTGGAATTGACAGCAGCGTGGATATCATTCTTCATCCTGCTATTAACCATTGGTGGGCTGCAGTTATTGGCGGATAAGGTTATATAGTGTTTGTTCAGTGGGTGTTTCTGGTTTTGCTCTGAAGCCTCTTCTTTTCTTATGATTGCCATCCTCCTTTTTGCTTTGTGTAGATGTTTGCAGAGTAAAGTATTGTAGGTGACTTTCCCCACACATTCACATTACCGTACTTTGCTCTGCCCTCAGCTGGGCAGAGAAAAGTGCGCCTGCACAGGGGCAGAATGGGGAGGCGGTGTGGATGACAACGATCGTGAGAGAGAAGACACCAGATCATGACCAGTAATGCCCATCAGACCAGATTGCTTTAATGGTGAGTATAATCAAATAGCTTTGGGAACTTATATGCAGCGTTCTAGTATGCTGTAACAGAGAGCTAAAAGATGCTGGCCCTATTTTATATGGGAAAAACCCAGTAGCAGGTTACCTTTAACAAGTATGGTAAACTCTATAAAGAAAAATAACTCAAAGCAGTAGAAATGCATTTTTTTGGTCACAACATCACAATAAAAAATAAAGTGATAAAAAGGTCTTGTGTATCTCAAATGGTTCAAATGATATAGTCAGCCCACCACACAAAAATCAAGCCCCCATACACTTAATTAATAGAAAGATAAAAACATTATAGGGCTCAGAGAATGGAGACACAAACCCCCAAATTTTATTTATGGTATATGTGGGGCCCATAATTCTATATGATAAGGACTAATGTAGGGCATTAATATATGGAGGACTATAGGGCTATAATAGATACATGGAGGACTATTAGGAGTCCTATAATAGTATATGGAGGACTAATGTAGGCCCATTAATACTATATGGAGGACTAAGTGAAGCCCATTATCTATATGAAGACTATGTGGGGTCCATTATTCTTTATGAAGGACTAATATGGGTCCATTATTCTGAAAGGAGGACTATTAGGTCATATTTAGGGGGCTATGGGCCAGTATTCTGTATGAAGGAATATGTGGGGCACATTATTCTGTATGGAAGAAATGCTATGTGGGTCCAACATTACTCTGTAGGGAAGACTATGTTAGACGCATCATTCTATATGGATGACTTTGTGGGGCATATTATTTTGTATGGAGGACTATGTGAGGCCCATTATTCTGTATGAAGAACTATGTGGGGCATAATATTTTGTATGGAGGACTATGTGGGGCACATTATTCTATATGGAAGATTATGTGAGGCACATTATTCTGTATGGAGGATTATATAGTACCCATAGTACAATATTGTGAACTATATGGCGTCCATAATACTATATGGAGGACTTTATTGAGCTGATGATTTGAGTCGGGCCGGCAGGGAAAGGGTTACTCGGATACCGGGACAGTGTCTTCAGTGGAGGATCACGGCTTGTTGGGTCCCGATTCCGTGCCCTGGGCACTCAATTGGCTGATGGTGATGAGGGGGAACTTGAGGATAGGGAAATTGACGCCACCTGTGGTGCCTGGTAATGTAGTTACCAGCGCTGCAACCGGCCGCTGAGGTGATGGTGAAGCAGCTTTGGTAGTACAGCTCTCAACAGGCGGAGCTTTACCTCAGGGCAGCGGGGTTGATGAGAGGAGTCGTAGTCCTTGGCTCTGTGGTGCTGCAGGAGCCTCACGGGTGACGAATTAAAGGAGGCAGGACACCAGATCAGCTCAAACTGTTCTTTACTGGTACCAGATGATAAGGGTACATGGTACAGTCGGACTCACCGGGGTGGTAGCCGCGGATTTTGGAGACTTTTCCAGAGTCTGTCAGAGGTGTCTCTACAATAACTTTCTTGGTCTGTGTTATGCTTTAGCTCTCTTGTCAACTACACTAAAGAGCCTGATCGCCGGTCCCCAGGTCTGCTACTAAAAGGTACCTCTGACTCCTTTCCAGTACGGACAGGAGCGGTGAGAGGAACAATCCCTCCTGTCACCTGTATTTAGTCCTTTCCCTTGTTAGTATCTTGGACCCACATTGGGATAGAGGTGGGATTTAGTCTTGTGGTGCTGTGGCTCCTGCATTAGGTCCACCACATGCCGGTCTACAGTTTGGGATGAACCGTTAACAAACCGCCTCGGTTCCGGTTTACCAGTGTTGACCTGGTCTCTCCAGCCGGCTCCAACCAGTCCTGGATTGTCCCCCTTCGTGGTCTGGGTCACCTCTCTCCTTAGGGGTGCCCTCCTGTCACGAACGCAGGGTCCCCTGAGTCCGTCTGTGCTCCTCTTCTGTCACCGTCTGACTGACTACTGTCTGTAACTGTCACTCACATCTTCCTGCTCTTCTAGGCTCCACCTCCTGGGATCTACTGAATACCAGTCCCCAGTGCTAAAGTGTACTATGAGGTGTTTTGGGTGCATTTTTTCCTCCTCATCCACGTCTACAGAGGCACTACACCTTCTGTTTGGGGTGCAGTACCTCCTGTGGCGTCCCAGCCAGAGGGGCGCCACAATAAGACTGTATGGAGGAATATATGAGGACCACAATATTCTATCGAGGACTATGTGTGGCCCATAATACTATATAGAGGACTATGTGAGGCTAATTATACTGTATGGAGGACTACGTTGGGCACATTATTCATTATGGAAGGTTATGGGGGTTCAAATACTTTGTCTCCAAGGTTATGTGAGGCCCATTATTCTATATGGAGGAATATGTGGGGCACATTATTCTGTATGGAAGGCTATGTGGGGCTCATTATTTTATATAGAGTGCTTATGTGGGCCCATTAGTCTGCATGAAGCACTATGTTGGACCCATTATTCTATATGGATGACTATTTTGGGACCCATTATTCTGTATGGAAGACTATGTTGGGAACATTATCTGTATGGAAAACTGTATGGACCCTTTATTTGTGAGTAGGACTATGATGGGCATTATTCTGTATGCAGTGCTATTTGGTCACTAAATTTATATAGAGGCTATGTGGGCCCATTATTTTATATGGAGGCTATGTGGGTCCATTACTCTGTAGGAAGACTATGTAGATGCATTATTCTATTGGATGACTTTGGGGTCATAGTATTCTTTATGTTCTAAATGGTCACTCAAATTGGATGGCATTGGGATACAGTTGTGGCAAGTATTGACACCCTGCAATTTTGTCAGATGATACTCAGTTCTTCCTGAAAATGATTGCAACAATTCTTTGTATGATCTTCATTTAATTGCTTAAATAAAACAAAAGAGAATGAAGCAAAAAGCAAAACATTGATAATTTCACACAGAACTCCAAAAATGGGCAGGGAAAAGTATTGGCACCCTCAGCCTAATACTTGGTTGCACCCTTTAGCCAAAATAACTGTCATCAACACTTCCGGTAACCATCAATGAGTTTCTTACAATGCTCTGCTGGAATTTTAGACCATTCTTCTTTGGCAAACTGCTCCAGGTCCCTGATATTTGAAGGGTGCCTTCTCCAAACTGCCATTTTTAGATCTCTCCACAGGTGTTTTATGGGATTCAGGTCTGGACTCATTGCTGGCCACCTTAGAAGTCTCCAGTGCTTTCTCTCAAACCATTTTCTAGTGCTTTTTGAAGTGTGTTTTGGGTCATTGTCCTGCTGGAAGACCCATGACCTCTGAGGGAGACCCAGCTTTCTCACACTGGGCCCTACATTACGCTGCAAAATGTGTTGATAGTCTTCAAACTTCATAATGCCATGCACACAGTCAAGCAGTTCAGTGAGGCCAAAGCAACAAATCAGGACCTCCGCAGTTGACTTAGGACTGTGTTTTTTGAAGTTTTTCTGTAACCTATTGATGCTTTCCCAAAGCTTACTTTTGTCTCATGACGAGAACATTCTTCAACATTTAGCTTTCAGTAAGTTTGGGAAACTCCACTGGCTTTCTGTCTTGGTAAGAGGATCCGACTACTGGAGGTGCTTCGACGATCTCCACAATGGAGAGGCCCGACTTGGTGTGTCGTCGTGGAGCGTGTGCGACATCGAACTGTCTCCATTAGAGCGACGCGAGGCGGAGGCGGGAGTAGTCCGAACGCGCATTTGGTACTGCTCCTGCCCCCCGTCGCCACCCATCCAACTCGGACTGGGTCAGACTGAGCCCGACTTCACCACCGCCGGCCAGCAGTTGTCTCCGGCTGGAGGCAGCGCGGACATCCCCCACCGCACCAAGTTGAGATTGAGGAAGAATATGATGAAGACTCCAACGACGAGGAACTGGAGGATGCAGAGGTAGCCTCAGGAGGGAGCACCCCAGAAGCAGTTTTGTGGACCGCGTGGCAGAGGCATCAGCGAGGAGCCCCCACCATATTGAGCTCTGCAGAAAACGAGTTGTCCCGCGAGTCCCAACCAGCAACGCACCACCACCAGTCGCTACAACTTTCCCAACGAACTTTGGATGAGAGGGACCAAGTGGCAAGGCAAAGAAGAGAGGAGTGGTACCAACGTGAACAGGCAACAAGGCAACTCCGAGAGGAAGCAAGAGCCCAGCCCCCGCTTCCATTAGAACTCCGCCGCTTAGGAACCGTCGTCTCCATTTATCAGGAAGACGGTTGGGGATTTTTACGAGAACCCAAACTTTTGGACAACATATTCTTCTCCCAGCGAGATGTAGAGTCATTTCTGCGCAAAGGACACCCAAGGCGAGACTTATACAGAGGTGTGCAAGTCACATATGAACGGTACACCGGCCCTTTAGGCTGGTTGGCAATACGGATTTCCCGATGTGCAGATAATCCCTATTAAGCAAAAGACTCCCATTGCAGAGACGTTGCATTGTGAATAGCCCCTCACAGTAATCATGCCCTTTTTATTTTCTTTTTGCCCCTTTTTCCAACTAAAATAAAGAGTGTGTCCCAGTATGTTTTCCTTAATCTGAAGATTCAGAGACTTTTTTTTTTTTAACTTTCCTTTCCCCTGTTAATGATGTGTGCTGAGTGAGCTGGGCCCGCATAGTTAGTAATGCTCCCCGTTGGGCAAAGTAAATAATGTCTTTGTATGCAGAAAGTGCAACCGGAGAGTTACAACTTTGCCGACAGGTGGCCCGAGGACTGTAAAGTCTAGTAACTAACTACTGCATCGTGTGTAAATATGTAACGTTTGAAGTAATGCGCCTCCCAGAAATGGGAAGAAAATCTGAATATGGTTAGTTGTAAATAGTTACCTGTTAATGTTGATTGCGAATATAAAATGTTTTTCACTGCCCGGTAAACAGGTACAGATACTCGCAGAAGAGTATATTCCATCAAGGGTGTATGTGGCGCCCCGCCAAGAAGGCGTCACAGAGGGGTACTGCACCCGTAAAAGAGGTGCAGATACTCCAGCTGCAAGTGGATCATAGGATGGTGGGTGGAACCCAGTAACCAGCACCCCACACTAGGTCACACAGTGGGAGGTCACCCAGGAGGGAACAAGGAGGTCTTTGGCCGGAGGCCTTTTGGGTCTTTGGTCTCTGCCTCCAGGTTTCAGGACTGGGGAGCTGAGGAGTGAAAGGAGGCAGAAGGGTCCCTCGGCTGAGGGACCAGGAGTTTAAGAAAGATCCCAGGAAAGCTGCCCTAGAGATTCCAGTCCTACCTGTGGAGGACTACACCATCCTAGCCGCGATACCATCTACCTCCGGTGGACTGTGGCGGCGCTGGTGCCAATCACCAGAAACTACAGGTGGCGTCACAACAACAAACTGTATATAATCCCCTGTATATATACCACCCCTTTTTTAAAAGAATAGTCCCCCAGGACACGGGATCAGCCGCAGCCACCATTTCCCGTGACACAGTTAACCCCTTGCGGCCTGATACCCGAGTACCCCACACCCTGGGGCTCGACACACACAATCCCTCCAACTATATCAAAATGTACCTAGCAATGGGTGGTCCCTATCACTTATGACCTACCTCAAAATGTGCCAATCAAGACCTCATCTGCATGGGGAAGGTAAAGAAGAGCAGGCATAGCTTGCAAATAAAACCTTTTCTGGAAACGATGTGTAAAGGGTGCTAAGCCCATCTAAGCATCCTTCACTATATCTAGTTTCCTTTCATTTCCTCATTCAGATGAGGTGTTGTTTGGCACATAGAGAGGTAGGACATAAGTGATATGGATCATCCATATTTAGGTACAAGTTGTGAGACAGTTTATGGCTGAGGAATCTTAATGAATGATTCCATCACACAACCTCATTAAGAATGGCATGAGCAACTTGGATCTTGGAGCCTTTATGTTCCATCATGGCCTACCTGGTGTCTGTCATGGGAATCCCCCACTTGGGTTCTTTAAGCTCACTGATTAGCTATTACGCTGTAAACGTGATGACAGCACCACAGCCAAAGCCAGTCATCAGTAGCAGCGGTGAGACTAGCCAGTGGACCCATGAAGATGGGCACAGCTCAGTTTGTTTCTTTATAATAGCCCACCGCTGGGGATTAGCTTTTACTGACAGGGAACAACCCCTTTCATCTATTCTCCATTTGCATAATTTTTCTCTAGGATTACAGATCCTCACAAGTTGACCTTTTCAAGAAATCTTTAACAAGATGTAGAGTAACTCACCATATTTTATTAATAAAGTAGGTCTAGTTTAATAGATGAAATAGCTGGTATCACAGAGAATTATATTGTGATAAAGCTGAAATTAAATGAAGACTAAACTTCGTAATAAAGGAATATTAGAATTGTGGGTGCATTTATACCAGTGTCCTCATTTCATCATATGTGCTTAATGGTTACATGAAGGTACAGGATGAGAGACCCTGCTGTGGACATGCTATCTATTAATGACAGTGTCTGCCATGCAGAGCAGTTCTTGCTCCAGACCTAGTGGATTTTGAATTACATGGACGGTCTATTGATTTCAGTAGGCGCTGTAAAAAGCTTTATTTTCCCTGCAGCAAAGTGAATGCTTAGTGGTAAATTCAGCCGGCAATAACAACTCATAGTCAGGGCTCCCAGCAATGGGATTTCCATCGTTCAGCTCATTGTCTGGGGATGCAGATGATAAGCAAGGAGTTTTATAGAAATAATGCTTTAAAGCTACACACATATAATGTATGAATATTTTTTATATTTTCTGCAAAGAGCAATGGTATATATTTATTCATTTATAAAGCTCTATTAAGGCCAAAGTGCTTTATGTACATGAACAATACTGAATACATTGGGGCTCACAATCAAAACATCCTATCAGTATGTGTTTGGAGTGTGGTAGGAAACCCACACAAGCACAGTAAGAACATTCAAACTCCTTGCAGATGTTGTCCTTGGTGGGATTTGAACCCAGAACCCCAGTGCTGCAAGACCACCATGCCATTTATATACCATCTATTTCATATATATGCATATATAGGGATCCATAGTAGAGGTATCTCATGGTGTAGCAGAAGTGGACACAAGCATAAGAAGGGCTTTGTGCAAGAACAGTATATGGTACCTTTTCAGCTCAAGAGCTTATCATAATGCTCCCCTTTATGAATCTGTAACTATAGAGATGGAAATGTGCCTCCTCAACCATTGGGCCCCTGTGCAGCTGAACTGGTTGCTCTGATTGTATATCCAACTCTGATGTATAGTTTAGTGTGTGAGAAAAATTCATATGTCATGTTTTCCTCTCAGCTGTGACACATCTTAAATTGAAAGGAATCTAAAAGAAAGCAAAAAGATATGTGAACATGATTTAAAGGGGTTCCATAACTACAATATCAATTACCTATCCTTAAAGAGGTTGTCCAGGTTTTGAGTTAAAGACTGCTGTCACTCTATGTGACTGAGAAAAAGGGGGGGGGACAAGAGGCGCAATAGTGCCCTTATCACTAGACACTAAACAAAGCAGGTGAGAAAAGGTTCACTCACCTAGTCCAGTTGTGCCACCCACAACTGGTTAAATGGCCTGATATGATAAGTGTCCTGATGGCTGCTGCTGGACTTCCACCGGTCTCCACTCGGGTAGACGAACTTGAAGTTTTGGGGAAGGTAGGTGTGTCACAGTCCGCGCTGCCAAGAAATCCGCTCGTGAATAATGCTAGTAATCGGTATCCAGATTAATCCTTTTTATTCATCCAACGCGTTTCAACGCCCTCCTGGCGTCTTCCTCAGGGATCCCTGAGGAAGACGCCAGGAGGGCGTTGAAATGCATTGGATGAATAAAAAGGATTAATCTGGATACCGATTACTAGCATTATTCACGAGCGGATTTCTTGGCAGCGCGGACTGTGACACACCTACCTTCCCCAAAACTCTATGTGACTGAAGACTTGTGAATCCCCACAGTGTGCATTCTGTCAGGATTCTCTAGTGCTGTCGCCAGTAGCTGGCAGGCACTTGACTGCAAGTATACAATTTGTATACATGCGGTTACGTACCAACTAGACTTGTGCAACCTCACTCTATACAAGTGAATTGAGGACCATACACGTCTAGTTGAAATGTGTCTAGAAGTATGCAAATTGCACACTTGAGGTCACATAAGACCGCTTACTCCCAGTGCTGGAGAAACCTGACAGTGCAGACTCTCAATACTATGAAGATTCACAAGTCTGCAGTCACACAGACAAATAATTAGGAAAGGGGACCATGATTAAGACCTGCGAGGTTGAAACATGTTGGTCATTGCTGAAGGGCTATAACAATGTGAAGCTTCATCTGGAATTAAATACAACCTTTTACTGCATTACTGGAGTCCCTTGCTGGATTTACTTAGGCATTTGCAGTCACATAGAGTGACAACAGAATGTAACCCTAATTTCAGATTGGTGGGGTCTGACATCCAGAATTAACTGACTGATGGGGCCATCATACTCTATTGAGTGCTACAACCCTTTCATCATTATTTACTAGGCACAGGTACTTTGGGTAGCTGCTTTGCCTGATATTGTAGCTCAGTCCCATTCATTTGAGCTTCAATAAGTTACAATATAGACATGTCTACTATCCCATTGTACCTTTGCCTGATAAACAATAATATGGTCGCAGTGCTTAGTGGAGCTTTGGGGATTCTTCAGTCAGATGATCAGTGAAGGTGCTCAATGTCAGACCTCAGGCTAGATTATATTAATAGCCCATCTTAAAAATGGGTTTAAAAATGGTCTCATGATAGTGTTATTATAAGGTAACAATCATTGCTTACCAGACCACCTCCTCTCCATATTGCTGCTTTTGTCCTTCGGTGTCTCCTGGCTTCTTTTTGCTGGGGAAGCATTTCAGGTGACTACTGCAGCCTATCACTTTCCTAGCTCTTTCTTTTTACTAAGATGAACCTTGAATGTTGCGGCAGTGGTATGGAGTATCGGTGACAATTATATTTTTTTAAATTATTTCAGAACCAAAAAGGGACCATTTTTTATTTACCGTAACTGATAATTAACAACACCTTCAAGGATAGTCATCAATATTATAGTTTTGTAAAATCCCTTCAAGCAGCCTCCAGGGTTTTAACTACATGGAGAATAACAACAATTATGGAGGATATTTAAGTGGTGTCTGACAAAAATATGGTATACGGTTTACAATAGGTGTATTGCAATGGTTTTGATGCACAGAGCTATCCCAGATGAAATCTACAGGCACCAAAATGCATAGGCCACTTTCAACATTAAAAACCAATCATTTTAGTTTAAAGTGTAACCGCCATTTAAATTTTTATCTAATAGTAATGTTGAGCAAGGGATTATAATAAACTTTGTAATATACTTAATAAGTGAAGTCTGGAAAAAAAATCTTTCAAAAACCTTCCAGAAAATGTCCCCACTAGGATGTTACTAAACCTGATATATGCTGGTTTTTAGAGAGATCAATCCTTAATTTACACATCAGATGGGGCCTAAACAGCGTGCCAGAGTACAGCTGATCAGACTCTCAGGTTACCTCAGGCACAGTACTGAGCTGAGAGGAGTGAAATAAGATCTCACAGGAGCTGTGTGCTGACAGCTTGAGCTCAGCACTGTCCCTGCCTGAGGTAACCTGAGAGTCTGATCAGCTGTATTGTGGCATGCTGTTTAATCCCCACCCCCCTGTGTAAACTGAAGACAGATCTCCCTAACAACCAATATGTGTCAGGTTTACAAACAGCCTAATGGGGACATCTTCTAGAAGGTTTTTGAAAGGTTTTCTTCCATATTTCACTTATGAAGTATATTTGAAAGCTTGTTATAATCACTTGTTCTACATTATTATTAAATAAAAATTTACATGGAGGTTGCACTTCAACCAATTATATTGGAAAAAAAGGTAATAAGCAATTTATGTTTTAAAATCCAATATTGTTTTGCCAATTTTGCTATATAATAACTATGGTATTTCCATCATAGAAAATTCATATACTTGTAACTATTAGAACCAGTCTAATCTTAGGGTATTATTTACATGCATGAGATTGTTCTGGCACCAAGCTCATGAATGTGTCCAAGCCACATTGAGATGAATTGGACAATCATTGTCATTTCTGTGTAGGATGTGACTGTACCCAAAAGGTATATTCACATATGACAGATTTGTTGCAGAATGGTTTGTAATTTGGGTTGGCATATGAATATGCTGATTTTCATGCACTATTCATATGTATGGAAAAGATCTTAAAGAGAACTTGTCATTTCATATTTTGTTTTTAAACCACCCCCAATGATATTTATATCATGCATTGTGTATCATTGACCTGGCATTTAAAAAAAATTAATGCATTTATCATAAAAAAGCACTTTAGATGCTTATTTATTTGCTATTAGGTACCTGCACTGTCATTGCTGTGGTACTTCAGCTGGTAACAGTCATATCAATCCACTGCAGTCATGCGGTTTGTTAAACATAATCACGCCCCCCAAAGGACCTTCAGAAATACACATATGCTGTAGAAAGACCTGTGCTTTGTCACAACCATGTGACCATAATGGCCGGGACTAGGCCTACATTTCTTTCACGTCAGACCTGCTTAGCACTGCCCATTACAGTCACATAACCATGACATTACCACAGGTCCTTCTACAGCATATGTGAATTTCTGAAGGTCCTTATGTGATGTTAATATATACAATTCGGGGGGCATGACTATGTTTAAAAAAAATGCATGCATGAATGGGGATTGATGTGACTGATTGCCAGCTGAATTATAGTCCCCAATAACTGTTTGGGCAGGTCCTGAATGCAAACATCTAAGCATCTAAAGTGCTTTTTTATGATAAATGCATGGATTTTTTTAATACCATGTTAGTGATGCACAGTGCATGATCTAAATAAGCAGTTTAAAAGCAAAAGAAGACATGACAGGTTCCCTTTAAAAGCAATCTGCCTCACCAAAGTACTAACTGAGCTACTAACACAGGTGTGTAGGGGAATTAGCCCTAAAAATCATATCTGTCATATAAATTTTAGTGGTTTAGTTTTCAGTAAAGACATTTTACAAATGGGAAAGGGGGCTTCAGTGCACCCTTGGTGTGGCCATGGACTCAGGTCATTGTTATGCCATCTCAATTTGTATACTAAGCACTTTGTCATATCTTGATTGACAGCATTTAGGTGACTCTTGTCCAAAATAATCAACTGTTCTGCATCTCCACAGTGGCACTGCAGGAGTCCAGTCGTGTTTAACATGGGAACGCATGTGCCTGTGTATGGCTGCATTTGGCCGCATTTGCGTTCGGATGCGCATAACTTATGCGCCCTCCAACCGCACTCCAAACGCAGCATGCAGCATTTTTTTGTGCGTTCGCAGCGCTTGTTCTATCTGCTAGCGCACAAAAAATGCATGGATCTCAATGGATCCGCAGTGTCCTCCGCATGACAATGCAGGAGAACGCTGCGGATGTCATTGAAATCTCTCCCGGTGGCCGCTGGTGATCATGCAGAGCCGCCGCTGATCTCCCGCCGGTGTCAGTGGGGAGATACAGCTGATCTGACAGCTGTTTACATCTCCCGCGCTGACACCAAATAGGTGAGGTCAGTGCGGGAGATTTGAAGCAGCGATCAGCTGTTTCTTATCTCTTGCACTGATATCACCCTATTCGGTGTAAGTGCGGGAGACTTAAACAGCTGTCAGATCAGCTGTTTCTCCCGCTGACACCGGAAGGAGATCAGCTGTGCCGGGAGGAAGAGATCTCTGCCGCTGATCTCCTCCTCCCGGCCGCCCCCAGAGACAGCTGTGGCTCCGGGGCATCATAGTAATGTGAACGCATACGGAGATTCTCCACTGCGTTCACATTATTATGGGCTGCGTTTGCCTGCGTTTGCATCTGTATGCATGCAGACACAAACGCAAATGTGAAGGCAGCCTTACACTGTCACTGTGCTGGACTCCTGCAGTGTCATTGTTTGCTCTCATTGTTGGATTCTATTTTCAGCCCATTACTGTAGTGCAGACAGGAGATAGTAATGACCGCTCACACACACACAGATCAAAGTTGTGCTCCTGCAGTGTCATCGAGCTCAAACATTGCTCACTTGAGTGTTGTTAATCAAGATATGACAGCACCAGTGCTCTGAGGGGGCATAATGGTGCTGTGAGCTTTTAGCCACACCAAGGGTTCTCTGAAACCCCCTCATTTAGAAATTAAATAAATATTTGTTTTTGGGGGGGTCAGCTAAGTCCCTCAATCTATACTATAGCTATGATTTATATAAGGACGTATCCCTCTACACACCTATATAAATGGTTGTGAGTTGCGATGTTGACTCCCTTTAAGTTACAGTAATTCCTACCATAAATCTGCCATATACTCGTATAACATATGTTATGTGTATATTCTGTTATGTCATGTATATAACAGGCCATAAAAGGTTCACATTTAGCCTTTTATGTCAGTTTTAATGACATCACTACATTGTAATAATCATCAATGAATGACACGTCTTTTATGTACATATGTCATACTTGTGTTTTCTGTGCATAACTGCTGTTCTCTGTTTGCCTATATGTCCTTCTTTCTTTTCCTTTATTTTTGTGATCTTCTTTTCATAGCGGCACTCTCTGGGTGAAGCATTACATAAATCCATCAGTAATGTAAGTCAGCTTGGTGTAACACAAAGGCATGCTTGCATTATCATTTGCACTGCCGCTCATCTACAGATTGCTTGCTGCCATTCAGGTTTACTGTCTTTAATCTGTAACAATTGAAGTATTGGAAATCAATCTCAGCAGTAGATCAGCAGCAGAGGAACACATTGATTGTACGTCGGCAGCATACGTTAGGCTTCACCATCCTATTATTGTGCTTTGGCAGTGGTAAGTTCAGCATTTGCTTTGTGATGTTACAGAAGGCTGGGTGGCTGCTATGTTCAAGCCAAGCATGAATCGAATTCTGCTACAACATAATCGATAAACAGTACACATAAATCTTCCATGGCTTTAATGATATAAGTGAAAATTCTGTAGGATCACTATTTTGCTTTCGAACCCAAGGCTAGTACCTGTCAAGCATGAGCTATAGTATATCGTTGGCTTTAGTACATGCATGATTCGCTTTGTAAATACAGTATGTAATAAGTGCATTATGTAATATTGTGGGGAGGAAACCATGCAGCAAGGCACAAGATCGACTGGTACATTTGGAATAAGTAGGAAAACTTCTGATGTAATGAGACAGTTAAGAAGACAAATAGCTGCAGAAGCCTTAGGTCATTCTGACCTTATCAAGCATTGGTCGGAGCAGGAGACGGAGTCAGCAATTACTGTATGTTCTCTCATGGTGTCTAATGCAATAAAGAACAAACAAAGCTAAAGAAATTGACAGGAAAGATTTTATAATTGTATCACTTAAATGATGTTCAGACCAGCAGAGCAACCAATTAAATTCTATTAAGTAGATCTTTTTTGATAACCTGCCATTTTTGTTATCCTCAATCCTCTTATGTAGAGACTTCCAACTATTTTGGCTAATGAAGAATAAAATATGCTGTCTAGGGAAAATACTTGCTTTTCGCAGGATTTCATATTTGTGACATATTTGTGCTGTATTGTTGGCAGTCCGCGGAGGCCTGGCATTGATAAATAGCCATCTTATACATGTTCATTCGTATCAGTCACTTCTCTTTGCAGTTCCTATCGTAATATATTTCTGACAGACAATACAAAATATTCAACTCTATTTTAAGGAAAAGAGTTAAGGTATTTGTGGATAATTGTTAGAATATGGGGCCTGATTACTCATGGGGGTCATTCCATGTCAAGTGATCCAAAAATTAATATTTTTTTTTCCCTGACTTCTTCAGATTTAAAAAAAAAAATTTCTATATGAAGTACAACTTTAGTTAATTACAAAAAAAAAGTTTTGAATTTTTTCTTCATCAGTTAATTTTTTACAGATTTTTAAAGTTTTAAAAAAGTGCGAATTTTGGCCTGGTATGACTTTACATTTTCTATCATATCTCGGGCTAGAAATAAGATAGAGAGACAAAATAAACACCGTTGTACTCAGAATTGTACATGCTTTCACTAGATATGTCACAAGAGTATCTTTGTTAATATTTTACCCATGCGATCGCAAACGCAAAATTTTAAAACGTATTTACGAAACATCGGCATCATTTAAATATTTCAAAAACTGCCCATATATCTGCTGTGCTCTTAGCCACATCTGTACCAAATTTCAAGTTGGGATCGCGATGGGATCATATTTTAAAATATTTTACTATTAATAGCGTCAATGGGTCATTCCATATCAAGTGATCTAAATATGAATATTTTTTTTACCTGACATCTTTAGATTTTTTTTATTTTATTTTCTATTTGAAGTACTACTTTAGTTCATTACAAATAAAAAGTTTTGAATTTTTTTCTTAATCAGTTAATTTTTTTACAGATATTTAAAGTTTTAAAAATGTGCGAATTTTGGCCTGGTACGGCTTTACATTTTTTTATCTCGGGCTACAAATAAGATAATGAAGCGGGAGAGGCATCATTTTACTCAGAACGGTAACAGCTTTCATTTGATATGTCACAAGACTATATTTTTTTATATTTTGTTTGGGAAAAATCTAATTCAAAATTTTGATGCGCAATTGTGAAATAAATGTTAGTGTGAAAATTGTGAAAAAATGCCTGTGTGTTACTTGTGTTCTTGGTTATATTTGTGCAGAGATTCAACTTGGGACCTGTCAAATTTATATATTTTTTATTTTATGGTTGTATGAGTCATTACAACTTATTGAATTTTTATTCAATAAGTTGTAATAACTCACACAACCATAAAATAAAAAAATATATAAATTTGACAGGTCCTAAGTTGAATCTCTGCACAAATATACATTTACATGCAACAAAAAAGAAAAAAGATGTTCTTGGTTATATTTGTGCAGAGATTCAACTTGGGACCTGTCAAATTTATATATTTTTTATTTTATGGTTGTATGAGATATTACAACTTATTGAATAAAACATTTATATTCAACAAAAAAGAAACACAAAACACAAATCCCGTAAGTGCCAGGATTAATATATCTTAATCATCAGAACACAACGCTCAGCATTTTCAACCTGAATGCATTGAACAAACCAAAAGAAAAAAGGTGATCATATCCTCAAGTTTGATTAAACAAGATTAAAAGAACCAAAAATGTTAACCCCTATTTATACATGTAAATTTGTTTTCTATTATATCACTAAACATGACATTTATGAAGTGTTCGATATGAAGTACAACTTTAGTTAATTACTAATAAAAAGTGTGGAATTTTTTTCTTCATCAGTTAATTTTTTACAGATTTTTAAAGGTTTAAAAAAGCGTGAATTTTGGCCTGGTATGGCTTTACATTTTCTATCATATCTCGTGCTAGAAATAAGATAAACAAAATAAACACCATTCTACTCAGAACTGTCAAGGCTTTCACCAGATATGTAACAAGAGTATATTTGTTAATTTTTTACCCATGCGATCGTAAACTCAAAATTTTAAAACACATTTCTGAAAAATCGGCCTAATTTAAAATTTTCCAACACTGCCCATGTGTCTGCTATGCTCTTAGCCTCATCTGTACCAAATTTCAAGTTGGGATCGCGATGGAACCATATTTTAAAAAATGTAACTATAATAGTGTCAATTCGAAAATCTTGAATTCAGATCTGTTCAGCCTGTGGTCTAAAAATACTCACCAAATAATCCATGATTTTTAGACATTACTGTATTATTTTGATATGTTACAGCTTAGAAGCAGGAGAGGACATATAGGAGAAAGCTTTGTTAGGGCTCAACCTGAGAATGAACAATATTGTATTGAATATTGTACAAACCAGGACTACGAAGAGGAGGAGAGTTTGTTAAAACATCGGTTACAGGAAGCAGAACCCATCAAAGGGACTCAGCAATCCCACACTTTCATTCCATGTAGTGAAACAGAAATAAAAACAAGCATTTTTCATTCAGTAAAGACAGTGAAGTCCATGAAGTGGTAGAAGGCAGCACAAGATTGGCAATGGATGACATAACTGGCTATGTGACCTGTGAATATGGTTGGCGCTGGTGGCTGGCTACTGTACTCTCCAAAGACTGTGAAAATGAAGAAGTAGAATTGACTTTATTGCATCCTTCTGGTCCAGCGCCATCATTTGTGTATCCAAGAAAGCCAGACATTTTAAAAGTGCACGAAAGTCAGATAATAACTCAGGTGGAGCCGAACACAGTGACAGGCCGTACATACTGTGACACAAAAGGAAATGGCGATTGCTAGTAAGCGCTTATGGACAAGATTACATTTCACCCACTAGAAGGGACAAATTGATAATAAAAGGCCACTTTAAAAATGTACTATTATTTGATTAGTTCATGTTTTATAGAATGATGATTTAACTACTGTACTATTCTTATTAAACACTTAATAAATGACATGTTTAGTGATATAATAGAAAAAAAATTTACATGTATAAATAGGGGTTAACATTTTTGGTTCTTTTAATCTTGTTTAATCAAACTTGAGGATATGATCACCTTTTTTCTTTTGGTTTGTTCAATGCACTCAGGTTGAAAATGCTGAGCGTTTTGTTCTGATGATTAAGATGTATTTATCCTGGCACTTACGGGATTTTTTTTTGTGTTTCTTTTTTGTTGCATGTAAATGTATATTTGTGCAGAGATTCAACTTAGGACCTGTCAAATTTATATATTTTTCTTATTTTATGGTTGTGTGAGTTATTACAACTTATTGAATAAAAATTCAATAAGTTGTAATAACTCATACAACCATAAAATAAAAAATATATAAATTTGACAGGTCCCAAGTTGAATCTCTGCACAAATATAACCAAGAATACAAGTAACACACAAATAGAAAAACAAGCGGTGTCAGAGGATTGGAGCGCTAAAGAAACCACGGGTTGGTGATTAGATTACCGATAATTTATTGCACGAACAGCAGGGGTCCAGTATGCCACAACGCGTTTCGACGCACAGATGCGTCTTTCTCAAGTGGATCCACTTGAGAAAGACGCATCTGTGCGTCGAAACGCGTTGTGGCATACTGGACCCCTGCTGTTCGTGCAATAAATTATCGGTAATCTAATCACCAACCCGTGGTTTCTTTAGCGCTCCAATCCTCTGACACCGCTTGTTTTTCTATTTGCTAATTCCCCTTCTCCCTTGTTGGGAGTGCGGTGTGTGAGCTGCTCTAAGATCCACAGTACCTGGCAGTACATCATAAAGACCCACCCTTGAATGATCAACTGATACACAGTGTGGAGCTGGGACGGAAGCCAGTGCAGCGAGTCTGCCTCTTCGGGTGGAGGAGTGAAGGAGCCCACCTCCATCTCCAGAGGAACTAAGGAGCCGACCACCAGGCCCGGAGTATCTGAGGAGGAGGGATTATTGGCCCTTGTCACTACAGTGATCCACATTAAGCCATCAGTCTGGTTGTGCGGGGTGTTGCACAACCAGTAAAGGTTAGTACAAACATAGTAAAACCGTGTATTAAGTTCCTCCAGTTGCAGTGTGGCGCAATATCTGTTTTTTCTTTTAATTACAAGTAACACACAGGCATTTTTTCACAATTTTCAAACTAACATTTATTTCACAATTGCGCATCAAAATTTTGAATTTGATTTTTCCCAAACAAAATATAAAAAAATATAGTCTTGTGACATATCAAATGAAAGCTGTTGCCGTTCTGAGTAATATGATGCCTCTCCCACTTCATTATCTTATTTCTAGCCCGAGATAAAAAAATGTAAAGCCATACCAGGCCAAAATTCGCACTTTAAACTTTAAATATCTGTAAAAAATTAACTGATTAAGAAAAAAATTCAAAACTTTTAATTTGTAATTAACTAAAGTAGTACTTCAAATAGAAAAAAAATGTAAAAAATCTAAAGACGTCAGGTATAAAAAAATATTCATATTTAGATCACTTGATATGGAGTGACCCATTGACGCTATTAATAGTAAAATATTTTAAAATATGATCCCATTGCGATCCCAACTTGAAATTTGGTACAGATGTGGCTAAGAGCACAGCAGACATATGGGCAGTTTTTGAAATATTTAAATGATGCTGATTTTTCGTAAATGCATTTTAAAATTTTGCGTTTGCGATTGCATGGGTAAAATATTAACAAAGATCCTCTTGTGGCATATCTGGTGAAAGCCTGTACACTTCTGAGTAGAACGGTGTTTATTTTGTCTCTCTGTCTTATTTTTAGCCTGAGTTATGAGGAGAAATGTAAAGGCAGACAACACCGAAATTCGCACTTTTTTCAAACTTTGAAAATCATTTTAAAAAAAATAAATTTTTTAAAAACATTTTCTCTTCACATTTTGCATTGTCTGACATGCTATTATCAAATAACAAAATCTCAAAAGAATTAAAAATATAGAGGTAATAATCATTGGTTCACTTGACATGGAATGGCTCAAGGTGTCTTTGGCTAGGGTCACAGTAGCATTTTTTACAAGCGTTTTTGGAGACCTGCGTTTTCAAAAACGCATGTAAAAACGCACCCATAGGCCTCCATGTTAAAAAACCCATGCCCTAATAGCAAAAACGCATGTGTGACTGTACCATGCGTTTTTGGTGCATTTTTTAATATGGGGCCCTATGGGAAACGCATGCAAAAACACATGTAAAATTAGTGCCATTCAAAAACGCATGCGTTTTCCATAGGAGCCCATGTTAAAAAACGCATGCGTTTTTGAATGGCACTAAATGGTACTAATTGTAACATGCGTTTTTGCATGCGTTTTCCATAGGGGCCCATGTTAAAAAAAGCATGCGTTTTCTTTAAAAACGCATGCGTTTTTCAAAACGCACAAAAAAATAGTACATGCACTATTTTTTGGTGCAGATTTAAAAACGCAGCCAAAAACGCAGGGAGCCATCACACACCTTAAAAAACTCATGCGGACATGTAAAAACGCATGGTAAAACGCATGAGTTTTTAAAAGGCACTAAAAAAACTCATGCCAACTGTGACCCCAGCCTATGCCAGGTTTCTGGTGTAAAACACCTTATAATGTTACAAGCATTTTCCTCAACTTGAAGCTGCTCAAAAATATAGTGGCATATGAGCAGAGATTGGATAAGACAGGTGTTGGGAAGGCCTGCACCGAAAATCAATCAAAATATACAGCATTTTGTTGAAGGCGTATGGCATTTCTACGGATTAGGCCATCTCATTCCAGTGATGCCTTCTTTAAGATTGGCGTACAAAACATCAGTCTTAGTGAATTGAGACCATGGAGTAATGGTGATAAATTTGCTTCTATATAAATCTTCTTTGCTCTTTAAGGGTTTATACCGAGCTTCTAAGTTATTACCTATATGCTGGATAGTTGATAACTCCATAGTGATCGCTAGGTGTCCAAGTCCTGTCTAAGTGGGGCAGAGATCGAGCATTCGCATTACTGCTCCATTTTGCCTTCATGGGACTCCATGAGTACAGCGTTCAGTTATTTCCAGCCGTTCCATAGACATAGACCGCTATAGAAAGACAGGCTTCCTACATTCTTAGGATCAGTGAGGTCTAACGAATAGATAATTTATTACCTGTCTTATCGTTGATATTCTACAAACCTGTTAGAAATGCTTTAATGGGCCTCTAAGGGTGGAAACAACTATCCTACTTACATGCGAGTCTCTCGGATGAGACTCGGATCAGTAACCCTGAACGGCTTCTCCCTCTCTGGGCAGGAGTGTGATGCTGCACAAAAACACAAGCAGCTGACACTCCTGTCCAGAGAGGGAGAGGCCATTCAGGGTCACTGATCCGAGTCTTGTCTGAGAGACGCGCATGTAAGTAGGATAGTGTTTCCTCCCCTAAGGCTTCCTCCCCAGGCTAACAGGTCATGCTTTCAGGATTTCCTTAGCTGCTGAGAGGGAGTGCATAATTACATGACTGTTTATACAGCACAGGACTAATCCTCTCTGCTTATAATGGGACAGGACTAATGCAGCAGCTCTCTGCAGTGTCTGACAATGGTGATAACATGGAAACTACAAACGGTACAATAATGATTTTAAAAGGTTTACCCAGGCACTATACAAAGGTAATATTAGTATCATACTGAAAAATGACCTGACAGTGTCCCATTAATGTATTTCTGCAACTCCAAGGCTATGCTTGTCCAGATGTGCTCTTCTATGAGGGCTAAACATAAATGTCACCGTCTGGACCTACTCTTCATAGCTGTTTGCACCAAGCTGGCAGACAGCTGCAAGCCATAAGTAATGGCTCTCATTAGACCCTTGGTCTAATGTGCATGGGTGCTCTTCCAATTGCTGGGCCATGACTGTTGATGTCAAAGCACAAGGATTCAGAATATCCAGTTTTGGACTGCTGATAGTATTGTTGTCTAAAAGATAAGTAAGCTAAAGAGATGTATGGCAGCGGCTATCATAGTAAATGCAGGAGCACTCTGCCAGCTGAGTGCTCCTGTTATGGGAGAGACAGGGAAAATAGTTGTCAGCTGAACATTTGGTTGAACTGTTATTTGGTCCACAGCTATCCAAAGTGTATTCAGAGCTTTTGTTCATTATATTCGTCTATTTTATCAGACTTGTAGAATGAGGAGAAGCTGACCATGTTGTTTCTTAAAGGAAATGTCATGTCTAAAATGATAATTCTGCAGTCACTCTGTGTGACTGTGAGACACCCTGCCAGGGCCGTGGGGTACTCGGATCCTGGTCGGACAGTTCTTTGGTGAGGTCACGGGGCCGTGACCCGACTCCGTTGCCCTGGCTGTGTCATAAAATGGGGGAAATATTTACGTGGGATTGAGTCTTGACACCACCCATGGTATTTGGCAATTGGATGGCCAACGCTGTGGTTCAGGACCACTGGGGCAGTTGGTGATGCAGCAAAGATGGTACAGCTCCCCACATGTGGAGCAGGGCCCCAGGGCAGATGTAGTCTATTTTAATGGTGGTATTCATTGTAGCACATGGCAGGGGATGCAGGAAATTATCTGAGGACACAGAAGAGTGCAGTCTTCACACTTTACTCACAGTTCTCCAGGATACAACAGCCAGCCAGGTGCTGTGTCCTCCGGGTCGGTAATCCAGCCAACTCTCGGGTTGCTTGGGTCCACTTTATTGGGACCCCTTCTTGTGTGCCTTTCCGAGTAGTCTCACTGCGCTGGCTCTTGCCCTCATGCCCTGCCGCTCACACACAGTGCCCCAAGCCAGCGGCCTCATGGTCCTGTCAGGCAACGTCTTCCCTGTCCCCTTTAACCCTGTGCGGCCACCCTTTTAGCGAGTGTGTGGATGTGGCTGCTGTACATACAGAGACCACAGCCTCTGGTTTGCTAGTTGAGTTTTACAGTCTCTCCACTAGTCTGGGGCCGGTCCCCTCTGCGACCTGGTCTCTCCACGCACCTCCAGCCGGTGGTGGATTCAGGTGCCACGGGTGGGTTTCCCACTTCCCGTGCCCCTGGAATCCTTTCCCGTCTGCTCTCTCCAACAGATTCCTCTCTCCACAGCCCTGGGATGAGCCTCTCCGTGGCTCCAGTCCCCAGGACATCTTTCCTGCTCTCCTCTCACTCCTCGATTCCTCACATTCTGTTTTCTACTTCCGCCCAGCACCCTCTACCTAGTTCCCCCTTCCAGTCTGAGATTGGGACCTCCCTAAATAGGGTTTGCCCAGGTCTCCTGGCCTGAAGAGGTGAGGTGTTGGATGCGGGAGTGTGGGTACCGGGTAGTGCAGAATCATCAATTCTCCCAGTGCCTGCACTATAAGCCGGGAACGGATCACAATTATGTGGCATGCATGTTCCCTGCAAATCAAGACTAGTGGGCATGGCCTCGCTCAATACAAAAGTATGGCGTGGGCACGTCCAACTAGTGAGCATGGCCATCTAGTGGGCACGGCCTTGCTCCATACAATTCTATTGAATGAGGCCACACCCACTAGATGGGGCTTCAGCCACAGTGGCCAGGAACATGCATACCACATAACTATGGTCCATTCCCAGTTTAGAAACAGCGAATCCTCGCAGCGCCCAATGTAGGTGCAGAATTATCATTTTAGACTGGACAACCTGACTGAAAGCACAGGAAAATGTTCAATAATGCTGAGAAACATTAAACTCATTTTAAATTATCAGCATCTTACTTTTGGTTTCTTTTAATTACCAAAGTATAATAAAGCATTAAAAGATGTTTCTATTCATCAGTGATAATTTTGCTAATTTTCATGGGGTAGAGATTTTTATTAGGGCTGATAATGGAACCTTTAGTTCTAAACAAAAGCATTCAACTTATTTTTGCTTTTCGTTCAGGGATGTGCCTGTCAGGCCTTCAGTGTTTTAGCTGTCTTGTTGGCTTGGGTCCATTGTACATTACATTTGAGAGCTCTGCTCCCTTGAAAATGTTTTTTGGTCATATGAAAATTTAGATGTCAGTGCAGGACATAGGGGAAAGATCCCCTAACCCTTGCATACCTTTCTCTCTTTGCTGTGTTGTTAATGGCGTATTCCTCTGGAAGAATAGGAATAGAATAAGAGTTGTAGTTTTGTATTGGTAAAGGTGTATAGTTGCCATTTACTGGAAGTGAGTGGCTGTTGATCTACAGAGTCTTATGGTACATTACCATGATGAGCTTATGGTGCCTTTTTGATGCCGTGTGTTTTCTCTGCATCAAAACCTCAGCGTCTTACAGTTCCAGCATAGTGGGTGTGATTTATAGAAATCTCTTGCCCACTGTGCTCCTTTTTAATGCAGGATAAACTTACCTACAGTGCATTTTTCACATCCTCAACATGTCAATTTCTCTTGCGGATACGTTGAGTTTTCTGTGTAGATTTTCTCCATAAACTTGTATTAGATGCTGAAAGTCCGCAGGTAAAAATCACATATCCATTTTTACTGCATTTCCGCTGTGGGAAACGCATCAGAAATGCATGTAATCCGCACCAGAGAATATCAATAAACTTTTGTCACAGCCAAATACCAGAGGAAGTTTGAAAATCAAGCCAGCTTTATTTAAACCATGACATACCAAACAGAGTCAAATACCTCCAGTGTCAAAAACGCGACTAAAATGCACACTAAGAAAAGTACATAAATGCCATGGAAAAATGCAAGTAAACTAATTTACATAATAGGTGCAGAAATTCTGCAACATCAAAATGCATCTAAAGCTCGTAGTGGGAACCTAGCCTTACTCATGAGACATAGTAGACTAGTTTCTTCCTTGTAAAACTTAAGGTCACGTGAACACATTCAGTATTTGGTGAGATTTTTACCTCAGTGTTTGAAGGCCACAACCAGGAATGGAACAATCAGAGGAAAAGTATAATAGAAACACTTCACCACATCTGTATTTATCACCCACTCCTGGTTTACAAATACTGAGGTAAAAAAAAAATTCACAAAATACTCAACATGTGCATATGGTCTAAGGGGTTTTCCAATAAAAGATTACTGGCTTCTAATGGGCTTCAGTGTGTTAAACTAATAAAATCAGATGTTACTCACCCTCCCTGGGTCCAGCGGTGCCCCTCTGCAACTGCTCTGGTCACTATTTGCTACAATGATGACATCACAACAACAGGACATATCATCGCTACAGCCAATCAATGACCTCAGCTGTACTGTAGCTGTGACAACACCACTGCAGCCTGTAATGCTCCCTGAAGCAGTGGTGGGAGAGGCAGTGCCAGACCTGAGGAAAAGTGAGTAATATCTTCTTTTACTATTTTAACCCAGCAAAGGCCATTATAGTCCAGAAACCAATAACCAGAAAACCCATTTGAACTGTAACTTCCCATGTGTATAAAGTTGCCTCACTTGAAAATTTCCAAGGGAGAAGACCATTCAATGGGAATGCACTCTCTTTCCCACAAATTGATTATTTTGGGGAGACAAGGATCAGGCAACATGATTTTAAACACCCTGTCCTTTTTGCTCTTTGGCTAGATTAGCAACTGCTAGACGTGCCTGATGGCGGCTAGCACCATTCTCCCCGTACAGAACACATGAATGCTCAGCTCAGCTGAGTGCTCACATGTATGGGGTAGTTGAGAGGTCACTGTCACTGCTAGCTATTGAAGGTGTTTGGGCACCATTAGATAGACCAGTGAAAACTAAAACAACAGGGCATTCAATGGGAACCAAAGAGAAGCTTTGACCCTTGTGTTCTCGCTGCGGCTGAGGATTTGGTAACTGTTCCTAGCACTGCTATGTACATGTATGACACAAACATGAAGTGTGATTTTTTACTCTTGAAATAGATTGGTAACATTACTGTTATGAAAGAGATAATGTTGGCTTAGAATTCCAGCACTTAAAACAAGGCAAGGGCTTCTTCAGCAGTGAAAGGCTGATTTTAATAGCCATGACTTATATAGCTACAATCAATTGGTAAAGTAGCAGCAATGAAAGTATTCTTTCGGGTTTTAATATAGCTAATCCACTGGTTGCTGACAAAAGATGAGCACTGAAAAGAGAAAGTGACGCTCATTTATATGGAAATGTACAGCTGCGATCACAGCATATTTTCATCTACTTATTCAGTCATTCTGGGTTTTTTTTTTAATATCATTTTGCTGTGTTAGATCTCATTGCTGAAACAGAACCTTGAGATGCAGCTGTGCCAGTCCCAGAATGCCTTGCAGCAGCTGCAGTCACAGTTTGGACAAGAGCGCCAACGTCTTACCCGAGAGCTCCAAGAGTTGGAAGAGGAGCATCAACAGAGGCAGAAGTCACTGCAGGAAGCGCACATGATAGCGTTCCAAAGTATGGAGGAGGCAAAGGATCAAGAACAGAAAGTATGCACCACTTACAACTATTTTCTCCCTTTTTAGTTGCAGCACCTTGTTATTTAGCCTGGTCCTTTACTGCCACTTCTACTGCACACCAATATTTTAGTCTCAGTGCTTAGCATTATTCCAGCAGGTAGTCTACCTTTACTCTAGTGGTTCTTATAATTCTATACTATTATAGATAAGTATTTTACAATTTAGTTTACGACTCTATAATAAAGTGTTTCTGAAAACTAGAATTACTCAACCTAATTCCGATCTACAGCCGGGGATTTGGACCTGAACTTGACTTATAAGACATTAAATGCGGTGCCGGCTTCTATGTATACGTCATACAGTCTCTGGCAAAATCTATCATTTTAAAAGATTATTCACTTTTATGAATCATTTCCAATTTTACTTTGAAAAATGACATTCACAGACAATATTCATGATTTGCGTTGAAGATTGCTTTCCAAGCGTTAAAGCATTCTATTCTACACTTTTAGATAATTTGCCCAATTTTCCTGTCTTCGTGTGTGCAATTTATCTTTCAGTTTTAAGATGTGTATGAGTTATTTTCTGCTACTGTATAATTGTATTCTGCTTCACAGGATCTGGAAGATCGTTTACATCAGAAATATTCTGAGGAGCTTCAGTCTGTAAAAGATGCCCACAAACAGGTCATGGACATGCTGCGACTGGAGATGGAACAGGAGCTTCAAACCCTTCGCTTTGAGCTGGAAGATGAGGGTAAAGCCATGCTAGGTGAGTACATATTGTATCACATCATTTGCCTTTTTCTTAGATGTGACATGCCTTGAGCTAGGGTCACACAAGCATTAGGTTTCCGTTCAGGGGGGTTCCATTAAAAAGAATCTGGCAGCATTAACGCACCATAACCATAATGAATCGATGCGTTAACGCTGCCAATGTAATCCTATGGGTAAAGGACCCCCGAGCGCTGTCAAACGGCAGCATCTAAGTGCAGAGTTTGAAACCTTGCGCTATTTCCAAGTGCACCACATGGCGCGTCATGTGATGTGCTTGGAAATAGCCCAGGATTTCAAGCTCCAGCACTTTCATGCTGGTGTTTGACCTGCGCTCGGGGGGGTCCATCACCCATAGGATTGAATTGGCAGCGTTAACGCATCGTTACCATTATGATTACACTGTGTTAATGCTGCCAGATTCTATCTTTTTAACAGAACCCCCTGAACGCATTACTATCGCTAGTGTGACGCAGGCCTTAGAGTATTTCATTTATGACGATCCATGGTTTGGGTCTAAAGAAGTCAAAAGAAATTGTGGTTGTTTCAGAGAAATTATAAAACAAAATTTAAGCAAAATTTAATGGGGTTGGCAGAGATAGTGACTGGTATTGCACCTAAATTTAACGTAACTGAAGAGTGCTGCCAGATACATGATTAGGGAAGGGCTGAACTGTTTCTGGACATGTATGTTAAGTGACATGTGACAATAACCACACACACAGATGTGTGTGGAAATTGCTGTGGTTTTTCAAAATGGGTTCCAATCTGGTTCACTTGCCTAAGTTGCACCACTTAAAGTGTAACTGCCGTTTAAATTTTTATTTAACAATAATGTAGAGCAAGTGATTTTCATAAACTTTCAAATATACTTCATAAGAGAGATCTGGAAGAAAACCTTTCAAAAACCTTCCACAAGATGTCCCTTATGGTGTATCTAAACCTGACATATAAGAGTGGGGGTGTGGCCTGCACAGCATGATTGGGTACAGGAGATCAGTGTATAGTCAGTTTACCTCATACAAAGGACTCCAGGCTGTCAGCAGTGCACAAGTATCTGTGATTTTATCTCCTGTATTCATATCGACTGCTACTGTTAACAGCTGATGACAGGAGCTTTGTGCTATCAGCCTGGAGTGTTCTATGCCTGAGATAATCTGATACACTGATCAGCTGAGAACGCTGTGTAGGCCCCGCCACCTCAGCCCCTATATGGATATATTACTGTATTCCGTGTGTGAAGCTTGAAGAGAATGACCATATGTCAGATTCAGGAACAGTCTAGTGGGGACATCTTGAGGGAGGTTTATGAAAAGTTTTCTTCCAGATTTCACTTATGAAGTATATGTGAAAGTTTATAATAATCACTTGCTTTACATTATTATTAAATAAAAATTTAAACGGAGGATACACTTTAAGGCTTTGTGTGCGTAAGAGCTTTTTGATATATCTAGAGGGTTGAGAATGCGCACATAGGGTCTTATCCTTTATAGGCAGGTAAATGTGAAAAAATCAGATTTGCTCACCTGGTCAGGTTGTGTAGCACACAACCAGCGTAATCGCTCGAACAATGCAGCTGCTGCAGGGACTGTACTTCCACGAGGTGCGGTGCTGTGATCAGGTATTTTGGACGAAGTACCTTAATGTCCGCGCTGCTGCCAAAGAGGAAAATACACCAACGACACTGGGACGTCTGAGTACTAGTAGTAGAGGTTTATTTCCAACGCGTTTCGGAGCCACGTACCGAGCTCCTTCCTCAGGGTTGTTCCCTGAGGAAGGAGCTCGGTACGTGGCTCCGAAACGCGTTGGAAATAAACCTCTACTACTAGTACTCAGACGTCCCAGTGTCGTTGGTGTATTTTCCTCTTTGGCAGCAGCGCGGACATTAAGGTACTTCGTCCAAAATACCTGATTAAGAGCTTTTTGAGGAGTTTTGCATCAAGAACAAAGTGTAAGCGGAGAGGAAACATTCCAAATCTCCTTTCAAATGTTAAAACATTGAGTTTATGGTGGGTTTCTGCCTTGAAAATTCAGCAAAATGACTGTATATACATAGGGAAAGGGTATGCACACACCTAGTCTTTTTGCTTAGTTTTTGGAGTGGAAACTGAACAGAGGCTCCAAATTTTGGTAAGTCTTGAGTATTTGATGACTTGGATGTTTTACATCTGTTTTTGCTACAAAAATTCAGTGTAAACATGACCTAAAACTGTGTTGCAAAATATGGTAATGGTGTGTTCACATTGAGTTTTTTGCTGCATTTTCTGATCAGAAAGTCTACAATTCTCCAATCAAAACTCATCATCTTTTAACTCCTCATGTTTTTTTAAAGAGTTTCTGATCATAAATCTTAGCAAAAAAGCTCTCTGTGAACACAGAGAATGTGCAGAATAACTATTCCATCCTTAGATAGTGTGATCATAATGGACAACTATAACATTGTTAATATTTCTCTCACTATTAATTTTGCTTGCGTTGCAGCATCCTTGCGCTCGGAGCTCAATCACCAGCATGCAGCAGCCATCGACCAGTTGAGAAATCACCACCAACAGGAAATGGAAGCTGCTGCGGCCGAACTGGAAAGGCAGAAAGAGCTCAGCAGGCATCAGGTATAACAAGGAATCATTTCAGAAGGACTATGAACATCCACTATGGATATTTTTAGAATTCATAATAGCATCAATGTTTCCATTTAGTACAGAAAGCAATTACAAGATGACATATCCAATAAATGATGGATGTAAACTGTGAGCAGTGGATAGTATTCACTCATAATAAGGATCCATTGGGTTTTCTTTGAGGTTTATGTAGTTTTCATGGCAAGAGTTATTCATTATCATCATTTGCTGTCATTTGAATATAATAAGGTGCTAAACAAATGTATATCTTGATTTGATGCCCTACCCATAGCATGTAGAGGACCTAAACAGAAAAGATTAAAATAATTGCTGATTAAAGTGAATTGTTTCTACAGGAATCAGAGTATTTAGGACGAATATCAGAACTTGAGAAACAGCTCAAGCATCAAGATCAACATGTTTCTAACCTAAATAAAGAGCTGCTGATACTGCATGAGAGTATTAACACTCTGACCAAAGAGCTGGAATTTAAGGGAAAAGAGATTCTCCGAATACGCAGCGAAGCCAATCAGCAGATAAGGTACCGCATGTTGCTTTATGTTACCCTATATGAGATGTAGACTAGATGTTGTCCTTTCATTAGATATTGCAAGAACCCATATAATAAGAGTGACTTTAAAGCTTTCTGTAATTTGTACTACTTAAACTGAATGTGTCATCGGAAAATTATCTATTGATTAAATCTGATTTTGTGTATATTTAAAAAAAAAATTCAACAATGTTTCTTTCTTCATCACAACCTGTATAAAAAATATAGAAATCTTGCAATTTTTACACTGAAGTTATTATAGGCTCATACTTCATGTTCTTTACAGAAAACATTTCAGCAGCCTCATTATCATCACAGGCATGATTACAATGAAAGGGAACACCTTTATACAGAGCTTATAACACAGGATCCACCATTCACAATAGGTGACGTCACAGCTTTGCTTTTACAATTAGCTTCAAAAATAGAAAAAACCCAGGCACCACTCATATAGTTCATGTAGTAGTTATTTACATTAAATATGCATTTGAGACACTCAAATTAGGATATATGGTGGTACACATACCGATTAGTCCATAGATCCAAAGTTCAAACAAGAAAATGCAAAATATCAGCACTCACCAATCCTTAAAGAGGATCTGTCATCTCCCTGGTGCTATGCTAACTGAATGCAGCACTGAATGCAGCGTGTCTGCTACATTCAGGGAAGGGGTCCCACATGTCTTTAGCCCCCTGTAAGTTGTTAAAAAGACTTTATAAAGTGTATAGATAAGGACTCCGGAGGGACTTACTCAGTAATGAGTCATCACTGTTGCTTGTGTCCTCCCCGCCTATAGCCCTCTCTTGTTCAGCCTCCTGTATGTGTCATTGCTGAGGGCTGGAGGTGGCACAGAGAGGGCTGGAGATAGGGAGAACACCAGCAACAGCGATGATACATACAGGAGGCTGAACAAGAGAGGGCTGGAGGTGGCACAGAGAGGGCAGGAGGCAGAGGGGACACCAGCAGCAGCGATGGCTCATTACTGAGTAAGTCCGGCCGGACTCGTTATCTGTACACTTTATAAAGTCTTTTTACCAACTTACAGGGGGGCTAGAGACATGGGGAACACCTCCCCTGTATGCAGCAGACACGTTGCATTCAGTTAGCATAGCACCGGGGGGGTGACAGGTCCTCTTTAAAGTTTCAGAACTTTATTGAAGATGCATTAAAATACATTCAAACATGAGTATTGCAAGGAGCACATTGGACGACAGCTGTTTCGTGAGTAAATCACTTCTACAAGTCCCTCCAGTTTTAAGGATTGTTGAGTGCCGATGATATTTTGCATTTTCTTGTTAGAACTTTTGCTTTTACAATTAACTTTGTATATGCTCATTGGATGCTTCAATGTAAAATAAAAGGTCAGGGCCAGTCTATTGTTATTACTGTACATGTGGATTTTCTGAAAGAACAGTAAGTAAGAGTCTAGAATAGTCCAGTGTCCAGCGTGAAAGTTATTAGGTTTCTAATTTTATTATACATATCCAAATCTAAATAAATCCCAAATATTTTTATTGAAAGCACCCAATTTAATTAGTAGGTATTTTAGCAGTCACTTATTACTTCCATCAATCTAACCCCATTTTCAGGTTGATTGGATTAAGGGTTAGGCTGGGTTCACATTGCGGCGTCATCCGGTCCGGGGCTGTCAGGGGTGACAGCCCGGGACCGGAGTTTTGCTCCATAGGATACTATCAGGCTGGATGGAGCTGGATGGAGCCGGATGGCAGTTATCTGCCATCCGGCTGCTATCTCGCCGGATGTATCCTGGAGAAGTGGGATTTTTCTGCCGAATCCAAAAACGTTGCATGCAAAACTCCGGTCCCGGGCTGTCACCCCTGACAGCCCCGGACCGGATGACGCCGCAATGTGAACCCAGCCTAAAGCCACACTTGCATAAAACACGCTCGAGTGCAATGCAAGATAATTTTGCATTGCACTTGGACCAGCGTTAATCAATCAGGCAGAAGAGATTTTTTTCCTCGCCTCTATATGGAGAGAGGAAAAAATCACAGCATGCTACGATTGTATGCGAGTCTCGAATCACTCGCACCCATAAAAGTCTGTGTGTGCGAGTGAAATATTGCACTGCACTTACACACATGTGAGTGCAGTGCGATAAACACAGAGACCGGCAATGGAGGAAGTAAGGAGATTAATCTCTCCCTCTCTTCCGCAGGATCACAGGATCGGATCACAGTCGCATGACACTTGGCTAACACTCCCAGCAGACCAGGAGCCGAGGGTCATTAGCATAATGTATCCAATGTTCTCACATCAGATGCCTTATGCTAGTGTGCCTCTACCCTTTGGCTGGAAACACACTGGTGAGTGAAAAAACTTGCCAGTTGATTAACTTATTGATTGACTTATCCGAGAGTCGGATGAGTGTCATCCGATTTTTGGTCAATTTGCATCCAACTGCTATGCGAGTGTCTGACATTTTTCTCAGCTCACATCCGAGTGCTGTCCAAGTGCAATCCATTTTTTTCACAGCAGCTATTACTGTATAATCATTTAGAGGAACATTTTTTATAGTTGTCTGAGCTACAGAATGATAATGTATCAATTAAAAATTGGATCTGACTCTTATGGTCCGAGTGAGGTCCGTCTTTTTTGTCGGATCCATAGACTTGCATTGACGAGTCTCGTCCTACACTCGCATACTGTCACAGCATGTTGCGACTGACTCGTCATTCATGAATCAGATGAGAAAAAAACGTCCGACACTCGGAAATGTGCTCTCAGACATTGACTAACATTGGTTCATCTGTAATGCGATTTTTACTCGCACTACAGTCAGTGTGTCCGAGCCCTTATACAGTTAGGGCCAGAAATATTTGGACAGTGACACAATTTTCGCGAGTTGGGCTCTGCATGCCACCACATTGGATTTGAAATGAAACCTCTACAACAGAATTCAAGTGCAGATTGTAACGTTTAATTTGAAGGGTTGAACAAAAATATCTGATAGAAAATGTAGGAATTGTACACATTTCTTTACAAACACTCCACATTTTAGGAGGTCAAAAGTAATTGGACAAATAAACATAACCCAAACAAAATATTTTTATTTACAATATTTTGTTGCGAATCCTTTGGAGGCAATCACTGCCTTAAGTCTGGAACCCATGGACATCACCAAACGCTGGGTTTCCTCCTTCTTAATGCTTTGCCAGGCCTTTACAGCCGCAGCCTTCAGGTCTTGCTTGTTTGTGGGTCTTTCCGTCTTAAGTCTGGATTTCAGCAAGTGAAATGCATGCTCAATTGGGTTAAGATCTAGTGATTGACTTGGCCATTGCAGAATGTTCCACTTTTTTGCACTCATGAACTCCTGGGTAGCTTTGGCTGTATGCTTGGGGTCATTGTCCATCTGTACTATGAAGTGCCGTCCAATCAACTTTGCAGCATTTGGCTGAATCTGGGCTGAAAGTATATCCCGGTACACTTCAGAATTCATCCGGCTACTCTTGTCTGCTGTTATGTCATCAATAAACACAAGTGACCCAGTGGCATTGAAAGCCATGCATGCCCATTACATCATGTTGCCTCCACCATGTTTTACAGAGGATGTGGTGTGCCTTGGATCATGTGCCGTTCCCTTTCTTCTCCAAACTTTTTTCTTCCCATCATTCTGGCACAGGTTGATCTTTGTCTCATCTGTCCATAGAATACTTTTCCAGAACTGAGCTGGCTTCTTGAGGTGTTTTTCAGCAAATTTAACTCTGGCCTGTCTATTTTTGGAATTGATGAATGGTTTGCATCTAGATGTGAACCCTTTGTATTTACTGTCATGGAGTCTTCTCTTTACTGTTGACTTAGAGACAGATACACCTACTTCACTGAGAGTGTTCTGGACTTCAGTTGATGTTGTGAACGGGTTCTTCTTCACCATATACTTTATTAAGTTTATTTTATGTATCATCCACCACTGTTGTCATCCGTGGACGCCCAGGCCTTTTAGAGTTCACAAGCTCACCAGTCAATTCCTTTTTTCTCAGAATGTACCCAACTGTTGATTTTGCTACTCCAAGCATGTCTGCTATCTCTATGATGGATTTTTTCTTTTTTTTCAGCCTCAGGATGTTCTGCTTCACCTCAATTGAGAGTTCCTTTGACCGCATGTTGTCTGGTCACAGCAACAGCTTCCAAATGCAAAACCACACACCTGGAATCCACCCCTGACCTTTTAACTACTTCATTGATTACAGGTTAACGAGGGAGACGCCTTCAGAGTTAATTGCAGCCCTTAGAGTCCATTGTCCAATTACTTTTGGTCCCTTGAAAAAGAGGAGGCTATGCATTACAGAGCTATGATTCCTAAACCCTTTCTCCGATTTGGATGTGGAAACTCTCATATTGCAGCTGGGAGTGTGCACTTTCAGCCCATATTATATATATAATTGTATTTCTGAACATGTTTTTGTAAACAGCTAAAATAACAAAACTTGTGTCACTGTCCAAATATTTCTGGCCCTAACTGTACAAACACACACATATTCAGAAAACACAAGGCTCTTTTGTTTTGGCAAGCGATACAATGTTTTTTTATGAACACAGAAACCCCTGCTTTTTTCATTGTATTATTGGTAAAAAATGAGAAAGGGAAATTGGGGTTATCATATTTAGGACAATTATTTTAGGTAGTTTAAACATATTATTTTTCCATATATTATACATCTTACGAGGGCTGTTAATGTTTCCATTTTAGAAAGTACCTCCTGGGCTATCAATCTTCTTTCACTATCGACATAGGCGCACCCAAGGGGGGGACCTACGTGTCTGGACCCCCCCCTTTGGACGGCCCTGAGAAGTGGTGCAGTACACAAGGAGCTGGGCCCCTATGTCAGGAGACAGGAACAATTACACAACACCCAAGGGCCCACAAAAGAGGCTGCTTTTAGGGGGGCTACACTCCCCCAAACCCCCCACTGGGGCTTTGCCCCTCAGAACCCCGCTGGGGGGTGACACCCCCCTTTTAGGGCCGGTGTGTGTTTCTTGGACCCCTACCTTGGGAAATTTCTGGGTGCGCCACTGACTATCGATATAATTTGATAGTTGGTTGGAAAGTGATAGTGAACCAGAAAAATACTTACGTCTAAGCTGTAGACACAAAACAGTTTAGATGCTTTGAAACTATTGTATTCAAACATGGTTTTAAGGTTGGAAATAGCTTTTAGATTGATTGTGTGGATTATTAAATCCATTCCCAAAAACCCTACTTAATAGTGCAGTAGTCAGTTAGGACTTTTGTTTCTGACAGAGTTGAGTTGCACTGCAGAGAAATTAAAACTTTTTTTCACCTAATTTCTGGCAGTCCCATCGCAAGTACACCCTTTGATTGATTGGTTTTTCAGTGAAAGCCTTAAGGGCCGAAACCTCGACTTGTAATTCTAACGAGGGTCACTTTATAAAGTTACAACTCTGGATTGCTTCAACATATCCCAGTGATTCCAAGACTGATCTTTCATGACATATTAGACTTCATGTTTGTGTTAAATTTAGGTTGATATTTTCTGCATTTGTTTGACCAAAGAGAGTGTTTACATGCAGTGACAGTTCAAAGCCATGAAGGGTATAGCCGTCATTGGTCATTAAGTCTATGTCCAGACACATAGGTTGTTTGCTGCAGCAAAACCTTAGGGGTTTATTTCCTGTTTCCCCAAAAATAAGACACTGTCTTATATTACTCTTAGCTCCCAAAGATGGACTATTTCTTACTTTCAGGGAATATCTTATTTTTCCATTATCCCTTGCAAGCACCAGTATTCCCATGCAGCCCTCAATATCCCCATCATCCCTTAATATTCCCATGCAATATTCCACCCCCCTTCCCCCTGTGTTATTTTAGGGGAAGCAGGGTAGTAACTCCGGATGACTTGGCAGGAGATTTGCTGCTTTTTTTCTGTATTTTTGCTGAGTTTTTGCTGTAGAGTGCAGTAAAAGGGCAGTAAACAAGTAACCTGCTCATTCTTTCAAAAAAGCAGCAAAAGCTGGGCAGCTGCAAGAAAATTAAACCTAATGTGTGTGGACAGCTTTTCCCTGAATCCCACAGGGTTTGCAGGGAATCAAAATCACAGGTTTAGATTAGCATAAAACTAATGGTGGGTTTACACGCCGCGATATCGGCGTCCAACTCCGACCCAACTCGACAAAAAAGTCACGTGGGTTGCGAGTTGGAGCGGATTTCGTTCCTGCGTTGTACGGTTTGAGCGTACAACGCGATGCTGGAACGATGCCAAAATGATATCGGAGTTGAATAGCAGAGCTATTCAACTCTCCGATATCGCAAGGCCGTTGTACCAGCAGCGCAGCGTGTGACAGCCCAACTACGATCTGTACTCGCACCTCACCCATTAACTCCATGTTAAATGGTCGTTACTGGGTTGGTGGGCGTACACATCGGAGGGACGTTGTTTCCCGATATCGCAGCGTGTAAACCGGCGATGCGATATCGGGAAAGGGGCTGAAAAAAAGCGCGCTCCCGCGGCGTTGCCTCCGATATCGCGGCGATATCGGAACGTGTAACCCCACCATAAGGCAAAATCTGAGCATAAATATGCAGCAAAGTCATCGTAAAAACACCTGTGTGAACATAGCCTTAGTGTACATGCACATGGTATCTTTTTCAGGCTCATACAATTCGGATCCTCTCTAAAAACATGTTAAAAAGATGAGCACATGTTTCGCCATGTAAAAATGACTTGTTGTGCAGATGTTCACTATGTTGCGCTTCTTTTAACCAATTCACATGTATAAAGACGCAAGGTGGTTAGAAGAAGTGACTTGACTATTGTTCAGGCACTATTTAATACTTACTGTACATACGGACTGACCTATTAAATACTATAGAGCAAGGCTGTAAAGAGAAATCCTATTATCACTAAACAACCAGTCAGCATTTTTTAATACTAAGATACAATTTAAGGCATATATTTTAATACTCTACATAAGTACTTCAATAATTGTGAGTGGAGTCTGACTGGTGGTGTACCTCTTAGGCCGGCTTCACACTGCGTGTGTGATCTGATCCGTAGCTGTCCGCTTGAGGCAGACAGCCGCGGACCGGATCAGCACACAGGACTGGGGGGCTATTATGCCCTCCGATCCTGTGTGCAGCGCATGCAGTTCCTGCTGCTGATAGGTGAGGACCGCGGGCACCGCACACAGGATCGGAGGGCATAATAGCCCCCCAGTCCTGTGTGCTCATCCGGTCCGCGGCTGTCTGCCTCAAGCGGACAGCTATGGATCGGATCACACACGCAGTGTGAAGCTCCACTAAAGGTACACACTTCAATGTTGAAATGATATCACTAACGATCTCGGGGGTGCGCAGTCGTTAGGACATCGTTTTGACATCGTTGGTGAGATGTCACACGTGTAGATATCATGGACGATGCACCAACGATGTAGTTAGCAGCTATCGTTCGCACAACCCAGCGAACAATACTTGTTCACTGATGTCAATGGACAAAGTCGTGAACGACATCGTAATCGCGGTGTCACATAGAATGATTCAGCAGGTTGGCTGATCAAGGATCGTTTGATTTGAGAACAAATTCTCAAATCTGCGATCAGCGATCGAACGATTTATCATAGTCGTATTTTGGTGTTACACAAAACGACATCCTAATGATGTTGCTTGAACGACTCCAAACCCGTGACGTTTAAGCGATATCGTTAACGATGTCGTGCTGTGTAACGATACCTTTGGGTATTCTGGAAGAGCAACTGGGGAGGTCCTTTAAATATATGTGATTATATGATACATAGTTCTTTCTCTGGTTCCTCCCTATTTTGCACATGGATTTTGACCAATGGTGATGGCGTTATAATGTTCTGCCTTTAATAGAAAATGTTTTAGAGTCGCTCTGTTTTATCTGTAATAAATCCCTGTTTTTTTACCAGTTGAATGCATTTTGGGAACAATTGGGTCTAACTACTGTGATAGAATACACAACACTGTTTGGAGTATACCGCTTCATTAAATGTTAAATGTTTGCATAGCTCCTAGCACAGAAATGCTGGTTTATATTTCATGTGAGACATTAATAAAATATGTATAACGGTTAAGTAAAAATGGTTTTCAAAGATGTTTAAGCATACACATACTGAATTTCTTTGAAAAAAGGACACACGAGCAAGACTTAAACAAGAAACACGAGGAAGACGTCAATGACTTAACAGCAGCCCATATCAGAGAGAAGCACGTTTTAATGGCAGAATTTGCAAAGACACAAGCCATGCTCGTGGGAAAAAATTCTGAGTTGCAAGTTTTGTAAGTTCCACTAAACCAAGATACATTTTGGAAAATTGCCATGAGTGCAGCTATTATCATTTTCCTACAACTAACTTTTCAAACCTCTATCACTCTATTACTAACAGATACTAATCGATTTTGCTGTGCTGCAGTGCAACAACTAATCACTCAACCTAATCAGCCAACATAAATCTGTAAATTATAGTACTCTGGACATGTCGGTTTTGGAAGTTATAACAAAACAGCCCTATAATTGGGCCCTTTCACATAAGAACGCTTGATCCCAATCAATGGCCCTGTGTCAACATGCGGCCAAGGGATGAGCAAAATACTCATTTATTGGCTGGATTGTTTATTTGTGCTTGTAAATCACCAAATTTGACGGCACATCTCCACATTTAAATAGGGGATGCGCTACAGACAACATACATGTATGGGGACGAAATGATCACATTACAAATAATTCTGCCATTATACAGTTTGCATTCATGTGTGAATAGGACTTCAAATTAAATGTTTCCCATTATACATGCAGCCCATATGTGGACATCATTGTATACAGAGCAGCAGAAACTGAGCAAAATTATGTGCATTGTAGGTTGGAAAATATTCAGGGTAACTTTTACTTATATCAAAATAAGAGGTTCCACTTAAGCAAAGAACACTCAACTTGTAAATAGTTGTATGTAGTGATTGATCTGGATCATAATAATTAATAGATTGTGATATCTAGACATTGCTGCCTTGCTTTGATTTACTGAATATTCTTATCCTATAATTAAACAATGGTTGGTACATTTGTGAATGGACTCCTTTAATAAGAGACTGGGGAATTCACAAAAAATATCTTTCCAAATGTGGCTGATGGGAATTCTGTAATTCACAATGGAACTCATAACTTTCTGAATGCCAATAATTACCAAACAACCAACAAACTTCACTTGCCACCACAACCACCACTAGCCTTTAGCGGAGAACCACACAACTATTCTTTTCAAGAAATGTCTGATTGTATCCTATCCCAAAACCAAGGATTATAATTCACTACAACTCATTCCTCTCATTCCTAACAATTGGTTACAACAAAATATATACCGTAATATCTGCTCTTTTCAACTACTTTTCCCGCATTGTTGTATATCAGGGAATATAGAAGAATGCAAATTACCTGGGTGTATAACGGGGATGTGAAGCTCAAATGCATACAGGGTCAAAATTTAAATCTTGGACATAGTCGCAGGCCAAACTTGATATTTATTAAAAAAAAATCTACAATTGACGTTTTTAATATGGAGAAAACTTAAAGGTTGTGTCCAACAAACTATGTGCATTTTAATTTATTGATCTTAAGAGTCAGATCACATAACCAGAGCATTGGGTATTTCCTCACGGGCAGTGGCGTACATAGAAATCATGGGTCCCCACAGCAGATCTAATGTAGCCCCCCCTCCAAAAAAAATTCTTAATATTTGGTGGGGTCACAGAAAGGCATATCTCACAACTTTGCAGTTCTTATTTTAAAGTAATTTTCCTTCTATTGAAACCCCAAGATTGCCCTTTTATTGGCCTATAATGCATGATGCCAGCCAAAGTACCCCTCAAACACTGCATGATACCCCACAGTAGTAAATTCCTCCACAGTGAATTCCTCCACAGTAACATCCACACGCATGGTTTGGTAACCCTACTGTATCCCACCCCCTTGTGCCTCACCCACCCTATCAAAGTATGGTGACCCCAACACAGTATGATACCCCAGTTGTGATCCCCAAACATTCCTTCACACTGTACAATAAACCCCACATAGATCTCTATACATAATAATTGGCCCCACATAGCCCTCCATACAAAATAATGTGCCCCACATTGTCCTCCATACAGAATAATATGCCGCACATAGTCCTCCATTCATAATAATGGGCCCCCTATTGTCCTCCATATAGTATTATAGGCACCAAATAGAGATCCATACAGTATAATGAGCCCCACATTAAAAAAATCAAAAAATATCCCCCTCTACTTTTTCCCCCACTTCTGCAGTCTAAACACCTAGAGATATGAAGCTCTTCACTGCTAAGTAAAGCAGGCACGAAATAGTGATTGTGCCCGCTGCTCTGAGACTTCATATGCAAAGGCATAATGATGGGGAGGGCGGTGACAGTGCTGGAGTAATGGTCAAAATATAATCACCCTGCAGGACAGATTTGGCCCAAGGGCCAGAGTTTGACATGTGTGGTATAGAAATATATTTGAACATTTTCTTGTTCAACATATTTTTATTTAAAGTGTAACCACTGTTTACATTTTTATTTAATAATACTGTAGAGCCATTGATTTTAATAAACTTTCAAATATACTTTATCAGAGAATTCCGATTGAAAACCAGTCATAAACCTTCAACAAGGTGTCCACACTACACTGTGTATGATGCAGACATATGTTCATTGTCAGTCAGATCTGTCTTCAAACTGAATACGTGGCATGTAACCATATAGGGGATGAGCAGATAAACTAATGAATTTTGTGGACCGATCTCTCACCATAGAAGTTTTGGGAATGGATGGTAGAAACAGGTAGGTTAATTACACCAGAGCAGGGAGACATTAACAAGTAGTAGCCCTCCCTCTTATAGATGGTACCTGAAGAGTTATGGCTCATCTGGTGAGGTGGACTCTCTATGCTGTAGGTCAAGGTGGCTATAAAGGACCAAAGGCATTGGAGCTGCAGACCTGGTCTTGCCAGAAGGCATGTGAATTAGCAAAGACCAGGACTGCAGGGTATGTAAGATAGCAGCCAGACAAGCAGAACAAGGGAAATGGTCACAAAGCCAGGAGTGCAGTGTAGGTGTCAAGTTATTTGGAGACTATTAGCAAAATGGATAATTACAGGACAGCAATGATGAATAAGTAAGGCAGACAGACGGACAGAAACAGACAGGACAGGGTGTGTAGAAAAGTGTGGGCAAATATGGTCCGGGATCCTGTCTTTTGCAGGATTCGTTTTCTGCTGCTGTCCATGGTGCTGAAGTCAGAATGGCAGGATTTCTGAGCATGCGCCATGCAAAAAATCGGATCCAGGAAACAAGCCAATTTTTTCACGGATCTGGCGCCCATAGACTCCCATGCTATGAGTGCCGGATCACCCCAAATTCGTTTTTGTCCGGTTTGGTCTGATGTTTTCACCGGAGCCCAAAATCGGAGCAGTCTCCTATTTTGGGGCCGGGAAAAAGCAGGACAGAAACGAATTTGGGACTGAATTCACAAAACCGGATGGCCATTTATGACCAATCTGGCACCATAGTGATAAAATAGGAGGCTAAAAACAATCCTTATAAAAACGAACAGAACAGGATGGCAAAAACTGTGCTATGAAGCCAGCCTAAACTGGCTACTTGATTGTAGAGAGGATTACACACTGTTTCAGCAAAGTGTTGATAGAGCCAATATTTAGCACAGTCAAGTTATTTAACAGGTACCTGTTGCAGAAGATTTATAACTGTGAATAGCTCCAGTATTAACAGAAAGGAGTTTGTTATTGGGTATCTGTTGTAGCAGAGTTGTACTAGCATCAGTACAGATAGGAGTGTAATAACACTAGGTCTGAACTAGGAAGTATTTGTGGGTTGCATAGGATGTAGTAGTTTGCTAAAGAGATGATCAGACAGCTGATTGAAGTGGAATATGAGGCCAACTCCTGTACTAAATGAATGCTATGCTTTCTGAATACTCAGACAGCACTGTCTGTCTGAGATGTCCTTGGCTAATGATATGAAATGTGTTAGCTGGGTTTCCACAGTAAACTGGTTTGAATGTGAACATAGGGACCCAATCCTAGGAAAGGAAACAAAGGCTGGTGCCTGAACCAGGACAAGTGAATAACAAGGTCTTGGTGGTGGTGTAAAACCTCCTTAAAGCACAAATCCAGCGTTTTTTTTTATTTTACCACTGAAGTGGTGCTTTAAATCGTAGGCTAGGGTCACACTTGTATCCTGCATCCGCTAAACGGATGTTTTGTTTCCTGCATTTTTGAAAAAAACACATGTATTATCGCACTCATAGACTCCAATGCAAAAAAATGCATTGCAAAAGTGCAATGCGTTTGACGCTATGCGTTTTTGCAAGTGCACCAAAAAACGCAGTCTGCAGTGTTTTTTGGTGCTTTTGCAAAAACGCATGCTTTTTTTTAACATGAGAGTCTATGGGCAATGCATCTGTTGTGCCCCTATGGCTGGGCGCCACAGGGAGGTACTCCACCCCAAACAGAAGGTGTAGTGTCTCTGTAGTCATGGGTTTGGGGTTTCCTGGTAGAGTCTGCCCTAAGCACCCATACACTAGCCCACATTAGCATAGGGACCGTATATGCTGTAGGTCCAGGGGAGCTTAGAGTAGAGTGGGAGACTAGAGTGACAGTTGAGCTAACTTTATAGACACAGTGCTGGGAAGGCAGCGAGAGAAGACGTGCCTGACAAGGCTGCTGACGGGAGGGAACCTCTCTTCAAGAGGGTGACCCAGGAACCGAAGGGGACAAACCAGGCCTGGTTGGAGCCAGCTGGGGAAGTCCGGGGTCGACACCGGCATACCGGAGCCGAGGCAACCAGTGGTCTATCCCGGGTTGCAAACCGACACGCTGTGGGACCGACAGAAGGAAGCCATAGCACCACAGACTGTAACTCGACCTCAGTCCGATACCAGGTCCAGGACACTCTAGGTAACGGGCCGAATTCCGGTGGCAGGAGAATAGACTGGGTAACTCCTGTCCGTACCGATAAGGGACAACCCGTACCTACCAGTAACAGACCGCAGGACTGGCATGGGAGCTCTGCAGAGTGGTTACGAGAGTGAGGAAGGAACACAGACCCTGAAAGCCATTAGGAGGGATCATCAGCAGACTCTACAGGATAACCTCAGAAACCTGTTGCTACGCCCCATTCAACCAGACTGTGCCTGAGAACAGACTGTGTATTGTAACATCTTCCCGTTACCAGTAGACCTCTTGAGTTGAATCGGTGTCTGTCCTCCTTTCTCGCCGCCGGCGCCCAGAATGCCATAGCATCACCGGTGGGTTAAGAACTACAACTCCCCCCATCCATTCCCACTGCCCTGAGGTAGAGCTCCACCTGTGGGGAGCTGTAACACCCAAGCTGCATCACCTCAGTGCCCGGTGTGCAGCACTGGTATCTAACTTACCAGGTACCACAGGTGGCGTCACTACAACAATTCCTTCTCCCACCACCACCATCATCCTTCTCCCACCATCCCAGCCACTGAGGATGCAGGGCACGGAACTGGAACCGACCAGCCGTGATTCCCCCATCGAAGCATCCCGCTATCCGAGTACCCCTACCCAGTCAACCGACTCACATCCATTAACGCATGGTACATGTATGTACCATGTGTTAATGGATGCATTAACGCATCGTACATACATATACCATGCGTTAACACATAAGTTAATTGAGTCAACAAGTATGCACACATGCCATGAAAATGGCAAGGGAAAAAACGCATCCTTTAACGCATCCATCAAGCGGATGCCACAACCCAAGTGTGACCCTAGCCTTAGTTCCCTCCACTCTGATCGGCCTCCTGTTATTTGTGACCTGCCCACAGCTTCAGTGTTTCATGGAAGTTGCAAAAGGTCACAATTTGATACATCTCTACACTGTTTGCAGAATTATTAGGCAAGTTGTATTTTAGGGGATTATTTTTTATTATTGATCAAAAACTATGTTCTCAATCAACCCAAAAGACTCATAAATATCAAAGCTTAATACTTTTGGAAGTTGGAGTGGGTTTTTTACTTGGCTATTTTAGGAGGATATCTGTTTGTGCAGGTAACTATTATGGTACCTTTATACGCCGCGACGGCAGGCTGGATACATCCCGCTACAGGCTACAAATGTAGCTTGTAGCGTCAATGTAGTCCGTCGTAGCGGCGTCTGAAGACGCGACGCTACAGCCGGCGACAGATACATCTGTTTATGGGCTCTGCTCGAAAACTGATGGCTACATCGCCGATGGTAGCGAGCTGTATCGGCGTGTAAAGAAGCACCGGAAGGGAACTCTGGACACCCTGCGATGTAGCTGCAATGTAGCTAAGGCGTGACCCAGGCTCCGGGATACCCCGCCCCATCACCGATCATTGGAGGAAGCTCCTGCATGGCGATTGGTAGTCGCTGCCTAGGGCGGCATATTTAAGGAGCTGACCAGTCACACTACACAATCGCTCGAGCGTGCTGTATTACTCAGCCTCCTGCGATGCCTGGCCAATCATGATGATATTGCGATGTCCTATCATCGTACGGACGGCTCGTAATCCAAGATTGTGGCACGCCTATGTGCTGTCCCTGCTGCACCAGGTCCTCCCATAGTAGCTGGTTGTAGCGGTGTGTACATGAGCTACAGCTGGCTACTTGAGACACCCGGCGATGTAGCTAGCTACAGATGTAGCGTGGCGTAGCGCACCTTATGGCGGCGTGTAAAGAGGGTGCGTTGACCGTTTGTAGCCGTTTGAGCGTGCTCGTGCACGTGAAGTAGCGGGATGTATCCAGCCTGCCGTCGCGGCGTGTAAAGGTACCAGTACTGTGCAGAATTATTAGGCAACTTAATAAAAACCAAATATATTCCCATCTCACTTGTTTATTTTCACCAGGTAAACTAGTATACAAATACACAAATTTTAGAACAAAACATTTCTGACATGCAAAAATAAAACCCCAAAAAATTGGTGACCAATATAGCCACCTTTCTTTATGATGACACTCAACAGCCTTCCATCCATAGATTCTGTCAGTTGCTTGATCTGTTTACGATCATCATTGCGGGCAGCAGCCACCACAGCCTCCCAGACACTGTTCCGAGAAATATTCTGTTTTCCCTCCTTGTAGATCTCACATTTTAGGAGGGGCCACAGGTTCTCTATGGGGTTCAGATCAGGTGAACAAGGGGGCCATGTCATTATTTTTTCTTCTTTTAGAACTTTACTGGCCAGCCACGCTGTGGAGTAGTTGGATGCATGTGATGGAGCATTGTCCTGCATGAAAATCATATTTTTCTTGAACGATACCGACTTCTTCCTGTACCACTGCTTGAAGAAGTTGTCTTCCAGAAACCGGCAGTAGGTCTGGGATTGAGCTTCAGTCCATCCTCAACCCGAAAAGGTCCCACAAGCTCATCTTTGATGATACTGTAGCGCCCCACTAGTCAGTGTGCTACAGATGGGTACTGCACCCAAGACAGAGAGTGCAGTATTCCTGTTATGGGGGGGAGGTAATGTAGGTCTGAGTCTCTCAATCTCTCAATAGAGCAGGGGATTAGAGGGTTAACCCGATGTTTGTGGGGACCCGGTCCCGGTGGGAGGAGTGTGGGCAGAGCAGGGGGTGGCACAGTGGGAAGTCAGAACTTGGGATAAAAGAGAAGGAGAAGGAGCTAAGAGGGAGGGCGCCTGCAGTGTGGTGGCCCAAACAGAGAGGGGCACGCAGAGGGTGACTGAACGACCCTGGCCCAGTCCAAAGCGGGGTACCCGGTCCGAAGCGGTGCAGAGGTCCATCCCTGAGCCGCAGATACCGGTGTGATTGACAGCTTCGTAAGCGCACAATCTGCCCGACATACGCACGGTCCCCACCAGAAGCACCAAACCGAGTTGGGCCTCTAGAGCGAGAAGAGGGTGTCCAATATCACCCAACAGGCCTGGTTTACAAGCGGGATTCATGCATGGCACCGCGAGGAAGAAGGAGATAGGACAGAGAGAGAGATAAAGGAAGGAACATCACTGGGAACCTCAGAGAGACATTGCTTCCTCCTATATGTAAAAAAAGAAGAGAGAAGGCGCTCCTAGGATTATATCTGGGGGCAGTTTTGACAGGCTAGTTGGGGGGTTTTGAACTAACCTGAGTGGGTTATGCAGCCTGCATAACCCGGTTGTCAGACCTCCAGGGCTCTGCGCGCACCGTGCGCTGTGTTGTAGCTTCCTGGTTGCCAGGAAGACTGGTCACAAGTGGTATCACGTGCCGTTGATGTCACCACAGGTTCTTTGGTCTTTGCCAGGTCTTTTCTCTCTTCCCTACTGGCAATTTCAATCTCCAATCCTTCAGTGCTGCACCTCACCGCTCGCCATGTCGGCGTGTAGACAACAGAATAAGAGGTGATTAGCGGTTTAGGAGGGCGCTACAAAAGGATGGAGGTGCACAAATGGTTTTTGGTATATCTTACTTTGTTTATTCCAGCATATCACAACATGTTTCAGCAGATACTCCGCCTTCATCAGGTCACCTGATGAAGGCGGAGTATCTGCTGAAACATGTTGTGATATGCTGGAATAAACAAAGTAAGATATACCAAAAACCATTTGTGCTCCTCCATCCTGTTGTAGCGCCCTCCTAAACCGCTAATCAACTCTTATTCTATTGCTTCCTCCTATGACACCTGGTTCACTACCCGAGCCGTGACACCTGTGAACTGTGCACAAGCTGAAGATAACTGGAGTAAAGAACCCGTGCAGAGGAAGCAAGTGTCTGTGTTTCTTCCTGGTTAACTGTGACATTCCAGTTTCACAGCACAGACTGCGCTGCCCTATTCCTATCATCACACTGCACTGCCCCGGGGACCCTGCTCTACCTGTAGGGAGCTACAACACCTTGCTGCCAACCATCCCCTGGAGGTCTGCAGCAGCATCGGTGCAATCACCGAATCTACAGGTGGCGTCACGACATTCATCTATAAACTTTTATCCCTGTAAAAACCCCTTTTAATTGTGACCCCAAGGGCACAGGCTCGGCATCGACCATCCGTTACATCCTTGCACCCAACTGCCCAAGATCTGAGTACCCCGACCCTTATGGGCCTGACAATACCAGCCCATACCAGTACCCCACCTCCACCTTGCTGGCATCTGAGTCGGAGTGGAGCTCTCTGCTCTTTACTGATCCAGCCTCTGGCCCATCCATCTGCCCATCAAGAGTTACTCTTATTTCATCAGTCCATAAAACCTTTCAAAAATCTGTCTTAAGATATTTCTTGGCCCAGTCTTGACATTTTATCTTATGTTTCTTATTCAAAGGGGTTGTTTTTGAGCCTTCCTTACTTGGACATCTCCCAGAGTATAGCACACGTTGTGCTTTTTGATATTCCGATAACGGTGCAGCTCTGACAATGGTGGCAAATGGCATCTTGGCAGCTTCACGCTTGATTTTCCTCAATTCATGGGCAGTTATGTTGCGCCTTTTTTTGCCCAACACGCTTCTTGCGACCCTGTTGGCTATTTGCCATGAAACGCTTGATTGTTCGGTGATCACGCTTCAAAAGTTTGGCAATTTCAAGACTGCTGCACCCCTCTGCAAGACATCTCACAATTTTGGACTTTTCAGAGCCCGTCAAATCTCTCTTCTGACCCATTTTACCTAAGGAAAGGTATTTGCCTAATAGTTAAGCACACTTATATAGGGTGTTGATGTCATTACACCACACCCTCCTCATTACAGAGATGCACATCACCTGATTTACTTAATTGGTAGTTGGCTCTCAAGACTATACAGCTTGGAGTAGGACAATATGTATAAAAAGTATCATGTGATCAAATTACTCATCTTGCCTAATAATTCTGTACACAGTGTATGAGAGCCTCAGTCTACCCTCATTGTGGCTCTTTAATGTATTGGGAGCTTGTAACGTAACTTCTGACTTCTGACCAGTCAGAAGTTACGTTACAAAATGGCGGACCAGAGCAACATCGGTTAATGTGGGAAGCTGCTAGGAGGTGAGTATATGATAAGGGGTAAGGGACTTAGATTTAAAGTGTTTTGATTCTAACAAGGCTAAAAGAAAATGATCTGTAGGAAGCTGCTAGGAGGTGGAGTATATGATAAGGGGTAAGGGACTTAAGGGTATGTCACACGCGTCAATATCGCCCTGCACGATCTCGGCTGCACTTGACGTTGCAGCGATATTGATGCGTGTGACATACTGAATCAACCAGCGATAAATCGCTGGTTGATGATCGCCAGGTTTTAGAATCTGTCCTAAAACCTGGCGATGGTCGCCCGGTGGTACACGCAGCATCGCTGCGTGTGACACCGGGAGTAGCGATTTTTCCAGCTCCCAGCACCTCTCACAAGCGCTGGGAGCTGGTATCCAAGGTAAACTGCGGGTATCTAGGCAGCGCGTGCCTAGGGTCCCTAGTTACCGCTGTGTTCCTTAGATACCAGCCGGTGAGCGGAGGAGGCTGGTAACTAAGGTACACGTCGGGTATCTAGGCAGCGCGCGCTGCCTAGATACCCGCAGTTTACCTTGGAGACCAGCCTGCTTCCGCTTCCAGCAGGCTGGCAGCGGGAGCAAGACATCGTGGAAACGATATTTAAATCGTTTCCACGATGTCTCTGGTCCATTGATCGCTGGTGAGTCTGCCTGTGTGACAGCTCACCAGCGATCAGCCGTCAATGTGTCAGCAATCATCTCACTGACGACATTGACGCGTGTGACACCCCCTTTAGATTTAAAGTGTTTTGATTCTAACAAGGCTAAAAGAAAATGAACTGTAGGCTTAGCTCTGTAGATAGATAGTAGATAGAGATAGATAGATAGATAGATAGATAGATAGATAGATAGATAGATAGATAGATAGATAGATTTAAAACAAGGCTGCAGAACACTGATCTTAGAATCGCTGGGAGTCCCAGTGTTTGGACCACAGCAATTATTTAGTTATCGTCTATGGATTGGGAATAATTTTGTTTTTGCAAATAGCCTTAAATGCCCTTCACTCTGAAACACCACAAAATTTTATATTGTAGCTATATTATTTGACTTTAAATGGCTGGATTTATGAGAGCAGAGTGTGTATGGCTCATAAACCCATATCAATCCCTTTGTTTAGTAGTTTAACCTATTGTAGTAATAACATTCTTGATATTGCATTTGGTTGAGAATTAGTCAGAACGGTTCAGTCTACTGTTTATCAGCTATTCTGTGAATAACCATCCTTTGTTGTCACCATTGTTCTCATTGGTACTGCTATCTTCTATTAGTCATAGATATCAATGGCTATGGAACTGTAGAATTTTTACATATTTTTCAATGCAGGCAAACATAAATCCAGTGATTACACCTAACATCTTACTAGTTTAGGTCTATATACGGATATGTTTATATACAGTAGGCAAGCATACGGCTGAAGCAACACAATTCGAGACACCACTACCAATTTTCTCAGAATGTCTTTCTTAATCTTTGTGTCTGTGCACAAAAATCTGGCTGCTGTTCAATCAATTAGAGAAGCTGCTTGCGCTTCTGAGTGAGCAATCAACTATCGGAGGAGATGGGATCATTTTGTGGTGTATCTTTGTTCTTCATTTTTCTGCTTTCCAGTAGAGTATTGATTTAGTTGCTATTCCTAAAATGATGGAATGCTTGTCATATTTATTTTTCTCAGTAGGGAACAGACATTGGCCATTTAAAGTAGCAGCTGGCTGAAGATATAAAATTAGAAAAATATCCAGTAATGTGATTTCCACGTGTTGTGGAGGGTCTCAGTAAGCGAAGATGATATGGGGCATTAGGAAGTGATCAAAAGAGGCAACATCTTTGTAGAGCTTCTGATAAGGATCCTATAAAATACATTACAGTCAGCTTATCTCAACCCCAAAATGACTGAAATCAGAGAACTCTGAAATCTTTACAAGGGGGCATTGCTCACAGGATTCTCTGGGGCATGTCTTTAGGCTACTGTGCATAATTTCCCTGTGAAGATCAGTCCCTTGTAAAGACCATGAAAATTTGCACATTCGGCACACTAAATTAAAAGGTCCATATCTCTGGGGACATATGGTGGATTTTGAAAAGAGAGAAAACAGAATACTCAAAAGATCAGTTAGAATAAAATAGGACCAAAAAGTGGCCCCTTTTGACTTGATTACATGCTCGATTTCAAACTGAATTGTCCCGATCATCACTTTAGGAGTTCACTTCCAGTAGGGTATTACATTAGTGCTGCTTTTGTATCATGATGGTGATCACCTACTTTCACACTATTTTACTACAAAAAAAGTGAAAGATTTCTATATTAATATTAGACTGTAAAAAGACACACTGGAAATATCTGAAGGTACCATTATTGTCTAGAATGAAGGTGCCCATGCCAGCCACAAAGTGTTCCTTGCATGCTCTCCACAGATCAAGGGGGGCTGCAGATGTTTTCTTGCAGGACATTCTTTTTGCAGTCTTTTGTACCCTAAGGCTGCCTTCACATTTGCGTTTGTGTCTGCATGCTGATGGAAAGCAGGGTCATTTTGATGTGTCCGCAGCGGAGAATGTCCGCCTGCGGACACATCACTATGGAGCCAGGGCAGCCAATCGGCGGTGTCCGGGGGCGAGCCAGAGACGGAGATCAGCGGCGGAGATCTCCTCCTCCCGGCCGCCGGTAAGCTCCGGGACGTGTCAGCGGGGTTAAACAGCTGATCTGACAGCTGTTTGAATCTCCCGCGCCAACACCGAGAGGAGATGTCGGCGCGGGAAGATTCAAACAGCTGTCACATCAGCTGTTTCTCCCCGCCGACATCGCTAGGAGATTACCGGCGGCGGGGAGGAAGAGATCATCAGAGGCTCCAGCTGATTTCCCGGTGGCCGTCGGTGATCTCCTGTGACATCACCGGCGGCCACTGGGAGAGATTTCAATGGGTCCGCAGTGTTCTCCTGCACTGTCAAGCACTGAACACTGCGGACCCATTGACGCCAATGCATTCTTTTGTGCGCTTGGGGAAGCTTGCTGATTTTCCAAGGTTCCCGAGCGCACAAAAAATGCAACATGCTGCGTCCCGGGTGCGGACGCAGGACCCTGGAGGGAGCAGATATCTTCCGCATACGCACCCGAACGCGGCAAACGCTGCCAAACGCAGGCACTATGCGTTCCTATGTTGAACATAGGAACGCAGTGCGCATGCGCTTGACTGCGTATGGGAACGCAGCATACGCTGCCTTCCCATATGCAAATGTGAAGGCACCCTATGGTTGTGGGCAATGGTTGTCTTGATCAGGGGTGTAACTACAACAGGTGCAGGGGTTGCAATCGCACCCAGGCCCCGGAGCCTAGGGGGCCCCAAAAGTCCCTGTGGTCTATAGAAAAAGACAATTGCCATTAAAGATTTGCAGTAATTGAGGGCCCTGTTGGAGCTTTCGCATAAGGGCCCATGGGCTTCCAGTTACGCCACTCGTCTTGACCCATACAGGAATCTGTCTGAGAAGTAACTCATGACAACTGCTACCCAACACTTGGAAAAAAGATATGTAAAGCTTCTAAGTTTTATGGATGATGGGAACCAGATTTGCTTCGTGTATAATCTACGGGTAACAAAACAGAAAGGTGTAGTAACTCCAGCAGTACTAATGTGATATGCAGATGTAGCATTTTTTACCCTATCACACAATGCATGAACAATTTTAATCACATACCTTAATTTGACACTTAACACCATCGAGTTACAGCTTTCTGCATCAATGTTAGAAAATTCTACGTGTTCTTTTATTATCTGTTCTAGCTCTTGTCCGCTTTGTTTTCCAACCCGTGTTAAACTGCATGAAGAGTCACCATATTGTATCATATATTAAAGGTTATCAGAAATGGAGGAAAAATACCAGAACAGAGAGTCAAGACCAGAAGACCTGCAGGTTATCTCTGAATTAAAAGATATGGTTGCAGAACGGGACCAGCTTATCAAGAAACTAATTGTGAGACATATTATTGGCCTTTTCTTTTCTAAAGAATTTGAAAGTGTTTACCACCAGGACCCATTGTCATTAACAATTCAGTGATCTTTAAATAACTGGAGCCTCATAAATAATAGCTATTCAAATAAATTATTAAACAAAGCGACATTTACAAATGAACAATTTGAGCTTAAAATATTAATACGTGATGTGTTTGAAAGCAATTATCCAAACGTGCAAAACTGTGGGAAAGAAGCACAGTCAGAATGACACTTTCATTTTTGCAGGAAGACAAGAAGTTCTACCAACTGGAGCTAGTGAACCGTGAGACCAACTTCAACAAAGTATTCAATGCAAGCCCTAATGTTGGCGTTATCAATCCTCTAGTAAAGGTATGTAATATTGTGGCATTTAAAAGGATCGGTTGTTTATTTATAGGTATATTAGCTGTACTATCCGGCTACGCCTGGGTTAATAAATAACTGATGTTAGCTATAACAAAATAGAATTTGAATATGTCATATTAATGACCTGTAGGAAAATAGAAGCTGAGCTGTGATTGGTTGCTATAGGCAGCCTGATTAATCTCCAGCCAACAGTAAACCCTCCCCCCGGCCGGGCAGTATATGTTACCTCACACATACACATAATAGACAGCTCATGTGACTGAACATCTGCCTTAATTCCCTATATGGCACATGTGTTGCACATTGGCTATTTTTAAATCAGATGTTTATTTTTGGAAATTGAAAGATAGCACACGTATGAGGCGAGTTGTGTGAGGCGATTTGTGCACATCTGTGTCTGTGAGTGCATGTATCCCTATGTGGTGTGTATGTGTGTGTGACTCTGTGTTTTGTGTGTCTCTGGGGTGTGTGTGTGTGTGTTGGGTGAGTGCATGTGTCCCTATAGGGTGGGTATGTGTGTGTGTCCCTGTGGGGGGGTCTGTGTGGTGTGTGTCTCTTTGTGGTGTGTGTGTGTCTCTGTGTTGTGTGTGTGTGTGTGTGTGTGTGTGTGTGTGTGTGTGTGTGTGTGTGTGGGTGAGTGCATGTTTTCCTATAGGGTGTGTATGTGTGTGTGCCTGTGGGGTAATCTGTGTGGTGTGTCTCTGTGTTTTGTGTCTTTGTGGTGTGTGTGTCCCGGTGGGGTGAGTGCATGTGTCCCTATAGGGTGTGTGTGTGTCCCTGTGGGGGGTGTCTGTGTGTCTCTGTGTTGTGTGTGTCTCTTTGTGGTGTGTGTGTGTGTGTCCCTGTGGGGTGAGCGCATATGTTGCTATAGGGTGTGTGTGTGTCCCCGTGGTTTGTGTGTGTGTCTCTGTGTTGTGTGTGTCTCTTTGTGGTGTGTGTGTGTCCCTGTTGGGTGAGTGCATGTGTCGCTATTGGGTGTGTGTGTGTCCCCGTGGGGTGTGTGTGTCTCTGTGTTGTGTGTGCCTTTGTGGTGTGTGTGTGTTCGGGTGCGTGGTGAATATGCAATGTTGGGGCTGCACCTTAGCAACTATACACTTCCTGTTACTCTTTGTGTGCATGTGGTGTGTATACATGTCCCCGTGCGTGGTGAATATCCCATGTTGGGGCCCTACCTTAGTGACTATATGCTGGCATATGCTGTTAGTCTTTGGCGCTGTCATTAAGCCGCTCTCATTCACAACTGTCAACTGGTAACTGTCACTATTTCCCCATTATGTAGATAATACACACACACATTCAGCTTTATATATTATATACTGTATATACACACATAAAACATATACAGTGGGTGCAATAAGTATTGAACATATCACCAATTTATCCAAAATATAATTTTAAAAGGTGATATTGACATTAATTTCTCACCAGATGTCAGTAACAAACCATCCAATCTACATATGCAAACAAATCAAGCCACAGATGTCCATAATTTAGTGATGTGTGATTATGAGAAATAATACAAGGAAAAAGAATTTAACACATGAAGAAAAAGACGTGACTTCAGCTAAAATCTATCGGTTATTAAAAAGCAATCCTGTCACTAACTGAAAAATAATATTAACTGGTCTAATTGATGGCCTATATACAGTCATATGAAAAAGTTTGGGCACCCCTTTTAATCTTACTCAATTTTTTTTTGTTTAAAATTGTTTTTTTGCAACAGCTTTTTCGGTGTGATATATGTAATAGCTGATGGACACATTAATATTTCAGGTTTGAAATAGGTTTATTGTAATACCCAAAAAAGTGAAATATGCATTATTTAAAAATTTGACAGGTGCAAAAGTATAGGCACCCTTCTGATTTTCATGATTTGAATACTCCTAACTACTTTTTACTGACTTACTGAAGCACTAAATTGGTTTGGTAACCTCATTGAGCTTTGTACTTCATAGCCCGGTGTATCCAATCATGAGAAAAGCTATTTCAGGTGTCCACTTGCAAGTTGTTCTCCTATTTGCATCTTCTCTCAGGAGTGGCATCATGGGCTCCTCAAAACAGCTCTCAAATGATCTGATAAAAAAGATTGTTCAACATGGTTGTTCAGGGGAAGGATACAAAAAGTTGTCTCAGAGATTTAACCTGTCAGTTTCCACTGTGAGGAACATAGTAAGGAAATGGAAGACCACAGGGACTGCTCTTGTAAAGGCCAGAAGTGGCAGGCCAACAAAAATATCAGAAAAGCAGAGAAGAAGAATGGTGAGAACAGTCAAGAACAATCCACAGACCACCTCCAAAGACCTGCAGCATCATCTTGCTGCAGATGGTGTCACTGTGCATCAGTCAACAATACAGCGCACACTGCACAAGGAGAAGCTGTATGGGAGAGTGATGCGAAAGAAGCCGTTTCTGCATGCACGCCACAAACTGAGTCGCCTGAGGTATGCAAAAGCACATTTGGACAAGCCAGTTTCATTTTGGAAGAAGGTCCTGTGGATTGCTGAAACAAAGATTGAGTGTTTGGTCATACAACAAGGTGTTATGCATGGCGCCACAAAAGCACAGCATTCCAAGAAAAACACTTGCTACCCACTGTCAAATTTGGGGGAGGGTCCATTATGCTTTGGGGCTGTGTGGCCAATGACGGCACTGGGAATCTTGTTAAAGTTGAGGGTCGCATGGATTCCACTCAGTATCAGCAGATTCTTGAGAATAATGTTCAAGAATCAGTGTCAAAGTTGAAGTTACGCCAGGGATGGATCTTTCAGCAAGACAATGATCCAAAACACCGCTCCAAATCTACTCAGGCATTCATGCAGAGGAACAATTACAATGTTCTGGAATGGCCATCCCAGTCCCCAGACCTGAATATCATTGAACATCTGTGGGATGTTTGAAGCGGGCTGTCCATGCTCGGCGACCATCAAACTAAACTGAACTGGAATTGTTTTGTAAAGAGGAATGGTCAAAAGTACCTTCATCCAGGATCCAGGAACTCATTAACAGCTACAGGAAGCGACTAGAGGTTGTTATTTTTGCAAAAGGGGGATCTACTAAATATTAATGTCACTTTTCTGTTGAGGTGCCCATACTTTTGCACCTGTCAAAATTTGAAATCATGCATATTTCACATTTTCGGTTAGTACAATAAACCTCATTTCAATCCTGAAATATTACTGTGTCCATCAGTTATTACATATATCACACTGAAATAGCCGTTGCAAAAAAACTATTTTAAACAAAAAAAAAATAAGTAAGATTAAGAGGGGTGCCCAAACTTTTTCATATGACTGTAAAAGACGTCTCATTACCAAGGTTCCACAGAAGAAACATCTGATGATGGGTAAAACCAGTGAGCTGTCTGAAGACCTTCATGATGTTATTATTGCAAGACATGCTGATGGCATTGCTTACAGAAGAATTTCTAAACTACTGAAGGCTCCAGTGAGCAATGTTGAGTCATAATCTGGAAGTGGAAAAAACTTAATTTCACTATAAACATCCAAGACCGGGTGTTCCCAGCAAGATTTCAGACAGAGGAGTGAAAATAATTATCAGAGTTATCCAAGGATCAAGGACTATTTGTAGAAAGCTGCAGAAAGACCTGAAATAAGACGGTACAATTATTTCAATGAAAACAATAAGTAATGCACTCAAACTTCATGGACTGCATACACTCTCACCACGCAAGACTCCATTAAGCTGCTTGCCTACGAACGGGATTAGCATAATTTTAGACGCAGAATGTTTTCACTGCATCCAAAATGCTGCGTTGCACAGTACAGGCGCTGTTAATGGATTTATAGAAATACCATGCCTGCTGTGCTTCTCTTAAATTCAGCATAAACTGACATGCGTCATGGATTCATGAGTTACAGCATGTTAATTTATGCTTGCGGAGATGTGAGTGTTCTCGGCGGGAGAGCACAGCAAAAAATCTGGTGCGCTTGGAATCCTGATTGTGGGCACGGATGCTGCATTACCCCGCAGAGAACACACATGCCTCTGTAGGCGAGGACGCGCTGCGTCAAGAATGTAGTGTCTTCGGATTGTGGGAACTTAGCCTTACTGAACAAAAAGCATGTTCAATCACATTTAAATTTTGCTCAGCAACAAATAGACAAGCCTGGGAAATACTGGAAGAATTTAGTCTGGTCAATATCAGATCAATATTGAATACTACTCATCGGATTCCATAATACACACCATGTTTGGACGACAAAAGGCACTGCATACTGTATTACTCCAAAAACACCATACCAAGAGAGCAGTTTGGAGGTGGGAACATCATGGTGTGGGGCTGGATTTCAGCATACAGCACTGGCAAACTTCATATAATTGAAGGAAGGATGGAATGGACAAATGTACCAATACATACCTGATAAAAATTTGCTGCCATCTACCAGGATGAAGAAGAAGCAAGAGTAGACATTTTAGGGATATAATGATCCCAAACACACAGCCAAGAAAACTCAATTTGTTTCAGAACTGAAAATAAAGCTGTTAGAATGGCCCAGCCAATCAATCTGAATCCAACAGAATATTTATGGAAGCATCCAAAGCTCAAAGTTCATAGAAGGAGCCCAAAGAAACTTCAGGATTTGAAGAGTGTTTGTGTGGAAGAAGGGGACAAAAATTCCACCTCAGCAATGCATGCAACTAGTTTCTCTGTACCGTAGGGCTTTGAAGATGTCATCACCAATGAAGGCTTTTGTACATTTTGTAGAAAATTGGTGATTATGTTCAATATCCATTTCACCCGCTGTATAGACTGTACAGACCAAAAGTTTGGACACACCTTCTCATTCAAAGAGTTTTCTGTATTTTCATGACTATGAAAATTTTAGATTCACACTGAAGGCATCAAAAACTATGAAGTAACACATGTGGAATAATATACTTTACAAAAAAGTGTGAAACAACTGAAAATATGTCTTATATTCTAGGTTCTTCAAAGTAGCCACCTTTTGCTTTGAGTACTGTTTTGCATACTCTTGCCATTCTCTTGATGAACTTCTTGCCTTATAAATAGGTGTGGGACCATCAGTTGTGTTGTGCAGAAGTCTGGTGGATACTGTTAGGCCCCCTGGCACCGCTTCCCAGCTCACCTCTCCCGGGTCGGCATCTCCTGCTCCTCTGCCGACCGGGCGTCCGGCATCCAGGCGTGCTGTGTTCTTGGAGCCGTCGCCATGTTCCCTTCCTGTCAGCTGACCGCCGGGTTCGCACATGAACACATTACTATGGTCATTTTCATGAGCCTACTCAGCAGCGCGCTAGGTGCACTCCTTCCCTGTGACTCTAGGGGCCGGCAAGGTCCAACCTGACACTCCCCTTGACCAATAGCTGCTATTCCCATGGTATATCAGGCCACCTCCTCTGATGGGAGGTGCCTGATTATTAAGTCAGGTTGCTTCTGCTTTGCTGACTGTTGGTCAGGCCTTCCTTGTGCTCTGTGTCCTGGAACCCTTGCTGTGCTCTTCCCCGATAGCACCATTCCTGGTCTCCTAGCCTTGTGCCCTGTTACCTGGAATACTTCTCTATACCTTAGTATAGGCTAACCTTATGAGCCGCCCCCCTGGTACTAGCTGCTGTGGTATTAGACCCCCTGGACTTGCCCCTGACAATCCCTTTTTAGGGGTTGGGTAAACTAGGATCAGCTCACCCAGGGGAGTTCGGTACCACGGCCCAGTGGGTCCACTCTAGGGTGCCTTCCCCCGGAAGCGTGACAGATACACAGCTGATAGTCCTACTGAATAGACTGTTAGATTTTGTATTATGGCAAGAAAAAAGCAGCTAAGTAAAGAAAAACGAGTGGCCATCATTACTTTAAGAAATGAAGGTCAGTCAGTCCAAAAAATTGGGAAAACTTTGAAAGTTGCAAAAACCATCAAACTGGCTCACATGAGGACCGCCCCAAGAAAGGAAGACCAAGAGTCACCTCTGCTGCAGAGGATAAGTTCATCCGAGTCACCAGCCTCAGAAATCGCAGGTTAACAGCAGCTTAGATTAGAGACCAGGTTAATGCCACACAGAGTTCCAGCAGCAGACACATCTCTGCAACTACTGTTAAGAGGAAACTTGTTTGGGCTAAAGAACGCAAGGAATGGACATTGGACCAGTGGAAATCTGTGCTTTGGTCTAATGAGTCCAAATTTGAGATCTTTGGTTCCAACCACCGTCTCTTTGTGCGAAGCAGAAAAAGTAAATGGATGGACTCTACATGCCTGGTTCCCACCGTGAAGCATGGAGGAAGAGGTGTGATGGTGATGGGGTGCTGCGCTAGATGACCTGGCCTACACAGTCACCAGACCTGAACCCAATCGAGATGGTTTGGGGTGAGCTGGACCGCAGAGTGAAGGCAAAAGGGCCAACAAGTACTAAGCATCTCTGGGAACGCCTTCAAGACTGTTGGAAGACCATCTCCGGTGACTACCTCTTGAAACTTATCAAGAGAATACCAAGAGTGTGCAAAGCCTTAATCAAAGCAAAAGGTGGCTACTTTGAAGAAACCTAGAATATAAGCCATATTTTCAGTTGTTTCACACTTTTTTGTTAAGTATATAATTTCATATGATTTAATTCACAGTTTTGATGTCTTCAGTGTGAATCTACAATTTTCATAGTCATGAAAATACAGAAGACTCTTTGAATGAGAAGGTGTGTCCAAACTTTTGGTCTGTACTGTATATATATATATATATATATATATATATATATATATATATATATAATAGAGAGAGAATATGTAAAGCTGAGTGTGTGTGTATGCATGTATGTGTGTGGCATAGCCCTACCCACTCCACATAGCCACACCCACCCCACAGCCATGTTCACTCCACATAACCACACCCACTTCACAGCCTGCCTCTTCACATATCACCAACTCTTCCAAATAGACCTCACCCCCAGGAATATATGGAGGGGTGGCACTATGAAAGGGGCAATGCTACTGGAGGGTTGGGCTATGTGTAGGGGTGGAGCTACAATGGGGCATGATTACTGGGAGGGAGCGGGGCAAAGATACATACACAAGCATACATACATTACCAAATAAGGGGGATATTGCCATATATGTGCAATATTACCATATATGAGCATTATGACCATATATGAGCATTAATTATGCCTGGGAAATGCTGGCCTCTACAGCTAGTATTCAATATATATTAGTGAAACAGTGATAGGACAATAAGCTGAACAATTATATTTTGATTATACAGGGTGATTTAAAAAGGATAGAGAAAGAAAAATCCAGCGGACATTTCCAGAATTGCTTGTTTATTTACACATAGAAACCTCCATATTACAGCAGGAGAAGTGCAGGAAAACCAACATGTTACGACTTAGGGTACTTTCACATCAGCGGTTTTTGCTGTTCGCGGCAGATGCAGTGAAAAAACCGCATCTGGCGCGATTACCGCATAACCGCTGCTCTTGCGGCACAGTTGCGGCAAGCTCCATGCAATGTCTATGGGGCTTGTGATAAGTGTGTGGCAGGTACGGCAAGTGCGGTATCGGCACTTGCGGCAGGTGCGGCCGCGAAAAAAAACGCGGTCAGCCGCGTTTATTGCGGCTGCACCTGCCGCAAGTGCCGATACCTCACTTGCCGCACCTGCCGCAAGCCGGCATAGACATTGTATGGGGCTTGCCGCAACTGTGCCGCAAGAGCAGCGGTTATGCGGTAATCGCGGCATATGCGGTTTTTTCACCGCTTCTGCCGCAAACAGCAAAAACCGCTGATGTGAAAGTACCCTTACTTGTCTTAATCATGGCCATGGCCATGGTTAGTCGAAACATGTTGGTTTTGCCGCACTTCCCCGCTGTTATATGGAGGTTTCTATGTGCAAATAAGCAAGCAATTCTGGAAATATCCGCTGGATTTTTCTTTCTCTATTATTATCCCGGAATCAGCACGATTCCCTGCGGATTATTTCCAGACCAGACAGGATACAACACACCGGTGAGCTGCTCCCACCCCACTCCCCTTCTCCTTCTACACGAATGGATTTAGGCTGCCTTCACACTTGCAGATGCATCTGCAGCGTTTTGCAGATGCATCTGCAAGTATCAGCATGCAGACCGCGGTCCCTATGTTTATAATAGGGCGCACCGCGGTCTGAATGCTCTCATTCATTCCTATATGTGAGCCGTAAGCAGGCGTATGCCTGCTGACAGATCACACTCTCCCGCCCCGCACCTTGGACGCAACATCTCGCGTCCATAGTGCGGGCGGGAGAGTGTGATCTGTAAGCAGGCATACGCCTGCTTACGGCTCACATATAGGAATGAATGAGAGCATTCACACCACGGCCGCGGTCTGCATGCTGATACTTGCAGATGCATCTGCAAAACGCTGCAGATGCATCTGCAAGTGTGAAGCCAGCCTTAAAAAGGATGGTGCAACAGTAAAGGTCTGTAGTTAAAGTAGCATCAGTAGTAAATAGTCAGTGACTGAAGATCAAAGCAAACCTTACAATCTTAGCAACCAATCACAGCAGTTTTAATTTTTTAGGAGTCATATACAAAATGTTTTTGCATAGTGTGACAAAAGATGGTGTCCTCGAAGCAAGTAAAAGCTTTTTGTGCTTTGGAATTTCCTAGAGCAGGGTCAATTGTGATAGTAGAGCAACATTTTCAGAATAAATTTGATAAATGTGCTCCTGGTAGAAACAGTATTTCGCATTGAATAAAACAGTTTGAAACTAGTGTGTGTTTATTTCATGTTAAAACTGGAGGCAGCCCACATACTTTGGAAGAAAGAGAATAGGATTTGAGTCATGTACGAGCATAGTCCTAGAATGTTGATTAGGCTGACTATTAAGGAAATCCCGGTATTGTATATATCACATTCAAGCCATAGATAGAGGAACATCTGCCAAATGTAGTCTGTCAATAGGATAAAACAGTACCGAAAACACTGGATCAGCCTTGCAGGAAAAAAAGATTTACCAATGTTGCACTGGCCTCCATGATTGCAATATGCAACACCCTGCCACATCCTTTTGTTGGACTACATCAAAACACTCAGTGCCTCTGCTCCCCCAGCAACATGATCTAAATAACTTGAGACACCGCATCATAGCATCATAGAAACAATGGACTCCATATCCAAGAATATGCTGTCGCACTTCTAGACTACCACCTAGACATCCCTGCAGTGTCATCAATGGAAAGTTAATAAATTAATATTCTATTGGTTAATCGTACCAAGATTATAATTTTGCCGCATCCTTTTTAAATCACCCTATATAAACGTTTACATATACTGTATTTAAGCATGTGTGTATTTATCTAATCACTTGTCAAATGAATCTCAGAGGGTGCAATTAACTTAAAGGGGTTTACAATCTGAGACATTTGTTATAACACTTGTATCTGACATACAGTGCCTTGAAAAAGATATAAATCACTACAGCGCTTCCACCTTAAGTTTTAATGACAAAGTTTCCAAAAGTAAGCACCTGATAACCCGTAATCAATACAGTCATTACTCACAGCACTCACTGCTTGATAGTTCATAGACAAGAGACTGATAGTGGATAATCGCTTCAGTCTCTGATCATTGTACTCACCAAAGTTTAAACATAGAGTCTTTCACAAAGCAAGTCATCTGGTTTCCAAATCCGGAGGGTAGGATCCAAAGATTAGAGTCCAGCGAAGAAAGGATAAAAAGCTGTGCTTAAGGTCCCGTCACACTTGACGACGCACCAGCGAACCCAACAGTGATCCGACCTGCCGGGATCGCTGTTGCGTCGCTGTTGGATCCCTGGTGAGATGTCAAACAGTCAGATCTCATCAGCGATGCAGCAACAATCTGGAATGATATGGAGGTCGTTGGGACCCTGTTTCTAGACCTGTAGTATTAAGATCGTTGGTCATTGTCCCTGTCAAACACAGCGATGCATGCTGCCCAGCGGGACCCCAACGATCAAAAAATGGTCCAGAAGAGTTTATAATGAGCAGCGATCTAACAGCAGGAGCCTGGTCGCTGCTAAGTGTCACACAAAGCGAGATCGCTGTTGAGGTCGCTGTTGCGTCACAAAATTTGTGACTCAGCAGCGATCTCGCTAGCGATCTCGTTTAGTGTGACGGGGCTTTAGGAGTAGGAAAAACCTACTAAACTCACTGCAGCGGTCTGGCTGGTAACACCTGCAGACAAAAAATGTGTCCACAGTTTCTTCCTGGTTGGCAGATGATGTCACATGCATGCACAGTGGAGTGGCACGGAAGCTTCCACTGTGCGGGTACTCTCAATCAAATACTGACATGTCTTGAACAATCTTTTTCCTTCTTCAGAGGAGGGAGTATGTATCACCACCAGGGAGTACATATAGTTGTTGACCAGTAGCTCCATCCTTTCCATAGACATTAATGGTATATTGCTGTGCATTTCAGTGAACTATATAACATGGGAATATATTAAAAACATAATTTATTCAAAGTATTTAAAAGGAAAATTACCTGTTAATACCATAACAAGATAATACTCTATAAAATGTATAAAAATATAGAAAATACTGAAATATAAATTGGATCAATAAAACAGTGCGTGAGAAGTTTGTTTGACATAATTATTTTATGCCATAATTTGTGTTTTAATATACTTTTTTGTTACTAATAACCTCCTACTTACATCTATACACAGTAGATATGTCAGGTAATTGAGTTCTACACATCTTAACTTAGTCATTGTTCCCCTGTAAAGTATTTGCCCAACAGAGAACTGCTTAGTATTCCCCATAAAGCAGGAGTCATTATGATGGAGCCATCATAATAGGTAGTGTGATTACCACAAGACCAGTACTGATTAAGAGTCATCACAATTCCAAATATGTAAATATTTTACGACTCTTTATATTGTTCGTTATATCAAAGCTATCCACAGTACAGTACAGATATGCATTGATAGTGATTTTTTTTTTAACAAGCAAAGAACTCAATGTCATTATTCAGACCAGTGGGAATCAAAGTACTTAAGATAATGATCCACCTAAATTCCACTCAAAACATTTTCGCTAGGTAATCACCACCACTCCAGTCTGATTGTACTTGTTCTAGTCTTCAAGTCTGTACAAGCCTTCTCCCCCCGCCTCCCCTAAACTCTGGAACTCTCTCCCCCAGCACGTCAGACACTTGCCTACCCTTAGGAGCTTCAAAAAGAACATGAAAACTCATCTATTCCAACAAGCCTACAACCTACGATGAGACCCAGCGCCGCTCCACCACATACTTGGCGCTTCCCCTCCTATCGTGTCCTCTCCCACCCCTGTAGACTGTGAGCCCTCGTGGACACGGCCCTCTACCATCGTGTATCGGCAAGCCTTGATTGTTCATATGTACTGTACCTGTTTTTGTTACCCCCATTTCTTATGTAAAGCGCCATGGAACCAATGGCGCTATATAAATAAATAATAATAATAATAATAGTCCCATTAAGTTAGCTTTAAGTAAAGGTACCTTTAAATGATTTATTATGTTTCAAGGTAAAATGATGAGATAGGGGATGGCCCACAAAACCTGTAGTACTATTGTGAAATTTTTTTACAGCTATAGCATTTGCCACATCTATAAAAACCTGTTAAGGTCAACGATCGTGTTTGATCATTATCATGATGAAAAGATGTAATGTAGATGTGGCAAATGCTATGGTTGTAAAAAAAACTATGAACACCAAATCACCCTATAAATACATATCCAATTCATCAAGTACTAAAAAATTTACTAGCAAACAATTTATTACTTTCACAATGAAGGCAGTCATTTATGCCATCATTTGTCCATGTAAAAAAATTTATGTAGGACGGACCTAAAGCAATTTAGCTTCTCGGATATGGGAACAGTTTTGCAATATTACTACAGGTTTTGTGGGCCATCCCCTATCTCGTCAATTTACCTTGAAACATAATAAATCACTTAAGTGTACCTACTTTATGGGACTAGAATGAGTACAATCAGACTGGAGGGGTGGCGATTACATAGTGAAAATCTCCCGAGTCGAATCTAGGTGGATCTTTAACTTAAATACCTTGATTCCTGTAATGGTGTATACGTTTTCTCTGTCCTGTATACTATGCAATTTATTGTGCTGTAACTTAACCTGTAACAACTTGCCTGGCCTGTATCCTTGGGTTATAATGCAATTAGGCTTTGGTCAACAGCTAGTGGGGGATTGTGTCAAACCTGTAAGAGACAATGAAGCCCTGAAAGTCTGGAATGTTCTGACTGGAGCAATCAATTCCATAGTAGGTGTGAATCCCCCTATACATTGGACTGATCCAGGGGCGGACCGTCACCCCCGGGGGCCCTGGTGCAGGTGAGGACCGGGGGGGGGATGGGATGCTGGGAGAGCAGAGCTCTCTTACCTGCTGCTGCTGGGAGAGCCGTGCTGCTGGGAGAGCCGCGCTGCTTCTGGGAGAGCCGCGCTCTCCCGCCTGGTGCTGCAGGGAGAGCCGCGCTTCTGCTGAGAGAGCCGCGCTATCCTGCCTGGTCCTGCTGGGAGAGCCGTGCTGCTGCTGGGAGAGCCGCGCTCTCCCACCTGGTGCTGCCGGGAGAGCTGCGCCGGATGGTCGTAGGAGCCGGAGAGGAGGGGCGGGATTAGACAAGGGAAGCAGGAAGCTCTCTGCTACCCTTGCCTGGCCCTCCTCTCCTTTGACGGCGGCTTGTGGGGGTCGGCTGGGGGCCCCCTCCAGGCTTGAAGGGGCCCCCTAAGCGGTCGGGGCCCTGGTGCAGCTGCACCAGCTGCACCAGTGTAGTTCCGCCCCTGGACTGATCCCAAGAGCCCAGACAATACATTCATGTTTAGGATCAGTCAGCTAGTTGAATGTGGAGGTGGAAGAGACCAAGATTTCAGCTGAAGTGAGATCTTGGTGCCCGTGGGATCGTGCAGCGTCCTTCCTTGGTTGGGTCCAGTGGACTCTATCTGGACTATTTCCTCCGTTAACCTGGCGTCAGGATTGCCGGGTGACGCGCCCGGAACTGCTCCTTGGTTGTGGACTTCTTACAGACTCGGCAGAATTGTCTTCATTTGTGCAGGTCCATTTTCTCTGTTCAATAAATCTCATTGGATTGATCATCGGCCTGGTGTCCCTTCCTGCTCTGTTGCACACCCCTTCACAATTCCCACTGGTCTGAATAGTCACATTGAGTTATTTGCTTTTTAAAAAAAATCATTATCAATGTATATCTGTACTGTACTGTAGATAGCTTTAATACAATGAATATAAAGAGTCGTAAAATATTTCTATATTTTATTCTTAATCTGTAGTGGCCTTTTGGTAATCACACTACCTATTACGATGGCTCCATCATAATGACTTGCTTTATGGGGAATACCAAGCTATTCTCTGTTGGGCAAATCTATTGCATGGGAATCATAACTAAGTTAAGATGTGTTTAGAACTCAATTACCTGGCATATCTACTGTCTATAGATGTAAGTAGGAGGTTATAAACAACAAAAAATTATAATAAAAATAAATTACGACACACAAAAAATTAAAAAACTTATGTCAAACAAACTACTCTCACACTGCTCTTTATTGATCCAATTTTTATTTCTGCATCTTCTATATTTGTATATATTTTCTGGAGTATTATCTTGTTACGGTATTAACAGGTAATTGTCATCTTAATTGTATTCTTATGCATATATTGCTATATATATATATATATGTATGTATATATTTGTATATAGATATAATTTAATACACTTCTTAAAAACTGTGAATAAATTATGTTTTTAATATATTAACACGATATATAGTTCATTGAAATGCACAGCAATATAACATTAATGTCCATGGAAACAGTGGAGCTACTGGTCAACAACTACATATACTCCCTGGTGGGGATAAAGGAACACAATTGTTCAGGAAATGCGTCAGGATTTGATTGAGAGTACCCGCACAGTGGAAGCTTCTGTGTCACTACACTCTGCATGTACGTGATGTCACCCACCAACCAGGAAGAAACTGTGGACACATTTTTTGTCTGCGGGTGTTACCGGCCGGACCGCTGCAGTGAGTTTAATAGATTTTTCCTACTCCTAAGCACAGCTTTTTATCCTTTCTTCACTGGACTCTAATCTTTGGATCCTAACCTCCGGATTTGGAAATCAGATGACCTGTTTTGTGAAAGACTCCATGTTTAAACCTTAGTGAGTACTGTGAGCAGTGACTGAAACGATTGTCGACTATCAGTCTCTTGCCGTGGGCTATCAATCAGTGAGTGCTGTGAGTAACAGCTGTGTTAATTACGGGTTATCAGGTGCTTACTTTTGGAAACCTTGTCTTTAAAACCTAAGGTGGAAGCGCTGTAGTGAATTAAATTTTTATACTCATGTAGATATAGGTTAAAGGGATCACGGTCAGGGTCCATTCACGTAGTACCTCCATCTTTTAATGCTATTTTTCTTAATGTGAATTGGGCAGAGATTCATATATTTATGTCTTGAACAAAGTATTGCTCTCAGAGCGAAAAACTTAATACTAATCTTGTTGTTGTGATACCATTTATTAGCTAAAAAAATAAAACAAATGCTCCAAAAGCAGCAAAATCCCAGACACTGAGGCTCCTCTTTAAAAGATAAACCTTATTGATCCAGCATAGAGTATGAAGAGTAAAATAAGTAACGTTTTGGCCAATGCACGGCCATTTTGAAGCCATTAAAAAGTGTACCAAAACTAAAGGGGCTGAATAAAAATGCACAGCACATTTTTCAGATTTAAATTTTAAAATAATTTAGAAAACCATGTATCATTTACTTTGCACTTCACAAATGTTTTCTACTTAGTGTCGGTACAGTTGTGGCCAAAAGTATTGACACCCCTGCAATTTTGTCAGATAATACTCAGTTTCTTCCTGAAAATGATTGCAATCACAAATTCTTTGTATTATTATCTTCATTTAATTTGTCTTCAATGAAAAAACACAAAAAGAATTGTCCTAAAGCCAAATTGGATATAATTCCACACCAAACATAAAAAAGGGGGTGGACAAAAGTATTGGCACCCTTAGAAAAATCATGTGATGCTTCTCTAATTTGTGTAATTAACAGCACCTGTAACTTACCTGTGGCACCTAATAGGTGTTGGCAATAACTAAATCACACTTGCAGCCAGTTGACATGGATTAAAGTTGACTCAACCTCTGTCCTGTGTCCTTGTGTGTACCACATTAAGCATGGAGAAAAGAAAGAAGACCAAAGAACTGTCTGAGGACTTGAGAAACCAAGTTGTGAGGAAGCATGAGCAATCGCAAGACTACAAGTCCATCTCCAAAGACCTTTATGTTCTTGTGTCTACCGTGCGCAGTGTCATCAAGAAGTTTAAAGCCCGTGGCACTGTGGATAACCTCCCTAGATGTGGACAGAAAAGAATAATTGACGAGAGATTTCAACGCAAGATTGTGCGGATGGTGGATAAAGAACCTCCACTAACATCCAAACAAGTTCAAGCTGCCCTGCAGTCTGATGGTACAACAGTGTCAACCCGTACTATCCGTTGGCTTCTGAATGAAAAGGGACTGTATGGTAGGATACCAAGGAAGACCCCACTTCTTACCCCGAGACATAAAAAAGCCAGGCTGGAGTTTGACAAAATGTACCTGAGAAAGGCTAAAACATTTTGGAAGAATGTTCTCTTGTCAGATGAAACAAAAGTAGAGCTTTTTGGGCAAAGGCATCAACATAGAGTTTGTAGGAGAAAAAAAGATGCATTCAACGAAAAGAACACGGTCCCTACAGTCAAACATGGCGGAGGTTCCCTGATGTTTTGGGGTTGCTTTGCTGCCTCTGGCACTGGACTGCTTGACCGTGTGCATGGCAGTATGAAGTCTGAAGACTACCAACAAATTTTGCAGCATAATGTAGGGCCCAGTGTGAGAAAGCTGGGTCTCCCTCAGAGGTCATGGGTCTTCCAGCAGGACAATGACCCAAAACACACTTCAAAAAACACTAGAAAATGGTTTGAGAGAAAGCACTGGAAACTTCTAAGGTGACTAGCAATAAGTCCAGACCTGAATCCCATAGAACACCTGTGGAGAGATCTAAAAATGGCAGTTTGGAGAAGGCAACCTTCAAATATCAGGGACCTGGAGCAGTTTGCCAAAGAAGAATGGTCTAAAATTCCAGCAGAGCATTGTAAGAAACTCACTGATGGTTCCCGGAAGCGGTTGATCTCATTTATTTTGGCTAAAGGTTGTGCAACCAAGTATTAGGCTGAGGGTGCCAATACTTTTGTCTGGACCATTTTTGGAGTTTTGCGTGAAATGTCAATGTTTTGCTTTTTGCTTCATTCTCTTTTGTGTTTTTTCATTGAAGATAAATTAAATGAAGATAATAATACCAAAGAATTTGTGATTGCAATCATTTTCAGGAAGAAACTGAGTATTATCCGACAGAATTGCAGGGGTGTCAATACTTTTGGCCACAACTGTATATCAAATAACATGCTAAAAACTTACATTTAAGTTTGTGAGTGTACCATGAAAAAATGTGGAAAAGTCCACAGGGTGTGAATATCTTTTCAAGGCACTGTAAATTATAGTTGCCAGCTCTACCACTAGTTATCCTCCCATTCCTCCCTGTAAAAGGTTAGTGTGGGCATGCATGAAGCTCTATTGTCATTTCTGAATGTTGCTGTAATGACCCAGTGTTTCACTGTTCCCATAAAACTATAACAAAGATGGCTGCCTCTACACCTCATCTACTTCTTAATGTAGTGCCACTTGGACCCCTACCACCACCACCACCACTTTCTGCTGATTTATGTGCCTCTCAAAGATATCTACTTACTAAGCCTACAGAACTTAATCATCCCTGCTTCTATTCTGACATTGAAAATACACGTCAGCACACACAGAAAAGCACTAGATGGTTTGGGGGATGAATAGAATGACATAATGGATTGCATATGTGCCCCCCTGAGTTGGAGTCATAAAATGTATGTAAAATCCCTGGAAGTATGGTGGTAATGTGCTTGTTCAAAATTCAGTAAATTTAACTTAACTGCTGTGAGACAACCCCAGAGGAACTCTGATGACAGGGAGCTTAACTAGAAGCAGGAGTGCAAAACATTACCTATAATGGTCAGTTCACACTGGTGTCATTGACGTGCCCCAGGGCTGTGGGGTTCTTGGAACCGGACTTTGATGCTTCTGGGGAGTCACAGCGGCTGAGACCTTGATCCTGGGTATCAACTAAAAAGTTTGTGGGTTTTGGTTTTGGGGAATGGTTGTCATGACACCACTCGTGGTGTTCGGCTATTGATGGCCAACGCTGTGATGCGGGATCTCTGGGGATGATGGGATCGTAGCTAAGGTGGTATCGCTCCCCACGGGTGGAGCGCTTCCCAAGGGCAATCGTTATGGTTTGCGGTGGTGGCAGGCTGCGGTTTTCTTCAAGCTGAGGGAGACAGACAGGCCCTACTCAGGCAGGTTCTCTGTGGCCGGCTTGGCTTATCAGTCTGCGGTTCCGCAGGCAGGGGGAATAAATAGTCTCACACACAGTTGCTGAGTTCTATACCCGGTTTACTGAGCGTTCACTTTAGCAATGCTGCCGGGTACTGTTTCTTGCCAAGTCTCAGTCCAGATAGTCCTCAAAGAACCGGGATAGCTCGTCCAAGACACCTCTTTATGTTCCTTTCTCTCACAGGTTGCTCTCAATGTGCTGACTGTTCACCTCTCCTGCTCCCACCTCCACAAACAGAGCCCCAATCCAGCAGCCACAAGTCCTGTTGGGCGACCGGTACCAAGTCCCCTGACCGTAAAATGGCTACCTTCTCGGCATATGTATTGGGTGTTAGCCACAGCTCCTCTCGATGTCGTGACCTCCGGTTCTATGGTTAGAGCATGAAGCCTCCTCACCACCTTCAGGGCCGGTTCCTTGGTTCCCAAGCAGCCCTTCCATCTGACTCCTGTCAAACTTGAATTCTGACTAACGGGTGGTTCTCTCCACCTCTGCCCATACCCCTAGGACTCCCTCTGCCTTGCTTGCTGTCTGTTGTTCGGTGACCCAGGATGAGATCCTCGTTGCTCAAGTCCTCCGGTCTTTACTCCTCATCACTCTCCACTCCTTCTCTGTCCTACTCTCTATTTAACTAACTTCCCACCCCACACGGCTCCTTCCTCTGTCCCCTTGACTGAACCCCCCCATTATTGGGTCTCCCCACCGTCCCTGGGACCAGGTGTGTTGGCTACTTGGTAGGTGTCTCAGACTTACCATCCCGTTTCCCTGAGAAGAGGCATACTACACCTGTGGAATGGGTGCAGTACCCCTTGTGGTGTCCAGACCGCAGGGGCGCCACATCATGGCTTCCATTTTTAACAGAAGCCTTCATGCTGTGATTGATGCATCATTCATTGAGTGCAGTTAGTGACACATTATTATTAGGTCCTATTAATGAGTCTTTCAGTTTGATAGCAAAAGCTAGAGTTTCATCCTGTGTGCTACAATGTACTTTTGTTATCAAAGGTGTCGGAAATTCAGACAGAACCCTTGATGGAGGCATGAAATGTAAACAGTAGGAGCTCTGTTCTCTGATCTTCTACATGGTTTGTTACGCACATTTGCTTCTGCAGTGTTTTATTGCTGTATTCACAGCAATTAGTATAGACTTCATTAAAAATTACAGTGGGAGCCAAGAATAGTGAACTAAAATTGCTTGGACATTTCAGAAAGGAAATCATCCACTAATTCTCAAAAGGCCTGGAAATATTAGCTCCTAATTAGAATACCCTGCAACTTCAATGTTCCATTAAGCACTTGTGCTATTAATTAGTAAAACACATTCAGGTTATGCTACTGGTTTGACTCATTAATCGCATCCAGTTACTAAATTGTACACATTGGTGCCATCTGAGTGTTCTCGGCACTGTGGGAGATATGAGGTAACGCAGGTTTATGTGCATTATCACTACATTTGTAACATTTGGAAATATAAGAACTCACTGCTGGTAGCTTTCATATGCAAACTATTGTTATTGAGAAATAATTGTTATTTTGTCGTTGGAGACTCCAGAATTTTGATTATGTTCATTTTATCATTGTGGCCTATAGGTTTAAATACTTAAAGGGAACCTGTCACAAGAAAAAAAGATATTAACCTGTAGATATGAGGTTATTCTGCAGGTTGATTGCGTTCAAAAACTACCCTGTGCCCACACTTCAAACCCCACTGCCGAGAGCAAATGATCCTTTTCTTCACACCCTATTGATATACAGAGCCATGACTGAACCCACACCGGCGTCACCCCCATGACTGAAACCTGAATACTGCCAGGAGGATTAAAGCTCTTTTCCTTCTAGCAGTGGGGTTCAAGGTGTGGGCACCGAGCAGGTTTGTAACGCTATTCCCAGGTCCCCATATCTTCAGGTCATTAGCGTATTTTCACATGACAGGTTACCTTTAATACTAACTGCATTATTCCTACATAATACAACAGTCCCTCGAGTCACAAGATTCATTGCAATATGGGGACTTCAGACCATTATGCCTCATTCAGACGCTTGTGAGTCACGTACGTGATGTGCCCCAGGGCCGTTGGGTACTCACAACCGAGCTATACTGTTTCTGGGGAGTCATAAGGGTCGAGACCCAGCTCCGTGACTCGGGTTCAGCTTCAAAAAGTCTTTGGGGAATTATAAAAAGGATTATTCGTGACGCCACCCGTGGTTTGAGGCTATGAGTGGCCACCGCTGCTGCAGAACCTCTGGGGACGGTGGATGGGCAGCTGGGATGTAGTGGCTCCCCACGGGTGGAGCGAATCCCCAGGCAGTGGATGATGAAAGAGTGTAGGGTGCAGGATGGAGGACGCAAAATAACTGACAGACTCACAGTTTGTTGGTTCCTCAAGTCCTTTACTAGTGATACTGGCACAAGGACAGATGTTATTGCTCAAATCCAGCAACCTGGGAGCAACTCGGGGTTTTCTTCACATGGCAAGTTCTGAGGCCTCCCTGCTGTGCTTTCTTAGTGGAACCCTGTGACTGCCAAAGCTAAACAGCGGCCTTCTCTCTCCCTCCTGCTGTGTGCCGTATGACAGGCAGCTCGAGTTCTTCTCTAGCCCCACTTCTCTGGCGGCTGCTCCTGGGTTCTTCATGCTACTGTCGAGCCCAGGCTTTGGGGTACTCAGGTATCAGGCTTCAGGGGTAGCGTCTGCTGTGTCATGGGGAGTGGTGGCCGCACCTGATCCCGTGTCCTGGGTGAATCTTCAAAAAGGGGTTATATTTACAGGGGATTTTATATACAGTTGTCGTGACGCCACCTGTAGTTTCTGGTGAGGAGTCACCAGCGCCGCCACAGTCTGCCGGAGGAGATGGTAATGTGGCTAGTTGGCAAAGTCCTCTACAGGTAGGGCTGGACCTCCGGGGCAGTGTTCCTGCAAAGGGAACCGATTGATGCAGAAGAAACACAGGCAGAGGCAAAGTCACTTTCTCCTGAATACTTTACTGGAAACTTGTAGCAGCAGCAGTTACAGTTCACAGCTCAGCACTCTGGGTGTTACAAAGACAGGTAGCTTAACGGGTGGCTGCAAGGTGGGTGCAAGTGGATCCCAGGTGGTATGGGGGAACCCTTGGTGTACCTTCGTTAACTAACCCGTGTCCGTTCTTCCCTCTGTGTAGGTAGTACTGGGAGTCCCCTCCCTCATTGGTGAGGAAGCAGACAGACCTCTCCGATGGCAGGGTGCTGCGGCTGATGAACAAGCCACAGCAGCCGGTTGCCGACTGCAAGCTGGACTTGGCCGTTTCCTAGGGCCCGGCGTTCCCCTGGGTGGACTGGAGTATCACCTGAAGTATGGACGCTCCACTCTGAGGATCTCCCTTTCTCGCTAGGGCCCATACTTCTCTTGTTGGCCACCCTCTTTCAGGACCTCCTCAAGGTCCCTTCTTCTTTCCTCCAATGCGGCTTGTAACTGACCCGGTGTGACCTTCCGCCTCATTCCACTTAGCTATCTTCCTAATATCTCTCCTCTTCCTCCATCTTTCCCTGGTCCCTCAGCCGAGAGACCTAGCAGTAAAGACCTCGCAAAAAGACTTCCTTGTTCCCCCTAAAGGTGATTATATCCCCTCCCGGGTAACCTCTCACCCTAAACTAATGTGGGAGTGCTGGGAATGGGTCCCACCCACCATCCTAGGGTCCACCTGCAGCTGGAGCATTTACACCTCTTTTACGGGTGTAATAATCCTCTGTGATGCCTGCATTGGTGGGGCGCCACACTACTTTTCCTCCGGGCACTTTGGTGTGGATGGGGGACTTGGAATCCCCAACCCTCCGGTATTGGCTTCCGGAATGTTAGGCCCTGCACAGCCTCGAACTCCGGTGTCTGTTTCTTGACGCTTACTCCTGGGGTAAGCTCAACACCGCTCTACTCCCCAGGCTCTCTTCTCCTTCTTTAGACCCTTGCCTACGGGTCACTCAACCTAAGTCTAGCTCTCCTGGTACGAGCTTAGCACTGCTCCAGTCCACAGGATGTCTTCCTCAGTCCTCCTAGGAACTGAACTAACTAACTCCGCCCCAGACCAGAATTCATAGGGGAGCTGCCCTGGAACTGGGTTTTAGATCTCCCCCTTAAGTCCTGCAGGTAGGAAGGTGTTGTGTGCTTTGGTTTTGCTTGGTGTGAATACCCTCTGTTGCTCTCAGGTAAGACACTACCCCCTACCCACCCCCCCCCCGATTGAGATAATGACATTGTGGCATCCGAACTCTGGGGTACCACATATGCATTCTGTGTTTCTCAAGCATAGAACACAACATAGGCATGGGGCTGTTTTCAAGTCTGTGTTTTTTTACGGTCCATGTGAGCTGCAAAAAAATCACAGAAATGTCTATTGATGATCGGAATCTTGGATCAAAATTACCCAGACAAGTCTGTGGATCTGTGGAAATCAGTCAATACACGGATGGAATCACTGTACAGTCCATGTGCAGTTGGTATCATTGCAAAGGATGGAAAATGTTTTGCAGTTAGCATGTTTTTTCTTTTTCAAAGGGTTCGGAAACACATCAGTGAAACTCGTCCGAGTTTACTGTGCGGAAAAATCGCATTGCTCTCGGACCAATGTTAACTAATGTCCGAGAGCACATTTCCGAGTCTCATACGCTTTTTCAGCTTCCAATTCTCGGATGTTGCAATTCTATGCTAGTCATGGACGAGACTCGCCAATGCAAGTCTATGGGTCCGACAAAAAACACGGATTTTACTCGAACCACACTCGCACCATCCGAGTCTGATGCGAGTTTTAATTGCTATATTACATTCTGTGGCTCAGACAACTGTAGGAAATGCACCTGTAAATTATTATATAGTAACTAGCTGCTGAGGAAAAAAACGGATTGCACTCGGACAGCACTCGCAAGCCACACTGACCAAAAGTCAGATGACACTTGTCCGACTCTCGGATCCGAGAATCGGAGCATTTTTAAACTCGGATGTGTGTCCATATCCTAATGGTTAGGGTATGGACAAACATCCAAGTTTAAAAACACACAGATGTGTGTCCGAGTCCTAACAGCTAACACGTGGAATCAAACGCCGATGATAAAAATCAATACACTGACCATACACTATGTGAGGTAGCGACCCGGGGTACCCTCTTGGCAACGGGGAAATGAGACCAACAACCATATTTTAAGGTTTAACATAATCCCGTAGTTTATTACACGGCATAAACTACTTGTAAAACCCATCATACGCTTTACATTTCACATAACATAACATTACACCATATGTACATGAGACTTTACATTTTATATACATTATACATTTTACACTTTAGAATCACTTTATTCCTCCATATTCATCAGAACTTCAAGGCGGCACCCACCGACCCTTGCAGACCTCAGCCTTGTTCTAATGACGGCTACCAGCGTCTATCACCCAGACAGGGATCTTTCCCCATCCTACTGTAGGGATCCTCAACCTACCCCTAGGGAGTCTCACCGCACACCACCAGTAACGCTTATCAACGGGACCCTGCTCGACATACTAGTCAGTCCTACGTTACATCACACATCATGCATGGTACTTTTACATAAGCCATCAACACATCATACACTGAGAATCTCTACCTATTACAAGGAGCTCAACCCGTCACACATCCATTACGTATCTATTGTATCACCCAGGGTAGTTTTCCATACACCCTTATGACACACACTTATCACCGGGATCATATCACAACTATCACAGTCAGTCCCAAAGTCGGCTGTGACCGCCTGGCCTTTGAGCTGTCCTCGGTCTCTCATATCGCACATATGACCGCCTGGCCCTTGAGCCGTACTCTGTCCTGGACACCGGCTGGCATGCACACATGAGGTGCTTCCGGCATAGAGCTGCAGGCTCCCTTCACATCCCCCAATAGGACGGATCAGCTCTAGCACATCCTCACATGTCAGTGGTCTGGACAACACTGATTCCCATCATCCTCCTTCACACAGCTTCAGGCAGCCTCTTAATGTGTCTGCCACACCCATTTGACACACCCACACCTGGGGCTATTCAGCACTCATTACACTTTGCTCTCTTGGCCCACTCCTTCGGCTCATCTATCCTTTAGCTGTTAACCCACTGTGTACTGGACAGGTTTCACACAGCACAAACACAGCAAAACAGGTTGATGTGAACAGGATCCTGCTCCGATAACCCGTGTGATGCACCCGATCCTGGGTCCATCACCACAACTAGTTGAAAAAACTGACACACTGATCAAACACTGACAGTAAAAACTGACACAAGGACCAAACTCTGATGATAACTACTGACACACTAATCAAACACTGAAATTTGAAATAATGAGGAAAAACAGCCTGTGTCGTTATAAACAATAAATGTTATGGACGTCTAAATGAGTCTTGACTCTATAGAAAATCTAATGACAGAGAGAAATATTATATATTACATCCTGATATTCTGTAAATTCCATACTGACACTTCCTCTATGGCCAGCAATTGGCTGCCATGACCACATATATGACATCATAACGGAAAGGGACTGCTGAATTGGGAGTGTGAAAATGCAGAGTAATTGCACCAAACTCTTTTGAAGCCTGTTTGTTTTTTTTTTATGGATGTTGTAAAACCCTTTTAATTGAAATGTCCTATAGATATTGATGAAAGCAAAAAGCTTATTACATAATGAAAGATCCAACTGAAGAATTGGTTTTATTGGTGCATACTCTGAAATTGGGAAACATTTACAGATGTTACTTTATAATATGCCTCACTTGTGTTATTTTAAAAAACAGCAAAAGAAGAAGAATGATAAGTCTTCAAACAGGTTTGTGAGTGCCCCTAACCTAAGTGCTGTGGAGACTAGTGGAGTGGGAAACGGACATCCTACCCGCCTGGAGCCCATTCCAAATTCACCCATCCACGATATTGAGTTCAACAGCAGCAAGCCTCTCCCACAGCCTGTACCGCCCAAAGAGGCCAAAACCTTTTTGAGGTGAGCACTACCTCGCCAGTCAATTGCTACTGGTCATGAAAGTGCCGGACTACTGATATAGCCTTAAATTATTTCTTTGCAACCTCTTTTTAGAGCTCCTTTTTGCTCATATATTTGTTATTACTTCACCTCATTATTTCATTTGAAAACCTACGTTGTGTATCAGTGTTCATTATGCAATTTAAAGGGAACCTTTGACCTTGTCCATCCAGTCCGATCTGTGGATGGCAGGATGTATAGAGAAGGAGAAGCTGAGCGGAATCATATATGGTTTATTACTTCGCGTTTCGAAGTGAAACCAGAAACGCGTGTCAATAAACAACCCTGTCATTTAATATTGTACGGATTGGAGTGTTATCTACAGCAGCACAGATTTATCCACACTTTTCTATTAGTTCCTGCATGATATCTTCATACCTATAGTTTGTGGATCTTGCAGCAGCTGTGTAGGCGCATAACACTGGTTGTGTCTAACACAAGCTCACAAGGTGAGCGACCAGCTCTGACATATCCCTTTATATTTAAGCATGACCCTATTGCGCTTGTTTATCCATAGAATTACATCAGAATGACATATAAAAAAATACAGTATAACTTGTATATTTTAGACATTGAAAGCCCTGGTGTTTCTATGCTGAGATGTCCAGTGGGCAGTCCTACTTGGTGATTGTGCTCTATCTGCCTGTCACACAGAGAAGATGGTCAATCACTGAGCAAGACCACTCACTTGGTTCATGTATACACCAAATACTTAAAAGGGGTTTTCAGGTCTAAAATGATAATTCTGCAGTCTATCTATGTGACTGCAGATTTATCAATTCTTCCAGAACCTGCACTGTTTTTCTAAGCCGGGAATGCAACATAATTATCCACTAGACGGCCTCTCTTACTAGTCACCCACTCCATACACTTGTATTGAGTGAAGTCGGGCCCACTTGTTGGATTCTGGCCGGGAACATGCATATCGCATAATTGTGGTCCTTATCCTACTTAGAAACTGGCAAATCCTCACAGCGCACAGTGCATGCATTGGGATGATCAGGGCCATTGATAGGGCATGATTACCCTGAATGCTGTGAGGGGCCCAGCACAGATTGACAGGAGAGGGGGCCCAGAGGAGAGATGAGGTCCTGTTCTCCTCTGGCCCCGCCTCCTCATCTACAGGCCCCTTCTCCTGCCATTCTCCCCTGGGCCCTACCCACCCATCTGCCTCCATTGTCTGCTGCCTGCCTCTATTCTCCGCCACTTGCCCGCCTGCCTCCGCTCTGAGCTCTCTGTCGCTGTATATGGACAGGAAGCTGTCGACCAATCAGAGGCCAGCAGTCGCCGTCATCTGATTGGCCGGCTTCTTCCCATACATCTATTACAGCTGAAAGAGCTCAGAGCAGCGCCCAGAGGCCCAGAATCCATGCAGCAGCAGACCGGACCGGTGAGGAACTGTGTGTGTGTTCCTCTATGTGCCCTGGTGTGTGTGTCTGTGTCTGTGCATGTTTGTGTGTCCCTGTGTTTGTCCCTATGTATGTGTCCCTGTGTGTCTGTCTCTGTGTGTGTATTTTTCTCTGCAGGTACCTTAATGGGGATATTGGGGGCTACATATGGGGATAGTGGGGATATTGCAGGCTACAAAGGGATATTGTGGGATGATGGGAACTGCAAGGGGATATTGGGGGCTGCATATAGGAATGATGGGGATATTTTGGGCTGCAAGGGATTTTGGCGGCTGCATATGGCGATGATTGAGATATTTGGGGCTGCAAGGGATATTGGGGGATGATGGGATGTTTTAAGCAGCATGGGTCAGCAAGGGGATGATGGAGCTTGCACATGGGGATGATGGGGGTATTTGGGGCTGCATGGAATGATGGGAGCAGCAAGGGATATTGGGGGATGATGGGTATTGGGGGCTGCATATGAGGATGATGGATGCTGCATATGGGGATGATGGTATATTGGGGCTGCAAGGCAATGGCTATGCAAGGAGTTTACCCCATTAACTTCACAGGATGGGGATGATGGGGATATTTGAGGCTGCATGGGATGATGGGGGCTGCAAGGGGATATTGGGGGATGATGGGTATTGGGGGTCACATCCCCTGCATAAGGGGATATTGAGGGATGCATGGGGATGATGGGGGCTGCAAGAGGATATTGGGGGCACAAGGGGATGCTGGATATATTGGGGGCAGCAAGGGAGATCAGGAAAAATAAGACATCCCCTGAAAATAAGACAGAGCGCATCTTTGGGAGCAAAAATTACTATAAGACACTGTCTTATTTTTGGAGAAACAGAATGTATATATATATAATATATCTAAATACATAATCACGAATAATATGTGTCACACACTTCCGGCGCTTATGTCGCTATCCCACAATCCACTACTTCACCATTGTGGGATAGCGGCACAAGTGACAGAAGTGAAAGTGACAGAAGACCTCACCGCTACCATCGGGAGTCAGCAGCGTTTGCTGCTGATCTCCTGACGGTAGCCGCGGCTCATCTCCCGCCACACGGAGATCAGCGGTGAAGCACCCAGGAGATGAGCGGCGCCAGCCGCTCATCTCTCGGCTGCTTGCAGTGGAAGTACCCCGACCGCCATATTGGAACACCAAAGTTATGGGTATTCCGATATGGGGGCCGAGATTCAAATCCACTGCAAAGCCGCACGCCGCTTCGCTGATTGGTCGACTGCAGCGACCAATCAGCGAAGCGGGATTTAAATCATGCACCAACAGCGCTGATTGATCGCCGCCTACCGTCGACGGCAACGACCAATCAGCGGAGTGGAGCGCAGCTTGGCCGGGGATTTGAATACTGCGCCGCTCTGACAATCACGTGCCAACAGCGCTGATTGATCGCCGGTGACCAATCAGCGCTGTTGGGGCATGATTTAAATCCCGCTTCACTGATTGGTCGCCGCGGTTAGCGGCGACCAATCAGCCAAGCGTCGCGGCTTGGCGGGGGATTTGAATCCCGCACCGCTCAGCCAATGGCACCGGTGATTGGCTGAGCTGCCGCTGGCTTTGGCAGGGAATTTGAATCCCGTACCACTCAGCTAATCAGTGGCGCGGGATTCAAATCCCCCGCCAAAGTCGGCGGCCGCTCTGACAAACACGCACCAACAGCGCTGATTGGTTGCCACTGACCGCGGTGTCCAATCAGCAAAGCAGCGTGTGGCTTGCTGGGGGATTTGAATCCCGCGCCGCTCAGCCAATGGCACCGGTAATTGGCTGAGCTGCCACCGGCTTTGGTGGGGAATTTGAATCCCGCACCACTCAGCCAATCAGTGCCGACCGCGGTGACCAATCAACGAAGCGGTTCGCGGCTTGGCGGGGGATTTGAATCCCGTGCTGTTCAATAACTCAGCAGGCAGCCAATGAGCGGCGCAGGATTCAAATCCCCTGCCACCATACAGTGCTAGTCACTGAGCCACCATATACAGTTCTAACCACTGAGCCACCGTATACAATGCTAACCACTGAGCCATCGTATACAGTGCTAACCACTGAGCCACCATATACAGTACATACCACTGAGCCACCATACAGTGCTAACCACTGAGCCACCATAGAGTGCTAACCACTGATCCACCGTAAATAGTGCTAACCACAGAGCCACAGTATACAGTGCTAACCACTGAGCCGCCATATACATTCTAACCACTGAGCCACCGTATACAATGCTAACCACTGAGCCATCGTATACATGCTAACCACTGAGCCACCATATACAGTACATACCACTGAGCCACCATACAGTGCTAACCACTGAGCCACCATAGAGTGCTAACCACTGATCCACCGTAAATAGTGCTAACCACAGAGCCACAGTATGCAGTGCTAACCACTGAGCCGCCATATACAGTGCAATCACAGAGGCACAGTATATAGTGCTAACACTGAGCCACTGTATACAGTGCTGACCACTGATCCACCATATACAGAGCTAACCACTGAGCGACCGTACACAATGCTAACCACTGAGCCACCATACAGTGCTAACCACTGATCCACCATATACAGTGCTAACCACTGAGCCACAGTATACAGTGCTAACCACAGAGCCACCGTATACAGTGCTAACCACTGATCCACCGTACACAGTGCTAACCACTGAGCCACAGTATACAGTGCTAACCACAGAGCCACCGTATACAGTGCTAACCACTGAGCCACCGTATACAGTGCTAACCACTGAGCCACAGTATACAGTGCTAACCACAGAGCCACCGCATACACTGCTAACCACTGAGCCACCATACAGTGCTAACCACTGAGCGGAGCCAGCTTTAAATCTGCCGCCACTACCACGACGCTCAGCTGATTGGTCGGCGCGCAGCAGCGCACAGCCAATCAGCTGAGTAGCGCGGTATTTGCAGGAGATTTAAAGCTGGCGCAGCTCAGTGGTTAGCACTGTATGATGGCACAGTGGTTATAACTGTATATGGTGGCTCAGTGGTTAGCAATGTACGGTGGCTCAGTGGTTAGCACTGTACGGTGGTCAGTGTAACACTGTATTTGTGGCTTAGTGGTTAGCATGGTACAGTGCTCAGTATCAGCACTGTATATGGTGGCTTGGCTCAATGGTGAGAGCATTGTATGGTGGCTCAGTGGCCTGCACTCTACAGTGGCTCAGTGGTTAGCACTGTATGGTGGCTCAGTGGTTAGCATTGTATGGTGGCTCAGTAGTCTGCACTCTACAGTAGCTCAGTGGTTAGCACTGTATGGTGGCTCAGTGGGGAGCATTGTATGGTGGCTCAGTGATGGAGGCAGGCACACGGGAGGCAGAAGGCACAGAGGAGGCAGGGGCACAGGGGACGCAGAAGGCACAAGGGAGGCAGAATGCACAGGGGAGGCAGGGACACTGGGGAGGCAGAGGCACAGAGGGAGGCAGAGTCATGGGAAGAGACAGCACACACAGGGAGAGACAGCGCACACAGGGGCTGAGAGCACTCAGAGTGGAGAGAAAGGGACAAGTAGGACAGAGCGCACAGGGGAAGAGACAGCACGGACAGGAGAGAGCACACAAGGGGACATAGGCACAGAGACTGCCCTCCCAATGCAATAGCATCAGGCCTATTTCTAGTATAATATATATTGTATGTGTGTTTGGGTGGAGGCGGAGCTGGGGTGGAGGCTGGCCAGAGTCTGAGGGGGGCCCCAAAATTTTGCCAGTGAGGGACCCCAAACTGTCTAGTGGCAGCCCTGGGGATGATTGGTAAGTCTGCAGTCACATAGAGTGACTGCAGAATTGTTTAGACCGGACAACACCTTTAATGTATAAAATCCAAAACTTACTGAAAGCTTCCCACAGAACTATACATCAATCTGATCAGCTCCTGCTCTATAACATCCTGCCTGCAGATCAGATACCATTTTCATTATGGACAGGTTCCTTTATGGCTGATGCATGCACTTATTGAAATATCTGTTATTACGCAGTACATTTGGTATATTCAGTGTTTAGTATTTTCTTACTAAAACAGACAGATTGGCAGAAAATGAATTGCTGTTATTTAAAACGTTGTGTAATCCGTTGTTCCCACAATAGCAGCTTTTCCAACCTTTCTAAGGAGCTAGCACTAAATTTATAGTGACTGAATGCTGTAGTGCCCTCTAGTGGCAAATATCAAGATTTATATATCATATAGGTATCTTAGAATACTTTTCTCATTTTTGGGACATAAGTATTTACGTATATAAAATATTTAATGATGAGTCCATAAAAGTAAGTGAGAAAATACATTTCATTGAATTGACCAGAGCATGAATATTTATTGTATTGTATGGCCTCCTGTGATAAGCATGTATATATCTATATACAATTCTGCATGTAAGTATACATAAATATATATCCCTGTAACCGATTGTCCCGTGTGCTTCTTTTATACAATGAGAAGTTGTATAGCACTTTATTGTATCTCAGTCCAGCACCAAAGAATAAAAACTCCTTTCCCCTCGTCTATTAAATGTAAACCCGCCAGAATATTTGGGCATTCACATGAGCACTTCCATTGAGCTGTATTCAGTCCTATCTGTTGTTTCCAGGGGCTGGCTGGCAAACTTTGGCCTGGGGGCAAGCACACAGCAGTGGCCCATGAGCAGTGAGCTTCAGGGGCAGAGCGGCCTCCCAGACCAACATGAAACTTCTGCATGACCACTGGCCTGGGGGGCAACTGCCCCCTTGCCCCCTGGGCCAGCCAGCCCCTGGTTGTTTCACTTGTGTTATAAATAATGCATGACACTGCTGGGTAATATTAGTGAGCCAAGTGTCCCTGGTCTACACATTTATTGTGATGAGAAGTATATAGTGCTTGCCCAGCATATTTCCGCTCACAAATTATGTTCCAATTAAAAAGGAGGCTAAAAGAGGGGGTAAACACAAACCAAAGTCATAGAGGAGAACTAAGTCTACATGCTTCCCCGAGCTTGTGCTGCTGGGGAATTACAATGGAGTGGATGTGCAGCAATGTCACACAGGGACAAGGACAAGACTTGGTATTGATTTTGGCTTTGCTTCCAAACAGATGCTTTGTGTTTGCTGATGACCGCTACATCTGCTTTCTTATGGCCTTGTGTGATGTGTTTTCTACATGTTTTATCCCTTGTAATGTGTTTCTCTTTCTCTCTGGGATTTAGCCCTCCCCAGACTGACACTTCACCAGTGGCATCACCAGATCCACAACGCCAGGAATGGTTTGCCCGCTACTTCACTTTCTAAGAGACTGTATTTGATAATGTCTCTCTTTCTATCGTGGCACAGCTTTGATGTGGACTCTTTGTACAAGCATGATCTTAACAAACCCTTACGTGACCAAGCTTTGCCGTAACTACTGTTTGTTCGAACACTGTGAACAAGGGTGTTTGTCTCCAATTGGAAATGCACTGTTTGATAACACTGCGTGTTTGGTTTCCTTCCAGTAAAATCTCCTTAAAATTTTACAAAAGTAAAAAAAAGAATTTTGTAGAATAACTGTGCTACCTCCTTTCCCTATTCATTCCTTCTTTTTTTATTTCTTTTCTGCCAAGCCTAAACGCGTCAGTGCTGAAACGATCCACACCACATTGCTCTGCACTGATGTTACTGAGATGCCACAGGGCTAACATGTGTAGGAAAGACCATAGTAGTTAGCCATAAATCATGTTTGATAGTTCGACACCAGAATTAACAATGTGCCTGGATTCAGATTCTCAGCTTCTGATTGGTATGTATATACTATGTATGGCTATTGTATTCCTATTGTAACAACATAAAACCCTAAGTCCCCAGTGTGTTATTTCCTATGGAAGTCACTTTTATTATACATATATAAAAAGATATTTTTTCTTATAAAATTAATGTTTGGTATTATTATTGGAATAGCTTGTGTCTTTTATTCTTTACTTTACAGACGAATATTGTAAAAACGTCTTCTGTATGGGCCACAAATAAGTGTATGCATTTATTTCCTTTTTGAAGACATTTTAGGGAATCTATCACCAGGTTTTTGCCACCCCATCTGAGAGCAGCATGATAGAAGAAAGAGACCCTGATTCCAGCGATGTATCACATTACGGTGTGTTACAGTTTTGATTAAAAACTGTTAGATCAGCGTCAAATCTACCACTTCTCTGAATGCTGAATTCTGTATAATTCTTCCCACAAAACTGGTTGGCAACTTTCTGCCTATACACAGCGCACATAAAAAACTGCCAATGAGTCGAGGGCTGTAGTTGTACTATGTGTCAGATGGACAAATTATCCTCTAATGATAATCTCCTGCTGATAAAACAATGATTTTATGAAAACAGAAAGTGATACATCGTTGGAATCAGGGTATTTGCCCCTACATTATGCTGCTCCCAAAGTGGGTAGCAAAAACCTCTTGACAGATTCCCTTTATATAGGCAGTAGCAGTGAACTCAAATCTGCAGCCCTTCCACTCTTTCAAAACTACAACACAATGTTGTGTCGAATGTCCAAGGCCTCAGGATCAAACAGCTGACACCCTTTAACCCTTATACAGGGACATAGATCTACAACTGGGTACAGAAGATAGCTGCTTATGGATGGGCTGCTATTCAGAGGAGCAAAGCAGCAAAAGGACTAATCAAAGCAGGGTCATAGCCGTAATCCCATGAAAAGGACAAAATCAGGATCCGATAGAGTAGTCAGGAAGCAAGGTCAAAACTGGGATGACAGCAAAGTACAAAATCTTCAGGCAGGAGAACCATCCAAAAACAGAAACAGGTAAAACAGGAAAAACCTACTCAGATTAAGAGAACAACAAGACCCAACCAGGAAAGCATAAGCTATATATGACCCCTTCCAGCAGAAAGCTTGAAGCTTAAGTAGGGTGCGGTGTCTTCTAATAGGCTAAAGCCAAGAGCTGCTGACTTTAGCTGAACAGCACTCACACCCACTCTGTCAGACTGGAGAATACTGCAGGTCCCAGCCACTCTAAACCTAGTGGATGGGTAGAGTCTGCACTTTCCAGAATCTCTGGCTCTGACTTCTTCTCTATCACCAGCACCACCTACATAGTGAATATGGCGGTGCCTAATGACAGAAGCAGATGTTGCAGGAGCAGGCTCTTGGGGAGATGTGACAGTACCCCCTTTTATGAATGGCCTGCAGACCCTTATTACCAGGTTTACTGGGAAATTGGAGATCAAACTTCCAGATCAGGTTTTTGGCATTGATATTACTTGCCGGAAAACAGGATCTCTCCTCTGGGCCATTGTGTTCCTCCAATGCAGCAGATATTGTGCAGACCTTCCCACAATGCAATGAATCAAGGTTCTCTGCACCTCATACTCCAAATTACCTTTAACTAGAACAGGAGGAGGATTTATCACTTAGCGAATAGAACGCTATAGCTTGAGGAGGGACGTATGAAACATATTATGTATCCTTAAGAATGGAGGAAGATTCAGATGGAAAGCTTCAGAGTTAATGACCTTGATTATCTCATAAGGACCAATAAATCTGGGACCCAGCTTGGCAGAAGGAACCTTAAGCTTGATATTTTGGGGGGCAACCATACCTTGTCCCGAACTCCAAAGCTTGGGCCCCTAGAATGTCTTTTATTAGCAGCTGAGAATTGACCAGTGTCCTTTATACATTTTCTCTGACTTTCGACCAAATAACTTTTAATTTATAGTCTGATTTTTCAACCTCTGGAGTATCCATCATAGTGGTTGAAAAATAACTAAAGCAAGGATGCAACCAAAGATGACAAAAGAAGGGGGTAGTTTTGATGGTTTCTTGATATCGATTATTAATAGCAATTTCGGCTAGCAGCAGATGTTCCACCCAGTCATACTGATGATCAGACACATAATACCAAAGATATTACATGGATGATAGGCGGCCGTCACACGCTTCAATCTTGTGAGCGATATTGTTAGCGATCACATGCACGCGCGATCGCTAACAATATCGTTCACATCGTTGGTGAGCTGTCACACAGGCAGACTCACCAGCCATGTGGAGCAGCAAGATCGCTGGTAACTATGGTACACATCGGTTACTAGGCGCCGCTTAGTAACCCGACATTTTCCATAGATACCATCTCCCAGCATGGGCTCTGCCGCTGGGAGATCGTTCATCGTGGTGTCACACACCACGATGATGCAGATTGAACAAGCGATTATCGCTTGATATGAGCTCCGGCTCTCATATCTGCGATCACACAATCAAGCGATTTTACATTGTAAAATCGCTTGATTACACGCAGCGACGCACAAACGATATCGCTTAGCGATCAAAAAAGCAGATCGCTTAAGTGATATCGTTCAAGAAATTGATGCGTGTGACGGCCGCCTTAGATTGGTAAATTCAATCTAACCATTGGTCTCTAGGTGGTAGGCAGACGAAAAGGACAACTCAATATAAAGGTCCTCTGATATTTGGAAACTATATTGTTCGGAACACCATGTAACTGCACAATGTGATTAATGAACAACTTACTTAGGATTTCAGAGTTAGGCAATACAGACAGAGGAACAAAATGACACTGTTTACTGAACCTATCCACCACCACCCAGGTACAAGTCTTCCCTTCTGACGGAGTTCAGTAATGAAGTCCATGGAGAGGTAGATCCAAGAACTCTTAGGGTGGATAGGGGCTGGAAAAAAACAACAAGATAGGTTTGTAGTTGTTTAGTTTAAGCACAAGTTTCACAAGCAAGAATGTATTTCTTACTTTCTTTTACTATGGTAGGCCACCAAAAAGTCCTGGATATCAGTTGGATTGTATTGTTTATACCAGGGTGACCTTCAAGAATAGAATCATGAGACTGCTGAAGAATATTTAGCAAAACTGGGGAGCAACAAATAGTTTTTGGGTAGGAGTAATGTCAGGGGTTTGCTCTTGGGATCTACGAATTTCCTCTACAAGATCGTGCGCATAATAATGAATAAAATTCCATGTGGTCTATCAATTAATCCTCTGGGTATAATAAAACTTCAACATTCAGTCCGCAGCAAGCTCTAAATATCAATATAAACAAAGGAGGCAACAGAGTTTTTTTCTGCTTTACAAAAAAGTGTCAAGATTTATTACAAAGTGCACCTCACATTAAAACTAGGTGCAAAATGGCTGATTAGATACAGTGGATACTAGAGAATAGCACAATATCACAATGAACACCAGATAGTATTGCACATATTCCCAACAACAAGATAGCCCCTCATATGTAGCAGCATTTACATGTCACCAGTATTATAAAGTCAACAACAATCATTGTACATAAAAGGAAGAAATCACATTCTGTATATATTCTAGTATAAGCCGAATTTTTCAGCACAAACATTGTGCTGAAAAGTGCCCCCCTCGGCTTATACTCGAGTCATAAAGTTTGCTGTGGGATGGGGGCGTTGACCGGGGGCTGGAGGAGGCGAGGGAGGCTGCAGAGTGAGCGGAGAGGTCACGTGGGGCCTCTCATTACTGTAATGACTATGCACTGCATCCCACTGTCCATCGGCAGGGGGAGCAGCATATATTACATTACTGTACCCACCCATCACAGTATATGCCCCCATGCTGCCGCTCTCTATAAAATAATAAACCGATGTCACCTATCCTACGATTCTCTCCCGCCTCCGTGTGTCCTCCCTTCGACTTCCTGCTTCTAAAGTCATGTGACTGGCGCTGCAGTGACATCATCGCTGTGAGCCCCGGTCACATGACTTTAGAAGCAGGAAGACCAGAGAAAGGACGCACGCAGCCGGGAGAGAATCATCGGATAGCTGAGATCGGTTTATTATTTTATAGTGAGCGGCAGCATGGGGGGCATATATTGTGATGAGGGGTGTACAATGAGGGGGCACTGTATACAAGTGATGGGGGTGTGTGCAATGATGGGGGTGCTGTATACCAGGGATGGGAGGCTATTTACAAGTGATGGGGGGTGCAATGGTGGGGGTTATATACGATGGGGAGCTATGCACCAGGGATGGGTGTGTGTGTGCAATGATAGGGGTATGTACAATGATGGGGGGCTATGCACCAGGGATGGGGGTGTGTGCAATGATGGGGGTCTATATACCAGTGATGGGGGTCTATATACCAGTGATGGGAGGCTATATTCAGTAATGGGGCGATATACCAGTGATGGGGGCTATATACCAGAGATGAGGTGCTATATACAGTAATGGGACTATATACCAGTGATGGGGATGCTATATACAGTAATAGGGCTATATACCAGTGATGGGGGCTATATACCAGTGATGGGGGCTATATCCAGTGATGGGGCTATGTACCAGTGATGGGGACATATACCAGTGATGAGGGGTTATATACCAGGATGGTGGTCTGCTGCATTTTCCCCCCTAGGCTTATACTCGAGTCAATAGGTGTCCACAGTGTGTGGTGTAAAATTAGGGGCCTCGGCTTATACTCGAGTATATACGGTATATTGCTTAAGGGTAGTGCAAATTATCTAGTAGTCAATGCTTAGCGTATGCAATGATCAGGGATAGGGAACCCCTCCAGTAAGGACCCCTACGTACATTTAGATTATTTTTGGCTTTATTACGGGGATAACCTCTTGTGCATGCATACTTCTCTCTGACCTGCCAAGGGCAGAAATATGTATAGTAATGTGCATGCGTGTTCTCTGCTACAATACTTGGTCTGCACTCGGCAGGGTAGAGACAAGTGTATCTACAGTAAAAAGAAAAAGTTGTGTTCCACTCATCCACATATGATAGAATTTCCATGGATGGAAAGAATTAACTCTGGGCTGTTCATGGAAGGCTGTATATCGGTGTCCAGATGGAATCCAAGGCAAAAAAAAGGAAAAATCCAGTATTACATCCAGAAAGTTAAAATGCAGAGATTTATTAGGTAATTTGAAAAAGCGTAAAATTGCTATGGTACAAAAAAAACCTGAAAAATGTTCCCCTGTGGTAGACTTATGCTTTTCAAGCCAAGAGGTCTTAATCACAGCATGCATGCATATCAAATTAAGTTGACTTTATGGTTATAAACAGGAAATAAACAAACAGAAAATGACACAATGGTCAAATAAATTTATTATCAAAAGAACAATATAATCATTATTAGATTTCATCAATAAATATACAAAGATCTGATTTTATGTTCATTTCTCTGATGCTTCTAATTTCCAATTTAAGAATCCACATTGTTCCACATTTGTGTACAATATGTCTCTTACATGGGCGTACCCAGCGTGGGGCTGGGGGGGCAGGTGCCCCCCCCAAGAGGCTGCCCCGGGTGAGCGTGGCACTGCGTACCCCACATGGCACCTACAGTACTGTGACCAGGGCTTTTTTTGCTCCGGAGCGGCCGCCGCCCCCGCCCCCCCTCCTCTTTGGGAGTGAAAGGAGCAGCACTGTCTCCCGGCCGAGTGCTGAGTGAGGGGTCAGACTCCAGAGGAGCGGGCGGGAGCCGGCGGCACAGCACTGTCATGTGAACGGACGGCAGAGGAGATGCAGAGAGGACGGCAGAAGAGAGCAGGTGGTGAGTGGCCCCAAGGAAAGAAGGTGCAGTGTGCTGTGCAGCCAGGTTTTGTGTGCAGAGTGACAGTGTGTGTGTGTGTGTGTGTGCAATGTGTGTGCAATGTGTGTGCAATGTGTGTGTGCAATGTGTGTGTGCAATGTTTGTGTGTGTGTGCAATGTGTGTGTGCAATGTTTGTGTGTGTGTGCAATGTGTGTGTGCAATGTGTGTGTGTGCAATGCTACATGCTGCAGTGCCGGCCCCGGGAGCAGAAGAGCCTGTGCAGCTGCCCTGTGGACTGTGGGGGGCTGGAGGCAGAGACAGAGCAGCCGGAGGATCACAGTGAGTGAAAATAAATGTAAAGTAAATAAAGATAAAGTTGGCTGCACTGTGCTTGTGATGGGGGCCTCCAGCCTCCGTCCTCCTGCGCTCACCCCTCCAGCCTCCGTCCTCCTGCCCTCACCCCTCCAGCCTCCGTCCTCCTGCCCTCACCCCTCCAGCCTCCGTCCTCCTGCCCTCACCCCTCCAGCCTCCGTCCTCCTGCCCTCACCCCTCCAGCCTCCGTCCTCCTGCCCTCACCCCTCCAGCCTCTGTCCTCCTGCGCTCACCCCTCCAGCCTCTGTCCTCCTGCGCTCACCCCTCCAGCCTCTGTCCTCCTGCCCTCACCCCCCAGCCTTCATCCTGGTCTAACCGCCTGCCCACCATATACTGTGCTGCTAACCACTGAGCCATCATACTATGCTAACCACAGAGACATCGCGCAGTGCTAACCACTGAGCCACCGTACAATGCTAACCACTGAGCCACCATATACAGAGCTAACCACTGAGCCACCATATACAGTGCTAACCACTGAGCCACCGTATACAGTGCTAACCACTGAGCCACCATTTACAGTGCTAATCACTGAGCCACCATATACAGTGCTAACCACTGAGCCACCATATACAGTGCTAACCACTGAGCCACCGTATACAGTGCTAACCACTGAGCCACCGTATACAGTGCTAACCACTGAGCCACCATATACAGTGCTAACCACTGAGCCACCGTATACAGTGCTAACCACTGAGCCACCGTATACAGTGCTAAATACTGAGCCACCATATACTGTGCTAACCACTGAGCCACTGTATACAGTGCTAACCACTGAGCCACCGTATACAGTACTAATCACTGAGCCACCATTTACAGTGCTAACCACTGAGCCACCGTACTGCGAGTGTATGCCCCTGCGAGTGTATGCCCCTGTGTGTGTATGCCTCCCCCCTGAAAATAAGACCGGGTGCAACGTTCGGAGCAAATATATTAATATATTAAATATATTAATCTCACCCGGCCCCTGACAGCAGCCCGCCCATGTCATATACAGCCCCCGGCCCCCATAGGGCTCCCCAGTGGCGCAATAAGTCTGATGGGCACAGGTGCGCAATGTAGGCCCCCCACCTTCCGCGTGCACGTTGGTCAGATGTATGGGCCCCGTGTAACATTCTAAATCCTATACTCACAAATTGACCCCTCTCCCCCTTCATTATGTATTAATGTCCCTTATCTTGCTGTATATGGTCCTCCTCCTGGAATATGGCCTTTATCGTGGTATATATGTCCCCCATCATGGTTTATATGGTCCTCCTCCTCAGCCACCATAGTCCTCCAATTATTATAATGCATCCCCACATTCCTCCATACATTACAATGTATTCCCATAGTCCTCTAAGTATTATAATGCACCCCATAGTCCCTCATTCATAAGGTACCCCCATAGTCATCCAATTATCATAATGCAACCCCACTATCCTCTATATAGTATAATGTAGCCTCATATGCCTCCATACATTATAATGCACCTCCATACAGTATAATGCACTCCTATAGTTCTCCATATAGTATAATTCACCCCCATAATTCTCCATATAGTATAATTCACCCATAGTCTTCTATACAGTATAATGCACCATCAATAGTCCTCCATGTAGTATAATGCACCCCCATAGTTCTCCATATAGCCCTCCATACAGTCTAATGCACCCTCACAGTCCTGTGTTTAGCATAGTACAGCCTTCCATATAGCACAGTACAGCCTCATAATTCTCCATACAGTATAATGCAGCCACGGTGAGCCACCCCCTTCCCCCCCCCCCCCATACTCCTCTGGCCAGCGTGTACTCCTTAAAAAAAAATCCTGTACTTACATCTCCTGGTTCCACCACAGCTTCCCAAAATTGAAGATACAGGAGGAGGTCGTGACGCTGAGCGTTGCACAGTGGAACGCATAAAAGCAGGAAGTGACACCTAGTCCACACTAGGAGAAGGTAGTGCTTCCTGCTTTTTATGCGTTCCACTGTGCAATGCATGGCATCACCCCTGTGGTAAGAGGAAGCGCAGGGGGCGGCGCAGGAGGCTCAGTGAAACACATGGGACCCTTAGCGGCCCGTGTGCTGCTGCGCAGTGATGGTACAAGAAGCGGGCACAATCGGAACGACCATGGCTTGCCCCCCCCTAGTTTTGATCCTGGGTACACCCATGGTCTCTTATCTCAACCTCTGTGTGGTGCTATTATTTTTTTCTATAGCATTAACCCTTAATGTACTAATATCACCTCCATGAACATTCAAAAAAGTCCTGAGAAGGTCCAGACAAGCTATTTAGTTTTACTTAGTATATCATATACAGTTGAAACCAGAAATGTACATATTCTATACAAAAAGAGACATATGCATGTTTTTCTCACAGACATGAAATCAGAATAAACTTTTCCCAATTTAGGTCAATTAGAATTACCATAATTATTAATATTTGTCAAATGTCAGAATAATGAGACAGATAATGTTTTGATGCATTTTTATTACTTTCTGCAAAGTCAAAAGTTACATACACATTACTATGCCTTTAAACAATTTGATGGTCAATTGTTTGGAAGATTTGATATGTTTAATGGCAACATCTGAGTTAATTAGCAACACACTTGTGGATGTATTTTAATGCACACCTTAAACTCACTGCTGCTTTGTGTAGCATCATGGGAAAGTCAAAAGAAATCAGCTAAGATATTAGGAAGAGAAATGTGGACTTGCACAAGTCTGGTTCATTCTTGGCTACAATTTCCAGAAACCTGAAGGTGCCTCATTCATCTGTGCAAGCAATTATACGCAAGTACAAACAAGATGAGAATACACAGCCATTACACTGCTTAGGAAGGAGATGAGCTCTGTGTCCCAGAGATGAATGTGCTTTGGTTCAACATGTGCATATCAACTCAAGAACAAAAGGAAAAAACCTTGTGAAGATGATGGCAGAAGCTGGTAAGATTGTGTCATTATCCACAGTGAAACGAGTACTGTAGCAACATGGTCTAAAAGGCAACTCTGCCAGAAAGAAGCCATTACTCCAAAAGAAACATAAAAAATGCACAACAGGAACAAAGACTTTCATCTTTGGAGACACGTCCTGTAGTCTGACAAAAATAAAATTGATCTGTTTGGCCTTAATAACCATCATTACATTCGGAGGAAAAAGGGAGAAGCTTGGAAGCCTAAGAACACCATCCCAACTGTGAAACACAGGGGTGGTAGCATCATGTTGTGGGGTTCTTTTGCTGCAGGAGAGACTGGTGCACTTCACAAAATAGCATCATGAGGAAAGATTTTGTAGCAATATTGAAGCAACATCTCAAGACATTGGGGCTTCTCCCTGACACAGTCCCCAGGCAGCAGGCATCTCTGGTATGAGAACTATTTATTAACCTCTTGTGTCCCTGACATTGGTTCTAGTTGTATGTTTATGATGTTGTAAATTGGCTGTAATCACCTTGGCTGCAACTTATGCAAAAGACTGCAACTGTATTCTCTGTTGGGGGATTAACGTCATTACCATTGAGATGTCTGCAATGTAAAATTCTGGGTCCTGTGTTTGATCTCTCTTTTCACCCTGCACTTTGTCCTTGAAAAAACCCCCCCTTTTTCACTGATGCACTTTTTGCTTACTAGCTGTGACAATCACTTGTTTTTCTACAAATAAAACTGGTTGTAACGCATGAAGATGCATCGTGTGACTCTATGTACCTTAAAGACATTTTGGTTCGTTGGTTTTAATCAGCCAGGAAGTTAAAGCTTGGGCAAATATAAATAATTATAGTAATCCTAATTGACCTAAAACGGGAAAGGTTTATTCTGATTTTATGTCAGATAGTGAGAAAAACATGCATATGTGTATTTTTATATAATATATGTAAACTTCTGGTTTCAACTGTACGTGTTCAGAAATACAGTACAGTTCCATAAGGGGCATGTTGTGCAACTGACATATTCCATACTGCATGACTTGAAAATGATAATGTAAATAATGAAGTTGCTGCTGCAAGTAATGAAGGACTTGATCAGATAATCATTGCTTGTTACCGTACAACTAGATTGCGCGTGTGCAGGAATGCATGGAACATACTGTGTGTATGACGCCTCATCCACATGAAGCAGCTAAGGAGACGCCGATCGCAAAAAGTAAGGAGGCGCTGGAGCAAGATGAGCAACACCCGTCAGACTGGACCACCTTGTAGGAGAATTTTTAAAAAATGGTAATTTTTATATCATACAGATCGGTCTGGGGATATGTATACAGAGTTTTAGAATGCTGTATATAAGGGCATTCTGGTTGTGGCCTTACTACCAGGGAAAACCTGGTGAGTTACCTTAAAATCTGGTGTTAACTTCCTCATAAGTCACTATTAAAGTTGTAAACAGTAAACAAGATCAAACGTTAAAGAGTTTTGATCTTTTAATCACATTATTGGGAATTGTTGTGACACAGACTATACTCTTACTTTGTATAGGTAAACAGCCCAGGGTTCATTGGATGACTTTAGAGCTGTTAAAGGGAACCTGTCAGCATGTCTATCTTCCAAATACAAGTCCAGCAATATCTTTATAAATCCAGTCCTATCAATTTACTAAGAAATCAGTGTTTGAATTGATATGCAAATGATGCTGAAGAGCTATTGTAGATCCGAAGACTCATTTGCATGTTATTCCAGTTCTATTCTCCACCCAGTGCTGCCTTCACCTTCTTGTGTTCAATATATTTTTATTGAGGAAAAGAAAAGCGAAGTACATTTCGCATCTCTTCTCTAAATCAAGTTACCTATAACACTCTATAGTCCAGTGATGGCGAACTCCAGGCCTCGAGTGCCGCACACAGTGCAGGTTTTCAGGATTTCCATTGCATTTGACAGCTGGCAATCAAATTACCAACTGTCAAACTCTAAGGAAATCCTGAAAACCTGCACTGTGTGCGGCACTCGAGGCCTGGAGTTCGCCATCACTGCTATAGTCTGTAGAACATAGGTACAGTTAGGGCCAGAAATATTTGGACAGTGACACAATTTTCGCGAGTTGGGCTCTGCATGCCACCACATTGGATTTGAAATGAAACCTCTACAACAGAATTCAAGTGCAGATTGTAACGTTTAATTTGAAGGGTTGAACAAAAATATCTGATAGAAAATGTAGGAATTGTACACATTTCTTTACAAACACTCCACATTTTAGGAGGTCAAAAGTAATTGGACAAATAAACATAACCCAAACAAAATATTTTTATTTTCAACATTTTGTTGCAAATCCTTTGGAGGCAATCACTGCCTTAAGTCTGGAACCCATGGACATCACCAAACGCTGGTTTCCTCCTTCTTAATGCTTTGCCAGACCTTCAGGTCTTGCTTGTTTGTGGGTCTTTCCGTCTTAAGTCTGGATTTGAGCAAGTGAAATGCATGCTCAGTTGGGTTAAGATCTGGTGATTGACTTGGCCATTGCAGAATGTTCCACTTTTTTGCACTCATGAACTCCTGGGTAGCTTTGGCTGTATGCTTGGGGTCATTGTCCATCTGTACTATGAAGCGCCGCCCAATCAACTTTGCAGCATTTGGCTGAATCTGGGCTGAAAGTATATCCCGGTACACTTCAGAATTCATCCGGCTACTCTTGTCTGCTGTTATGTCATCAATAAACACAAGTGACCCAGTGCCATTGAAAGCCATGCATGCCCATGCCATCACGTTGCCTCCACCATGTTTTACAGAGGATGTGGTGTGCCTTGGATCATGTGCCGTTCCCTTTCTTCTCCAAACTTTTTTCTTCCCATCATTCTGGTACAGGTTGATCTTTGTCTCATCTGTCCATAGAATACTTTTCCAGAACTGAGCTGGCTTCTTGAGGTGTTTTTCAGCAAATTTAACTCTGGCCTGTCTATTTTTGGAATTGATGAATGGTTTGCATCTAGATGTGAACCCTTTGTATTTACTGTCATGGAGTCTTCTCTTTACTGTTGACTTAGAGACAGATACACCTACTTCACTGAGAGTGTTCTGGACTTCAGTTGATGTTGTGAATGGGTTCTTCTTCACCAAATAAAGTATGCGGCGATCATCCACCACTGTTGTCATCCGTGGACGCCCAGGCCTTTTAGAGTTCCCAAGCTCACCAGTCAATTCCTTTTTTCTCAGAATGTACCCAACTGTTGATTTTGCTACTCCAAGCATGTCTGCTATCTCTCTGATGGATTTATTTTTTTTCAGCCTCAGGATGTTCTGCTTCACCTCAATTGAGAGTTCCTTTGACCGCATGTTGTCTGGTCACAGCAACAGCTTCCAAATGCAAAACCACACACCTGGAATCCACCCCTAACCTTTTAACTACTTCATTGATTACAGGTTAACGAGGCAGACGCCTTCAGAGTTAATTGCAGCCCTTAGAGTCCATTGTCCAATTACTTTTGGTCCCTTGAAAAAGAGGCTATGCATTACAGAGCTATGATTCCTAAACCCTTTCTCCGATTTGGATGTGGAAACTCTCATATTGCAGCTGGGAGTGTGCACTTTCAGCCCATATTATATATATAATTATATTTCTGAACATGTTTTTGTAAACAGCTAAAATAACAAAACTTGTGTCACTGTCCAAATATTTCTGGCCCTAACTGTATATGTCAATTAGGCCAACATGGCAAATTTTCCGTCTAGTTATCAGATTATTCTGAAGGTTTTAAGACAATATTATAACATAAAACAGTAGAAATATATTGAGAAAGAGAAATAATAAAAAAAAAAATAAGTCTAGAAGAGGAAAACCGAATACCAGTTTGTATAGTTAGATATCTGTCACTTAAGGATGAGCGGATATTCTTCCGGGAGACCGGATAAGTCTAAAACAACTACCAGTATGTCATGGGGAAGAAAGTACAAGGTAGAGGAGACTAAAACCTTAAATTGGATGGGGGGAATGGGTGAAGGGGCTACTTACAATCTTAGGGAAAATTGGAGTCATCCCATTATACATCGTAAATGCTTAAACACCGATCTAGAGCATCAATCACTCTGAAATTAGCCGAGCATGCTGCTGCTCTCGAGGATTCCCCCTCAGGCCAGGACAAAGGGGGGAAAGGATCAAGAAATAAAGGGGAAAAGTCAGGGAGGGAGTAAGAGTTGGGGAAGAAATTATGGGATAGATAACCTACCCAGAAGAGCTCGTAAGCAGAAGATCCACATCAGAGGGCTTAACTTGCAATCTAGAAGGCTTCACTGAAATCTCGGGAGTCCCTAAATAGAATCCAAAAACTCCAAGTTCTGAGGTAGCGGTCCCTGCCATCCGTGACTTCAGCTGTGAGTTCTTCCATGCGGTGCAATTTATTCATCTCCTCAAGCCAGTCATGGGAGGAGAAAGAGTTGTTTTCCAGTACCTAGGTATTACAGCCCGAGCAGCAGTCAAGAAAAATCTAAGGAGGTCTGTTTTTTGGGATTTAAAAGTTCCCGGGAGCAGTGAGAGAAGCGCCACCTCTGGGGCCAGTACCTCTGCCTGTCCACACACTCTGCTATACAAGCTAAAGACCAAACGCCAAAACGGCTTTATGCCCTCACATTCCCACCAAATGTGGGTCATTGATTCTCCCGGGTTCCCACATCTCCAGCAACAATCCGCTATAGAGGGGAATGCAGCGTGCAAGGTGGAGGGGCACCGGTACCATCGGGCTAGGATTTTGTAATTTCTCTCTTGGGCTAAGCAAGCCATAGAGAGTTTATGGGTGAATGTGCAGATCTTACTCCAGTCATCCTCCGCAAATTCCACACCCAGCTCCCTCTCCCATCTAGCCATGTAACGGGGTCTGTCATCATCTCTTTGTCTATTAAGGAAGGTGTAACAGGTCGAGATCGTGTGTACTGGCAGGGAGTCCAGGAGGAACAATTTCTCGAAGTCAGTCGGGGGGGATGAGAAGTCTATCTCCAACTTGTACTTGGTAAAGTAGGATCTAAGTTGTGCATATTCCATCCAAGCCCTTCCAATGTTTACGCCAGCCAAAGAGCTCAACGGCTCAAGCCTACCTCCATGAAAGACCTGCATCACATGGGGACGCTCCTCACAACTCCACTTCAGAAAAGATTTGGCGTGCACTGCCGGGGGGAAGGAAGGGTTATGGAACAGAGGAGTGAGTGGTCCCTGTCTCCGCACCAACTTACCCTTTCTTGTCAGGGCATCCCAATGTCTCAAGGCCGTTCCCATAAAAGAATCCGTCAGGGCCAGCTTCGGCCTGTCGACTGGCAGTATCCAGGGCTAACACCAAAGTGGTAAATCTACCGTCTTCTGCTCTAATTCAATCCATTGCTTAGTGCTGCTGTGATACTGCCAGTCGAGTAGACGGGTTAGTATTGCCGCTTGGTAGTATGACTTGAAGTCTGGCAAACCCTAGCCCCCTTGAGATTTGTGTCGGCACAGAGTTTGGTAACTGATTCTCGGGCGCCTACCACCCCACACGAATTTTGTTACTATTGTTTGTAGTTGTTAGAAGAATTGGGTGGGTACGTCAACTGGTGCTGTTTGGAATAGGAACAGAAAACGGGGCAGGATATCCATTTTTATAGCGTGAATATGTCCAAACCAGGAAATCCCGCGTCTGTCGTATTTACGGAGGTCTATTTTTGTTCTCTGGAGCAGAGGGAGGTAGTTTGATTTATACCAAAGGGAGAGGTCTTTATGGACCACCAATCCTAAGTATTTAAGCGCTACTTGCTGCCATTCAAAAGGGAATGATCCAGCTATGCGCTCCTCCTCACCCCCCGGGAGGAAATGTCCAATGCCTCGGTTTTGTGCGTGTTAATTTTGAAATTGCTGTGTTTTCCATATTCATCAAAAACCCTGAGAAGCGAGGGAAATGATATGCCAGGCTGGCTAATAAATAATAGCAAGTCGTCAGCAAAAAGTGCTGCCTTGTACTGGCTACCTTCCAGTTCAACTCCTCTTATGTCAGGGTTCCAACGAATCATCACAGCTAGATGCTCCATAATAACAATATATAACAGTGGGGATAATGGGCACCCCTGATGCGTCCCGTTTTTGATCGGGAAAGGTTGGGACAGGCCACCGTTAGCTCTGACTCTTGCTGCGGGGCAGCTATAGAGGGACATAATCCTGCTCAGGAAAACCCCAGGCCCAACCGCACAAGCGAGGCCTCCAGGAAGCGCCAATTAACCCGGTCGAAGGCTTTTTCAGCATCGACCGATAGTAGACACATCGGAATACCTTGGGCCCTCGACCGAGCCATGAGCAACATAATCTTATTAGTGTTGTCCCTAGCCTCCCTCCCTTTCACAAACCCCACCTGATTGTTGTGTATGACCGAGGGAGGAGGGGAGCCAATCGATTGGCAAGCAATTTGGAGAATAACTTAATGTCAATGTTGATTAGAGAGATTGGCCTATAATTGGCTACATCTGAGTGATCTTTGTCAGGCTTAGGGACAACACTAATATGGGCTTCTAAGGACTGCGAGGTCCAAGAACATTCAGGAGAAATCGCATTAAAGGCTCTCGTCAAAAATGGCGCGACCTGGGGACTAAGTAGCTTGAAAAACTTGGCAGTATAACCGTCAGGACCCGGGCTCTTCCCACCGGGGGTCTGCTTGATTACTTCCATCACCTCCTCTTCAGAGAAGTCTATGTTGAGGGAGTCGGCATCTCCGGGTTCGAGGCCCGGGGGGGCCGAGTCGTCCATGTAGGACTAGAGTTTCTCCGCATATTTCCTGCTATCCATATCTGCATAGTGCCCTTTAATGTTATATAAATGGTTGTAAAAATTCCTAAAAACTTGTAGAACGGTGTTAGGGTTCTGAGTGAGTTCCCCGTTCGATTGTTTAATCTGGGAGATCCGACCAGGAATACCCCTTGGGTGAAGCAACCTGGCGAGTGGTCTACCACACTTGTCTCCAAACTCGTATAGGAACCTATATAACCTCTCCCTCCCTCGGAGATATTTTTGATCAATTAGACTTCTAAGTTCATCCCGTGCTACAGTGAGGTCAGCCAACACTTGGGTAAGTAGGGACTGTTTGTGGATTTGTTCTAATTCGGCTATCTTCCTAGTTAAAGCTGCAATCCTTTCAGTTTTATGCCTCTTAAGCCTTGAGCCATGTTTTATCAGAACGCCCCTAACCACACACTTTAGAGCTTCCCACTGGGTCGGGAGGGGAGTCTGATCTTCTTCGTGGGTAGCTAGGGATTCTGAAATTACTTCCCTCACCTCTGTGATACACAACTCATCGTTTAGGAGGTTGTCATTTAGCCTCCAGGACCACTTCTATCGAGGAGTCTCCCACCCCTGATCCATAGTTCCGTATCTCTGAGTATCAGAGTATTATCATCTGAGAGTCAGAAGGCTTGGTTTACTGGGGCCCCTGCGATCTCAAGGGAGCCGGGAAAGGTCCAACCACAGTTTGTACCGAAAAAATACAAGCAACAAGCAGACCCAAACTGGGGGCTCTGTAAAAAGGACCGGACCAGTTGGGTCAGGGCAAGACAGGTCTTCCCAAACCTAAGATGGGGATATCTGAGAGGGAGGGAATAGGAGGAGGGAGGGGGAGGGGAAAAGGGAAGAAATGAATAGAGGGGAAGAATATAAAGAGGAGGAAGGGGAAAAGGGGGAAATAAAGACGAGGCCAGAAGAAGGGGAAGGGTGGGGAGAGAAAGCAGAAAGGGAAAGGGGAAGGGAAAGAGGGGGGAGGAGAGATATGGAGGGGGGTGGGTTGGGGAGGGGGGATGGGAGGGGAATGAGGGGGAAGGGAAATGAAAAAGAAGGGGGGAGGAGAATGAGGAGGGATAGGAGGATTTAGGAAACAAAATCTCGTTACTGTCATCATCAGTAGTGTAGCTCAACGAGTCCCAGAATATGAAAGGAGTTAGAGTTCTCTTGCACAGCCACATGCAAAAATCTTTGGGGCTTCAGCGAGGTGGTCTGCGTTCTTCCATTCGGTCCTGGCGGCGGCGCAATCCACCTCCCTGCCTTTGAACATTCTCCGCCACTCTCATGGGGAACTCCGGCCAGCTCTGGATCTGGACCATCGGTAAGTCTAAGGCAGAAGTGAATGAGGGAACATCCTCTGGATATCTTAGGGTGTACTGGCGTCCTGCTCTCCTAACCTGCAAGCGGAAGGGGAGCCCCCAGCTATATGGAAGCTCATGGTCTCTTAGGGTGTCCAGTAGGGGGCGTAGGGCACGTCTTTTTTGGACGGTTAGACGGGACAAGTCCGGGAGTATTGTCAGGACCCTGTCGCCGAGCCTGCATTGTTTCCCATTCCGGATCTTGGCCATGATAGCTTGCTTCACCACGTACCGATGGACCCTGCAGATTACATCTGTAGGCCAGTCTGAGTCCACCGGCCTGGGGCCCAGTGCCCTGTGGGCTCGATCCAGTTCAATATTTGTGGAAGGGGGATCTCCCAGGATCTCATTAAATAGCGCCTGCAGGACTCTAGGCAAGTCTCTTGACTCAACTGATTCGGGTAACCCTCTAACCCGTACATTTTTACGTCGCCCTCTATTTTCTCCGTCATCAAGGGCTTCCACCAGGTGTTCTATTTGGTGAGATTGTTGCTGAAGGGTAGCTTGTTGAGATCTACGTAATTCCTCCAAGCTCGAGATCCTGTGAGCATGGTCTTGGCCCTGAGAGTCCATCCTAGAAACTTCACCTCTGAGGCATGAAAGTTCGCTCCTATAGGTCTGTTCAAGGCGACTGATGTAGGCATCCATGTCCTCTCTTGTGGAATTGATGCTATTCATGCCCTCATGTCTCCCAACTCAGCTAGGACACTATAACTCTGCATCTGTTCATCTGGGATCACTTGCTGGCTTGATGATAGTATAACAGAGATGGGGGGAGGATTATAGACCAGGGTTGCACAGCTAGGGTTAGTGAGGGTGAAAGCAGGAGCTGCCGCAGCTGCAAAGGTGGGGGCTTCACCATTTGCTCCTCTCTCTCTGTACTTCATTGTGTGACCTGACCTCTCGAGGCCCCCGGGGGATCTGGCTCTCTGCCTGGTCGCTCTCCTCCATAGCTGTGTCCGCATGTTGCGCCTGTGGAGTCCCCTTCCCCGCCTTGTAGCTGGTGCAAGCTCTTATCTTGGCCTCCGGGTCTCCCGCCTGCCGGCAGGATGACCCTCTGGTCTGCATTCCCTGCTGAATGCCCGAGTCTCCTCTGGTGTTTGTCGCCATCTGAGCTGGGGGGAGCCGGACCAGTGTCCCCTCTGCTGCGTCCACCATGTTCTCCACATTGCCTCTCCTCCTTGCTGCGGCCATCTTTGAAGTTGCCGTTCTGGCGGGAAGCTGCTCCTTTGAGTTGAAAAATCGTCTAATAGACGAACCGGAGCTCCGGGGTGGTTGGGAGTCGGTGCCCTTAGCTCTCACCGATCTCTCCTTTCGCATGGCTGCCTCAGTGCCTGTGAAATCTGATGTCCGATCTCTGGTTTCAGGACCCGGGAGCGGGAGCTCTTACAGCCTGCGTCCTCACTCCTCCATAGCGAGGCCACGCCCCCTGCCTTCACCTTCTTGACTTTCAGCATCTATGCTGTGTGACATCAGACAAAGGATCAGCCATTTAGGCATGAGCTGCTAAAGACGTGAAAGCTACCACTTCGGGGATAGTTTTAAAAGAATCTTTTATTTTATTCTTTTTAAAAAATGACTGGTCAAGTCTAACATAGTATACAAAAAAGTGAACAAAAAGGTGTATTATACAAATTCACTGAAGGACAACAGCACATAACAATACATGTACCCCTTCCTCCCAGCAGCTAAGCATCAGCACAGCACCAAGACCTAAAGCAAATAGCTATCAGCAGCACCTGACAGAGGAGAGGGAAGGCTATTTAAAGCCAGGGGGAGGGGATTCCAGGTGAGTCACACATTAACCCATCAACCAGCAATTGAACATAATAGTGACTGCAGTTCTGGAGGACAACACAGGAGGCAAGGACCTTCACAACTATCAACCATGCAGCTCTTAAAGACAAACAACATACACAGCAGCATCCAGCAATATCAGCACCATCTAAGTGCGTGACAGTACCCCCTCTTTTAAGAGAGGCCTCCGGACTAGACTACGGCACATCCAAAAGAAGTCCACATCCCCTGAGTAATGAGATATGAAAGACATTACGGGTTGCCAATCCTGGTGGTAGGTCAAGGCGGTATAGCACAAGATTGCAAATGGCCGATATCCAAAAAGGTCCTACAACCCCGGAACCCGGAGCCCCAGTAGCACGCCTCCACCTGACGTGCTGGGACAACACCCACACATACTCATTCACACTCAGGCCTGGACCTGTACATTTATTGCCACACATGCAGGCACAGACAGAGGGTACAGTCTTAGGTAGGCAAGTACCAGGCGCGTCATTCTGGACCCCAGGACTCCCTCCCTTTGGGCACACCGTAGACACAACCACCCTTCCTCTGCCCCTCCTCCTAGGACGATACCCAGAGGCACCAGGAGTCGGGAGCATTGCGTGCACTCCACCACCACCCCCAGGTAAACTCCTAACCCCCTTGAGCGAAGAAGTTGGTGTAGCCATCACCAGCATGGTGGAGACAGAAGTACCCCGGCAAGTACCCTCACAGGCAGTACCCCAGCGAACCACCTCCCGGGCCCACCAATCACCGGGTTGTGTTTTTTCAGCCAAGGGAGACCCAAGACAATGGAGGTTGGCAAATTCTCCAAAATGTAACAAGAGAGGAACTCCTGGTGATGAGTACCTATGCTCAAGTTCACATTATTCACTACTTGGGATAATACCTTCTGGCTGAGTGGAACGGAGTCAATGGCGGAGATAGGAATAGGTCTCGCTAAGGCGCTACAGACGAAGCCATGAGTCTGCGCAAAGCAAGAATCCATAAGACGACTCCCGCTCCGCTATCAACTAGTACCGGTATAGTGTCCGTTTTTCCATCTACCAGCACCTTGGCAGACAGCGTGAATGGAGACTTAGAAAAGAAGGAGATATAAACCCTCTGGTTGTCTCCTTCTGAACAACCTGAGGTAGGCTGCGTCAGACTGCGTATGTATCCCGGACAGATGTGGACAAACTTTGATAAAATGATCAGCTTGTCCACAATAAAAATAAGCTCCGCCCACTTGACAAACTGCAACTACAGGGGGTTTACCTTGAGGGCCTACTGCCCCCAACTGCATAGGCTCATCATGTGGAGCCTCCTCAACAGGGATAGCCACAGAGAACAAAGTTGGTCTCGGTCTCTCCCTCAGACGTCTGTCTACCCTGATGGCTAGGGACATCGCAGCCTCCAATGACTCAGGTGCGGCGCACTGAACCAGGGTGTCTTGCAGTCTAGCTGACAAACCCAGACAAAATTGAATCCTGAGGGCAGGGTCGTCCCACAGGGTATCAGTCGCCCACCTCCGAAACTCCGAGCAGTACTCCTCCACTGCTCGTGACCCCTGCTTGAGTTTACTGAGGTTTAACTCAGCAAGAGTCACCATCTCTGGTTCACCGTACACCTTAGCCAGAGCAACAAAAAACCCGTCCACTGACCACAGCGATAGTGAGTAGGTCGGGAGGGAGAAGGCCCAGGTCTGGGGATCCCCCTTAAGAAGGGAGATTATAATTCCCACCCACTGTTCCTCGCTCCCAGATGAACGGGGCCGAAGCCTGAAATAAAGTTTACAGGCCTCTTTGAACACCAATAATTTATCACTTCCCCCAGAAAACCTATCTGGAAGAGATATCTTTGGTTCAAGTATGGCCTGGGCGTGAACCGAGTCCAGATACCCCACAACCTGCTGCTGCTGTTGCACCACCTGCGTCCACAGACCAGTAACCTCAGCTGAGATGGTTTGCATCATTTGTTAGAAGGCATCTGCAGAGGATGTCTGAGACATAATGGCTCAGAGAAAAAAATGGTAATAGGCTGTTGATAATGTCACACTTGGGAGGTAAGGGAATCAGGTAACAGGTAGATGAATTGGGCAAAAGGGGGTCAGGAAAGCCTAATCTGGCACTGATGCTGGGGTCCCTGGCTCGCCCTGATCTCGGAGGTACCTCTGATGGTGAAGAGTTCCGAGCTGCCACCCTTTACCCTAAACTCCTGATTAGCCCTAGGCTGAGGGCCCCTACCTCCACCCACGGGTTTAGGAATCACAGCTTCTCCCAAGGAAAGACTTTAGCCCAGCATCTAAGCATCAGCACAGCACCAAGACCTAGAGCAAATCAGCAGCACCTGACAGAGGAGAGGGAAGGCTATTTAAAGCCAGGGGGAGGGGATTCCAGGTGAGTCACACATTAACCCATCAACCAGCAATTGAACATAATAGTGACTGCAGTTCTGGAGGACAATACAGGAGGCAAGGACCTTCACAACTATCAACCATGCAGCTCTTAAAGACAAACAACATACACAGCAGCATCCAACAATGTCAGTGCCATCTAAGCGTGTGACAGGAGGTGACACATCTTCATTGAGGGTGAGGACTATTAATGTTATCCATTGGGTGTCAGAGGTGGCGATGTCCATAAAATTCTTGCCCAGCATGAGAAGAGGTAGATAGTGACGCTTAGTACTATGACACCTCATGGCTTCAATGAACAGCTGAGCTTTGCTCACTTCTTGCGCAAATGGAGTCCGTGGAGCCTCGTTTAAGAGTCTCAAACACGGGACTAACCATTTCTCCCTCCAGGGAAAGACCTAGCCCTTGGGTGGACAAATTCCCAGGGGGCAATGCACCATGGATTTCACTGTGTTTGAGCGCTTTATCCAGCTGTCCGCAGTGTTTTCCTCGACTGGTCTCCCTGAGATCAGTGAGAGCTTTGTGATGTTGCTCACTTCTTTTTTTTTTTGAACAATAGTTTTTATTGAAAGTATACATATATCATGAAAAAGAAAATACTAAATGTATATAAACAATTCAGCCCGAAGGCAACAATCTAACAAGGTCTTTTGTTATTACTACAAATGACCGGGGAATATTTATTCCCGTTGGGAGTGGGAGGGGGAAAGAAAAGGGGAAAAAGGGATGGGCAGGAGAGAGGGGAACAGGAACAGGGGTAGGAGGGATGTTCAGAATTGTGCTTATCAATTACTTCAGAGGAATAGGTCAAGGCATACCCACAAAAATCAAATTTAACAATGAACAGTATTATAAGAGGAAGAAATCCAAGGATCCCACCACGATAATATTTTAGTGCGGCGAGAAAGGTCATGAGACAAGGCCAGTTCGTATTGAAAATGGGTATTCAGGGTGTCGAGCATTTCCTTTAGGGTTGGAGAGTGTGAGGATCTCCAGCATCTAGCCACGCAGAGTCTCGCTGCAAGGAGGATGTTTGCTATAATAGGACGGACTGGGGCAGGAGAATCTTCCAGTCCGATACCCAACAAGGCCAACATCGGGGTGAGTTGATTATCAATACCTGAAAGAGAGATGACGAGTGCTTCGACCTGTCTCCAGAAAGTCTACATTACTGGGCACGACCACCACATGTGTGAGGAAGAACCCACTCCGCCACATGATCTCCAACATTTTTGAGCAGAGGAAGACAAAGAGCTATGTCTTGCAAAGCGGGCTAGCTTAATTGGTGTGATGTACCACTCCATTTGTACTTTCTTGATCTGCTCAAGATGATTTATACAGCGTGAATAGGCCGAGCTGCGACGAGCCGCCATCTGCCATTGTTCTAATGTGGCATTAAATTGGAGTAGATTCTCCCAATTCACCATGTATTGAAGTTTGCTGGAGCTGTTCCGTCTAGCCAGGGCTCCATACAAAATTGAGATACCATGGGGGAGTGGGAGCTTTAAAGAAACTCTGGACTGAGCCATCAAACAGCGAAACATCCATCGCGGGCGGGGTGGTAGAGTTCAGGAAGTGGCGCAACTGTAGGTAGCAGAAGAAAGAAGATCGCGGGAGATCATACTGTTCAACAAGCTCAGTAAAAGATTTGAGATTGGTCCCATCGAGAATCTGATGTAGGTACAGAACTCCCCTGGGGGGAAAGGGGTGAGGAGAGAGATGGTAAAAAGGGGTAGGTCAGGTTCCAGTAAAGAGGCTGAGAAAATTCAGTTCGCATAGAAAACAAGAGTTAAATGCGAGGGGGGCTGTAGAGAGGTAGAAATAGGTTAGAAAAAAGTGAGCGGGGAGACAATATGTAAATCAAAAACAAAAATAGAAATAGAGGAGTAAAATAAGAGGAAAAGGAAGAGAGACCCAGGGAATCAATCTGATATCATATCACCAATGTTCTCAATAACGCCATTCAGTCCGGATCTAGACGTCTCTGAGAAGTGGGGAGCGAGGTGACAAAATCTTCAGAAGATGTCTGGGAGATCTTCTCCGGAGGAACCAAGTTCCATTTCTGGAGATGAGGTAAGGCTTGCTTGGGGGTTAAACATATGTATGTTTTGTCATTGCGTCTAATGATGAGCTTGAGTGGAAAACCCCATCTGTAATCAATGTGCTTTTCCCGAAGGATGGCAGTGGCAGTATGAAAAGCTTTACGTCGTGCCAGGGTGCCTGGGGATAGGTCTGCATAGACGGCAATGTGCTGAAAATCCTCTAAGACCTCTGTCCCTTGCCTTAGAGGTCTTAAGAAGTCATCTTTCATCTCATAGTAGTGGACTCTTGCGAGTACATCCCGAGGGAGAGAGGGATCTAAAGCTGCCGGTCTAGGGAGACGATGTATTCTGTCAACAATTACCTCCCTTGGTTGAAGCCCAGGGAGGACTGATGCAATAAATCTCTGCAGCAAGGACCGAAGCTCAGAAGCAGGGACTGTGTCAGGTATACCTCTCAATTTAAGGTTATTCCTGCGGGAGCGATCTTCTAGGTCTAATGTCTTTAAGGTGGTCTTTTCCCATTTATTTTGTAATGCAGCATGCTCCTCCAGCAGTGCGTTATGTGACTGCACTAACCTCTCCATCTCCTCTTCAAGCTGTGTGGTACGGGCTCTAATGTCCTTCACCTCCCCCTTCAGACCCGCCATCATGTCCCTCATATCCTCCTGGAGAGAGGATCTCAGTGTGGCCAGGAGATCTCTCATAGCAGATTGTGTTATGGGGGCGTCAGGAAAAATTCCTGTATTAGGCACTGTGGAGGACTGGGAGGACACAGATGCCCTCCTGGAAGCCCGGGTAGAGCGGGAAGGAGAGGAGGGCGGAGGCGCCATGTTAGGTGGTAATGGCGGGAAAGAGCGCGCCGGAGTGAAGTAGTCGACCAGGCTTCTGTGCGATCTGTTTTTACCGCTCCGGCTTCTTTCCATCCGCTGGGCAAGACTGTCGGGCTGCTTTAGGTATAGGGACCGGAGCAGGAGCGGCGCTGAGAAAGCTTACAATCACTAGGCAGAGTCCCTGGGTCTCGGAGCTCCCCGTTCAAGTGGCCATCAGCTCCATGCGCTAGGCCACGCCCCATGTTGCTCACTTCTTGTGACCATTTGCTGTCTGAAACCTAGATATTTTGTACCTTTGTTTTCATGGATTTTTATATTCTTTTAATTTATTATATTTATTTTCTCCTACTTTGGTATATATCAGGAACCTGCTGAACGTGCTTCTCTGTATGGGATTCTTCACTTCTGGAGTGCCTTTAACCATTACCTTCTACAGTCAAGTTATAACAGGATGCACATTATGGATTCATTGGTTGTCAGCTACTAATATTTTTGTTTTTTTTTATATCTGTATAATGTATATGTTCACCTGGAATGTCATATAAGCTGGCTTTACCTGCGGCCAAATGTGTACTTGTGTACTATCATCTGTATATTTTCCTTCACTAGCCTGACGCGCCTGAATCTCCTGGTTTGTTGCCCTGTCCTCCTCTAGCATCTCCATTGCCCTTGCGCATGCTCAGGAGCCATGGTGACGCGTCCCGTCTCCCGTGCATGCGCGACTGATGATGATGCCGGATGGGGGTCAAGTGAGCGGCTTCTGGGATTTGGGTGCGCGTCACTTCCATTGGTGGGAATGAAATCATACTTCAGCAGTCCCTGATAAATTTTTAAGTATCATGAAACATACGTCAGGATCCAGATATCTGGGGACCATTTCCACTGCTGTGTAAACGGGAAGATCCATTCATCCTTGCCCACATTATGGGTATGATTTATGTATGACTTCTGTAATTCTGCACATGCTCAGGAGCCATGGTGATGCGTCCCAGCTCCCGTGCATATGCGACTGGTGATGACACTGGATGAGGATCAAGTGAGCCGCTTCTGAGTAGGATTTAATTCCCACCTTTCAGCCTTTATCAATGGAAGTGACTTCCATTGATAAAGGCTGAATGGTGGGAATAAAATCGTATTTCAGCAGTCCCTGATATATCTTTAAGTATCACAAAACATACGTCAGGATCCAGATATCTGGGGACGATTTCCACTGCTGTGTGAACAGGGAGATCCATTCATCCTTACCTACATTATGGGCATGATTTATGTATGACTTCTGTTTTTCTGATCACTAAGACTACTGTGAACAATATTATGTTTTTTTTTCTATTAATTTTTTATGCACGTCACTTTATTTCTCTGTATACCATGCCAATATATGGTGACTATTTATGATTGCAATTTTTGTAAGGTCATGGGATACTTTGTTATGATAATGTATGTGCATTCATGTATGAACCTATTTTGATGAAACATAGTACAGTTTGTCTTCTTTACAAGTGGATTATACTATTTTTGTGCAACAGTGTTGGCAATGTGTGGGTCCTCTCCTGTCCACTTTAAGCTACCTGCCTGTCCGTTTTGTGCCATTTAAGCGTGATTTTACCCAATAAAATTATGAATAATTTTGCATGAACTGAAGCTTTATACTCCGTTGTTCTTTAGTTGTTTAATCTTTCTTCGGAGTTACGTCATAGAGGCAGATACCACAGATCTGGTCACCTTAGTATGTGTGGATTTCTGTATCCTATTTATTTTTACACCAGTATAATGTCAGCCAATAGGTGAGGGGCCCAACAGCCAATCACAGATGCTATCACAGAAAATGGACGTCTGTGATTGTTTGTTGGAATAACCTGAAAACAGACCATACATTCTAGCATCTACCATGCGCACTTGTCGAGCCCCATGCCCTGGGGTACTCGGCTATCAGGCTCGGTGTCTGTTTCGGGGATGTCACGGGTGGCAGCGCCTGATCCCGTGGCCTGGGTGACACTTCAAAAATGGTGTAGCAGCATCAGATATAGTTCACAGTTCAGCAAGATGTTACAAATAACAGCTAGCTTTACGGGTGGCTGCAAGAGGATCCCAGGTGGTATGGTGGAACCCTTGGTATACCTTCGTTGACAAACCCGTGTCCGTTCTTCCCTGCCTAGGATGGGCCTATACCTAGTAGCTCCATGTAGGTAGTACCGGGGGTCCTCTCCCTCGTGGTGAGGAAGCAGCCAGACCGCTCCAGCGGCAGGGTGCTGCGGCTGATAAACAAGCCACAGCAGCCGGTTGCCGACTGCAAAGCTGAACTCTGGCCAGATCCTCGGGCCCGGCGTTCCCGTGGTGGACTGGAGTATCCCCTGGAGTATGGTCGCTCCACTCTGAGGATCTCCCTTTTTCTCTAGGGCCCAGACTTTTCTCACCGGGCGCCCTCTTTCAGGACCTCCTCAAGGTCCCTTCTTCTTCCCTCCAGTTCGGCTGGAAACAGCCCTGGTTTGACCTTCCACCTCGTTCCACACACTTTCCAACTCTCCTCCTTTGACTGTTCCAAACCCTCTCCCTCTCTTGCCCACTAGAGAGGGACTACTCTTGCTCCTAGTTAGCCATTCTGCTGACAAAGACCTCCTTGAACCCCCTAGAGGTGAATATATCCCCTCCCGGGTAACCTCCCACCGCTCAGCTAATGTGGGAGTGCTGGGAATGGGTCCCACCCACCATCCTAGGGTCCACATGCAGCTGGGGCAATTACACCTCTTTTACGGGTGTAGTACCCCTCTGTAACGCCTGCACATGCGGGGCTCCACACACTTACTCAGGCAACCACCATCTATTGCTAGGAGGCACTATTCTTCAAACGTTACACATATATAGACATTGCAGTGATTTAGTATAATAGACCCCACGGCCCTCGGGTCACCTGTTGGCAAAGGTCTTACTCTCCGGATTCACTATCTGCATAGAAGACATAATTCTACTTGGCCCAACGGGGACTGGTACTGACAGTGCGGGCGCAGCGGTAATGTCTTGTCCAGCACAGTCCAGTGTGAATTATCACCGCAGGGCCGCTGTTCACACAGCACACATCAACTATGGGAAAGTTCAAAATAAAAGTCTGAGTCTTCAGATTAAGGAAAAAACATATGGGGACATGCTCATTATTCTTAGGGGTTGCAAAAATGGAAAGCAAAAATAAAGGGGCATGGTTGCTGAAAATGGGGCTATTTACAATGCAATGTCTCTGCAACGGGAGTCTATTGCTGGCGAGATATTCTGATGGCGAACCAGCCTAAGAGGCCTGGATAATGCTCAAAGGTAACCTGCTCACCTCAGTATAAGTCTCTGTCCGGGTGTCCTCGCCGCAGATACGATTCTACATCGCGTCTGGCGAAAAAGATGTCGTCTGGAAGTCCTAGTTCTCTAAGGAATCCCCATCCTGGTACACTGAGGCGACAGTTCCTTGTCAGTGTAGTTCTACTGGAAGCGGGGGCTGTGATCTTGCCTCTTCCCGTAGTCGCCGTGTTGCTTGCTCTCACTGGAACCACTCCTCTCTGCGTCTTTGTCTTGTTACTTGGTCTCTTTCATTTAGGGCTGATCGAGACGTCTAGGATGACTGGTATTGAGGTGGTAGTGAGTTGCCGGTTGGGACTCTGGAGTTCACTCTCATCTCCGCTGAGCTCATGACGGTAGGGGTTCCTCGCTGCTGCCATGCAGTCCAACACGCAGCTTCTGGGGTGCTCCCTCCTGAGGTTCCTTCGACATCCTCCGGTTCCTCGTAGTCTGTCTCGTCATCCTCTGCTTCGATGATGACATCTGGATCAGTAGGGGACATCCGTGCTGCCTCCAGCCGGAGGTAGCTGCTGGTACGGGATGGTGGTGTTACTGGGGGTTCAGTCTGGATTTCCGTGTCCCGGGTCTGGACGGGTGATGGTACGGGTGGTAATGAGGCACGGTACTCCACAACTGCCTGCACTGCTACCGCTGCTTCTCGCGCTTCGAGGCCTTCCCTCATCATTCTCAGCTCACAGACCAGCTCCGCGCTCCACCTTGTGCACACCCACGTCAGGGCTTCCTCCATGTCCTGGCGGAGCCATCCAAACGCGTCTCTCCAGTAGTCAGCATCTAGTGTCAAGAGAGACACTGCTGCTGGGTCTCCTTGTGCAGCTTTGGCCTGCTCCGCGAGCTCACGCACGATGTCTCTCCAACGGGGTGCCGCCATGCTGCCGGGTACAAAAGGAGCCTTGGTTGTTCTGTCCTTCTCTTCTGGTTTGTCTCTTTATTGGTAGCCACTCCCGGACACACTTTTTGGCGCCTCTGTCTTGGCCCTCCTTCTTCTAGGGGCTGAGGCACACCCCCGGGCCTGCACGTTTAGTACATGGCTATGGCGCCATCTTGGGTCCTCCTGCAGTGATGGCGGAAACCCATTTTTGGTACCAAGCAATGGCGGAGAAAGTTTGTTTCAATAGTCCAAGGCGCACAGTACCCAGTAAAACAGGGCACGAGATCCTGTTCGTGACGCCAGAAAGATATGTCGAGCCCCAGGCCCTGTGGTACTCGGGTATCAGGTTCGATGTCTGTTTCGGGATGTCACAGGTGGCAGCACCTGATCCCGTGGCCTGGGTGACACTTCAAAAAGGGTGTATTTACAGGGAACAAAAGTTATTGTCACGTGACGCCACCTGTAGTACCTGGTGATGGGTCACCAGCGCCACCACAGTCCATTGGAGTTAGATGGGATTGCGGCTGAGTTGGCAAAGCCCCCTACAGGTGGGGCTGTTCCTCCAGGGCAGCATTCCTGTAAATAAGCAGATTGATGTAGGGAAACACACGCAGAGGCAAAGTCACTTTCTCCTGGGTACTTTACTGTCAACTTGTAGCGGCATCAGATATAAATCACAGTTCAGCAAGTGAACTGGAGTATCCCCTGGAGTATGGTCGCTCCACTCTGAGGATCTCCCTTTCTCTCTAGGGCCTGGACTTCTCTCGTCGGGCACCCTCTTTCAGGACCTCCTCAAGGTCCCTTCTTCCCTCCAGTTCGGCTGGAAACAGCCCCGGTTTGACCTTCCGCCTCGTTCCACACTCTTTCCAACTCTCCTCCTTCGACTGTTCCAAACCCTCTCCCTCTCTTGCCCACTAGAGAGGGACTACTCTTGCTCCTAGTTAGCCATTCTGCTGACAGAGACCTCCTTGAACCCCCTAGAGATGAATATATCCCCTTCCAGGTAACCTCCCACCTCTCAGCTAATGTGGGAGTGCTGGGAATGGGTCCCACCCACCATCCTAGGGTCCACATGCAGCTGGGGCAATTACACCTCTTTTACGGGTGTAGTACCCCTCTGTGACGTCTGCACATGCGGGGCGCCACACACTTACTCAGGCAACCACCATCTTTGGACACCTGGTTATACAAAGATGGTGGCAAGGTGACTTGGTGCTTGCATGCACACCTACACTGCCACCATCTTAGGACACCACAGGGAGATGAGAGCACAAAGTGGAGAGACAAAGCACAGGGGAGTGAGCACACAGGGATGCAGAGAGGGCACACATGGGTCAAAGAGAGCACTCAGGGGTGCAGAGAGAGCACATAGGGATGCAGAGAGAGCACACAGAGGGAGGAGTGAGCGCATAGGAGGCCAGAGACAGTGCTCAGGGGGAAGAGAGATGGCACAGTGGGGCAGAGGAAAAACTCTGTAGGAGGGGCGAGCACACTGGGTGTGAGTGCACATGGGGGAGAGAGAGAGAGTGCACAGGGGGAGGCAGCTCAAAGGAGAGGCACAAAGGGGAAAGAGCATAGATGGGGAGAGCGCACAAAGGGAAGACAGCTTAAAGGAGAGAGCACATGAGGGGAGAAGACAGCACTCAGAGGTTACAGCATAACGGGGGAGAGACAGCGCACAGGGAGGAGGCAAGTCTACGGAGAGAGTACAGAGGAGAGAAAACAGCACGGAGGGAAAGAAGCAGCACACAGCAAGGAGAGAGAAACCGCGGACAGGGGGAGAGACAGCTGCGGCCCCAGCACCACAGAGACCATCTTCTTCAGGATGTCACCACCCTCCCGATGTGATAGCATCGGACTCCCTTCTAGATTGGCAAATTAAGCAAATTACCAGTCCACCATCTTCATGTCAGCCAACACAAGAATACTGTTAGAATTGGCGAAATAGGGATGTGAGATAAAACGAGCATTTATGGAGCAATCAAGCAGCACTGAGCTCTACACAGAATGGCCTGATGCCAGACACGGAATCATGTACAAGAGAGGCCCAATGGAAAACTGTATGGACATGGAAGGTAAGAAAAAAAACATAGAAAGAATTCATGAATTGGGGCAAACACACAGATATAGATGAACTGGGATAGAAGATAGCGGGATCTTGTGTCACCTCACTCTTGGAGGTGCTCTCTGACAATGTACTTATTTATTGGTCAAAAACAGAATTGCTTGGATTCATGTCTCTTTGACAGCACGCTGGAAAGATCACCCAATTGTCGATTATTCATTCATTGCTTCATTCACATACTAAAACCAACATTAATAATAGCAAAGCAAAGGGGTAAATTACAAGAAAAAAAAAAAAAATAGAAACAAGGGTCAGGAAGTTATTAAAATATGCGCCAGATTTAAGTATTTAAGGGCTGAGGCAGAATGCTCCGAGCCAATAGTTACAACCACTGATAACCCATGATGCTGTGGCGCCCCGCAACGAGTGCGTCACAGGAGTGTATTGCAGCCCAGACTGCAGCTGCAATATTCTCTAACTAAGCAATGACATGGTTAAAACTCAGAGCTCCATACCCTACATGCACATCAACATAGAGGGCCAATAAGGTCCTGGTGGGCGGAGTGTAGGAGTAGTGTGTTAGATGAGAAGTTAGGGCAGAAAGAGAGTCTGCAATGTAGGAGAAGGAGGGAGGAGCAGAACGTGGCCGGGAGGAACGTAGGAGAGGGGGCACTGCACAGTTCCGTGCAGCCCCTAGGCCACCACCGGTTGGCTGCCATTACCCGGTGCCTCAACAACCGGACTCGGGGCGAACATCCACGGGTCAAAATACACCCTCACCCATCTACAACTGGATCACTGGTTCCGAAGCTGGTAGTCATTTATCACTACTATGCAAACCAGGAGTGGAGGGACGGCTCTACAGGAGTACCCCACCGCCGCCGCAAACAGAGCCGTCTTGCCAGTGGAGTACACACCAAAAGGAGCCAGACTACCCCTCCACACCGGAACGTACACACCGGCAGGGAAATTTAAGTAGTCCCTTGTACCCGACCTTGGCACTCAAAGGTGACATCGGCAACTCACTTAGAACAAGCTTAGAATGGAGGAACACCGCGGAGCTCTGAGAAATACCGGTCATCACTAAGTCCACCCGGTCCGTTACCCGTTAACTGTATACCATGTATCACCTGCTGGATACAGTAAGATACCCGTTACAGAGACTATCAGTGTCCGTGCCTTTTTTAGAACTGTCCATCTCCGCATGCTAAAAGTACAGCAGCTGCCTCACAACATCCTCCTGGCTCCGGGGACTGCTGCTCGTCCTGTGGGGAGTGTCCCATCTTGCTGCATTCCATCCCCCGGAGGCCCATGCAGCGCCGGTGAACTCACCGGAACTCTCACAGGTGGCGTCACGACAAGAAACAACCTTTAATCTGTTTAGCAAACCCTATTGATCTGGACCACCGGGCCCCACTACGGCAGGCGCGGTTCCGTGACAGGGAGAAGAGAAACGCCTGCCCCGTGAAGTCCCGGCTACGGTGATTCAGAGTTTTGGCGTCACGAACAGGATCCGAGCAGGCGCGTTCCCTAACGGGTATTGTGTGCTTAAAGAACTTTTTATTTCATCAAAAAGGACTTTGCTCGTCCCAAAAAGAACTTTTCCCGCCTTTTCACTATTGGGCCAAGATGGCGACCAAGATGCCGGTCCCCGCCATGTGAACCACCACGTGTAGGCCCAGGGGTGAGCCTCCGCCCCTCTTCGTGGGAGGGCCCAGGCAGAGGCGCCAAAATCATTATCTGCCCCGATTGCTGAAAACAACCATGGGGGCGGGCCAAAGACTTCATCCCACCTATGGACTACAAAAGCTACAAGGAAGTAGGTGTGGCGAGGCTTTTCCACCAGCTCTTCAACAGGAACGGTTACCAGTTTGGACGGGTGTGGTTCTCCTAACAAGGAAAATGACCAGCATGAAGCTCCACGAATTGATGCAGGAGGTCGAGGCGGAGGCCAGAGCAGCCGTAGGCCATCTGGGTCCGGGTCCCGTCCTCACTATAGACGTCAACCCCGACTTCTGGCAAGGGGCACTGCAAGACCTAAGGGTGAGACTCATAGAAACTACAGAGTGGACGATCCGCAGCTGGAGTGCGGGCCTAGCCAGCCGACTCCATCAAGCTATCCAGCAAGGACTTGCAAGTGGTCCCACTCCAGAGCCAGAAAGCAGCTCCTGTTCCGCAACCTCACAAGTGCCTACAACCTGTCCTGCCTCATCACCAGAGCCCGTGAACTGCGTTATTCCACCGGAGCCCATCACCGATCCCGTTCCAGAGCCGGAGCTTACAAATTGCTCCACCACCAAAGCCGATACCTATTTAGTTCCTACAGAGGAACAAATCAGTGGTCTCACTACAATTAACCCAGAGACTGTGACCTGTTTACCTCCAGAACCGGAGGCCGATACCAATCCCCTGGAGGCCTACCCGGTTGCCGGAGCAGAAACACCACCAGCTAACAACACCGAAGCGGCAGACGAGGAGGCAGGCAGCCTGGAAGCCCTGCGAGACGACCCCGAGGAAGACTCCGCAGCCCCAACGCCCACTTATCCGGACGACTCCGATCCAGCATCTCCACCAAAAACACAGCCCGATGTGATCGTCGAAGGAGTGGAGGAAGAGGACGACGAGGCCCACAGCAATCCTGAGGACCATCACCACACCGGTTTTGAATGGGGAGACGAAGAGGAACCTCCGGCCGAGCAGCCAGCTCGGGTGCTGTAGTCAGGCGCTGTTGCAGCATCTTCTCCTGTTCATCTTGCCCGGGTGCCCATCCAGACTTCTGGGTCCGGGGACTCCCGCTCGTCCTGTGGGGAGCATCCCATCTTGCTGCATTCCATCCCCCGGAGGCCCAAGCAGCGTCGGTGAACTCACCGGAACTCTCACAGGTGGCGTCACGACAAGAAACAACCTTTAAGCCAACCCTATTGATCTGGACCACCGGGCCTCACTACGGCAGGCGCGATTCCGTGACAGGGAGAAGAGAAACGCCTGCCCCGTGAAGTCCCGGCTACGGTGAGTCAATGCCATTCAAAAAGAACTGCAAAACGCAAATTGTGAATTCAGATTCATATTCCTTGTGGATAAAATCATTTTTATTAAAACACCATACACATATCTTCCATGCAGATCCGGGGTCTTAAACTGGGCAGGGTTGATGGGCCGCGCATAGAAAAAAATTGATATTGGGGGGCCGCATTCCTTGTAGGACTAAGTGACATTTTTAGTAACACCAACATTTTTGCTCAATGTAGTAATATGCAAATCTTGATCCCCTTCTTGTAGTAATGTTCCCACCCAGGTCCCTTTCTTGTAGTAATGTCCCCATTCTGTAGTAATGTCCCACATCCTGGTACCAATATTGTAGTTATGTCCCATACTTGTCCTCATCAGGTAGCAATGTCCCCATCCTGGTCCTCATCATGTAGTAATGTCCCCATCCTGGTCCTCATCATGTAGTAATGTCCCCATCCTGATCCTCATCTTGTAGTAATGTCCCCATCCATGTCCTCGTCTTGTAGTAATGTGCTCCATACTGGTCCCAGTGAAGTATTGCCCCCATCCAGGTACCCTTGTTTTAGTCATTCCCACATCCTGGTCCCAATATTGTAGTAATGTCCCATCCTGGTCCTCATCATGTAGTAATGTCCCCATCTTGGTCCCCCTCTTGTAGTAATGTCCCTATCCTAATCCTTATCATGTAGTAATGTCCCCATCCTGGCCCCCTCTTGTAGTAATGTCCCTATCCAGGTCCTCATCATGTAGTAATGTCCCCATCCTGGTCCTTATCAGGTAGTGATGTCCCTATCCTGGTCCTTATCTTGAAATGTCCCCCATACTGGTCCCCTTGTAGTATTGTTCCCATTGTAGTATGTTCCTATCCTGGTACTCTTGTTGCAATAATATCCCCATCCTGGTCCCCATATTGTAGTAATGTCCCCCATACTGATCCCTTTTGTGGTAATGTCCCCCATCCTGGTCCCCTTTTGTAGTGATGTCCCTAATCCTAGTCCCCTTTTGTAGTGATTTCACTCATCCTGGTCCCCTTTTGTAGTGATGTCCCCATACTGATCGCCTTTTGTAGTGATATCCCCCATGCTGGTCCCCTTTCGTAGTGATGTCCCCCATACAGATCTCTTTTGTAGTGATGTCCCCCATACAGATCTCTTTTGTAGTGATGTCCCCCATCTTGGTCCCCTTTTGTAGTGTTGTTCCGCATCCTGGTCCTCTTTTGTAGAAATGTCACATCCTCTCACACACAATTTCTCACACTCTCACACACTCTCTCTCACACATACACATACTTTTCTCACCTGTCATCCATTCCCTGGGCGTCATCTTTCCCCAGAGGCTCTATGGAAAATATACCAATGCCGCGGTCCAGTCCAGGGGGCCGCCGCAATCCAGTCTAAAGGGCTGTCGAGGTCCCCGCTTTATTATGTATACCGAGCGCCGCTCAGATAAGCTCTCTTGCTTAGCTAGATCAATGCAAAAAAGGCAAATTGGACATAATGTCACTCAATAAAAAAAAAAAATTGGGCCAGACAAAATTGTTGACACCCTCAACTTAATATTTGGTTGCACACCTTTTGCAATAACTGCCACTAATAACTTCTTATCACCATCAACAAGTTTCTTACATCTCTCAACTGGAATTTTGGACCACTCTTCTTTTGCAAACTGCTCCAGGTCTCTCATATTTGAAGGTGCCTTCTCCTTACAGCAATTTTAAGGTCTCTCCATAGGTGTTCAATAGGATTTAGATCCAAACTTCTGGCCACTTTAGAACTTTCGAGTGTTTGTTTCCATCCATTTCTGGTGCTTCTTAAAGTATGTTTGGGGTCATTGTCCTGATGAAAGACCCATAACGTAGGACACAAACCCAGCTTTAGAACACTGGGCACTAAATTGCAACTCAAAATTCTTTGGTAATCTTCAGATTGCTTGATGCCTTACACACAGCCAAAGTACACAGTGCCAGAGGCAGCAAAACAATCCCAAAACATCTTTGAACCTCCACCATATTTGACTGTAGGTTCTGTGTTCTTTTCTTGTAGTCCTCATTCTGATTTCAGTAAATAGTAGAGTTATGTGCTTTACTCAAAAGCTCTATCTCTGTCCACAAGAAGGATTTTGGTTAATCATGTACATTTTGGCAAACTGAAGTCTAGCTTTTTTATGTCTATGTGTTACAGGGAGGTCCTCCTCGGTCTCCTGCCATAGCGTTTAACTTAATTCAAATGTCGACGGATAGATCGTGCTGATACTGATGCACTCTGAGCCTGCAGGACAGCTTGAATTTGTTTGGACTATCCTGCGTTGCAACATTTCATTATTTTTTCTCTGCAGTCCACGTCCAGGCGGATTAGCTACAGTGCCATGAGTTGTAAACGTCTTGCTAATGTTGACAAAGGAACATCAAGATTTCTGGTAATGGACTTGTAAACTTGTCACTGTTGATATTTTTCAACAATTTTGGTTCTCAATTCCTCAGACAATTCTCTTCTCCTCTTTCTGTTCTCCATGCTTAAAGTGGCACACACAGACACACAATACAAAGATTGAATCAAGATCTACTTGTTCCATTTTTCTACAGCGATGTCACAGAACAGGTAGGTAGTTAGCTTGGTTTGAAAACTCTATCAATCTGATATTGATGACCTGCCCTTTGTGTAGATCATTCTTGATACATGATTGCATAACCAGTTTAGGTTTCTAAATATACAGGATGAGACACATTACATAGTTCTGCATTCATAATTTTAAAGGGTTTCAGAAGAGAAATCACAAAATATTCCTTATTGGCTCAAAGTCAGTTCTCGTTATTTGAGAACCAAAGAGAAGAAGGGTATGAAAAAGGCATGAATACCATATAATCTCACTGAAAACTAATTATATAAGAAAATAAGTATTTTATTGAACGTTGAATGAACAGACAGGATTAATAACAACAAAATACATTACTAGGTGTCCACATTATGATACATGTGGATATCCTACCTTAATCCATGTCAATAAACCCTAATGACAATAGTATTAGAGTGATGGATGGATCAAAAGGAAGCTTAATAATACTATCTATTATATAATCGCGAATCGCTTTTTTGCCCCTTTCGGCGCTACTTCCGGCGTGGTCATGTGGATTCGCGCGAAGCATTGGCCGCAAAGCGGTCATTGCGAGCCGTTCTAACTCGACTCGCAATGCCCGCGCAGCGGCCATTGCGAGTCGTTCTAACTGCCTCCTATCCCCGCTACCTACAACTCGCCCGGGGACCATGGAGCGGAGGCTGCACAACCGCCTCCGCTCCCCGCTACCCACAACTCGCCCGGGGACCATGGAGCGGAGGCGGCGCAGCCGCCTCAGCTCCCCGCTACCCACAGCCCACCTCCGACTATGGAGCTGCCCCCTGTGCCTCCCCCCCAGCCCCGATCCACAGCCCAGCAACACTCCCCAGCCCCGCACCGGCCCCCAGCACCGCACACACCCCAACGCCTCACAGACCCCCCCTCACTGCCCGCACACCTCCGCCGCCAGCCCCCATCCACAGTCTAGCACCGCCCCCCAGACCCGCAATGTCCGCACAGCCCCCCCCACTATGTCCGCACAGCCCCCCCCACAATGTCCGCACAGCCCCCCCCCACAATGTCCGCACAGCCCCCCCCAATGTCCGCACAGCCCCCCCCCCAATGTCCGCGCAGCCCCCCCACAATGTACACACAGCCCCCCCCCCAATGTCCGCACAGCCCCCCTCGCAATGTCCGCACAGCCCCCCCACCACCATGTACACACAGCCCCCCCCCCACAATGTCCGCACAGCCCCCCCCCACAATGTCCGCACAGCCCCCCCACCCCATGTACACACAGCCCCCCCCCCCCATGTCCGCACAGCCCCCCCACCACCATGTACGCACAGCCCCCCCCCACAATGTCCGCACAGCCCCCCCCCACAATGTCCGCACAGCCCCCTCGCCACAATGTCCGCACAGCCCCCCCACCCCATGTACACACAGCCCACCCACACCATGTCCGCACAGCCCCCCCACCACCATGTACACACAGCCCCCCCACCAATGTCCGCACAGCCCCCCCACCACCATGTACATACAGCCCCCCCACCAATGTCCGCACAGCCTCCCCACCACCATGTACATACAGCCCCCCCCACCAATGTCCGCACAGCCCCCCCACCTCATGTACACACAGCCCACCCCCCCATGGCCGCACAGCCCCCCCACAAGGTCCGCACAGCCCCCCCCACAATGTCCCACAGCCCCCCCACCACCTGTCCACAGCCCCCCCCCCCACAATGTCCGCCACAGCCCCCCCCCACACATGTCCGCACAGCCCCCCCACCCCCCCCATGTACACACAGCCCCCCCCCCCCCCACATGTCCGCACCCCCCACCACCATGTACGCACAGCCCCCCCCCACAATGTCCGCACAGCCCCCCCCCACAATGTCCGCACAGCCCCCTCGCCACAATGTCCGCACAGCCCCCCCACCCCATGTACACACAGCCCACCCACACCATGTCCGCACAGCCCCCCCACCACCATGTACACACAGCCCCCCCACCAATGTCCGCACAGCCCCCCCACCACCATGTACATACAGCCCCCCCACCAATGTCCGCACAGCCTCCCACCACCATGTACATACAGCCCCCCCCACCAATGTCCGCACAGCCCCCCCACCTCATGTACACACAGCCCACCCCCCCATGGCCGTACAGCCCCCCCCACAAGGTCCGCACAGCCCCCCACAATGTCCGCACAGCCCCCCCCACAATGTCCGCACAGCCCCTTTCCCCCTCCCCCCCCCCGACGCCGTAGATCACTTACCTGTCTTCATGACATCTGCTTCCTCAGGTCCAGGTCCAGTCCTTCCTTCGGCCCAGGCATCCTCTTCCTTCAGCCCGGCCCACGAGTCTTCCATCCGGCGGTCTTCTGTCTTCCTCCACCGAGCTCCGGGTCGTCCTTCAGGTCCACGAACAATCAGCCTCCAGCATTATCCGCTATGTAACTCTATGAGCCCTTTCAGCGGACCTGAAGGAGAACTGAGTCATTTCTAAATACACAGTTCTCCTTCAGGTCCGCTCAAAATGCTCATAGAGTTACATAGCGGATGATGCTGGACGCTGATTGGTCGCTTCTTCCCATAGAGAAACATGGCCATGTTTCTCTATGGGAAGAAGCGACCAATCAGCGTCCAGCATCATCCGCTATGTAACTCTATGAGCCCTTTGAGCGGACCTGAAGGAGAACTGTGTCTTTAGAAATGACTCAGTTCTCCTTCAGGTCCGCTCAAAGGGCTCATAGAGTTACATAGCGGATAATGCTGGACGCTGATTGGTCGCTTCTTCCCATAGAGAAACATGGCCATGTTTCTCTATGGGAAGAAGCGACCAATCAGCGTCCAGCATCATCCGCTATGTAACTCTATGAGCCCTTTCAGCGGACCTGAAGGAGAACTGTGTCTTTAGAAATGACTCAGTTCTCCTTCAGGTCCGCTGAAAGGGCTCATAGAGTTACATACCGGATGATGCTGGACGCTGATTGGTCGCTTCTTCCCATAGAGAAACATGGCCATGTTTCTCTATGGGAACAAGCGACCAATCAGCGCCCAGTATCATCCGCCATGTATCTCTATCACCCCTTTGAGCGGACCTGAAGGACGACTCAGGCTCACTTAAAATAACAAATAATAAATAAATTTAATAATAATAAAAATAATAAAAAAAAAATAATAATAATAAATATTAAAATAAAAAATAATAATAAAAAAAATTAATGCTAATAATAATGCTATTACTGCTAATAATGATATTAATGCTAATAATTATGCTATTAATGCTAATATTAATGCTAATAATGCTAATAATAATCATATTAACGCTATTAATAATGCTATTAATGCTAATAATATTGCTATTCATGCTCTTTATGCTAATAGTAATGCTATTAATGCGATTATTTATGCTATTAATTCTATTATTTATGCTAAAAATGCTATTAATAATGCTATTAATGCTATTAATAATGCTATTAATGCTATTAATGCTATTAATAATGTTATTCATGCTATTAATAATACTATTAATGCTATTAATGCTAATATTAATGCTATTACTGCTAATAATAATGCTATTAATAATGCTATTAATGCTAATAATAATGCTTATTACTGCTAATAATAATGCTATTAATGCTAATAATTATGCTATTAATGCTAATATTAATGCTAATAATGCTAATAATAATCATATTAACGCTATTAATAATGCTATTAAGGCTAATAATCATGATATTTATGCTATTCAAAATGCTATTAATGCTAATAATATTGCTATTAATGCTCTTTATGCTAATAGTAATGCTATTAATGCGATTATTTATGCTATTAATTCTATTATTTATGCTAAAAATGCTATTAATAATGCTATTAATGCTATTAATAATGTTATTCATGCTATTAATAATACTATTAATGCTATTAATGCTAATATTAATGCTATTACCGTATATACTCGTGTATAAGCCGAGTTTTTCAGCCCAAAATTTGGGCTGAAAAGTCCCCCCCTCGGCTTATACACGAGTCATATACGGGGGGGGCTGTGTCCCGGGGGCTGTGGAGGCTGGAGGAGGCGGGGGGGGCTGCTGTATGAGCGGCCCCGTCACGTGGGGCCGCTCATTAAATATACACTGCATCCCCCTGTCAATCAGCGGCAGGGGGAAGCAGTGCATATGGCCCCCCCAAAAGCTGGCACTGTCCCCCCTTGTAAGGGCCCCCCCCCGGTGCTTATACATTACCATCCCGGTGTTCTGATCGGCGCCGCTCCTCGGTGCTTCTTCATCCTCCCGCGCTGGCTCCATCCGTGATCTCCGGCTGTCGCAGCGATGTGACGTCATCGCGCGACCGCTGGAGAACTCAGAACCCGGATGCAGCCAGCGCGGGAGGATGAAGACGCAGCACGGAGGAGCGGCGCCGATCAGAACACCGGGATGGTAATGTATAAGCACCGGGGGGGGGCACTTACAAGGGGGGACAGTGCCAGCTTGTGGGGGCTGTTGGTACCCCCTGGGGGCTGTTGGTACCCCCAGGGGGCTGCTGGGTACCCTCTGGGGGCTGTTGGTACCCCCAGGGGGATGTTGGTACCCCCAGGGGGCTGCTGGGTACCCCCTGGGGGCTGTTGGTACCCCCAGGGGGATGTTGGTACCCCCAGGGGGCTGCTGGGTACCCCCTGGGGGCTGTTGGTACCCCAGGGGGCTGTTGGTACCCCTAGGGGGCTGCTGGGTACCCCCTGGAGGCTGTTGGTACCCCCAGGGGGCTGTTGGTACCCCCAGGGGGCTGCTGGGTACCCCCAGGGGGCTGCTGGGGGCTGCTGGGTACCCCCAGGGGGCCGCTGTATAACCCCTGGGGGGTGCTGTATAACCCCTGGGGGGTGCTGTATATACTGCTGAGGCCTGTATACCACTGGGGCTGCTGTATATACCACTGGGGCTGCTGTATATACCACTGGGGCTGCTGGGGCTCCTGTATACTACCACTGGGGCTTCTGGGGCTCCTGTATACTACCACTGGGGCTGCTGTATACTACCACTGGGGCTGCTATATACTACCACTGGGGCTGCTATATACTACCACTGGGGCTGCTATATACTACCGCTGGGGCTGCTATATACTACCACTGGGGCTGCTATATACTACCACTGGGGCTGCTATATACTACCACTGCGGCTGCTGTATACTACCACTGGGGCTGCTGGGGATGCTATATACTACCATTGGGGCTGCTGTATACTACCACTAGGGCTGCTGTATACTACCACTGGGGAGGCCTGTATACCACTGGGGGGGGACCTGTATACCACACTGCTGGGGGCTGTATACCTGTGCTGGGGTCCACCCTCGGCTTATACACGAGTCAATAGGTTTTTCCAGATTTTTGGGGCAAAAGTAGGGGGGTCGGCTTATACACGGGTCGGCTTATACACGAGTATATACGGTAATTGTATTATTAATGCTATTAATGCTAATAATAATGCTATTACTCTAATAATAATTCTGGTAGAAGAAAAGGAAAGGAAGAAAGCGCACCGATCTAAATGTAAATGTATAATCAGATCGTAGGTGGATGTGGATGGCACTCACCTTTTTTAGGTCTTGTTCACTTGCGTATCGGTCACTAGGGACCATTAAGTATCCAGGCGTAGGTTTCCTCAGTAGTCGGTATGCTGCAAATCCCTGGTAGCTAGTAAGTAGCTTAGACCGAGTTACCATAGGAATATAGATCCAAAAGAGTTTTTTACCAGGCTATTTGCGCTCCCAGAGGTCTATGATCAAAAGCTTCTTATAATTTCATAAAGAGTTTTTTAATATTTCTTAAGAAAAGCACATACAACGCTTTTCGACAGTATAAAATGTCTTCCTCAGGTATATTGTATATACCTGAGGAAGACATTTTATACTGTCGAAAAGCGTTGTATGTGCTTTTCTTAAGAAATATTAAAAAACTCTTTATGAAATTATAAGAAGCTTTGGATCATAGACCTCTGGGAGCGCAAATAGCCTGGTAAAAAACTCTTTTGGATCTAATAATAATGGTATTAATGCTAATAATTATGCTATTAATGCTAATTAATGCTAATATTAATGCTAATAATGCTAATAATAATCATATTAACGCTATTAATAATGCTATTAAGGCTAATAATCATGCTATTTATGCTATTCAAAATGCTATTAATTCTAATAATATTGCTATTAATGCTCTTTATGCTAATAGTAATGCTATTAATGCGATTATTTATGCTATTAATTCTATTATTTATGCTATTAATGCTATTAATAATGCTATTAATGCTATTAATAATACTATTAATGCTATTAATGCTAATATTAATGCTATTAATTGTATTATTAATGCTATTCATGCTATTAATAATGATATTAATGCTAATAATAATGCTATTACTGCTAATAATAATGCTATTAATGCTAATAATTATGCTATTAATGCTAATATTAATGCTAATAATGCTAATAATAATCATATTAACGCTATTAATAATGCTATTAATAATGCTATTAATGCTATTAATAATGCTATTCATGCTATTAATAATACTATTAATGCTATTAATGCTAATATTAATGCTATTAATTGTATTATTAATGCTATTAATGCTATTAATAATGCTATTAATGCTAATAATAATGCTATTACTGCTAATAATAATGCTATTAATGCTAATAATTATGCCATTAATGCTAATATTAATGCTAATAATAATCATATTAACGCTATTAATAATGCTATTAAGGCTAATAATCATGCTATTTATGCTATTCAAAATTCTATTAATGCTAATAATATTGCTATTAATGCTCTTTATGCTAATACTCATGCTATTAATGCGATTATTTATGCTATTAATTCTATTATTTAGGCTATTAATGCTATTCATAATGCTATTAATGTTATTAATAATGCTATTAATGCTATTCATGCTAATATTAATGCTATTAATGCTATTAAGTCTAATAATCATGCTATTAATCCTATTAATAATGCTATTAATGCTATTTTTAATTCTATTAATGCTATTAATAATTTTATTAATGCTAATAATGCTATTACTCCTCATAATAATGCTATTAACGCTATTATTAATGCTATTTATGGTAATAATGCTATTAATACTAATAACAATACTATTATTAGTACTATTATTGCTATTAATAATGCTATTAATGCTAATAATAATGCTGTTAATGCTAATAATTATGCTATTAATGGTAACAATAATGCTATTAATGCAAATAATATTGCCACGTTCTAGAATCCCGATGCATTTGCATCGGGCTCACAGCTAGTGCAATATAAGAGACAAATACATATAATGGCTGCAAAGCACCACAAGGATACCCGAATGTGTTGGAAAGGAACATGTAAATAAAGTACCTTAGTAATAGAAATATATACAATAGAAAGACAGTATAGACACCAGGTTGCAAAAGGTATGTGACCAAGTGGTGCAACCCATAAAGATATAGAATAAATGGACACGCTAGCCCAGAATTCTTTGGTGGTTTAAAGTCCGCTCTGGAGATTGTATTCTGTCATCTGTACAATTATCTGACCTAGGTAAACTAAGCATTACACTATAGGTGATCAGGTAAACTGTCATCGAACGTGTCCATTGTAAGCAACCAGTGTTACTGGAAGCACAATCAAAAACCTACTATACCATATCAAATACCATCACAGACTCTGCACAGACAGCATGCTCCATTTTATATAACAAAAATACAAACATAACATGACTTATTTTTCTAATTGCCTACAAACAAATGACTGCCACGTGATCAAGATGACAGCAAAAAATGCAAAAAAAATAACCTTACACACAGTAATGTAAGTATAGATATATAGAATAAAACTGTCATTATATAAAAATTAACCCTTCTTACTGTAACGACAATTATTTTATATTACTGTTTAGTATTTGGCTCCAGCTTCCCTTCCATTTTACTCCTGTAAATTCAATAATGAAGAAAAATCTCACAACCATTAGCGTTTGAAAAATATGCAACATCATAATTCATACACTAAAGGGTTATGTCCATCTTCAGAGATGGCTATTACTGTATTATAAAAACAACACATTTATAATTTACAGTTTATTAACATGTTTAGCTATTGTTAGGATAATATAATAATAACTAGCTGTACTACCCGGCTACGCCCGGGTTAATAATTAACTGCTGTTAGCTATAACAAAATAGAATTAGAATATGTCATATTAATGACCTGTAGGAAAATAGAAGCTGAGCTGTGATTAGTTGCTATAGACAGCCTAATAAATCTCCAGCCAACAGTAAACTCTCCCCCCGGCCGGGCAGTATATGTTGCCTCACACATACACATAATAGACAGCTCATGTGACTGACATCTGCCTTAATTCCCTATATGGCACATGTGTTGCACATTGGCTGTTTTTAATCAGATGTTTATGTTTGTGTGGCGCCCCTGCATCCAGGATGCCACAAAGGGAACTGCAGCCAGGCAGGTAGGACACTGTTACACAACAACACCCTCACAGCCCACAGAACCCACGTACAGTAGGTGACAGCATCCAGCCCTGAGATTAGATACTCTATGAGATTGAGGGGTGGTGGATTTGGAGGAGTGGGTTGGGCACACACGTAGTCAGTTGACTTGACAGTAGAAATAGGAAGGGGGAGGAGGAAGGAGTTCAGTAGGCCGAGGTAGGCTGAGAAGCAAAGACTGAAAATCACACGTCCTGTGAGTGTAAGGCCTAGGAGCGCAGAATCTGTACTGAGCCAGTGCGAGCCGGAGGAGAGAGAAAGCACGTCCGAAGCTGATACCACCAGGAGTGTGAGAGGACTGAGAGGGACGGTGATACCCGGGCCCTAAAGGACAGCCGAGACGACCAGGCTGCAGGCAGAGAAGTCCCTCCTAAGACACTGGAAGACACAGAAGGAAAGGAGCCTGGTAGAGCCTCACACCTGAGGACTGCTGGAGGCTGGGCTGAGTAGAGTGTCGGCTCTAGAGGGAACCGTAGTTTACCCGGCATTCCCAGATACCGACAAGGGACCACAGCTACAGGTTAGGGTCCCTACCCCAAAGGACAGGCAGCTCAGTGACAAACTGTAGGACCCACAGGGGCCCGAGTCACCGCCATACTGTCCAGTGTCGCACAACACAAAGTAAACCAGAGAACGTTAATAGTGCGGAAAGGACACAGAGACTGTGTGAGGGGTCAGAGAGAGAGAGACCTGGCTGCAGAGCAAAGGGAACCCGGAGAGGGAGAGTGTGCCCGTGTGTTGAAAACTGAGACGTGCATTAAGAACTGTACTGGAACTTTGTAAGAACTGTAAATGAGCTGTAAAGTGACTTGAAGAACTGAGAGTAAACACGGAAAACCCTGGAACTGCTTCCCTTGTGTTTCTGCATGAAAGTGATTATCTCCATACAGGATACAGCAAGCCCTCCACCTGCAGAGCTACAGCCTGTCAGCACCAGCAAAGAGGAGAGATCCCTGCAGCGTCTGCAAAGTAAGTGTGCTACACACTCCACAATAGACTTAACCCTTACTGCCCCGAGGAATACAGTTCTACCCACTGGAACTATTACACCTAAGCTGCTATTCCATCATCCCCGAAGGTTCTGCAGCAGCGGCGGCCCCATCACTGGTGCATAGAGTGGGTGGCGTCACGACTGACAACCCCTGTAAATATTCTCTTTTATTGCCGAGCCCGGGACACGGTCCGGACCAGGACCACCCGTGACTTCCCTAGCAGCCGACCAGTCCGGTACCGAGTACCCCCGTCCCAGTGGGCCCGACATTTGGAAATTAAAGATAGCACACGTATGAGGCGAGTTGTGTGAGGTGATTTGTGCACATCTCTGTCTGTGTGGTGTGTGTGTCCATGGGGTGTGTGTGTGTCCCTGTGGGGTGAGTGCATGTGTCCCTATAGGGTGTGTATGTGTGTGTGTCCCTGTGGGGGGTCTGTGTAGTGTGTGTGTGTGTCTCTGTGTTGTGTGTGTCTCTTTGTGGTGTGTGTGTCCCTGTGGGGTGAGTGCATGTGTCCCTATAGGGTGTGTATGTGTGTTTGTCCCTGTGGGGGGGGGGGGTCTGTGTGGTGTGTGTGTGTGTCTCTATGTTGTGTGTGTCTCTTTGTGGTGTGTGTGTGTGTGTCACTGTGGGGTGAGTGCATGTGTCCCTATAGGGTGGCTATGTGTGTGTGTCCCTGTGGGGGGGGTCTGTGTGGTGTGTGTGTGTCTGTGTTGTGTGTGTCCCTGTGGGGTGAGTGCATGTGTCGCTATAGGGTGTGTGTGTCCCCTCGGTGGGGGGGTGTGTGTCTCTGTGTTGTGTGTGTCTCTTTGTGGTGTGGTATGTGTCTCTTTATGGTGTGTGTGTGTGTGTTCGGTGCGCGGTGAGTATCCAATGTTGGGGCTGCACCTTAGCGACTATACACTTGCTGTTACTCTTTGTGTGCGTGTGGTGTGTATACATGTCCCCGTGTGTGGTGAATATACCATGTTGGGGCCCCACCTTAGTGACTATATGCTAGTATATGCTGTTAGTCTTTGGCGCTGTCATTAAGCCCCTCTCATTCACAACTGTCAACTGGTAACTGTCACTTTTTTCCCCATTATGTAGATAGGGGCAAAATTTTTGGTGAATTGGAATGCGCGGGGTTAAAATTTCACCTCACAACATAGCCTATGACGCTCTCGGGGTCCAGACATGTGATTGTGCAAAATTTTGTGGCTGTAGCTGGCAGCTGTCGATTTTCCTACAACACTTTTCCATTCACTTTTCCCCCATTATGTAGATAGGGGCAAAATTGTTTGTTGAACTGGAACGCGCAGGGTTAAAATTTCGCCTCACAACATAGCCTATGACACTCTCGGGGTCCAGACGTGTGACTGTGCAAAATCTTGTGGCTGTAGTTGCGACGGTGTAGATGCCAATCCCGGACATACACACACACATACACACACACATTCAGCTTTATATATTAGATTATTTTATTTCTATGGTGCCAACATATTAACATACTCTGCAGCACTATACAATTAAGCGAAGGGCAATATGCAGACAATAACGACAATACAAAGTAATACATAGTTCACCACTTACAGTAGGAGTGAGGGCCCTGCTCGAAAGCTTACAATCTATAGGGACATAGGGAGACACAGTAGGTAGGACATACTTGTAGGGTCCGGTTCAGCCAGCATTATGATAAATAGAGGTTTTTCATATGAGGCCACATGCTTGGTCATTAGCCAGTACTATCTATATGCACTTACATGCTATTAGCTTTAAGGAGGATGTAAAGACAGATGAATTAGGAAGGAGCAGGTTGTATTTAACATTTAGAAGGATGGATCAGGGGAGAAAGGAATTTAGATTAGTGAGTTGAGGTGATAGGCATGTCTAAAGAGATGTTTTTAAGGCATGCTTAAAAACATGGGGACTAGAGATTATTCACAATGTTTGTGGAAATGCATTCCAGACCACTGGCGCAGCGACACGACATTAACACTTTCCTATACTCCTATGTGCAGCTCGTGACTGACCACCACTGCAGTCTAGCAGGGCTATCAGAACTTGTGCAAGGCTTACAAGCTCTTTCCGATAGAGTTTGTAAGTGCTGTTTTAAACCTGACCAGGGTCGCTGGAGCGCACTGTTACCTCCTAAATCTGGCTGTCTTCATCTACAAGCAAGGCAACGAGCTGCTAAAAAAAAGTGTTCATATATTAAGAATAGCTGAAGTCATCCAACACCTCTCATCTATGATGATGGGAATAAGACTACACAGTGTAACATCCGATGACTGCAGTGTAAGGCCTTGTTCACACAGTGATTTGTGCTCTGTCTTTGGTGCATTTTCTGCAGTCAAAACAAATCCTCGCATCACAAACACATCATCCATTTGTGTTACTTCTTTGTTCCATATGTTGAGCTAATACAGTACTATTCTATAAGAGGCAGGGGACACACACACAGACACACTTTATTATGTTCCTCAAGGTCCACGGTGTTACCTCCAGGTATTGCATGGTAACAGATCACCTGACTGAGTCACATGGTCAGGTCTTTGTGACTTCTCACAGGTCCTGTAACCCAGAAGGAACACATCACTGGGGCACACTGCGGGATGGGTGGGCAGGGTAAGACATTGGAGCATTTGCGGTGGGCAAAGTGCAGTAAGAAAAGCACCACAAATGGACTGTGTGATGCTTCTTTTTTATTACAATAAAGTGAATGAAACAGAAAAACGGAACAATAATTGACGCTCATTAGTTTCTGCACCACTAAGTCTGGCTTCACACCACGGTGTGATCCGATCCGGGGCTGTCCGGTGTAAACCAGACAGCCCCGGACCGTTTTTTGGCCCCATAGTAGCATATGGGGCCGGATGGCAGCTCTCTGCCATCCGGTTTCATCACTCCGGGACAATCTGGATTATTCTCTCCGGACATAAAAATGATGCTTGCAACATTTTTGTGTCCGAGAGAAAAATCTCCCAATTTGCCAGATCCCGGATTCGGGGCAATCCGGTTCTCCCTAACATGGGAGCCTATGGGGCCGGATTGCCCTGGATCGCGAGGATCCGGGAACCGGATACCGGCGGCTGCACACCGCTGTTGTTTCAGGACCGCAGCTAGCTCCATGCTAGCTGCAGTGTTGAAAAATCAGCAGCTGCGGCTGCAATTATAGCCATCCGGCTGCACACAGGACCAGAGGGCACATTTGGCTCTCCAGTTCTGTGTGCTGATTCGGTCCGGGGCTGTCAGGGTCATCCCGGACCGGATTACACCGTGGTGTCAAGCCAGCCTAACACAACAGCTAAAGTGGCGGATATCTGCACAGCTAATTGAGAATCCCATTCACTTTGCTGCACATGCAGGGACTGATCTGGTTTTGGTGCAGTTTAAAAGAAACGCAGCACCAAAAATGTCCTATGTGAACATAGCCCGATCCTTCCGCCTTCACGTGTTCTATGTATGTTCTGTCATAGGCGTCCTGTCAGCTGGTCACTGAGCATATCTGTGAGGCATTTCTTTCGGCCCTTATATCACCTACATGCTCCACAGCGCTGTACCCAGCCTGTCACCTCTATTGCTCGTACAGGGGTTCCCAGGCTGATCTCCTGACCCCATCAGTGTGTTTCTGGACTGCCCTGGAGACACACAGCCTATACAATATACTATGCAGGAAGCTGGAAGGACAAGGCACGTGACACCGGCACAACCTGCCACTAAACGTCGTCCACAGACAGGAACCAATCAGCTTCTCAGCCCCGCCCCGTTCTCCAGGTACCGACCAATCACGTGCCACACACGTGTCTCTATAAACACGGAAGTTCTCCCCATCCCGTGTTGCAGTGACGCCGGTGGTTATTAAGCTTTATGCGTCATAATACCGTTTGTCCTCACTCGTGGTTGGTTTAACCCCTTATTAACCCGTACGCCGCTTCCAAGTTTCAAGAATGTTTCGAAGAAATTTGTTCTCAGAAACGAGGCTTGAGCCGCAGTGGAGTGCGCAGGCGCAGGAGATAGCGCGCGTGATGTGAAGTGCTGAGTGTGTGAGCGGACTGGGGATAGTGAGAGTGGACGGCGGCTCGGGCAGAGGAGAGTGGTCTGTATTAATGTGTTATATGGCAGGGCTCCCCCCACAGCCAGGGCTGCAGTACTACCAGGCAGACTCCAGCAGCACACTGCACACCTTGCTTGTTAGGCCTGTTTAACCCCTTCATGTTCTTCCATCTTTTCCTCCTGGGAGCTGTATTCCCGTATGCCTTCCTACCCCAGATGGCCAGTGATTGATATTGTTCTGCATTTTGTTCATTACTTTTTATTCCTCATAGATTTGAATCTGTGATTGATCACTTGTGCTTCACAGAAGTACATAGATGGGGGGTGTCATGTCAGGGTCTTCCGCAGTCACTTCAGGCCCCCCCGTAATCACATCACAGGGTGTACATGCCGCTGTCAGCAGTTGGGTCAGGACAGCGCCTGCCATAGCACCAGGCCAAGCAGACCGCTATGATGGGGCAGGACTCCAGATGGCGACGTCTGAGGAGCCCCATACAGAACAGCAGATCAGGATGCCCATATACTGGCCAGTGGGAGTGGGTAATATTACTCTATTTCCCGGATAAGACTTCACTGCTCAGCTTTGTTTATAGTGCAGTGTTCTACGATGTGACGATCATGAGGGTGAGATTGTAACACGGGGCCGGTGCTATACTATCCAATGATCAGCACGTCGCAGCACTTGTCAGATGAAATCACTGCACTATAAACCAAGCTGAGCAGAGTGAAGTGTGATCTGGGCATGCGTGCCCAGACTGCTGTCACTCACAGAGGTAGCCCCGCCCCCACCAGTGATGTTCCCATGCTCAGTTGGTACGCTTCCAGTCCCTGGAGTCAGAACATCAAAAGAATATAGGAGCCACATAGAGCTCAGCTTACAGGAGCAGGGCAGGTAGCAGAAATATATCAGGAAAGAGTTGGGACAAATGAAAGGGTGAAATTGGTGGTGGAAACTCTAAAGATGCTGTTACACACGGAGATATATTGCTTGCAACTTACTGGTTGCAGTGAAATCATGTTCTATTTTGTTGCCGTGTACAAATGTAACAATGTGTTCATGATTTCACTGCAACCAGTGAGTTGCAAAAAATGTATCTCTGTGTAACAGTACCTTTTAAAGAGGACCTGTCACCAAAGCAGGCATGGTGATCTAATGACAGCACTGGATTCAGTATGTCTCCAGCATGCAGGCAAGGGGTCACCCAGCACTTGAGCAGCCCTGTACCCCGAGATAATACAGTTAGAAAACTTACATGCTCCAGCCACTAAGGAGGTGGCTAGGGGCTGCAGCCAAGGGAAGATTCACACCCCCTGCCTGTGTAATCTGCCCACCGCTGCCAATCATTCTCTCCCTGTCTCCAGCATTTAAACTGAGGTTTTTATTTCTCTCCCATGTAGCCCTGCTATATTATTATGTTCCATCTAAATATTTTGATTATTGAATCATAATAATGATTAAAAACCTGATGTTGACATTGTGCTACAATAAATGTATCACTTAAATATGAGTTATGTATGAGGGAGTCGGTGGTTTGACATACCTACTCCACAGTCCCGGTGTGCCACTTAGTAAGTTTGACACCACCACCTACCGTATATACTCGTGTATAAGCTGACCCGTGTATAAGCCGACCCCCCTACTTTTGCCCCCAAAACCTGGGAAAACCTATTGACTCGTGTATAAGCCGAGGGTGGACCTCAGCACAGGTATACAGCCCCCAGCAGTGTGGTATACAGGCCCCCCCCAGTGGTATATACAGGCCCCAGCAGTGTTACAGCAGCAGCCCCAGTGGTATATACAGCAGCAGCCCCAGGGGTATACACAGCAGCAGCCCCAGGGGTATACACAGCAGCAGCCCCAGGAGTATACACAGCAGCAGCCCCAGGGGTATACACAGCAGCAGCCCCAGGGGTATACACAGCAGCAGCCCCAGGGGTATACACAGCAGCAGCCCCAGGAGTATACGCGGCAGCAGCCCCAGGGGTATACGCGGCAGCAGCCCCAGGGGTATACGCGGCAGCAGCCCCAGGGGTATACGCGGCAGCAGCCCCAGGGGTATACGCGGCAGCAGCCCCAGGGGTATACGCGGCAGCAGCCCCAGGGGTATACGCGGCAGCAGCCCCAGGGGTATACGCGGCAGCAGCCCCAGGGGTATACGCGGCAGCAGCCCCAGGGGTATACACGGCAGCAGCCCCAGGGGTATACTTAGCAGCAGCCCCAGGGGTATACATGGCAGCAGCCCCAGGGGTATACATGGCAGCAGCCCCAGGGGTATACTTGGCAGCAGCCCCAGGGGTATACATGGCAGCAGCCCCAGGGGTATACATGGCAGCAGCCCCAGGGTATACTGGCCGCCCGCCCGCCACCATGAGTATACATGCGCCCCCCCCTATCAGTATCCAGGGCCCCCCCTTGCAGCCCAAACCTGTAAAGGAAGATCCTTATACTTACACCTGTGCCCGCCGCCGTCCCCGCTCTGCACCGCGCTGCTCCATCTTCTTCCGTCTTCCTCCTCGGTCGCACAGGCAATGACTCGCACAGGCTGACGTCATTGCCTGTGCGACCGAGGAGGAAGACGGAAGAAGATGGAGGAGCGCGGTGCAGAGCGGGGACGGCGGCGGGCGCAGGTGTAAGTATAAGGATCTTCCTTTACAGGTTTGGCCTGCAAGGGGGGGCCCTGGATATTGATGGGGGGGGGCGCATGTATACTCATGGTGGCGGGCGGTTTGGCGGCACTTGCGTTGGTGTACTCGCGTATAAGCCGAGGGGGTACTTTTCAGCCCAATTTTTGGGCTGAAAAACTCGGCTTATACGCGAGTATATACGGTAATTCCTAAACTGTTTCAAGCACCAGGGAAAATACCATATTTTTCACTTTAAAAGATGCATCGGATTATAAGACGCACCCAAATATTTGGTTAAGGAAAAGAGAAAAAAATAATTTGTAATGTTAATGGAGTCTGTCTTACAAATCACGTCCCCCCTGTGCTGGATCACATGCCCTTTTGCTGTATCCATGGCCCCCTGTGCAGGATCCATGGCACACATGTCCCTGTACTGGATCCATGGCCCCCTGTGCAGGATCCATGGCCCCCATGCTGCTGCCCATACTAAAATAACAAAGTCTTTACTTACCTCTCCAGCGCTGTGCTCCATGTCTCCCTGCTTGCTGCACTTCCAGAGTCTCGGGGAAGCCAGTCATGTGATTGGCACAGCAGAGTGACATCTCTGCGCACCCAATCACATGAACAACTTCACAGAGAATCAGGAATTGCAGCAAGCGAGGAGACAAAGAGCACAGCGCTGGAGAGGTAAGTCTTTGTTATTTTAGTATGGACAGCAGCATGGGGGATCATGTGCCATCACAAGGGGGTGCAGGTACATATGATATGCACCGCTCCCCCAGTCCATAACTCAGTGCGGTTTCAGCACTGAGGTGATGGACAGCGGCAGGTGCAGTGCATATTATATGAGGCTACATTGCGCAGTCCCCACACCCTGTGATGTGATTACGGGGGGGCCTGAAGTGACTGCGGAAGACCCTGACATGACACCCCCCATCTATGTACTTCTGTGAAGCCCACTGTAGCCTGCAGCCAGCCTCCTCCATCCCCCAGACACGCTCCAGAGCTGCCCCCACCCTTCCCTGCAGTATCTACCATGATTCAGATTGTAAAACGCACCCCCCACTTTCCCCCAAAACTTGGGGGAACAAAAGTGCATCTTATCCGAAAAATACGGTAATTGATACACTGCCGATTTTGCAAGCTTTACCCCCTGCATAGAATAGAGAGGTCTGCAATTTTAATCATAGGTACACTACAACTGTGGCATACAAAATATTTTTTAAAATATCCAGAAAATCACATTGTATGATTTTTACATGATTACTTTACATTTCTTTGCATGAATTAAGTAATTGATGCAATAGAAAAATAGAACTTATTGTTTAATACAGAAACCTTTATTTGCAATTACAGAAGTCAGATTTTTCCTGTAGTTCCTGACCAAGTTTCCACACACTGCAGCACGGATTTTGGCCCACTCCTCTATACAGATCTTTTAGGCTTCAGAACTATTACTGGTCAACATTGAGTTTCAGCTCCTCCAAAGACTTTCTATTGAGTTCAGGTCTGGAGACTGGCTAGGCCACTCCATGACCTTGAAATGATTTTTATGGAGCCACTCCTTAATGGGAACCTGTCATCTCATTTTAGGCCCCTATTCTACCACTACCTGTCCCTGCACCTTGTTAGCTCATCCCTAACCATCCCTCTCTGACCCAAAACTGCACTATAAAGCTTGGGAAAAATGATTTAATAACTTACATCAAGTCTACATCTGCAGACTGGAATGGCCAGTCTCCGGGACTCCATTCTCCTCTCCTTGCAGGTTCTTAGCACGCCCTGCTGGGTGTCAACAGTCCATCTCCTGTGTTGAAATTCCCGCCTCCTCCATACAGTATGACATGCACCCGGACGTCTGTTCCGGTCTGGTGCATTGTGGCTGCTTATCAGGCTATACGGTCCAGCGCATGCGCAGTGAGCATATTGAAGCCACCCGTACACCTGACAAGTCAGTTCAAACAGGTGCAGTTAATTCAGATAATGAGTGCATAGTAGGAGGGCTACCTAAAGAGAAACTAGTAGGTCTGTAAGGCTAGCTTCACACCACATTTTTTTTCTGTCCGGGTGGATCCTATTTTTTGCAGAATCCACCAGACAGAACCTGAGAGGACAGGATGTGCAGAAAGTGTGTCCAAATATGCAGGATTAGTTTTCTGCTTCTGTCCATGGTGCTGAAGTCTGCCTGTGTCTGCTCTGTCATTGTCCAATGTGCTGAATTCACAGCCTATGCATGAATTACTGCTGTCCATGGTGCTGAAGTTAGAACGCCAGGATTTCTGAGCATGCTCTGTGCAAAAAAAAACCGATCCGGGAAACTATCCAATTTTTTTTTTTTTTCCTGGATCTGGCACCATAGACTCCCATTATATGGGAAACTGATTGTGTCGGATCTGGTTCTGTCTGATTTTTGCACTGGAGACAAAAAATGCTGCAGGCGCCAATTTTGGGGACGATGAAAAACCTGACAAAACCGGATCAGGCACAGAATACACAAAACCTGATGACCAAATAGGACCAATCCGGCACCATAAGGATACATGGGAGGCAAAACCAGATCAGGTTCTGTCCAGTTCAAATTGGGCAGAACCTGATGCACAAAACTATGGTGTGAAGCCAGCCTAAAAGCCACAATTCTTGCTGGTTGGTAGTTGAGCAAATAGTTTTTTCATGCAATAAAATGCAAATGATGTAAAAATAATACAATGTGATTTATTTTTTTCTTAGATTCTGCCTCTCAGGGTACCCTTACATGTCGCAATATCGTTCCGATATCGCATGCAATTTCACGGGAGCGCGCACGTTTTTGGCACTTGTCCAAGATCACATAGGAGATGTCACACAGGGAGATATCGGCAGTCAACGCAACTACAATGGTGTACGCCCCTTCTTTGCGCTGGGTATGAACAACCCAGGGACCGAGCATTAACATTGTAGTGAATAGGGGAAGTTGCGTTCAACATCGTAGTTGCGCCGTCACACTGCACGATCATGCCAGATCGCATATGCAACATTGTACGGTTCGTTACACTGCACGATCATGCCAGATCGCATATGCAACATTGTGCAAGCTCTTCAACCGTACAATCTCATTGCGATATCGTACCTGCGATTTATTGCAGTCGCATCCCCTGTTACACGACACAACGCATGAACAATATCAACTACAACTACCACACCACGTGACTTTTGGTCAATGTTGCATTGCGATATTGCAACGTATAACGGTACCCTCACAGTTGAAGTGTGTGGGCGATAAAAATTACAGAGCTCTCCATTCTTTGTAGGTGGGAAAACTTGCAAAATCCACAGTGTATCAAATACTTATTTTTTTCCCACTGTGTATTCAAATGTAGCCTGCAGTGAAAAGCCACATTCACACGAGTATTTAATCCTTGTTTTACATCAGTATTTGTAAGCCAAGCAGTGTAGAAAGCAGACGTGGTTCCTTTGTTTCTATTATACTTTTCCTCTGACTGATTCAGTCCTGATTTTGGCTTCAAATACTAGCCAAATACTGAACGTGTGCACGTGACCAAAGTCAAATTTATTGGTACCTTTATATTATCAGTCTGTTGCCTGAACTTATAGGACAGTGGGAAGGAGAATGCACATAATGATACTCTCGCTCCACAAGTTTATTAACATGATCCTTTTCTTTGTTGTAAAATAGCTGATGTAGGCTAGGGTCACACTTGGGAGCTTCCTCCGTTTTCAGGATGCATTAAAGGATCCTTTTTATTTCCCTTGCTATTTTCATGGCATGTGTGCACTCTTGTTGGCTCAATTAACTGATGTGTTAAGACATGGTACATGTATGTACCATGCATTAACACATCCATTAACGCATGGTACATACATGTACCATGCATTAACGGATGCATTGCCCGTAGACTCCCATGTTAAAAAAAACTCATGCGTTTTTGCAAAAGCACCAAAAAATACTGCAGACCGCGTTTTTTGGTGCACTTGCAAAAACGCATAGCGTTAAACGCATTGCACTTTTGCAATGCGTTTTTTTTTGCATTGGAGTCTATCCGTGTGTTAACGCATGTGTTTTTGCAGATTTGCACATGAAAATAGCACATGCATTTAGCAAATGAATGAGGCTAGTCTGACCCTAGCCGTACATCTGATATCAGATGCTGGACATGAAATCTCCTGCCTGCCTAGATCAACAGCCTCCTCACTTCATCCCACCCACTTGCCCATGATGGCACAGGCTTGTGCACTCCGGAGGGCAAGTTGGTGCGAAGAAGTGAGGCTGCTGATCTCGACAGTGAGTCCATCTTTCACATTCTTCATAAGCAATTAGGGCATCAAGCTTACTGACAGATTCCCTTTAAGGCCCCGTTACACTTGGCGACATCGCCGCCGATTACATAGGCGACGAAGGGGCGTGGCCTATCGGCAGCGACATCGCCCCTACGTCTCCTAATGTAAAGGGGTGATGCCTCTGACAGCTCGCCTGGTTTCACATCAATGATGTGAAACCGGGCGGCCGATCTGGGGCGATGTGTTCACATCGCCCCATGTAAACAACTGCTGCCAGCGAGCTGACGGGCGATGGGAGCCATAGGCTCCCATTGTCCTGCATCGCCGCTGGGGTTTTGAGACACCCCAGCGGCGACGCCGCTTCTCGCTTGCCGGCCCATCGCCGGAGATGTCTCCCCGTGTAGACGGGGGGCGGCGAAGCTGGCGGGGCGCCAAAAATGTGCGCGCTCCCGCCCATCGCCGCCGACGTCTCCGGCGGTGTCGGATGGTGTGACGGCACCCTTACACTTCCTGCCATATTTGTATCCACACTCAATGAAAGGGCTTTAGAGAAACACAGACTGGGAGCAATTAGATAAATATTACTTATAGTGCACATTTTCAGCAATGCTTATTGCTTTACTTAGATCACTCCACTTAGATATGAAGCCATCTTAATACCCTACTTTTCTCAGTTTCAGATCCTGCTTCTTCCAGACATGTACCTGCATCCAGAACAGGTGGCACTGGTGGGCCAGGTGTTTGAATCGTACATTTCCCAGCACCACCAGAAAGACCTAATGCTGATACTTATGGAAAGTGATGAGGATGCCCATTACTCTGTGATCGTCAACGCTATGACTCTTTTTGAAACAAATATGGAGGTTGGAGACTATTTCAATGCCGTTCCCAATGAGGTCTTGCCAGTATTTGATAATGCTCTGCGGAGAGCAGCCATGAGTGTTTTGCAGTCCAGCTCACAACAAGACGGCTGGGTCATGAAGCAAAATCTGCATGCAAGGATAACTGGTAAATAGATATTGCAAGTCAAGATCTTGAAGTTGATTTCCTGGGGTCACAGGATAGGAGATTAATATTGCTTTAAGGCACTTCCAAACAAAGTGACATGGAGCCTAGAATCTGTCTTCTATCTGAAAATAGGGACATATCCCAATCACTAGAATAGACTCGTTCTCTCTAGCTCGTTTACTACAGAGTATTTTACAACAGCCGGATGTTCAGACTACTAATTTATGGCAGAGCCAGGTGGCAGCTGTGTTATACTGGTAGACTGCAAGCTGCATGTTAGTGAGTGTTTGGAGAAACTATTTTCAGAGAGAAGCGATCATTACATTTACAGTGCCTTGTGAAAGTATTAGACCCCCTTGAACTTTTCAACCTTTTGCCACATTTCAGGCTTCAAACATAAAGATACAAATTTTTATTTTTTTGTGAAGAATCAACAACAAGTGGGATACAATCGTGAAGTGGAAGGAAATTTATTGGATATTTTAAACTTTTTTAACAAATAAAAAAACTGTAAAGTGGGGCGTGTAATATTATTCGGCCCCTTTACTTTCAGTGCAGCAAACTCACTCCAGAAGGTCAGTGAGGATCTCTGAATGATCCAATGTTGTCCTAAATGACTGGTAATTATAAATAGAATCCACCTGTGTGTAAGGTGGAAGAAGCCACATACAGGACCATTCTGGAAGAAAACCTGTTGGAGTCTGCAAAAGACCTGAGACTGGGATGGAGATTTATCTTCCAACAAGATAATGATCCCAAACATAAAGCAAAATCTACAATGTAATGGTTCAAAAACAAGCGTATCTAGGTGTTAGAATGGCCAAGTCACAGTCCAGACCTGAATCTAATCAAGAATCTGGGGAAATCCTGAAAACTGCTGTTCACAAACGCTCTCCATCCAACCTCACTGAGCTCAAGATGTTTTGCAAGGAAGAATGACCTAGAATTTCAGTCTGCCGATGTGCAAAACGGATAGATACATAGCCCAAGCGACTTGCAGCTGTAATCGCAGCAAAAGTTGGTGCAACGAAGTATTAACTCAAGGGGGCTGAATAATATTGCACGCCCCACTTTTCAGTTTTATGTTTGTTAAAAAAGATTAAAATATACTTCCGGTTCCGGTCCTGGAGATGGCCGCGCGGTGAGCAAGAAGCTCCTGACACCCACCGCTCAATACCCGCAATCTACTCGCCGGAGAACTTCATTCTCGGAGGCGGAAGAGAGGAGAGGTCCCGCAGTACAGAACGGGAGCGCATGGAACCGTGGCTGCGTAGCTCGGGCACAGCTGCCACCGCGAAACGCCTCAACACAGCCTCAGGAGGAAGCGGTAAGATGGCGGCGGGCGGGAGAACAAAGGAGAAAGGCGCAATGGGGCAGCAAACAGGCACGAGACAACAGAGAGGAGATGAGGCCACAAGAAGCCCCCAGACAGGCCAGGCAGCGGCAGCACCGGCTACAGGACAAGTAGCTGACAATCTAATGGAACCCCAGTCACATTTAACAATAGTGGCAGAACTAAAAGCCCACCTCACGGCGGAACTGAGCAAGGCAGTCAGAGACACAGTGCAAACAGCTCTGTCTGAGCTGCAGACCACCACACAGCAACATGAATCTAGGTTAACAGAAGCAGAACAGAGAATCTCTGAATATGAGGATAGAGTGCTAGCTCTTGAGCGGCAGCTGGAAACTGTTTGCAAAGAGTCAACTTGGATGAAAGCTAAATTGGACGATTTAGAGAACAGATCTAGACGTAACAACCTACGGATCGTGGGGATGCCTGAATCTGTTCCACATAATCTTTTGAATGACATATGTGAAATTGATCTGCCCCAAGCCCTGGGCTTTGAGAGGCGGTGCAGGGTGGAGAGGGCACACCGAGTGGGACCCCCCCAGCAAGGGAGACAATTGGCAGAAGTGACGCGCAACATTCAGAAAACGTAAAACCCAGACAGATTATAATGAGATACCTGGATTACAAAGACAAGGAAAAGCTACTAATGGCTTTCAGGAAAAGGCGCCAACCATTACTGCTAAGGGGTTACAAAGTGTTTATATATGGGGATCACTCCCCTGAAGTGGTCAGAAAAAGGAAGGCGTTCAATGATGTTTGCAGCATGTTGTTCAGAAGGGGTACCCAGTTCCAAATGTTATACCCTGCTACACTTAAAGTAGCGGGCAAAGATGGTAAACCAAGATTCTACACAGATGCTAGAGAGGCATGGCGCAAATTGAAGACGAGAGAGGAGGGTGACGCACACCACAGAAGAAGCACAGAAAGGGAAACTGGGCATAGCCGACCCAATAGCACAACCAATGTTCAGGTAGACTTAAGTCCCAGTCGACCCCCAGCAACGGTAGCCTGAAGGACATAACATGAGACTTATACACGGATGACCAGAAGGTCACATTACATCGGATGCCAGCTGAGCCACTGGAATAACAGACTAGACTGACATCGCTAAACGAAGCTCCACTGGGAGGATCTAATAACGCAATCTAGTACGCCATTCACCACTGATCATTAAGGGCACATTTTGAGCCCTCTTCCTTTCTCCCCCCCCCCCCTTTTTTTTTTTTTTTTTTTCTTTTCTTCTCCTCCTTTTTATATATTGAATACACGAGGTCATTATTAACACCTCGGCCGGACCAAGAGGGCGACTCTCACAACGAAAGTCTTTTGGACAGGAGAAGACACATCAAAAAGGCGGGCAACTTATATGTTATCTTATTTTAGTGGCGGGAGGGTGGGAGATATGAAGGAGGAGATTGGCACACAGGATGTCGGAAGCTGTAACTACTCTTGAAAAGAAAGAGAGATCCAGGGGAGGGAAGAGGGGAAACTAATGGGTTTTCTTATGTTAAAAGTTATATGTTGGGAATATTATGTGTTGATGTTACCACATAGGGTTTATATGACAGACCAAGACAGAGCAGAATTTATGAAGGTAGGAGGGATATGTAACTGGATCACACACAGCCAGACTTCCAATTCTGATATAAAATGGTGCAGATTTTATCATGGAACGTGAAGGGCTTAAGATCCCCGGGTAAGCGCTCAATGATCCTTCGACATCTCAAAAAACTACGAGGGGACATTGTGCTCCTACAGGAAACTCATCTAAGGGAGGAGGATCTTTTTAGACTCAAGAAATTTTGGGTGGGAGAGGTAATTGGTTCAGGCGCACTGGACCGAAAAGGAGGAGTGATCATTCTGATTAATAAGACACTGCCACATAGAATTATCTCACACAATAGCCTAGCAGAAGGCCGACATATACACCTACTGATAGAATGTTCAGGCATGACACTAAGCATCATAATATCTACGCCCCTAACGCGGGTCAGGGCCCATTCCTAGAGTCGCTCACACCGCTCATCTTACAAGACACAAAGAATAACATAATAGTCGGAGGCGACTTCAATCTAGTTATGAACACCGACGAAGATAGAAAACAAAATATACCGAGAAGCAGGGCCTCTGGAGGGAGCGGAGACAAAGGTAGCCAAAGGGGTGCGACCCCACTAGCAAGATTTGCATCTGATCTTCATCTCTGGGATATATGGAGGCTGAGAAATCCCCAAGAAAGGGAATTTACCCACTTCTCCCATCGCCATGATTCATGGTCCAGGATAGATGCATTGCTGGTTGGTCGCCACCTCCTAACGAAGGTGGATAATACGGCAATTGGCAACCTAGTGATTTCTGATCACAGTCCAATAAGTATGTCACTGTCAGATGTCTATCCTAGGGGTACTGATATATTATGGCGCTTTCCCACGATATTACAAGATAGCACTGACTTTAAAAAATTGCTAGGAGAATGGTGGACAACGTTCTCATCAGATAACGCACAACACGTAGAAGATAGTGCATTGTTCTGGGAGACCGCCAAAGTGGTATTACGGGGAAAAATTATAGCATATACAAGGAGTAGACGCCGAAAAGTAGAACAATCCTTTGTAGAAAGCAGTGATGCAGTAAGATCAGCATACAGAAGCTTCCTAGATGACCCATCAAACGAAAACAAGCTGGCTTGGCAGCATCAGAGAGATATCTTCAACGAATGGTCAAGACAAAAAGAAATCATGTCTAGGCAGCGCTGGGAAGCTAAATTATATCACTATGGCAATAAAGCGGGCAAGCTACTGGCCAACCTAGCGAGGGAAAGAGGCAATGCACTACAATCTCTGCAATTAAAAACCAGGGGGGTAAGATAACGAAAGATCCGAAACAAATAGTAGAGATACTGGGAAAATATTATGCAAAATTGTATGATACACCATCGGAGAGGGAGGGGGAGACGATTGGCTACGGACATATCCCATGACACGACTCGACGAATCGGCCCTCTTAGACCTCAATAGACCAGTCACGAATGAAGAAGTCTCAGGGGTGATAAAAGAATTGAACGCAAATAAAGCACCTGGCCCGGACGGATTCAGCGGGGGATTTTATAAAGCGATATACCCCATGATTACTCCTACCCTGACGTCCCTCTATAACTTAATTCTACAGGGAGCCCCAATACCTGCTCAAATGAACATGGCACACATAACGCTGATCCCAAAAGGAGGCAAGGAACTAGAACCGGCCAATTACAGACCGATCTCACTAATCAATGTAGATTTTAAAATACTGTCTAAACTGATGGCCAATAGATTAGCGCAACATCTCCCGGGTCTGGTTGGTGCCCACCAGGCAGGATTCGTTAAGGGGCGATCAGCAACGGGTAACATTAGGAGGGCACTATTGACGATTGACTCGATCACATGGGATGGGAAGCCAAAAACAGAAAGAAACCCAGCCATGGTCACGCTGGATGCAGAAAAAGCATTTGATAATGTCCAGTGGCCATGGCTGGGTAAGGTGCTAGATGCGGTGGGACTGAAGGGCCCTTTCAGGACATATCTAGAGGCTCTTTACACGAATCACAAAGCCAGAGTACGCACGCCGGGATTTCTGTCCAGTGTATTTAATCTACACAGGGGAACCCGCCAGGGCTGCCCGATGTCGCCCCTCCTCTTCAATCTGGCAATTGAACCACTTGCCCGTTATTTAACGAGCGGTGATGATTTTGAAGGGATAGCCATTGGCTCTCAAAGGATACGTTCAAATTTCTTTGCAGACGACATAATCTTATACCTAGAAAATCCACTAATAGAATTGCCAGTCATATTGCAAAAGTTAGAGAAATATGGATCCTTTTCGGGGTTCAAGTTAAATAAGACAATGTGAAATACTCTTCTTGACAACAAGAGGGAGACGTGAGATAAGGGAGACAGAAGAACCCGATAAAATCTTTGACATACCAGTAGCCAAGAAATCAATTAGATACCTGGGGATACAGTTAGCACGAAACACTGATTTGATCTATCGTCTAAATTATGAACCACTTCTAGCCAAGATGGAGTTAGACCTTAGTAAATGGGAGGCACTGCCGCTCCCCCTGCTGGGCCGTGGACACTTGCTTAAAATGATGAGCTTTTCTAAGCTCCTCTACCCACTTCAAGCATTGCCTATGTTAATACGCAATAGAGATATACTTAGAATAAACAGGGCATAAGCCAGATTTTTATGGCAGAACAAACGCCCTAGAATTCGCCTGAAAACTCTGATGCTGCCAAAAAAACAGGGAGGTCTGGCCATACCCGATGTACGAAATTATAACTTGATATGCCTGGTCCGTCATATCTTGGACTGGTTGGGTGGGACAAGCAAGTTTTCAGACTGGGAATTGGAATCTGAACTTTGCAGACCATGGAGTTTAGCCTCGATACTACACACGTCGAGATCTAATCTCCCAGACAAGACAAAACACTCAATAGTGACAAGAGACACCATAGCGACATGGAAGATAGTCAGGAAAAAACAAGGTCTCTCTTGGCGAATGTCCAAATTTGTTTCCCTGTGGGCACACCCTGAGTTCCCGCTGGGAAGAGAGAATAGTCTCTATCAAAGATGGAGGTATAGAAAGGGTTGGCGATCTTCTCTGCCGGAAGGAATCCAGATGGTTGACAGGCTTAGAACTGCTACAATCTATGACACTGCCAGAACACCACATGATACAGTTTAAACAATTAGAACACCATATAATGAACAAGCTGGTCAACGTCCAGTCAGAGTGTGTGATGAATACCTGGGACGACTTACTTTCTAGGGGGATAGTCAACACAAGTGTTTCAACCTTATATAAAGATCTGGGGCCCCATATAAATCAGAATACACAACCACGACTCTTCAAGGGGTGGGAAACCAGATTGAATGAGGCAGCACTGGAAACGAAAATTCTAAACGGCTGGAAGCTATTTAGAGAAAATATACTTAATGAACAATGGCAAGACTCTCAATTCCGCCTGATTCACAGGGCAATCTACGGATTCTCAGCATACCAGAAAAAGACAAATAAAGACAGGATACAGGCATGCCCGAAATGCCACACACCAAATACTGATCTATTTCATGGTATATGGGAATGCAGATCAATCCGCCCTCTCTGGTCACACATTGAAGAGGTGGCAGGGAAGTTAGCGGGAGGCCAGAAAGAAATAGGTAGAGACGGATGGCTGTTTCACTGTATAGACAATTCCCATGGTACCAGGAATGAAGGGCGCATATTGCACACTTTGGCAATTTTAACCAAGCGTGCAATATTGCGCCATTGGCTGGACGCCAAGCCGCCCTCGCATGACTCCATATTAAAAGACATCAAGGCAGCAATGAGATCCAAACAAATAGAGGCAGAAACTAATAAAGATGAACTAACAAAAAATTCTTCAACAAGTGGAAGGGCTTTATCGTAACTTATCTTTTGGACGAGGAGATTAAATCAGTGATATGGCCCTTTAGAGACTCTACCTGGTATTCGTTAGAACAGTTACAAGGTAACCTGGGGAGACTAGAGATCCACTAATACACTAATGTACATGATATTGGAGATATGATAAAAAGGCTGTGTAAAATAAAAAAGGTCAGTTACTACTTAATGTAAATATCAGGACCGCCACATATTTGATACGCATATTGGATAAGAATATTTGCTCTGCAAGGGAAGGGAGGGGGAGGGAATTTACTCCAAGTTGGAGATTAGGCGGGTTTGACGTTTGTAACCTGTAATGTTTAATGTGTTGAACAAATTGTGAAAATGTTTGGAAAATCAAATAAAGAGATTTGTTAAAAAAAAAAAAAAAGATTAAAATATCCAATAAATTTCGTTCCACTTCACGATTGTGCCCCACTTGTTGTTGATTAGAATCTATATCTTTATGTTTGAAGCCTGAAATGTGGCAAAAGGTTGAAAAGTTCAAGGAGGCCAAATACTTTCACAAGGCACTGTATGTTCTATCTGATGGCCATGAGTTGGTGTCTGGCCTGTCTAGCATATGTTATGTATTTTACAAAGCACTGCATGACTTTGACGCTATGCTATCTACAGAGTAGTGTCCTCTTGCATGTTGTAAGGAATGGAGAGGGTTGTGCATGTGATATGCCTTTCTGGTCCCTCAGTGTACAAAATTGCACATCAAATAGAGAGGTTTTTCTAATGGGCTTCTCTGCTCTCCAACATCACCTACTGTCATTGACAAATCAATGTTATAGCAATCTATCTGAAAGTCACACGTCCTAAAAACATAAACTTGTATTTCCTGTACCACATTTGTTTGAATTTGACTTATTTTGTGACAACTATTAAACTTTTTTATTTTCTTCCCAGGTTTGCCAGTCTGCCCAGAATTAACAAGAGAGCACATCCCACGTACTAGAGATGTTGGGCACTTTTTGTCGGTCAAAGGAACTGTTATTCGGACCAGTCTGGTGAAAGTCCTTGAGTACGAGCAGGACTTTATGTGCCACAAATGTAAACATATCATTACAGTCAGAGCGGATTTTGAGCAGAATTACTCCTTCTCTCCTCCTGCTTCTTGTACCAACGAAGAAGGATGCAACTCCAGCAAATTTACCTGTCTTTCAGACGTGTCTTGTCCAGCCAGTTGCAGAGATTACCAGGAGATCAAGATTCAGGAGCAGGTGACAACTATTAAATGAGGTGTAAAAGGGAGACATGAGACTATCCTGTTCTTTGTAGGAGCAGTATAGTATTATAATTATTTTTTATTTATTTATATAGCGCCATTAATATTATGGTGCTGTACATGAGAAGGGGTTACGTATAAAATTATAGATAGTTTACAGTAAAAAAATGAACAATGACAGACTGCTACAGAGGGGAGAGGACCCTGCACTTTCGGGCTTACTTTCTACAGGATATTGGGGAGGATACAGTAGGTGAGGGGTGCAGCAGCTACGGTGGTAGTGAGGTGACAGCGTGGTCATTGCAGGCTGTAAGCTTTCCTGAAGAGATGGGTTTTCAGGTTCAGTCTGAAGGATCTGAACATGGTGGATAATCTGATATGTTAGGGCGCAGAATTCCAGAGGATTGGGGTTATACGGGAGAAGTCTTGGAGGCCATTGGGTTGTGGAGCAGAGGAAGTGGTCTTGGGAAGACTAGATTACGTGATGAAATGTATTGGGAGATTAGTTTGCAGATATAGGGAGGAAACAGGTTATCGATGGTAGGTCAGTGTTAGTAGTTTGAACTGGATTCATTGGGGAATTGGGAGCCAGTGGAGGGATTTGCAGAGGGGAGAAACAGGAGTAGCGAAGAGAAAGGTGGATTAGTCAGGAAGCAGAATTGAGGACAGAATGGAGAGGTGCCAGAGTGTTGGCAGGGAGGCTACAGAGGTGGATGTTGTAGTAATCAAGGTGGGAGATGATGAGGGCATGTACAAGCATTTTAGTATATTGAGGGATGAGAAAAGGCAGATTCTGGAAATATTTTTGAGCAGGAGGTGGCAAGGTTTGGATGTGTGGTTTGGAGGAAGGGCAGAGCCAAGAGTTACTCCGAGGCAGTGGATTTCAGGTGTGGGGAGAGCGTGATGCCATTTATCGTGGTAAATAGATCAGGTAGGGAAGATACATGAGATGCAGGGAAGATAATGAGTTCGGATTTATCCTCGCTGATCATTAGGGAGTGAGAGGTGTTGGAGGTGTATGGCTGACAGACACTCCAGGATTCTGGAAAGCAGAGAGTTGACATCTGGGCCCGAGAGATAAATCTGTATGTCATTGGCGTACAAGTGGTACTGGAAGCCATAGGACTGTATGAGTTGTCCTAGAACAAGGGTGTAGATGGAGAAAAGTAGGGGTCCCAGGACAGAGCCTTGCGGGACTCCCAACAGAGAGAGGGCAGGATAACGAAGTAGTGTAGGAGTGGGAAATGCTAGTGGGAAACATGAGGAGATCCAGGATTGGGCAAGGTCTTAGGCTGCCTTCACACTTGCAGATGGATCTGCAGCGTTTTGCAGATGCATCTGCAAGTGTGAGCATGCTGACCGCGGCCCCTATGTTTATAATAGGGCGCACGCGGTGTGAAAGCTCTCATTCACTCCTATATGTGTACTGTCAGCAGGCGTATGCCTGCTTACAGATCACACTCTCCCGCCCGCAGCATGGACGCTACATCTCGCGTCCACAGTGCGGACGGGAGTGTGTGATCTGTCAGCAGGCATACGCCTGCTGACAGTACACATATAGGAGTGAATGAGAGCTTTCACACCGCGTGCGCCCTATTATAAACATAGGGGCCGCGGTCAGCATGCTCACACTTGCAGATGCATCTGCAAAACGCTGCAGATCCATCTGCAAGTGTGAAGCCAGCCTTAGATACTAGCGGAAGAGAGAGTGTGTAGCAGGAGGCAGTGGTGGATTGTGTCAAAGATGAAGAACAGGTCTAGAAGGAGGAGAATGGAGAATTGTCTGTTAGTTTTGGCTTTAAGTTGTTAGTAATTTTGGTCAGGGCAGTTTTGGTGGAATGATGGGACCAGAAGCCAGATTAGAGGTTGTCAAAGAGAGACTTAGGGTACCGTCACACGGTGCGACGGCACCGGAGATGGCGGCGACGGGCGGGAGCGCGGACGGTTTTTGGCACCCCGCCAGCGTCGCCGTCCCCCATTTGCATGGGGCGACACCACCGGTGACGCCCCGGCGATCTGATAGGCAGCATCACCGCTGGGGTTTATAAAAACCCCAGCGGCGATGCCTTAACATGGGAGCCTACAGTTCCCATCGCCTGGCAGATCGCCGTCGGCCGCTTACATGGGGCGATGTGTACACATCGCCCCAGAGTGGTTGCCTGGTTTCAGAGCTCTGCTCTGAAACCAGGCGACCACTAAAAGGCATCACCATCGCCTATTTACATTAGGCGACGCAGGGGTGATATCGATGCCAATAGGCCACGCCCATGCATCGCCTTAGAAATCGGCGGTCCCGTCGCACCATGTGACGGTACCCTTAGATGAGAGATGAGAAGAAAGTTGAGCATGATCATGCTGCTCAAGGAGCTTGGAAGCAAACAGGAGCAGGGATATGGGGCGATAGCTTGGCATAGCAGTCGGCTCAAGGTTTAGTTTTTTGAGGAAGAGTATGATGGTGGCATGTTTGAAAGCAGAGGGAAGGTGTTGTGAATTCATTAAGGAGGACTTCTGGTTGTGAGCTCCCTCCGGTGGTGGTTGCTGGTAATGGTGCTGGCTGTGTAATGAAGAGTTCCACAGCTGATCTTGATGATTGGCAGTCAAGTTCAGATTGGAGTATATAGTGGTTTGAAGCTGATCAGTCCTTGCCAGTTGTGAATGTTCCTGAAGCTGTCCACACCTTTTCCTGGTTTCTCCTGGTCTGCTGAAATCCTTGCAAGCTAAGTGAATGTTTTTTGTTACTTGTGGCGCACATGTTGTGTGCTTGTGGATCTGTTTTCAGTTTATCTTGTTCTGAGTTGTGGGTTTGAAATTTACCTGCTCTCAGTCACTGTGTTTCCCCGAAAATAGGGCACCCCCCGAAAGTAAAGCATGCTTGGGGGCGCCCTACCTCCTAATATAAGGCACCCCCCGATTATAAGGCGTACCTGCGGACTGTGGTGGCCCCAGCTCTCCGGTGTCCACGCTCTCCTGATTCCCGCTGTAGCTGCTGATCTCCGCCCAGGTCAGGAGCCCTGCGCCAATTACAGCGTAGGAACCGTGAGCCAATCCGCGGCCAGCTGACGTGCATGGCCTCTGATTGGCTCACGGTTCCAGGGCTGATTGGCTCACGGTTCCTGCACTGCAATTGGCACAGGGCTCCTGACCTGGGCGTAGATCTGCAGCTACAGTGGGAATCCGGAGTGCGGAGGCCACCGGAGAGCGGGGAGACACTGGTAAAAATCGGTTTGTGTGTATGGGTATGGGTATGGGTGTGTTTGTGTTGTGTGTGTGTGTTGTAAGAGGGCAAGGGGACGCATAGTGGATGGCAGGTATGTGTCACATGCCTACCTGAGGTCTGTGATGTAAGCCGGCATTAGCATCTCTTAGTGGAGAGCAACACTGAGGGAGTTGTTAGTAACCAAGGGGCCGGCTTATGAGTCCTGAGAGTGACGGGCGGGTCCAGGACTCACATACCCTCCCAGGGGAGTGGTGTCCGGCTATGTAAGGGAGGTTGGACTTAGGCACAGGGGAAAGTGATTAGGATTCTGTGTTTGCTGTGTGTGTTTTTCCCTGTGGAATGGTTTATGAGCAAATAAACCCTTCTGGTCTCACCTATGCAAAGCTGCCTCCTCGTGCTTCCTGACGTCGCCAGCGAGCCGCTCCGTTACAATTGGTGGAGTTGAATGCGGGCACAGCTCCCAGCAGAAGACGTGAGACCGGTGGGCTTTGGTGTTTATGTCCTGGGTGAAGTCTGTCCTGACTCAGTCACAGCCTCCGGAGATCATGGAGGAGCTGATGAGACACTTGGTACAGGCTCAGCAGGCCCAGCAGGCTCAACATCTCCAGCTCTTACAACAGCAACAGGCGGCCCAGCAAGAGACCACCAAGCTGCTGACACAGCAGATCCAACTCCAACGTCAGCAACAGCAAGACCAGCATCAGCAGCAGCAGCAGCAGATCGATATCCTGGCTGAGGCGGTCCGGAGCACGTCAGCAGAGACAAGGTCAGTGGGCGATTTTTCTATTAGAAAAGCTGTGAGAGGAGCCCTGCAGAAAATGACTCCAGGAGATGACATAGAGGCTTTTCTGACTGTTTTTGAGCGTGTTGCAGAGAGAGAGGGGCTCCCACCAGCACAGTGGTCAGAGGTGCTGGCGCCATATCTATCCGGGGAGCCTCAGAAGGCTTATTATGATTTGGCCCTGCAAGACGCTAAGGAATATAGCAAGTTAAAAACGGAGATACTAGCCCGCCTGGGGTGACAATGACTGTGAGGGCGCAGCGGGTTCACCAATGGGCGTATCATCGAGACAGACCGCCTCGCTCCCAAATGTTCGACCTGTTGCACTTGGTCCAGAAATGGCTGCAGCCGGAGAGCTCTACGCCAGCACAGATGGTGGAGCGTGTCGTGATGGATCGGTTTGTACACTCCCTGCCACGATCCGTTCAGACCTGGGTTGCCCAGGGTGATCCCCAGAACGCGGATGACCTTATCGGGCTGGTGGAGAGATACCAGGGGATGGAAGGGCCTGGGGCCAGATTGCCCGCTCCTTACTGGGGGACCCAGCCGCGGGCCGAGGCCCAAAAGGGGGTGGGGCGTCCAAGGTCCCTAAGGGCGGGGGAGGCGGTGCCCAAGGTCCCTACGGGCGAGATCATATGTTGGAGATGCCATGGTCCAGGCCACATTGCGGCACGGTGTCCCTTGACCCCTGAACAGATGGATTGCAGCATGGGTCGCCGCTGTTCTTATTTTGCATACTCAGTCTGCAGTATGACCAGTATATCCAGCGAAGGGCCCCCAGCGTGTCCGGTGAAAGTGAACGGGAGGAGCGTGGTCGGGCTGTTGGACTCCGGGAGCCTCGTTACTCTGGTGAGGGACTTCCCGTCACTTATCCTGGTCCCTGGGAAAAGGGTCGGAGTGCGGTGTATCCACGGTGACGCCAAGGACTATCCAGTAGCTCGAGTGGACATTGAGACGGCACATGGGGTGAGGACTCATGAAGTCGGAGTCGTCCAGGACTTGCTACACCCCATCATTATCGGCCGGGACTTTTGTTTATTTTGGCAGCTGTGGGGGCAGGGTCCGGGAGTGGGGCCCGTGGAAACGACCTCTCCCCACTCTGACATGGCTGAGTTCCCGCTTGGTGTCCTCGTAGGGGATGAGGAGGAAGCACCGCCCGAGACCACGGTACTGAACTTGGGGGCGACCAGGGAGAACTTTGGGACAGCCCAACATAAAGACCTGACTCTAAGGGAAGCATTCAATAGTGTCACGGTCATTAACGGGGTCCCACAGGAGCCAGGGAGCGACACTAGGTTCCCCCATTTTATGCTAAGTGAGGAATTGTTATACCGGGTGACGAAGGTGAAGGACGACCGGGTGGAACAGTTGTTAGTACCCGGGCCGTATCGGCAGCAAGTACTCAACATGGCCCATTCCCATGTCTTAGGGGGTCATCTAGGGGTAGAGAAAACACAGGACCGGATACTGCAACGGTTCTATTGGCCTGGGTGTCACCGGGAGATAGCGAGATACTGCCGATCTTGCCCTACCTGTCAAATAACCACCCCTACCAGGCACTTTCGTAGTCCCCTGGTACCATTACCCATCATCGAAATCCCCTTTGAGAGAATAGCTATGGACTTGGTGGGGCCCCTGGTGAAATCGGCTCGGGGTCATCAGTATATCTTAGTTATCCTGGACTATGCCACCCGATACCCCGAAGCGATTCCCTTACGCAACTCCTCGGCGAAGAGCATAGCTAAGGAGCTGGTTCAGGTGTTTTCTCGCACGGGGTTACCAAAAGAAATCCTGACAGATCAGGGTACCCCCTTCATGAGTAAGGTGATGAGCGAGTTGTGCAGGGTCCTTCAGATCACCCAGCTGAGGACTTCTGTATACCATCCTCAAACAGACGGCCTTGTCGAGAGGTTCAACAAAACCCTCAAAGGCATGTTAAGGAAAGTGGTAGAGAAGGATGGGAAGGACTGGGACTGTCTCCTACCGTATCTGCTGTTTTCCATTCGGGAGGTTCCACAGGCTTCCACGGGTTTCTCACCATTCGAGCTCCTGTATGGACGACATCCACGCGGTCTCTTAGATGTAGCCAAGGAAACCTGGGAAGCCGAAGTCACACCTCATCGGAGTGTCATTGAGCACGTCGCTATGATGCAGGAGAGAATGGAGAAAGTGATGCCGATCCTAAGGGAACATCTCCTGCGGGCCCAGGAGGCTCAGGCCCGAGTCTACAACCGCTCCGCCAGAATCCGGCAGTTTCATCCCGGGGACCGGGTCCTGGTCCTGATACCCACAGTGGAAAGCAAGTTCCTCGCCAAATGGCAAGGGCCATATGAGGTCGTTGAGAAGCTCGGCGAAGTGAACTACAAGGTCCACCAACCGGGACGAAGGAAGTCGTACCAAATCTATCATATCAACCTCCTCAAGGCATGGCGAGATCGGGAGGCCCAAGATGTGCCCTGCTCGGTGGGCAGGCCGGTGAACGACATTGAAGCCGTGACCATAGCGGACACCCTCTCCGAAAGCCAGAAACAGCAGTGTAGAGAGCTGTTACAGCAGAACAGGAATTTGTTCACAGAGCTGCCAGGGTGCACCACCGTGGTAGAACATGACATTCTGACGGAACCACAGGTGCGGGTGAACCTGAAGCCATATAGGATACCCGAGGCCCGACGGGAGGTGATCTCCAAGGAGGTGGCCCGGATGCTGAAATTGGGTGTGATAGAGGAATCCAAGAGTGGTTGGTCAAGCCCCATAGTATTGGTACCGAAACCCGACGGCGAATGGAGATTCTGTAACGATTATCGAAAACTGAACGAGGTCTCCAACTTTGACGCCTATCGCATGCCGCGAGTCGACGAGCTGATCGAGCGCCTGGGACCCGCCAGGTACATCACTACCCTAGACCTCACCAAAGGGTATTGGCAGATCCCTATGGCATCGGGAGCCAAAGAGAAGACCGCGTTCTCTACGCCGGATGGGTGCTTTCACTATGTCCGAATGCCGTTTGGATTGCAGGGGGCCCCAGCCACTTTTCAAAGGGCCATGGATCGGATCCTCATGCCGCATAAAGACTACGCCGCTGCCTATCTGGACGATATTGTGGTTTTCAGCCTCGACTGGCAGAGCCATCTGGTGAAGCTCCAAGCGGTGCTGGATGCTCTGAGGACGGCGGGGTTTACGGTAAACCCAAAGAAATGTGCCCTGGGGAAGTCCGAGGCCAAATACCTGGGATATGTTGTCGGCAGAGGCATGATCAAGCCCCAAATCACAAAGGTCGCAGCGATCCAGCAGTGGCCGCGACCCTCGTCTAAGAGACAAGTCCGAGGCTTCCTGGGTATAGTCGGATACTACAGGCGGTTCATCCCTGAGTTTGCTGTAATGGCTGCACCCTTGACTAACCTCTTGAAAGGGACTAAGTCGTCTATGGCTCAGTGGACGACGGAGGCGGAAGCTGCCTTTTCGGGATTGAAAGAGGCTCTCTGTAGGCGACCGGTCTTGCTCGCTCCCGACTTCAAGAGGGAATTTGTTCTCCAAACGGATGCCTCAGATAACGGTTTGGGGGCAGTCCTGTCCCAGGAGATTCAGGGGGAGGAACACCCGGTCCTCTACCTGAGCAGGAAACTGTCCCCTAGTGAGATGCGTTATTCCGTGATTGAAAAGGAGTGCCTGGCCATAAAGTGGGCGGTGGACACACTACGTTACTATTTGTTGGGGCGACAGTTCCGGTTGGTGTCTGACCATGCCCCTCTCCGGTGGTTGAGGGACTCGAAGGGGAAAAACGCGAGGGTCACTCGTTGGTTTTTGGCCCTGCAGGACTTTCGTTTCCGAGTGGAGCACCGGGCGGGAAAGCTCCATGGCAACGCTGATGCTCTCTCCCGTATCCCCTGTTTGGTTGTCCGCGGTGCCGAGCCCGACGGCTTTCGGCAGAGGGGGGAGGTGTGTAAGAGGGCAAGGGGACGCATAGTGGATGGCAGGTATGTGTCACATGCCTACCTGAGGTCTGTGATGTAAGCCGGCATTAGCATCTCTTAGTGGAGAGCAACACTGAGGGAGTTGTTAGTAACCAAGGGGCCGGCTTATGAGTCCTGAGAGTGACGGGCGGGTCCAGGACTCACATACCCTCCCAGGGGAGTGGTGTCCGGCTATGTAAGGGAGGTTGGACTTAGGCACAGGGGAAAGTGATTAGGATTCTGTGTTTGCTGTGTGTGTTTTTCCCTGTGGAATGGTTTATGAGCAAATAAACCCTTCTGGTCTCACCTATGCAAAGCTGCCTCCTCGTGCTTCCTGACGTCGCCAGCGAGCCGCTCCGTTACAGTGTGTATGGGAGGCTGCAGTGGGATGTACCATATATAAGACAACCCCCCTCCCCCTTCCCCAAAAAAATAAGACATGGTCCACCTTTGGGACAAAAAAAGAATATAAGACTATGTCTTATTTTCGGGGAAACATGGTAGGGAGTTTTCTTCCTGGACAGAAATTGCTATTCACTGTTATCTGCTATTTCCAGTGTTGTTGGTATTGGTACTTGTTTATTCTTGTTTGATTCACAGAAGTTCTGAAAATATAGAGGGTGGCGAGTCTTAGGGTACCTTCACACGCGGAAATGTTGCTAGGCAATTTCACTGGCAATTTGCTGGTTGCAGTGAAATCATGGACACATTGTTCTATTTTGTTGCTGTGTAGAAATAGAACAATGTGTCCATGATTTCACTGCAACCAGCAAAATGCCAGTGAAATTGCCTAGCAATGTTGCCGCGTGTGTAGGTACCCTTAGTGGACTCAGGGTAATTTTTAACACTATCTGCTGTTGGAGTTTTTTTTTTACAGTATTTTAATACTGACTGGAAGAGTATTCTATCCTGTCTTTACGATCTAGCTAGTGTGGCCTCTTTTGCTGAACTCTATATTCTGCCTGTGTGTGTCTTTTCCTCTCCTGTTTCCCAGTTAATATCTGTGGGGGGCTTGCTGTTCTTTTGGGGTTCTGCTCTGAAGCAAGATAGGTTTTCCTATTTTCATCTCTACGGGTAGCTAGTTCTCCGGCCGTGTTGAGGTATCTAGGGCATGCTTAGTTACATCCCACGGCTACTTCTAGTTGCGGTGTTTAGTCAGGTGTCGCGGTCAGTATAGTTACCAACGACGTCTGTGGAATCTTCATGTTACTCCTAAGTCATCAGATCATAACAGGAAAGTACTAGAAGTTAGCAATAAGGAACTTGGTTAGGGCTGGGATAAGCCTGTTGATGAGGTTGGGGAGGAGATGGGATGGGTCAAGTGCACACGTGGTGAGGTTTGATTTGGAGACGAGATGAGAAAGCTCTCCTTCAATGATGGTGGAGGAGGTTATGAGGGAAGGACAGAGGCCTGGTATATGGAGTGGTTGAAGTGGTGGTAAGGCTTGCCTTGTTTGCTCGATATTATTTTTGAAGTGTGTGGCGAAGTCCTCAGCAGAGATGAGGGAAGTCGGAGGTGGCAGTGGTGGGCGGAGGAGAGTGTTAAATGTGCTGAACAGCTGTTTGAGGTTGTAGGATAGGGAAGATACAAGGTTTGTGAAGTAGGTCTGTTTAGTAGAGGGGAGGGCTCAATTAAACACGAGTGTTACTTGTTTGAATGCAGTCAAATCACCTTACAAGTGTGTTTTCTTCCAACGCTGCTACGCTGTTTTCTGTTGAGGTTGTTGTGCAAGGGTTGCCTATTGATTTGTTGCACTTTGCCATGCATGAGAGGATCGACTGAGTCAATGGTTGATGTGAGGGTGGCATTATAGAACGCGGTGGCACTGTCTGTGTCATGGAGTGAAGATATGGCAGACAGGGGTAGAATAGAGTCAGAGAGTGTGTGAATGTGTAGATGTGCAAGGTTTCTGCGAGGCTGTGCTAGTGGCTGGACATGGGGGACAGGTGAGGAAGAACAAGGATGAGAAAGTGAGTAGTTGGAGGTCAGATAGGGGGAGAGGTGAGGGTTGTGAGATTAGATAGGGAACAGAGGTGGATGAAGATCTAATGTATGTCCGTCTGTGTGGGTGGCTGTGGAGTCCAAAGGGTGAAGTAAGCAACAGGAGTTTGGAGGCTGCTGAGTGGCGTGTGTCAGTAGGGATAATGAAGTTACCCATGATGATGGTGGGAATGTCAGCACTTGCAGGGCTGTGGAGTCAGTCAGTGCCCATTTTAGGTGGAGTTGGATTCAGAGGAATTGAGGAGTCTGAGTCAGATATGATGGCCACTTATCACGTCCCATCATCGTTTCGATATTGTATACAACGGCACGGGACCGCGCACTTTTTGGCTGAAATCCAAGATCGCATAGGAGCTGTCACACAGGGAGATATCGGCAGGCAACACGACTGCGATGTCTACGGCCCCTTGTACGAGCGACCCAGGGAATGACCATTTAACATGGGAGTGAGTAGGGGAAGTTGCTCTCCAAGTCGGTGTTGGGCTGTCACACAGAACGATCCTGCCAGATCGTCCATCCAATATTGGGCAGTTAGAGAGCCTACACAATTCTTCCCCGATATCGTTTTGGCATCGTTCTTGCATCGAATTGCACATTTACAACACACAACGCACAAACGATATCGGCGCAAACGCACTAACCACGTGACTTTTTATCGAAGTTGGACGATGATATCGGGACGTGTAACGTAGGATTACTGACTTCACACCCATAGTTGTGGTGTCTGAGTCGGTGTCCATTTTGGTGGAAATTCAAGGAAACTGAAGAGTCTGTGTCGGATGTTTAGCATACAGACTCCACAGCCCTCAGCAGAGAGTAAGAGAAGAAGTCAAATGGAGAATTGGTCAATAAAGGCAGGGGCAGAGCCCAAAGGTCCGTATATAAGGGCCATTTGCAGATTAGAGGAAGAGTAGATATGTGTTATAAGGGCCATTTGCAGATTAGAGGAAGAGTAGATATGGACAACGTTCACTTCAAAAGGAGGAAAGATAGGGGAGGGTAGAGGTTAGATTGAGTTGAAGGTGCAGTTGGTAGAAAGGAGGAAACAGCATTCCTCCACCATATCTGTTGCCAGGGCAAGGAGTGTGGGGAAAGTGGAGGCTGCCATTGCTCAGTGTAGCAGGGGAGGCTATGTCACAGGGTGTCGGCTATATCTCAGTGAGGTCCAGGAAGGAAAGGTGACTGGAGGTAAAGTGGTCATGGAACGCCTGGAGTTTGTTGCAGATGGAGTGTGCATTCCAAAGTGCTCCAGGGGGGTGGGGGTCAGGGGCACACGTTTTATCTGTGAGTGATTGCAGTAGTTTATCTTAGTTTGATAGAGATAGGGGTGAGGATAAGTGGAAATTATGAGGTGGGGGGGAGGTAAGAGAGATAATTATTTGCAAAATTTGTTACCAGCAGTGAGGAGAAGCAGATTCAAGGAGGATAGTGGCGGGCTTATTTTATATTTTAGTAGCAGAGATCTGAGCTTAAAGAGGTGGTGGGGATAAGAGGGAGATAATTATTTGGTTTGAGGGCGCTGGAGTTTGCGGATACCGAATGAGAGTGAGGAATAGTGGAGCAAGAACTGGAAGGGCAAATGTGAGCATGATGAAAGAGCAGAGTGAGAAAAGAAAAGGCAAGTACCGTATATACTCGTGTATAAGCCGACCCTCCTACTTTTGCCCCCAAAACCTGGGAAAACCTATTGACTCGTGTATAAGCCGAGGGTGGACCCCAGCACAGGTATACAGCAGCCTCCCCAGTGGTAGTATACAGCAGCCTCCCCAGTGGTAGTATACAGCAGCCTCCCCAGTGGTAGAATACAGCAGCCTCCCCAGTGGTAGAATACAGCAGCCTCCCCAGTGGTAGAATACAGCAGCCTCCCAGTGGTAGAATACAGCAGCCTCCCCAGTGGTAGTATACAGCAGCCTCCCCAGTGGTAGTATACAGCAGCCTCCCCAGTGGTAGTATACAGCAGCCTCCCCAGTGGTAGTATACAGCAGCCTCCCCAGTGGTAGATACAGCACCCCCATGATATACAGCAGCCTCCCCAGTGGTAGTATACAGCAGCCTCCCCAGTGGTAGTATACAGCAGCCTCCCCAGTGGTAGTATACAGCAGCCTCCCCAGTGGTAGTATACAGCAGCCTCCCCAGTGGTAGTATACAGCAGCCTCCCCAGTGGTAGTATACAGCAGCCTCCCCAGTGGTAGTATACAGCAGCCTCCCCAGTGGTAGTATACAGCAGCCTCCCCAGTGGTAGTATACAGCAGCCCCAGAGGTATATACTGTACAGCAGCCTCCCCAGTGGTAGTATACAGCAGCCTCCCCAGTGGTAGTATACACCAGCCTCCCCAGTGGTAGTATACAGCAGCCCCAGAGGTATATCACTGTATCAGCAGCCCCAGTGGTAGTATACAGCAGCAGCCCCAGTGGTAGTATACAGCAGCAGCCCCGGTGGTAGTATACAGCAGCCCCAGAGGTAGCCCCCCCATATCAGTATACAGGGCCCCCCCCCCCTTGGGTAGCAATCCTGTAAAGGAAGAGATTAGTATACTTATCCCTGCCGCTGTCCCGCCGCCGCCATCGCGCTCCTCCGTCTTCATCCAGCGTCTTCCGGCTTCCTCCTCTGGCGCGCAGACAATGACGTCATTGCCTGCGCCCATTGGAGGAAGCCGGAAAGAAAGACGGATGAAGCCGGAGGAGCGCGATGGCGGCGGTGGGACAGCGGCAGGGATAAGTATACTAATCTCTTCCTTTACAGGATTGCTACCCAAGGGGGTGGGGGGCCCTGTATACTGATATGGGGGGGGGGGGTCTGCTGTATACTGTATACAATGTATACAGTATACAGTGACTCGCGTATAAGCCGAGGGGGGGACTTTTCAGCCCAATTTTTGGGCTGAAAAACTCAGCTTATACGCGAGTATATACGGTATATTGAGTGGAGAGTGGTATAGTATGTGGACAGGTCTGCATTGCTAACAGGAGCGATTGGAGAATATGGACATGAAGGCTCAGTTTGTTAAAGGGAACCAACCACCTAAAAATCCCTATCTAACCTATAAATATCTGTCCCTGGAGCCTAAAATTACTATTCTAACCATCCGTTACTGACTAAATCTACCTAACTAGATGCACAATAAATCACTTTTTATACTTACCAAATCCTTGTCTGATGGGCGTTCCTCCAGGGTCTTTGACCGATAGGCGGGTCGCACCCGCCTCGCTGCTGTCCATCTTCTTTCAAGGATTCAAATTACCCGCCCATCGCGTCCTCGCAATGAGCGGGTCACGTGCTGCAGGCCCCGCGTCACTTCCGCCCGCCGCGTCGCTGGGTTTATGATGCGCCCAGGCTGGCTTCAGCATGCCATCTGCGCATGCTCTGAAGCCGGCTTGGGTGTACCAGTGACGCCCAGGCCTGAGGGAGAATCTGCTTCTAGTGAACATATTTTTATGCCACTTGTGCTGATAACACTCACATTTTCATATATAAACTGCTTTTTAGGTACAGAGGCTGTCTGTGGGCAGTATTCCCCGATCCATGATGGTGGTTTTAGAAGACGACCTGGTTGATGGCTGCAAATCTGGTAATTTGTTAATCTGTTAAATTTAGAATTTTATTATTTTAGGGACATTTCCCCTTCTTTACCTTCTCTGGATTGTGGATATTGTAATCTCAACTTGTAAAACTTAGGTCTGCAGTTGGCTCTGCTGTGCAATCACATGGAGAGAAAAATATCTAAATATACACTGGCGATCAAAATTGGAGAACACACAATCTCCTTAATGTTAAGGTTATTGTGTTGTCCTAACATGAGTAAAATAGCAGTATTTGAAGCTTATTTCGTAATTTATTGTTAGCCCTCTGTATATGTGTTATGCTTATTGTTTGTAAAAGACTTACACCTGTCCTAATTTATAACCTGCCAGTCAACATCTTGTGACGTACAATAGGTGTTGTTATAATAATTGAACAGAGATCTATTGTTATTCTATGTCTGTATAAGGAGTTCTTAAATACCGTATATGCATTATTGCGTAGTAATTGGGAGCCTCGTATTCACTGCACTTGCTTTTGTCAGTCATTAGGTTTTTTTTTTTTCTGTGTATATTTGTTCCTAATAAATTACTGTATATACTTTTCTAATCAAATGTGGTGATCCCAATTTTTTGGCAAAATCTTTTCTCTTTCCATATCCATTGCTTTACTTATGCCATTGGATATTATAATGGAGTGGTGCCCTCCCCCTCCTACATAACAAATATGGCGCCCGCGGTAATGGCCTATTGCGCACTACTGTCAGCGGTGCTGCAGTAGCATGAAACAGACTCCAGGAACGCGTCACACATCGCCAACGTAAACGCAGTCCATCGAATACAATGCTGAATGAGGAAGTGCACCTTTGTTTACCCAGCGTGTGTAGACGCAGTTGCTGACCGTCACCAATCCAAAGTTGGCAGGAGCTCCAGTAACTGCGCCTGCACACATCGGGTATGAGTGGGTGCACTTTCTCACACACCATCTTTGTACACCTATGTATGCAATGATGTTGTTGCATGACCTGGTCATGCCGCCACCATCTTTGTACACCACAAAGCGAGGAGAGCGCACAAGGGGGGCATAAAGAAGGCAGCGAGAACACACAGGAGGGGCAGAGAGTGATGGGTGTGCAAATATGACACTTGCAGTACTGGCATCGGTGCTGCAGCTGCCCAAAACCGCCACCACCTGAAACCCCTGCAGCCGCTGGCACATCACCCGAGTGAGTGCACATGCGTATACCCCCAACGCATGTACACTTACTCAGGCAGCCACCAGTTTTGGACACCTGGGTATACAAAGATGTTGGTCATCTTTGGACACCAGAGAGGGGGAGAGCCCGGGGGAGGGGGGGGTGATAGGCAGAAAAAGTGGCCATGGGAAGGGTGAGCACAAAGGGGGGAGAGAGAACACATGGTGTAGATAGCTCAAAGGAGAAAGCATGGGGAGAGAGGTTGCATACAGGGTGAAAGCACATGAAGACGGCACACGATGGGAAGACAGGGTAATGGGGAGAACACAGGTAGGAGAGAGAGCACACACAGGTGGCAGACAGGTCAAAGGAGAGGGCACGGAGGGGAGAAGACACCACAGGGGAAAAGGTGGGCACCGCGCCCAACGCCGCAGAGCCCGCCCCCATTGTGACATCACTGCCCTCACAGTCAAACTTTTTCTTGCACAGATAATCATTATTTTCTCCTTCGCCTCATTGGGGGACACAGGACCGTGGGTGTTATGCTGCTGTCCACTAGGAGGCGACACTAAGCAGAATCTGCAAAAGAGTTAAGTGGCTCCTCCTCTACAGCATATACAGCCTAGAGCAGGAAGAGCTTCTCCAGTTTTTGCTTAGTGTCGAAGGAGGCACACCTACATCTATTTTTTCTTCCAATGAAGAAAAGTGGGTCCGGCGTGGCCCCCGGCATGCTCCCTCCTCGGCCACCCACTGTTGGGGCGCTGGGTTGAGGTTGAGAATCCATACATATGCCGTACTCCTTTCTCGGCCTCCCACTGTTGGGTTGCTGGGTTAAAGTTGAGACAGCCCAGCATAACATCCACCTTCCTCACTCCCTCGGGGTCCTGAGTTGAAGCCAGAGCTGGACTTTCTGCCAGATGACGTCCCCCTAATCACCCTCTGGGTGCTTAGGCTGAGGCACCACAGGTATCAGCAGCACATGCTGCATTCTGGGCTGGGACTCTGGATGGATGCCTGCAGAAGCACAGGCTCAGAGACGACCCCCTAATCTCCCTATGGGTCATTAGGCTGGGCACCACAGGTACCAGCAGCACATGCTGCACTCTGGGCTGGGATTCTGGAGCAGTCCCCCCTAATCACAGCAGTCCCCCTAATCACCCTGTGGGCTATTAGGCTGAGGCACCATAGGTACCAGCAGCGCAGCTGCACTTATCTACCCCAGGATCCTGGTGGGGTCCGGGTACAGCCCCACTCAGCCCTGCAGGGCCAGAGGTGTCTACCTGTCCCCCCTTCTCCCTGCACAGCTTCCACAGCCCAAGGCAGGGAGAAGAGGTACTCAGCTTCCCCTACGCTGCCCTGCAAGAGCAGGCAGCAAGGTACCTGGGGTGGCAGGGACCCGTCATGGCCCCCCTCGCTGCCAGACCGGCGGTTCTGGATCCATCCCGGACCTCCGCGCCGACCCCCCCCGCCATTGCGGGGCCGCAAATCACGCTAGGCCCCGGCTTCAGGCCTAGCGTGGAAGGCACCGCCTATCCCCGCCCACCGCCCCGCCCTCCGGATCGCGTCAAATGACGCGGCGCCGCATCACGGAGAGGGGCGGGAAGTTCCTTTGGGCGCTTGTTATGCGCGCCCATTCAGGTTCCCGCCCCCTCCTTGTTCCTCCCGGCGGCGCCAAAAACGCTCTGGGCGCCATTAGGATGTGGGCACAGCACACTGTTAGGCACGGCGGCCATATACAGTGTGTTATGGCTATGGGGGCATATATCAGACCAGCAGGGATTGTCTCCCTGCTGCAGCTCTCTGCCCCCTGCACACCATGAGTGACAGGCTGTGGGCACAGCACACTGTTAGGCACAGCGGCCATATACAGTGTGTAATGGCTATGAGGGCATACAGGTTATGGGGGCATATATCAGACCAGCAGGGTTTGTCTCCCTGCTGCAGCTCTCTGCCCCCTGCACACCATGAGTGACAGGGGGGGGGGCAGATGCAGGGCTGTCAGCAGGGATATGAGTCCCTGCTGCAGCCTCCTCTCCCCCTGTACACCATGTGCAGACTATGCCACGTGTGACAGGCTATGCCACGGGTCACAGGCTATGCCATGTGTGACATGCTACATAGGCATTTACGAGGGCCAGTACAGCAAGTGGGCTGACCGACGTGTTCTGCCCTGAAATACTCTGTGCTGCTGTGAATACAGTTTTTTGTGAATATTTCAACTTCATCAACTGCTGCAGCACAGTGCTGTCATCACCAACATCACAATGATGTACCGTGCCCTACAAGATCTCCCCTGACATACTCTGTGCTGCTGTAAACCTTTTTGTCAGCAGCTACACATAATCTCAGTGAAGAAATTAGGCGTCAGACTGTTCTCAGTACGCACAGGGGAGAAGTGATCCACTCAATGCCCTATGGATGTAATGTGTTTATTTTGTGTCGTTACGATGACACGGCTTCGCCTATGTTCACATCCAGCGAGCAGAGTTCCTCTGCCTAGTGCGGGTGACACACTAATAGGCACAGCCTGGCTTTCCTTGCATCGTGTCAGCCAATGATGCCAGTACCTATCAGAGCACATAATGCTACATCTAGGTAGACAGTTTTTACGTCTGTGACTATGTCACAGCTTATGGGAAACTAGCATGCAGCAGGATGATGGCTCCGACGTCTGATGGTTTTCGCAATCCAACCCCAGACTCGGACCTTTATGCATCTCCAAATCAACGTCCCATCTCAAAGGAAGCTAAATGTCGATAATTCGAACATTCAACTGTGTCTCGCAGGACGCAAGATCGTACCCATGGGACCCTCAGCGCCCCACTTACCATAAGGGAGTTTTGTTGGATTTGGACTCCATGGCAAGGCTCGTACGGTACCCTATCTGACAACAGGTTTTTCCCTAGGGTCACAGTTCTGCTGAACAGAACACAACAGTGAGCATCGGAGTCCGCTACCATGCCTTGAGGATGCCAATCGCAGCACCAGAGGGTGCCTCACTCGCAGTCAACAATCCAAATTGCAACCTCTTGAGAATTCATTTAACGGATCTGCGTCTAGATCAACCCAAACTCGATCAACGCACATGTAGCGATCACAGACAACCCTCAATTCAGGGAGTCGTTATGCCTGTGCTACACGCAGAGCGTGTTTAAAGGTTCTATGCCTGTGCCACACACACAGCAGGGTTTTAAAGGCTCTATCCCAAATATCTTGTAGCCCATAAACAAGAACGTGCAGTACGTCCCGTGCTAGACTGACACAGCTAGACAAACATACCTGGGACAGATTTTTCCGCACAGATTCTCTCCGCTACATAATAATGTTTCATGGAACACGGAGAATACCTTGTATCCTTAGATATACAGGATGACTACCTGCATGTTCCACTTGCAGCCACTTATCATATTTACAATTTGCAAAGGCCATTCCTAAGTGTGGCGTTCCCGTGCACACTTGTTACAGTTCCCTAAGTGGTCACAGAGGTTATGGCAGTTGTCTGGGTTTTTCCTGCATCCAGGGACGAGGTCACTCTTCCATACCTGGAAGTTTACTCCTCAATACACGACCTTCAGGAATTGAGAACGTAGCGTCTCTGTTACGGTGAACACTTTATTAGGACTTGGTTGGGTGGTCACCCTCCACAAGTCTACGCCAGTTTTCACTGCAGTCTTTAGTATTTTCGAAACGCAGTTCAATATATTCAAAACACTAGTCAGACTTTTCCGAGACTAGGCATAGGCACTTCAACTGGAAGTCCGCACTCTCCTTCAACGGTCACCTCAGCCTGTCAGAGCTGACATGACGGTCAGAGGCAGGACGGTGGCAGCACTGGTAGTTATTCCTTGACACAGCTGCTCCTCAAGCCCCCCAGTTATCCATGCTCACGTCATGAGATGAGATGGTACGATCTCGTATCAAGAGTTGTCATCTTCCAGTACCAGCAATATGGTATCTTCTGTGGTGGCTCAGCCACTCACTAGTACGCAGGGGAAGTATCTTCTTCCACCAAGTTGAAGGGTACTGTTCACGGACGTGACTCGGACAGAGTAAGGCGCGATGTACCTACATCTCAACACTCTGAACAATTGATCCTGATCGGAATCAACGATACTCATCGTCCTTTGGGAGATTTGGGCGAGATTCCCAACACTGAAGGTTTTATCCCTTCTTCTGGCGTACCGCAATTTCAGAAGGCAGTCTGACGATGCCATGGCTGTGGCATATGTCGCTTCCCTAGAGCGAATCCCGAAGTTCTCAGGCAATGAAGGACGTTTACCACATTCTTCACTAGGCGGGATTCACAAACTCAGTATTACCGGCTACTATTCTACGCTCGTAGATGATTACACCAAACAGTTCCTCCGTTGCCAAGGGCTTACCTCAGAATAGGGTTCCTACATCTAGGTGTCTTCAAAGAACTCTGGCATCGTTAGAGAACTCCGGGAACATCCGTAGTGGAGTCACACCTCATTACCAAGGTTCCTAGCTTCATAGCCAGGTCCCACGACCCACAGTCATAGACGGCGGAAGGTCTAATCTTAGACTGGACCAAATTCCAACTCCACTCCTTTTTTTCCCAGACTACCACTATCCTAAGGTAGTGAAGATAATCAAACTGGACTGTCGACAAATCATCCTTGTGACCACACACACTAGCCCAAGCGCGCTTGGTATGCCGATCTCGGTCACTTCATAGCTGACGTGCTATGCCACCTACTTGATCGTCCAGATCCACTCTCGGAAGACCGTCTTACCATCATAATCCATCGGCTCTGAATTTGACAACGTGACCCTGGACACCTGGGTGTTCACATAATGTTGTCACAACCTCAATCAGAGCGCGGACACTGTTTTTTCTGAAGAGATATTCCATCAACATGGGAAATCATTCTCTTTCCTTTCTTCTTGTGCTTTTTATCACCTCAGCACGGTTTCCTCCCAAGGATTCCCAGTCCCACGCAATCGGATCTGCACTCGCGCCTGTTCCTTAGGTCCTCTCAAAGGACAAGTTTCAACCTTTTTCATACCCCTATCGGCATCGCCTTGTTACCAGACCTCAATTTTCATCTTTTCTTCAAGGAGTCTGCTGACTTGTTCCTCCCTTTCAGTCTGCTAGACCCAGGGTCCTGACCCTCGTCCTTGCAGGTTTTACGCTACCCACATTTTAAGCCATGGGGGACAAATCCCTTTGTTTTCTCACACAGGGAGTTGTTTTTTTCTGGATGGCAATTGCCTCTCTCCGCAGAGTCTTTAAATTTGCAGCGTTTTCAGGTAAACCACCTTTTTTGTTTTTTCTGGTCTCCCAGACAATGTTGTCCTATGTCTGGTTGGTTTTTTCCTCAAGATGATGGTGTCCTTTGTTGTCCGCCTACCTGAATATATATTCTGACGGCCTAAGTCCAGCGCCAGTTTCATCCGGTCAGAATTACGCTACATTACTAGACCTTGGTCAGAACCCTACGCATATACGCGCCCAGGACAAGTTCCCTTTAGCTATCTCTTTTCCTTCTTCCAGAAGGATAAACACAGCAGGCAGGCCAGGTTCTACAAATACTTGATCAAATGGCTTAAATCCACCATCCATGCTTGTTGCATTGTTAAAAAAAAGTGAAACATAAATTAATATCGTTTATATTATTAATTTTTAGGTGGCACCATTCATCCATGGTGCTGTATCCTTCCGGCTGCGGGCACAGCACATTCTACTATGTCTGCTGGGGTCTCCTGGGCTACTGAGCTATTAGGCACCAGGAATTACCACAACAAGTGCGTAAGGCATCCACGCGGCCAGCATGCTCATGCTTGCCAGACGCTTTAGGTTTTCACTCAGTCCTCTGCAAAGGCAAGTCTGGGAAACTGTACCCTCCAGGTGGCAGTAGCCCACCTGTAGGTGCATCGTTATTTTTATCATTAGTGATTTTCCATTGCTGTTCCCACCCAGGGACTGCTTTAGGACGTCCCACGGTCCTGTGTCCCCCAATGAGGCGAAGGAGAAAAGGAGAATTTTGTGTACTCACCGTAAATTCCTTTTCTCTTAGCCTCTAATTGGGGGACACAGCACCCACCCTGTTGCCCTTTCGGGCCGTAACTAGGTTCTCATCTTACTCCTGGGAGGTTATATAGTTGCCTGTTTATTTTACAGGCCTGCTTATACTGTTATTACGTAGTTGCCTGTTCGGTTACACGTTTTACCTTACCGTTATTATGTGGCTGCCTGTTTACTTAACAGGCCTTATTTTACTGTGATTCTTGTCTTTCTTCTGTTAATTCTCCTACTGCTTTAGCACAAAACTGGAGAAGCTCTTCCTGCTCTAGGCTGTATATGCTGTAGAGGAGGAGCCACTTAACTCTTTTGCAGATTCTGCTTAGTGTCGCCTCCTAGTGGACAGCAGCATAACACCCACGGTCCTGTGTCCCCCAATTAGAGGCTAAGAGAAAAGGAATTTACGGTGAGTACACAAAATTCTCCTTATTTTCTAGATGTATAAGCATTCCACTGGTGAATTTTTTTTTTTTATTGGGCATTTGCAATCAATATTCTTAACACGTTAATAGAAAAGTTATAGATTTTTTTTTAGACTTTTTTTTTTATTTTCTTATCAGGCTGCTACTGCTTGTGTTTTGGGACAAATGCTTCTGTAAACTTTCCAGTCTGTTATCTTTCTTTCTATAAAGTGAGATAAATGCGCAATAGGGTCTTATCTCTTTAGGGCCTGTCACACGCATCAATATCGCCTGCACGATCTCGGCTGCACGTGACGTTGCAGCGATATTGATGCGTGTGACATAGTGAATCAACCAGCGATAAATCGCTGGTTGATGATCGCCAGGTTTTAGAATCAGTCCTAAAACCTGGCGATTGTCGCCCGGTGGACACGCAGCATCGCTGCGTGTGACACCGGGAGTAGCGATATTCCAGCTCCCAGCGCCTGTCACAAGCGCTGGGAGCTGGTATCCAAGGTAAACTGCGGGTATCTAGGCAGCGCGCGCTGCCTAGATACCCGACGTGTACCTTAGTTACCAGCCTCCTCCGCTCACCGGCTGGTATCTAAGGTACACATCGGGTAACTAGGGTCCCTAGTTACCCGCTGTGTACCTTAGATACCAGCCGGTGAGCGTAGGAGGCTGGTAACTAAGGTACACGTCGGGTATCTAGGCAGCGCGCGCTGCCTAGATACCCGCAGTTTACCTTGGAGACCAGCCTGCTCCCGCTTCCAGCAGGCTGGCAGCGGGAGCAAGACATCATGGAAACGATATTTAAATCGTTTCCATGATGTCTCTGGTCAATTGATCGCTGGTGAGTCTGTCTGTGTGACAGCTCACCAGCGATCAGCCGTCAATGTCGTCAGCGATCATCTCGCTGACGACATTGACGCGTGTGACAGGCCCTTTTGGGAAAGAGGCAATGTTAAATTTCTGACAGAATCTGCTCACCTGGAAAGGTTGTGTATACCCACAACCAAGTTTGAGCGCTCAGAGGCCAGCTGCTGCAGGATTCACACATCCACGAGTAAGCACGGTGAAAAATCAGCCTTAAGGCCCCGTTACACGGCACGACATTGTTAACGACGTCACTCAAACGTCACGGTTTGAGCGACGTTGACACGACATCGTAAGACTGTTGTTGCGTGTAACAGCACGATACGACAACGATGGATCGTTGATCGCAGGTTTGAGAACATGTTCTCAAATCACACGATCAACGATCAGCCAACCTGCTATATCGTTGTGTGTGACACCACAATAACGATGTCGTTTACGACTTTGCCCATTCACAGCAAATGAGCAGGTATCGTTCGCTGGGTTGTGCGAACGATACCTTTTCACTACATCGTTGGTGAGTCGTTCACGATATCTAGACGCGTGACATCTCACCAGCGATGTCAAAATGATGTCGGAAACGACCGCGCTCCCCCAAAATTTTGCCGACATCGTTTCAACGTTGTGCCGTGTAACGGTACCTTATAGAACTATAGAATCCAAGCACTCATACAGTTTTTCAGATGCTTCAAAGTGATTTTATTTTAAACAATGGTGAAAGTGGTGACAGGAAGGTCAACGTTTCGGCCTTAAAGGGAACCTGTCACCTGGTTTTTGCCATCCCATCTGAGAGCAGCAAAATGTAGAAATAGATACCCTGATTCCAGTGATGTCATTTACTGAGCTGCTTGCTGTTATTTTGATAAACTTAGTATTTTCTCTGTTGCAGATTTAGCAGTCTGTGAATATGCCAGTCTACTTGGCAGCAGCCCAAAGAGACTGCTATGATAATCTCCAGCTGATTAAACAGTGATTTTATCAAAACTACACTGAGCAGCCCAGTAAGTGACACATCGCTTAAATCAGGATCTTGGGTCCTATATTGTGCTATTCTCAGATTAGGTTGCAAAAACCTGGTGACAGGTTCCCTTTAAACAGGCCTTGATCACAACGTCACTGTGGATAAAAAAGTTTTACAATGAGGATTGTGAAGTATATACAATTGTGCAGAACAAATATATACAAAATTGTACAAATTTACGATGGAAACCAGTCTAGTGTATACATTTAGTCAAGGTAAAGATCACGGTAAAAATCACATAAGCTGGTGATCCTAAATGTTGATATATGACGGGAAAAAATCCAGAACTAGTGATCATTTGAGAGATGTATGGTAGGGTTGAGATAGAGAATAAGCAAACCTATTACCTGCTGTTGCTTATGGTAGAGGGAATTGCACCTTGATGGGAAATAGTGAGATGGATGGTAGAAGTTAACTCCAAAAAGAGCCTGTAAAGTAAATGTTGGGGTGTTTAAATACCCTCGGTTTCAGATTTGTGTGGAGTCAGTGTAAATGTTAATAGGTCTACCTGGATTCCGTTTTTTTATTTTATCCATAGTGACGTTGTGATCAAGGCCTGTTTAAGGCCGAAAGGTTGAGCTGACTGTCATCACTTTCACCTGTGTTTAAAATAAAATCACTTTGAAGCATCTGAAAACTGTATGAGTGCTTGGATTCTATAGTTCTATATACTGGGGATTGAGTGATCCTTTCCAATAGCACCATCGATAAACACAACAGTGAGTGCTGGTCATTAAACGCATAAACGGTACCTTAAACAGGACAAAGTGGGCAGCAGCGCGGATAGAGCGACACTTCGTCCTGTTTAGGCTGTTATCTTTCTTTGACTTTTGTAACATTTTTCCATAAACGTGTTTTCTTTTATTTTTACCAGGTGATGACGTGACTGTGTACGGGGTGGTGATGCAGCGATGGAAACCACTTTATGTTGATGCTCGCTGTGACCTCGAGCTTGTCCTGAAGGCCAACTACATTTCTGTGAATAATGAGCAACCTTGTGGTGTAGTCATAAATGAGGAAATACGGAAAGAGTATGAAGAATTTTGGGAAAGGTTCAAAAATAATCCATTGGCAGGTAAATATTCTAATAGGCATTACAATATATCTGTCATAGAAATTATACTAATGTCTCAAAATGGATTAATGGAACAAATAATGTGTTCTTGCAGGTCGGAACGAGATCCTAGCCAGCCTGTGCCCACAGGTCTTCGGCATGTTTGTGGTTAAGCTGGCAGTAGCCATGGTGTTGGCTGGAGGAGTACAGAGAACAGATTCTGCTGGGACTAGAGTGAGAGGTTAGTTTAATTAACTCGTGTTTTATAACCAAACCGATGGACCAAATGCCATCCATCAATCAAAAAACAGATCACCTGTGGCAATATCCAGAATCATTGTTGTGATATTAGACTTCACATGATCATTAGATATAATATCATTATCATACTTCCAGAACCAAGGTCAGTATGAATTTAAGATGGCCTCCCTCATTAAGTGTGTTATCCTGAAATGCTAGGGTGTTGCTCAGAAAACATACCTTGAAAAATGAGCATGTGTTATAGAGAAACTGGAGGTACAGACTGGACTCTCCTGACTGCTCTGCTCATTTATCAACAGTTTGTGTGTAAGGAGAGACCTGTCAATCCGGCTGAGTAGGGAGAAGTTGACGTCCTCCACCCACCAGATTGTTCTAGCCAGTGCTTGAGCCTCTCTTCTGGGACTTTGTGGAACTCACACAGGGCTTTTTAGCTGCAGTGCACATGCCGGACCACTCCACCATACAACTCCTCTTCAGTTGGCATGCTGGGAAGGAGGGGAGGGGTAGGATTAGAGACCACTTTAGTTCTGATTGGAGGAATAACATTTATAACTTCATTGTGAGAAGCACCTCTTCAACCGTTTTCATACAGTGATATATATATATTTCTTTGGGTGCTTTGAGTTTTTTTAGGTACAGCATGTATTAGGGGTAGTGTTTTGTTATGTGTTTTCTTATATATTAAGAAATGTGTGTGTATATACAAAAAAAGGCACAAAAACTTGAAAAAATGGTGTAATCTTACAAGGCAAAACCATGTAAAGGACAAGGACCTTCTGCCATGGCGGGCTTCAGAAATCTCCTTGATTAGCTGTTCATTGGCCACAACACTGCCATCCTGACACATGGTAACTTGTCACAACCTGAGATTATTAACCAACTGACACAGCAGGCATTTTGTTATTTATTGGAACATATTTTTAAAATACAATTTGTTAGACAAGAGGTTTTCTGAAGTTATCCCAAAGGGGTTTTCCAACTTACAAAGTTAATTTTAAAGTTTCTTTTAATCAGTAGATCTTATAATAATAATTAATAATATTATTAGTTTTCATAATTAGAAGTGTTTAAGAAAAATGTTCCTGTGCTGAGTTTATTACATATATTTGTCCCTGCTATGTACTGTGTAATGGATGTGTCTGACCATACAGGGACATGGTCTGACCATACCACATCCCTTCTGCTGAGATAATCTTATACATGTGTCCCTGCTATGTACTGTGTAATGGATGTGTCTGACCGTACAGAGACATGGTCTGATCATACCACAGCTCCTGTTCTGAGATAATCTTATATATGTGCCCCTGCTATGTACTGTGTAATGGATGTGTCTGACCGTACACGGAACAGATCGGATATACCTTAGCTCCTGAAGCAAGAGTATACAGACATTACAGCACAGGATCACAGCTGATTCTGTTTTGTGAGGTAAAATATTTCTCTGACTGTTTGTAAAAAAGTTTTTACCTCAAAGAATAATTTGTGACCCCAAGCTGTCCTATCTGTATACTCTATTTCATCCTCTCCTGTTCAGGAGATGTGGTATGATCAGACCATGTCCCTGTACGGTCAGACACATCCATTACACAGCACATAGCAGGGACACATATATAAGATTATCTCAGCACAGGAGCTGTGGTATGATCAGACCATGTCACTGTACGGTCAGACACATCCATTACACAGTACATATCAGGGACATATTTATAAGATTATCTCAGCACAGGACATTTTTAAAGATATGCACCTGTGGAAATCATTGTTCCAAGATCTATTGATTAAATTCAACTTTAAAATTAACTTTGTGGGAAAACCCCTTTAGCTTCCTATTCTGTCCCCTTCTGATGGCTGTAATGTCGGTGCTGCAGTTATCAGTCCCTTAGATAATAGTAACCCAGAACACTTGCCCATCAGGGGAAAACAGATTTCAACTCGGCCAGTACGATGACTTGTAATAAGAAAGGAGAAACGCTGTAAATTTCTTCCAGAATCTTGTATTAAATCCAACGTAACAGCAGGTAAAAGGAAATAATCTGTACAGGGGTTACAGACATGTGTCTTGAGCAGTGGCTTCTGCAGACTAACTGGGGAAGAAGAGGGGACGTCCAGTACAGACACAACTAAGGCAGCAACTTGGGGGTCAAACTTAGTAGACAGTCAATCTACCTGGTAACAACAAAGAATTACTGATTGGAGGAAATACATACAATACAGAGAATAGGCATTACAGGTTGTTGCCATTCGTGGGACACAACACTCCCCGTCTGAAATCGTCCGATTTCAAGTCCTGTGTAACGTTAGGAGTCGTCTCTGTCCTCCACGTTATAAAACCTGTAATGAGAAGGGACATGAACACAAAATGCAAACAATAATGCAGTATTCAAGTCTATACATGCAGTGGAATGTGGTCCTTAAATGCAAATGGAAAAAAAAAAAAAAAAAGAAAATTTAGTCCATATTCAACAAACCCATCTTCAGATTGGGGAAGCAGCAACATGCCAACTCTTCCACCAACCCAACAATCCAGCGGTAAGGTCCTAGTTCGAAGGAAAGGTTGCGAGTTCAGTAGGACACCAACAGTTAAGTGCCCTGGTACAGCAGGGTTAGGGGGAGGTGCGCTCCCCGCCGTGGCACAGTCCAGCGACAAGTTCAGTTCAAGTGACTCCTGCTTGAAGGAGCCACCAGGCGATGCACTTGGACTGAATGTCAGCCTGCACAATGGCTGACCAGGTTGAAGAGTGTCTAGGGTGTGGGGCCTCAGCTTCAGTGCTGACACCTGGGACACATGGTTTGAGCTGTAGGTTGGTCTGAGTCTTAGTCTCCACTCAGCTAGTTGGAGGTTAGTAGAGATGAGATGCCACTGTTCAGGTGTGGCTCTCTTGGCTCCAAATGTTAGCGCAACAGCACTGAGTTCTAGCCTTGGTACGGTGCATGCAAGTTTTGAAGTGGACTTTAGCTTGTTCAGGATGAAGCTGCGACGTACCTTCCTGCTGGTTTCTGACGTACTCTTTGAGGCTGCTGCAACTGTAACCTTTGTAGACGTGTCATAAGAAACATGGATTTGACTTTTGGTGACAGCTAAAGGAGTCCTTGCAGAACCAGGGTGCAAGACTTGGAGTCGCTGTATGACCTTTAGAGAAGTCTTCTCTGTCGCCCACCTGTGTTGTCTGTGCGATGGTGACGTAGTTTTTCTGTTGATGCCCTCAAAGGCGAGGTGTCCCAGCGGTACCCTGTTTTGAACTGTGGTGGGTATCCTGAACCCAAGAGGATCTTGGATGCTGTTTTCAACGGGCGAGACTCCTCGTTTCGTAGCAATGTTTTTACAGGGCGAAACCTGGAAGGTGAACGTGTCTTGTTCGATGTCCAGTGGTGCGCTAAGGTTACGTTGCGTGGAGAGAACGCTAGCACCTTCAGTAAAAGATGGGCTGTCGAGAGAGGGGCTCTCACTCTGGGCACTGAAGTCTAGCATGGTTTCGGCTTGACCAGGTTTGTGATAGAGATAGGCTTCACAGTTTGGGAACTTAGCAGTTGTTTGCTGCGGGTCCCTTGGCAACTCAGTCTTTGCAGGAAGAGAGGGTGAGTCGTTGACCTGGTTTGCGGGGTAGAGTGTTGTTGACTCAAGGTTGTCGTAGGGCTGGGCGATTTTGGAAAAAATCAAAATCTCGATTTTATTTAAACCTATGGACGATTTTCGATTTAAATCTCGATTTTTTTTTTTCGATTTTTTTTGCTTTTCTTTAATGAATAAAGAGAAAAAACTAAGAGTTACCGGATATACTCGTGTATAAGCCGACCCCCTACTTTTGCCCCCAAAACCTGGGAAAACCTATTGACTTGTGTATAAGCCTTATGGTTTTGGCTTAATAATACAGTACTGAGGTAAACAAAACCCACCAGATACTCAACGTGTGCACGTGGCCTAAAAATGATACATGAAGATTTGTTTGGGTATGTTAACACAGGTTTTTTGAGGATGTCATAAATAACGCGTTTTCGGTTTGAACGTCTTGGGAAACTCTCCTTTGAGTAGTTTTTAATTCCTTAAAGCAGCAGAAGACAAAAACTCTGAATATATGACCAATAAAATCTTCAGGTGTCTTTTGAAGTTGACCAGCTCCAAAAGACTCCACAAAAAAACCTGTGCACACATCCTACTCAGTAAAGCTATTTTTACAACTGGCTTTTAATAATGAGCCCCAATACAGTTAATCATCCTCACGTTATTACTAACAAGACTCTACATATAGGTGCTAAATACATATATTAAATCCAATGGCTACATTCTATACTATACAATGGCTCATACTTTTCTGTATGATGTTCCAGGGTAACGTCTCAGCCACCTGGAGCAAATAGTAGAAGGGGACGCATAGGAGCTGTGCGCTCCCTGCTCGGCGCTCCTCCTCCTCTCCTTTCCCTGCTCGGCGCTCCTCTGTGCGGCCTGCGAAAGCCGGAAGTGGCCGCGGAGTCACAGAACGTCAGCGGCTCCCGGCGATGATGTAACCGGCGCTGCCGGGGCCCTGACACCGACACCGGAGCTGGAAACATGAACCTGCTGCCCTCCAACCCGCATGGGAATGGCCTCCTGTACGCCGGATTCAACCAGGACCATGGTGAGAGGAAACCGGAGGGGCGAGAGGGCCGATACCGGGGATACGGGGGAGGGAACATAACAAATCTCGCGAGATTCCTTGTCAGCCCCGCTCACTGCCGCGAACACGCTCGCATTAACACTTAGCCGGCCGGATCTTCTAAGCAGCGCTCCGGCCGCCATTTTTAATCGAATTTCACGATTTGTCATAAAACCAAATCGTGGCCACAGCAGGGGGGCGAATTAATCGAATTAATTCGATTAATCGCCCAGCCCTAGGTTGTCGTCTTGAAGACAAAACAGGTTTGGGTTATCAGGTGGTTGTTCTTTCCACCTAGTGTCCTTAGGCTTCTCCCTTACCCAGAAGTGATGTGGGTATGGCAGAAAAGACGTCGTGGTCGTCTGATGTGATGAAGGTTTTGTAAGAAGTGAGGTTGCTTGACTTCTTTGTCTGGTCGCTACAGACGTCACCGATAATGACCCAGCCTAGCTCGAGGCGCTGAGCGTATGGTTCATCAAGTTGACCAAAGATTTGTAGATGCGCCTTGTGCAGTCGTATGATGTCTCTGCCGAGGAGAATTAAGATGTCTGCCTTGTTGTCAAGGGCCGGTATCTCGCTGGCTATGTCTTTGAGGTGAGGAAACTGAAGAGCCGCTTCTGGTGTTGGGATTTCTTCCCTGTTGAAGGGTATTTGGTTGCACTCTGTGAGTGTTGGAAGCGGTATCTCCTTGGAGCTGGAGAGAGAAGTTATTATGAGGCCACTGGCCCTTCTTCCGGTGGCTTCTGTCACACCGCTGCAGGTGCCCAAAGTGTAGGAATAGGCGTTTCCCTTTAAGTCAAGCAAATCGAAGAGTTCTGACCTGGCCAGTGATTTGTTGCTCTGGTCGTCCAGGCTGACATACACCTTGACTGCCTTCTCTGGATGACCTTCAGGATACACCTTTGCCAGGCAAATCTTGGCGCAGGACTTGTCGCGAAGACCTTCTCCGCAAACCTTGGTGCAGGATGAAGATACCGCAAGATGGTTAGTTGCCTTGTCTGTACTCTCCCCGCCATTGCCTGTGGTGGGAGAAGGCGTAGACACTGAGTCAGGTTGTGACGGATGGAGCGCTTGTACGTGGTCTTCGCTGTCGCACTCTATACACTTGATGGTGAGGACACAGTCCTTAGCAATGTGTTCGGTAGAAGCACAGCACCTGAAGCATACTCCAAACTTCTTTAAGAGTTCCTTTCGTTCTTGAAGTGGTTTCTTCCCTAAGCCGATACATTTCTTCAGGGGATGCGGCAGTTTGTGGATAGGACACTGGCGGTTCGGGTCTTCTACCTTCTCGTCTTCACTGCCCTTGTCTGGCGCTGATGTCAGTGAAGGCAGAACTTCAGTCTTTTTTGCAGACACCGGACCGCTGCGGTTTTTGTCGTGAGAGTGTGAACTCTCGTACTTCTGACATGATGCAGGTCCACTGGGTTCTTCATAACGGAAGCTGGGGTCGTTTTTATACTCAGCAATCTCCTTGATGAAGTCGCAGAAGAAGGAGAACGGAGGGAAGGAGACTTGGTATTGTCTCTTGTAGTTTGACCCTCGTGTGGTCCATTTTTCTTGGACGTTGTAGGGTAACTTGGCGACGATGGGTTTCACCCCACGAGCGGTGTCCAGGTAGCTGAGGCCAGGTAGATGTGTGTCTGTCTTGGCCAGCTGGAGCTCGGACAGCAGGTCGCTGAGTTCCAGGTACCTTGAAGCATCCTTGCTGGATATTTTGGGAAAGTCATATAGTTGTTTGAGTAGAGCATCTTCGATAGCTTCGGGACTGCCAAACCCTTTCTCTAGTCTGTCCCATGCGGTTGGAAGACCAGTTATTGGGTCGGTGATGTAAACGGATTTGAGCTTCTTGATTCTCTCCATAGACCGTGGGCCTAGCCACCTGAGTAGCAGATCCAGCTCTTCAGCAGCGGTAATGCCGAGGTCACTGATTGCTGTTTTGAAGGCACACTTCCACCCTCTGTAGTTTTCGGGCTGGTCGTCAAACCTTGTGAGACCGGTGTTGATCAGTTCTCGGCGTATCATGTACCTCGCAAAGTCGGTCAGGTCTGTTCTTTCTGACCTTGCGGGCACATTCACTGACTAAGTGATGCTGGTTGCATAGTTCGTAGCTTCTTGTTTCGGGAACATGGGAAGGAACGGAGTGGCATAGGCGTTTAGACCAGCAACTGGTGTGGTGTGAAAGGTTCCTGTTGCATGCGGGGCCGGAACTACACACTTGTCTGGACTGTAGTGACTAACCGGCATGTTGGGTTGCATGTGGACACTGCCACACGGGGGTTGCTGAGGTACAGGGTCTTGCTGTGCACTGAAGTGTGAAAGTGGTTCAGATTTGAATGTCTGAGGAGCGTTGGACTGACCAGTGAAGCTGGAAACTGCAGGCGGATCGGCGTCTTGATGATCTGAAGAAGTGTTGTCGCCAACGGAAATGTTGGTGTCGATCGGCGGTTCGCTGGCTTGGCTCAGCACATAGTCTTTTGTGCGCTTAAGGGGTTCTTCTGTCTCAAGTTCGTAAGCGCTGATGCTGCCTCCTTGGCTCCCGGCTAGAGCTTGTTCGAAGACCTTTAGCCTTGCCATGGCTGCCGCATGTTCACATTCCCTCTGCAGGAGTTCGACTTCTGCCTTTTTACGTGCAGTCTCTGCTTCCATCTCCGCTTCCTCTGCTTCTATGTCTGCCCTCTTGCGTGCAGCCTCTGCTTTCTTCTCCGCTTCCTCTGCTTCGATGTCTGCCCTCTTGCGTGCAGTCTCTGTTTTCTTACGTGCTGATTCGACGACTGCACTCGTTTCTATCTCTGCTTTTCTTTGAGCAAAGACGGCTTGTACCTTCATGGTTTCTGCTTCAATGCGCGCTTTTATAAGCTGCTCACTGAGGGTTGAGTACTTTGATGAGCCCGATTTGAGCGAGTGCCTTGAGCTCTTAACAGACCTGGACTTGTGAGATGCCACTTCTGACGTTTGCTCCATTTTTCCTTCAATCTGGTTTATGATGTCACGTGCGGTGCACTCTCGTTCAGCATCGAGCTGTTGGAAGTCCTGGAGTTCTTTTAGAGACTCGGACGTGTTTACCTTCAGCAGGAAAAGGGTGTAATCCTTACAAGTGCCTTTGTAAGGTGGTATGCGGAGTACAGTTGTTCTAGGGCTCCCTCTGGTGGTAGCTCATGAGCACCTGGCACAGATAACACAGTGACTTGTTTTATCACTCTTTGCCACAGTAGTGTTATGTGGATAAGCTGTTCACTTCTGGCTGTTTCTAAGTTCTCAGAGTCCATCATTTTTCCTTGTTGATTCAGGATGGGCAGTGAATGAGAGCTTTGCATCTCAAGAATTGTGCACAGGATTGCAAGGGTGGGGGGCTTTCTGCTTCTGGTTGTCAGGGAGACGGATTACAATGTATCAATTCTGTGCTTATAGAATCTATGCAGGCTGTATTACAAGTCTATTCACTGCAGCCTGACAATAGTTTATAGATGGATCACTTCTCAGGCTGGATTTATAACCTGTATACGTTCTTCGTGATGGGGTATCTTCACTGAGCAGGTCTGAAGGATGATGTAAAGTAGACTGCTGTACAGTTACTGCTGTGGCTTGTTATCAGCCCTTGATGGATGATCCTTATCTGGATTGCATGCAGTATACACCCTGGTAACAGGTTTTCCTTTTACTATTCTGTCCCCTTCTGATGGCTGTAATGTCGGTGCTGCAGTTATCAGTCCCTTAGATAATAGTAACCCAGAACACTTACCCATCAGGGGAAAACAGATTTCAACTCGGCCAGTACGATGACTTGTAATAAGAAAGGAGAAACGCTGTAAATTTCTTCCAGAATCTTGTATTAAATCCAACGTAACAGCAGGTAAAAGGAAATAATCTGTACAGGGGTTACAGACATGTGTCTTGAGCAATGGCTTCTGCAGACTAACTGGGGAAGAAGGGGGACGTCCAGTACAGACACAACTAAGGCAGCAACTTAGGGTCAAACTTAGTAGACAGTCAATCTACCTGGTAACAACAAAGAATTACTGATTGGAGGAAATACATACAATACAGAGAATAGGCATTACAGGTTGTTGCCATTCGTGGGACACAACACTTCCCATCCATGACACATATTACTTGAAGACTTCTAACCATTTCTGCAACTGGAAGAGTTAGAGATTTACATCTTATTAATAACCAGAATATCAGCTGTCATCTTAAACTACCGGTAGGTGCATGTTTTAAGGTATCAGTTGCTGCATCAGACAGGTCCAGTGTCATTCATAGTGTATCCTTTACATATCTGACCTCTATGGCCATGCTGTTGGTGGGCAGCATGATGGCTCAATGGTTTATTATCTGACCCCGGCCATCATCTGCTGGGAATTAGTAGATTTTTTTCGATGTCTCAGAAGTTTACTTCAGGCACTTTGGTTTCCAAAAGATAGTGAGGGATGGCCATGTTTTTGGAATATGTCAGCACTATTCAAGTAAGCATAATTTAAAAAAATGAGGTGGCAGTTCTTTCACGCTAATAACTAGGAAGCAGACACATATATGCACACTAATAAGTAGGAAGCAGAGATACGGAGGCATTTTCACTGTGGGAACTCAATCAGGGGATATCTGCAAATACCAGTAAGGAATGATGTTTCAACATTGGTAATATATAAAATTGGTTTCACATTCAGAGGCAAAACACACAAATAATAGTTGCCTTAACTCTCATTGTTTTTAACTTTTTATTTTCTGCAGGAGAATCCCATCTTTTACTTGTTGGAGATCCTGGCACAGGAAAATCTCAGTTTCTGAAATATGCTGCAAAGATTACACCAAGATCAGTCCTGACAACCGGTATTGGGTCAACCAGCGCAGGTTAGTGACTTGTCAAATGTATACGTTTTTACTGTTAGTGATTGGCCACTTCTTTCTTAAAGATGGCTTACCCTATGCTGGATTTTCTCAGATGTAGTAGTTCCATCATTTCTAGTGGCCATGTGAATAGAGGGTGCATCTGCAGTACCCTGCCGTGGCCACTATGGTTTTGACAGAACTGCAGTGTTCATCATCTGAGGCTGCCTTCACACTTGCAGATGGATCTGCAGCGTTTTGCAGATGCATCTGCAAGTGTGAGCATGCTGACCGCGGCCCCTATGTTTATAATAGGGCGCACGCGGTGTGAAAGCTCTCATTCACTCCTATATGTGTACTGTCAGCAGGCGTATGCCTGCTTACAGATCACACTCTCCCGCCCGCAGCATGGACGCTACATCTCGCGTCCACAGTGCGGACGGGAGTGTGTGATCTGTCAGCAGGCATACGCCTGCTGACAGTACACATATAGGAGTGAATGAGAGCTTTCACACCGCGTGCGCCCTATTATAAACATAGGGGCCGCGGTCAGCATGCTCACACTTGCAGATGCATCTGCAAAACGCTGCAGATCCATCTGCAAGTGTGAAGCCAGCCTGAGAGCTTCCTGCCAGTGCCAGTAACAATTGATCGGCGGGGGTGCTTTGTGTCACTCGCTCACCAATCATATATTGATGACTTATGAAGGGATATACCATAAATAAAATTAGTAGTTGCAAAACCTTTTAAAATTGCCCTTTTTGCGATTTATACTTGTGGAACATATGCCGTATAATAAGTTAGGGAAAACTCAGGAAACATGAAATCGTAGGCACCATTCCTGAACCAGCTTCTCTTCTAACAATCTTTAGTTCTCCCCAAAAACGTTTTCAAATAATTCACATTTGATTAGTTAAGGACATACCTATGGTTCCTTACCTAAGTATCACATAAGGCCGCTTTACACACACCAACTTCTGTGACCAACTTCTGAACAGATCTCTGGTTGCAGTGAAATCATGGACATATTGCTCCATTTGTACACAGCCACAAAATGGAACAATGTGTCCATGATTTCACTACAACCAGAGATCTGTTCAGAAGTTGGTGTGTGTAAAGCGGCCCATAGGAATATGTGACGAGATCACTTCCAGGAGCCATAGATCTATATAGATTTCACATATGCATGTGAAAATCATGAACGCTTTGTCCTCTGTGGAGTCTGCAATGAGATACTTTCTGCCCAAACCCCATTTTTTTGTCTAGCCTTAAAACCCAAGAATCTGCAACCTGCATGCTGAAGATAACATACATCATGCCTTAAAAGGTCTAACAGAAGTGGTTTATTTAAAGCACTAATGTAGAGCAAATGGAAGGAACTAAAACACTTCAAAATAAATACAAAACTTTTTTTTTAACTTTAACACCCTCCCACCCCCTTTTCCCACTAGTATTACAGAAGAAAGATGAAAATAGTAAGTTTTGATCAAAATCCTTTCAAAAAATAGTTCTGGGTTCAAACTGTTTCAGTTTGAAAGGTGCAAGTTTTGTGATTGTTTTCTCCATAATGTTGAAGAATTTGAATGTTATAAAGCAGTCCTGTTTGTGGCAGCTGTCAGGTCACATACAGTCCATGTGAGATTCCAGCATGACGTTGAGTGAGTTCTCTGAGGTGGGCCAGCCTTTAGATGCTGATGGCATAGCGTCTGTAGAGAGCATAGACTGTAGGTTGTTCTCTAGTTCATCCATCTTCTCAGTGTTGTCTTCCCAGTTGATGTGAAAGCGTGTTACTCTAGGATTTGATGCCAGTATGTTCCTTTGAAGCTGAAAACAAAAATGGGGGAAAAAAAGAACCTCATAAAATCTAGGTACAGTTGTATGTCTGCATAAAGGAATTTCCCTACATAAGTCACATTGTCTGTGGTGGCTGACCTTGGCTGTAGCAGATTAGTGGCTTCTTAAAGTGCACGTGTCAGGTTGTTTATGCCCCCCCCCCCAAGCTATCACTATCTGTTCCTACGGCTTCCTAGTACATTCCTTGTATGACCTAATACTGCCATGTGAAGGTTAATAGAAAATTGTAAGTTATAAAATTATTTTTGTGGTAATTAGGCACCATCTAGTCATATGGGGCATTCTCTCAGGGTCCATGTCCACCCTTGTTCCGTGGTTATCACGGTGGTTGTGATAACCTAATTTGCAAATGATGTCGTCTTTGGAGATTTTAAAATCTATGGGCTGCTTTCAGGTATGATGTGCCGTCCACATTATATCTGGTCCTGCGCATTGTTTACGCTGCCATAAAGATATATGGGTGAGCGGATTCCCAGCGCATGCAAACGTAGCCACAAAAGGTGCCTGCGATTGAAGTCTTGCACTTTTTGCAGCAGACAGCTGAACGAGGCAAGCAGCTTTCAGCTGTCTGCTGCAAAAAGTGCCAGATTTCAAACGCAGGCACCTTTTGTGGCTACGTTTGCATGCGCTGGGAATCCGCTCACCTATATAACTCTATGGCAGCGTTAAGGCAGCATTGCACTACGTTAACACTGTGTTAATGCTGCTCTATGGCGGATCCATCCTAACAAACACCCGACACAAATGTGGACCTAGCCTTATGTCCACTACTCTGACAATCCTTCTCAATTACTATATTCCCCATATCAAATAAAAATTAGCCTTTACTCACGTTTTAGTGCCTAGACTTGCATTATATTATGTCACATGCGCCCTGCAGCTAATCAGTATCCACTTATGGGCCACTTCACTTTCCCTTCAGACAAAACAGACATCCAAAGGATGTCCAAAGAAGCAGCTGCAGTTAACTTCCTCCGGATGTCAGGGAAGAGCACTGAAGCAGGCGCAAATTGGCTGTAGGGCTCACGAGCCTTGGAATCGCTGTAATGGCACTGTGAGTACAGTCTGTTTTTATTTTACACAGGACAATATAGTAATTGAGGAAGGGTTCTCTGAGTAGTGGACAACCTCTTTTCACATAATACATCCAGTAATTATGGCCAGTTCGGAATAAGTTGATTTTTTTGTAGCTTCATAAGTGGGGTTTTTTGCTACATTTGTGTAGAAATCCTAGATAAGCCATTCCAGTCCAGTCGTCCAGTCCTTACCTTGGAGAAGTCTGGTTTTACAGGTGGATTTTCCCGCAACTCTGTTTCAGTATATTCATTATTTACATAGTATCCAACTCTGATAAACTCCTGTCCCCTGTATGTACAGGTAATTAACACAACTGTCACCCCGACTGCATCTGCATCTGGGATAAGTCCAGGATTTGGGGCATCCGCCTGACAAAACACAGAATATACAGATTGTTACAAAAAGTACACAAGAAGAGAAAGAGGAGGGTTTCTATCCCGATAGTAGTTGGATGTGTAAGAAGAATCCATACTGTTTTTTTTTTTTTTTTCTCAATAAAATATAATCTTTAATGCTCTTTATTTAAAAAGACATACAAAATACATTTTGGAACAGTATGCACCTACATAGACATCACAAGAATTTTTTTTTTTTACAAAAATACATATAAAGTGATCAAGAATTTCAGGAAAAGAAGATAGGACTTACAAATCCTTCCCTTTATGAGGGATACATTTAGCCAGGCAGGCTATATAGGTGGGTGGTATAAGATTTTTTATTTTTTTTATATATTAAAGGGATCCTGTCACCCCCAAAAACACTCTAAAGCTATTAAAAGCTGTCCCTAGAGCATAGTAACACTTACCCTCCACTCCTTTTAGCTCCTAAATGCACCAAGTGAAATTGAAGATAAATGTTATTACAGTACCTCATTAGGGATGATAATGAGTGACTATGCTATTCATAGTCACCCTGGCAGGCTGTCCCTCTTCATGATATCACGCCTCCATAGGCGTGATCTTCTAATCAGATTAAAATGCGCGCCTCCCCGCTGCTCTGTGCTGTCTCGGCCGGCCTGTAGTGGGGCTGGGTGACGCGAATCGCGTAATTTCCGGCGTCGGGTGACGTATGTACACCCGCGCCGCTGTTCGCTTGAAGACCCGCACTGTGCATGCGCATTTTAATCTGATTAGAAGATCACGCCTATGGAGGCGTGATATCATGAAGTGGGAGAGCCTGCCAGGGTGACTATGAATAGCATAGTCACTCATTATCATCCCTAATGAGGTAGTGTAATAACATTTATCTTCAATTTCACTTGGTGCATTTAGGAGCTAAAAGGAGTGTAGGATAAGTGTTACTATGCTCTAGGGACAGCTTTTAATAGCTTTAGAGGTGTTTTGGGGGTGACGGGATCCCTTTATCCCTGGAGTCATCAATGGGATACCCCTTAATAAATAAATCAGGCCTGGTTGAGTTCTATGGGGAGAGCGGTTATCCTGTAATGGTGACTGCTCAAAATCATACAGCAGCTTTTGGTCAAATTTATTAACCCCTAAAGTAAGAGCAATCTCTCCAAATATAGTTTTCAGGGTCAATTTCCTACAACAGGGTATCAGCAGTGGGGCCCATGATTCCCCTTCTCATGACTCACCCATGCTACCTGGCAGATGCTTTAGACCAGGTTCCCCCCAGACACGTTTCGCTGAATAGCTTCCTCGGTGGGGTATAGTGGACCCACCCTCCCATATTCCCATTTATAGCACCTCGTACTATGATCCCACCAACGTCCATTGCCGCATGCATGCCTCCCCCCCCCCCCCCCCCCATCTCACCATCGGCCAATCCCCAGATTAAAGTCTTAAATTATTGGATGATCCAACACGTTAGTAGATGCCATATGGTAGATTCCACACTATGCCCGAGCTACATGTTGCAAAATATCTCAGTGCCCAGCTATGCATGAAAGACTGGCTGCTCCCTTAAAGGAGTTTTCCCATGAACAATGTTAATTTAAAGTTTATTTTAATCCATAAATCTTGAAATAATAATTTCCACAACTAGATGCGATTAAGAAAATGTTCCTGTGCTGAGATAATCTTATATTTCAAAGACATAGGATGATAGGATGTTTAAATTGTGAGCCCCAATGGGAACAGTGTTGCAAATGTTTGTAAAGTGCTATGGAATTAATAGTGCTATATAAATGAATAAATATTATTATATATTAAATATTATTATTATATATGTCTCCCTGCTGTGCACTGTGTAATGGCTGTGTCTGACAATACACACAAGAACATGGTCTGATCATACCATGCGATACTGAGAATCATATTAGCCACAATTTTTCTGTTAATTTCTACCATGAAAAAAATTGAATGATAAAAAGTGCAATTACGTGTTTTTTTTACTGGGGTATTTTATGCACCACGTTAACTATTTGTTAAAACTGACCAGTCTGTATGATGCCTCGGGTCAGTACAAGTTCGTAGATACCAAACGTATACTTTTACAGTTTTCTAAGTGGTGAAAAAAAATTCAGAAGTTTTCAAAGAAAAAGGGATTTTTGGTACTCGCCATAAAGTCCTTTTCTTCAATTGGGGGACACAGGAAGACCTTGGGTGTATGCTTGCTGCCATCAGGAGGCTGACACTATGCAAAACAGAAAAGCAACTCCTCCCCAGCAGTATACACCCACTTATTGGCACAAATCCAACTCCGTGAGAATAGCAATAGGAGCAACCATAAAACCACCAACTTGCTCAACTATATACAAAGAGAGGGAGCTGTGTCCCACAATTGAAGCTCCAAGAAAAAGATTTTAAGGTGAGCACCAAAAATCCCTTTTTCTTAGTCGCTTCATTGGGGATACAGGAAGACCTTGAGACGTACAAAAGCAGTCCCATCAGGTGGGTGTAATAACCGAAGAAGTGTTCGGGCGAACTCAGACACGGCGGCCTGTAGAATCTTGCACCCCAGAACGGCATCTGCAGATGCTTGAGTATGAACTCTGTAAAATTTAACAAATGTGTCTACTGATAACCAGGTGGCCGCTTTGCATAGCTGAGCTGCCAAAGCCTGATGTCTGACAGCCCAGGAAGCTTCCACTGCTGTAGTGGAGTGTTCCCTTAGTCTGGATGGACAAGGAACCCGTTTAATGCGGTATGCCCCTGTGAGAGTGGACGAATCCACCGGGCAATTGTAGCCCTAGAGGCTGCCAATCCCTTGCGAGGACCATGAGGGACCACGAAGAGAGAGTCCACTCGTCGAAAGGAAGCTGTTCGTGAAAGGTAGGTACGGAGAGCCCTCACTAAATCCAGATTGTGTAATCTCTTCTCTCGAGAATGAGATGGGGCTGGGCAAAGGGATGGTAGGACAATCTCCTCATTGATGTGTAAAGAGGAGACTACCTTTGGTAGGAACTTTTCCATGGGACGAAGGACTACTTTGTCCTGATGGAAGATCAAGTAAGGAGAACGACATGAGAGAGCCACAAGTTCCGACACCCTCCGAATGCAGGTGATCGCCACAAGGAAGGCGACCTTCCACGTTAGGAGAGGTAAACTGACCTCTTGTAGGGGCTCGATGGCAAGATCTTGGAGTACGTCTAGTACCAAATTCAGATCCCAGGGATCAAAAGGGGGACGAAACAGAGGGGAGACGTGAGCCACTCCTTGGAGGAACGTCTTGACCTGTGGATGTGAGGCAAGCTGCCTCTGGAAAAGTACCAAAAGGGTGGATACTTGGCCTTTCAGGGAGCTAAGGGATAGGCCTGCATCAAGGCCAGACTGGATAAAAGGCAGGAGAGATGGAAGGGAAAAGACCATTGGAGAACAATTACGGTCCTCGCACCATCGGAAGAAAGCCTTCCATGTGCGGTGATAGGCGCGTAATGAGGATGGTTTCCTGGCTTTTAACATTGTCTGGATGACTTGTTCAGAAAGACCCGACAATCTCAGTACCCCGGGTTCAACAGCCACACCGTTAAATTGAGCGACTGAGAATTCGGGTGTTTGAAAAGGACCCTGAGTCAAGAGGTCTGGGAGATTGGGGAGTGGCCATGGAGAGTCTGCGAGGAGGTTGACTACCTCTGCGTACCAGAACCGTCTGGGCCAATCTGGAGCTACGAGGATTACAGCTACTCCTTCTGCTCTGATTTTCTTGAGAATCCTGGGAATGAGAGGGATGGGGGGAAAGAGATAAGGGAGGGAGAACTGGGCCCATGGAATCAAAAGAGCGTCTGCGTCGAGGGCCTGGGGATCCCTGGACCTGGCGACGAAGGGACGGAGCTTCTAATTGTCCCTGGAGGCCATCAGGTCTATGTCTGGGAAGCCCCATCTGAGGCAAATTTGGTGGAATACCTCTGGGTTCAGGGATCACTCTCCTTGGTCCAACCCCCCGCGACGGAGATAGTCTGTTGTCCACTATAGGAATGTGGATTGCTGAAATTGCGGGAATGTGTAGCTCGGCCCATTGGAGGATTTGGGTCACTTCCGCCATGGCTGAGCGGCTCAGAGTCCCTTCCTGGCAATTTATGTACGCCACTGCCGTTGCGTTGTCCGTCTGAATTCGGACATGGCGGCTCATCAGGGAGGTTTGCCAGTACAGGAGGGCTCGGAGGATTGCCTTGAGTTCTAGGATGTTTATGGGCAGAGAGGCTTCATGGGAGTTCCACGTGCCCTGAGCTGTGTGGCCTAGGAAGGTTGCGCCCCAACCGGAGAGACTGGTGTCGGTGGGAAATGATCGTCCATCTGAGGCGGCCGTCACACGCAACGATTTCTTGCCCGATATCGTTTAAGCGATCTCCTTTTTGATCGCTTAAGCGATATCGGGCAAGAAATCGTTGCATGTAATCAAGCGATTTACGATGTTAAATCGCTTGATCGTGACATCGCTGATCTGAGCTCCGGTTCTCAGATCTAGCGATGAGCGATTTGACGATCTGTCTCATCGTGGTGTATAACACCACGATGAGCGATTTCCCAGCGCAGAGTCTATGCTGGGAGATGGTAACTATGGTACACGTCGGGTAACTAAGCGACGCGCGGCGCCTAGTTACCCGATGTGTACCATAGTTACCAGCGAGATCGCGGCTCCACATCGCTGGTGAGTCTGTCTGTGTGACATCTCGCCAGCGATGTGAGCGATATTGTAAGCGATTGCGCGTGCACGTGATCGCTTACAATATCGCTATAGATATCTCAGCGTGTGACGGCCGCCTGACCGGGAGAAACTGTCTGCCGCGAGAGAGAAAGGGGGACTCTATCCACCAGAGGAGTGACTGTCTCGCTGATCTGGAGAGGTGGACTGAGCAATCAAGACTGCTGAGGGATCGGTCCCAAGTTGCTAGCAGAAAGTGCTGGAGGGGCCTGGTGTGAAAATGGGTGAATGGAACAGCTTCAATGGAAGCCACCATTCTTCCCAGAATCCCCATGGAGAATCGGAGTGACATATGAGAGGGCTGCCCGAGACTGAATCCCAGACAGTAGTGCGGCCCGCTTCTCTGGGGGAAGGAAAACGCGGGACTGGGTTGTGTCGAATATCATGCCCAGAAAGGTGATTCACTGAGTCGGAACAAGGCAAGACTTCTTCACATTGATGATCCAGCCCAAGCGACGGAGAGAATCCCAAGATATTTGCAGGCTTTCGAGACACCCTGAGTGAGAGGGGGCCTTTATCAGGATGTCGTCCAATTAGGGTATTGCTAAAATTCCCTTGGACTGAAGGATGGCCTCCACCATTGCCATGATTTTCGTAAAGACCCGGGGAGCCGTGGCAAACTGGTAATGTTGGGACCCTATGGCGAAGCGCAGGAATCGTTGGTGAGACGCAAGGATGGGAACGTGGAGGTAGGCATCCTGAATGTCTATGGAGGTCATGAATTCTCCTGGCTCCATAGACGCTATTACTGAACGAAGGGACTCCATCCTGAAGTATCTCAACCGGAGATTGGTGTTGAGAAGCTTCAAGTCCAAAATGGGGCGAATGGAGCCTCCCTTTTTTGGGACCACAAAGAGATTGGAGTAAAATCCCAAAAAGTGTTAATGCTTTGGAACGGGGATGATCACGCCTGCCTCCTCGAGGGAAGAAATGGCCTGATGAAAGCCGGAGATGAGTTTGGGGTCTTTCGGTGGCTGGGATAGAAAAAAACGGTCTTGGGGGGGAAAAGAAGCAAATTCGATCTTGTACCCCACCGAGACTAAGTCTCGGACCCAGGCATCGTCGACTACTGATAGCCAAACTAACCGGAAGGCCCTGAGGCGGCCCCTGAGGTTGAGGTTGGCGTCATGAGCGATTGGCTCGAGATCCAGAGGGTCGAGAGGGCGCCAGGAAGGAGCGGGCTTGTAGGAGGGCCTTTTTCTATCCTGGCGGGTGGGAGAGCAGCCTCGCCGATTGGAAATTTGGGTGCTGAGGGACGAAAGGAACGAAATTGCAAATTTCTCTTCTTAGAGATTGCCCGTTTGCGCTTTGCCTGCGGAAGGGAGGTACTTTTGCCGCCGGTGGCGTCCGATATGACTTTATCTACCTTATCGTCTAATAGGCGAGAACCTTCGAAAGAGAGATTGGCGAGTGATTTTTTTTTTTTTTTTTTTTTTTAGAGGCTGAGTCGGCATTCCAGCCCTTCAGCCATAGGGCCCTGCGAATGGAGATCATGTTGCCGGAGGCTTGGGCACCGCAGGATGCGGCATTGAGGCAAGCTGTGGTGATGTTTTTTCCAGCATAAGCGATCTGATCAGCCAGGCAACTAGTTCCGCAGGAGGTGCTTGGGACAGAATACCCCTACGGAGGTGCTTGGCTCAGAAGGCCACGGCCAGGGAGACCCAGGTTGCTGCGACTGAAGGGCAAAGAGAAGCGCCCGAGGCTTCGAAAGCCGATTTCGCCATTGCCTCAATGTGCCTGTCTGGTCCTTCCTTAAGGGAAGCGCCATCTGCCGGGGGTAGGATGGTGTTGGAAGCTAGACGTGAAACTGGGGGACCCACTGCTGGTGAGATGGTCCATTTTTGGCGAACGTCCTTAGAGAAGGGATAAAGGGCCTCTAGACCAGTGTTTCTCAACTCCAGTCCTCGGGACCCACCAACAGGTCATGTTTTCAGGATTTCCTTAGTATTGCATAGGTATTAGAATTATCCCCTTTGCAGGTGATTAAACTAACACCTATGCAATACTAAAGAAATCCTGAAAACATGACCTGTTGTTGGGTCCTGAGGACTGGAGTTGAAAAACACTGCTCTAGACGGTTTCTGGATTGAAAGAGCTTCTCTGGGTGTAGCCATTCCTTGATAAAGATGTCGTCAAAGTCTTCTAGGTAAGAGAAGACCCGAGGAGCTGGTTTAGTACGCTTAACCGACACTTTCCGTGTAGGCGGCTTGTCGTCAAGAGTCTACCTTAAGGGTGTCATTTACTGCTAGAGTCGGGGTGTCTACTGTGTCCCTGATTCCCGAAATTTGGTCGGAGTCTAGATCCGGGTCCGAGTCAGAGAAGGAATCGGAATCCAATGGTGTAGAGCGTGCTGGAGAAGAATGCCTCGAGTGGAGATCTCTGGGGGAGGGGACCGGGACGAGGAGGATGGGCGAATGAATCCGCTTCCTCTGTGTGCGGTCTGGTCCCTCTGATTCCGAAGGTGGTTTGGAAGTGGATTGGTCTGGTGGTCCAGGGACAGCGGTCCCTGGTTGGGCTAGGGTCAGTCTACTCCGATGGGCTAGGCCTAATCGCTGAGGCAATCTGTGTGGGCAGGTGCTCTAGGGCCGCCATCAGGGTTTCTGAGAATTTAACCAGAATAGTGGCGGACTGAGATGAGGAAAGTACCACCTCAGGTGGGGGAGAGACCACGGACGGGTCAGTAGTAGGCTCCTGAGCTGCCTTCATGGTCTGTGGGCTACAAACGAGGCACAGTGGAGAGTTCTGAGCAGAGGGTAGCTTCTTATTTCACCCTGAGCAGGCATAGTACACCGTGGTGGCTGTACGGGAGCTCCTTGTGTGAGGCATCTACTAGGGCCAGTAGCGAGGGTGCCAGCAGTGTGGGGGGCTGGGGAAGCTTTGCTTACCAGGGCCCAGGCTTCCGGTGTCCCCAGTGGTGGGATCCGTGCAGTGGAGGAGCACAGAGGCAGCTGCAGAGTTCTGTGCCTGCCTGTGATAGCTCCCTGTAAAAATCTGTGCTTCTGCATGGAGACGGTGGGAGGGGCCAAAAACGGCGGGCAGAGAACCCGCGCTCGATCCCCATTGGCCAAGGGGAGGAGCAGGGCAGCCTGGCCGAGAAAACACCACCCAAGTGTAACGGGGGCATGGCCAGCACGGCCAAAAAAGCTGGCCCCTTCTTCTATGTGTCTTGACTGCGGGCAGGGCCTAGGCGGAGCTCAGAGGTGCCTGCGGCGGTGGCTTTCAGAGGAGCCCACCCGCGGACACCCGTGATTGGTCCAGAGGTGGTCTGCGGGCGGGAGAGCTCCAGAGGCTGCAACAGAGGTCTGGGGCTAAATTTTTGGCGGCGGCCCGGATCGGGAGGCCCGCGGCGCGGAGCCTTGGATCTGGGGCTGTGCTGGACTGGGTGCAGCTGCAGCTTAAAGCCTCCCCTGTCATAGGTGGCTGCTGGCTTCCCTCAAAGTGAAAGTGGCGGGAGCTGTGGGTACGGTGCAGCTGCAGCTCTCACTCACTCTATCATGCTGGCCGTGGCATGATAGAGAGGGCCTTACTGGCCCTGAAACAGAGCCAGGAGCCCCTGAGAAACCATAACGCGCCCCCCTTTTTTATGGCCCTTATCATTCAGTGCCTGATCACTATCGGGCAACCCCTGCTGCAGCCTAAGGTGAAAGGGGCCATAGTTACTGAGGTAGCCAGTAACTGGCCCGTGCACGCAGGACCAGAGTGCTTTCACTGCGGCTACTGCTCCAGAGCAATCCCCCCTCATTGGAGTAGCCTGGGGGAAAAGCTGAGGAGCTACCAGGAGGGGGCTGGTAAAGTGAGGATGGGGAAGGTGGGGGGGGGGTAAATGGGCCCCGGACCCAGGCTCTGCTTGCTGCCATCAGGGTGCAGATCCCTAAGTCGTCCTGAGAGGGGCCGAGCTCCAGACGTGGAAACCTTTCTTGGCTCCCTGTGCACCAGGGATCCAGGTGTCTGACGACTCTACCGACCGGCTCTGGAGGGCAAGTGAGTAGGGGAGCGAATGGGCCAGGGCAAGCATCGGTGTCCGGCCTCAGGGTTCTCCAGGATCCGCTTGTAGGAAGGGATGGATGGCCCTGGCCCAGAGAGGGAGAGTTAACAGTGCAACCAGCGTACACTGGACCCTCGATCTCTATGCGGGTGACTGCTCAACCACTCCGTATTCCCTGATGAATCTTCAAAGAAGAAATAAAAAATTAGGAGTTGCTTTTCTGTTTTCATAGTGTCAGCCTCCTGATGGCAGCAAGCATACACCCAAGGTATTCCTGTGTCCCCCAATGAAGCGATTAAGAAAAAGAATAGCACCTTTGACTCAATTTTCCAAGACCCGTAGCGTTCTCATTTTTCGGGATCTGAGGCTGTTTGACTGTTTATTTTTTAGCATCTTGAGTAGGGATGGGCGAGCATGCTCGTCCGAGCATCTCAGTACTCGAGATGCTCGGCGCTCTTCGAGTACCAGCGTGATGCTCTGCTCCCCCTCCCTGCATGTTGACCCTCTTTACAGAGCCAGCCTACATGCAGGGATTGGCTGCCACACACTAATGCCACAGCCATGTTGGTTGTGGCATTAAAGTGATTGACTGGCCGTACATATATAAGACCTGTGGGTGCTGTGCTCGTCACTCTGATCCACAGTCAGTTAGTGTAGGGAGAGGTGCTGCGGAGCTAGGGACTGATTTAGTGTGTGTCTTAGGTAGTGTAGGTACTAGGTTGGGTATACAATCCATCCCAACACAGTATTTTCAGGACTAATCCAGCTGTATACATGCAGTGTACCGTATATAGCAGAGTGCGGTGCGTATAGCACAGGAGACTCAATTCTAGTCACGTCTGGGGCTGGTGTAACCTATTACACATATTCCAGTTCTAAAAAGAACAGTCCTTTTCAGGATTAATCCAGATGTGTACAGGCAGTGTATATAGCAGAGTAGGTTGCATATAGCACAGGAGGCTCCATTCCAGTCATGTCTGGGGCTGGTGTAGCCTGTTACACATATATTATCTACCTCTAAAAAAACCAGCTACTTAAAACGGTGGCTTGTCCGTCGCACGGATCACATATACCTTTGTTCTAAATTGAGCCATTTCTACTGAACTTGGAAGATATTGTCCTCTGTTTAAAATGGACAAGGCACATGGCAAGGGACGAGAAACTGGATGTGATGGTGCATGCAGAGGCCGTGTGTAAGCTACAACTGTGCCACAAGAAACGCCCACATCTTCTTGCCCGACCTTCCTGTCCCAATTTCTAGGGCACACCATAATTAAACACAGATCAGTGTCAAAAGGTTGTTGGTTGGATAGCAGATAATGCTTACAGTCAGTTTGCCACCACCACAATCACCCTGTCTTCCACACAGTCAAGTCTCAGTAGCCGTGAGTCTGGACCGCATATTTCTCCCCCTGATCCTCCTTCCTCCCACCATGCCGAGTGTCCGGACAAAACTGATCCCACACTTGGACACTTTTTCATTTATAGATTCGGGCCTCTCGCCCGCTCCACTTGAAGGTGGGCAAGAGGGGATCACGTGTAGAGATGCCCAAATATTTGAGCAGCCACAGTCACATGAAGGCAACGGTGGGAACGTGTCACAAGAGGTGGATGATGACGACACAATTGCCAGAAAGTCAGGAGGAGGACCAGGGTGCGGAAGTGGAAGACGATGTGGTGGATGATATAGTAACTAACCCAACCTGGCAGGATGACATGCACAGCGAGGATAGCAGCACACAGGTTGAGGGAGGCATAGCACCCCACCAGGCAGGAAGAAGTAGTGTGGTGGCCGCAGACAGAAGGCGGGCAACCGTTCCTTGTAACACCAACACGACGGAGGTTGCCAGTACAATTGTTAGATTTTCCCGAGTCTTGACGATAATTCAAAAAAGGCCATTTGCACCACCTGCCATGCCAGCATCAGCAGAGGTAGCAAAACTACCAGCTTGACTACCACCAGCATGATCAGGCACATGGCAGCAAAGCACCCGACTTTGTGGGCTGAACCCCAGGGTCCAGGAGCAGTGTCTGCAGGTGACACCATTGCTTCTTTCACTGTTGTGCATGCAAGCCAATCCCCTGTCCATAGTGCATGCGAAGATGCCTCCTGTCCTGCACCTGTCATTGCACAATCTGAAATACCACCATCAGCAACCACGTCCACGTCCTTGCCCCAGCACAGCGTTCAGTTATCCATATCCCAGTCCTTGGAACGCAAGTGCAAATAAGCAGCCAATGCCCCACAGGCCAAACTACTGAATTTACACATTTCGTGATTGCTTGCGCTCGAAATGTTGCCTTTTAGGCTAGTGGAGATTGAAGCATTCCGCCACCTGATGGCGGCGGCTGCCCTCGTTACTCTGTCCCCAGCCACCACTATTTCCCCAGTGTGCCATCCTCGCATTACACAAGCACGTGTCCCAAAACATTAGCCGTGCCCTTAACAATGCAGTTACTGGGAAAGTCCACCTAACTACGGACATGTGGACAAGTGCTTGTGGGTAGGGACGGTACATCTCGCTGACGGCACACTGGGTTAACATAGTGGAAGCCGGGACCCAGTCGGACCTTGGGATGGAACACGTTCTCCCGACGCCAAGGATTGCGGGCCCTAACTCAATCAGGGTTGCCCCCACAGTCTACAGCTCCTGCACGTCAGCCTCCTCTTCAGCCTCCACATCTATCAGAAGCTGGAAGCACTGCCTCGGCCAAGCGACAACAGGCTGTGCTGAAGCTAATAGGCGTAGGTGACAAACCGCACAATGCTGAAGAGTTGTGGACAACTCTGAAAGAGCAGGCAGATCTGTGGCTCACACCGCTGAACCTACAGCCAGGCATGGTTGTGTGTGACAATTGCCGGAACCTGGTGGCGGCTCTGAGGCAAGCGCACACATATACCATGCCTGGCCCATGTGCTCAACCCTGTGGTTCAGCAGTTTCTTAAATCCTACCCGGAGCTGTCTGACTTGCTTGTCAAAGTATGCATGTGTGCCCATTTTAGAAAGTCACCTACTGCTTCAGCTGCCCTTTATAGGTTTCAGCAGCATTTGCAGCTTCTGGTTCACAGACTGGTGTGTAATGTCCCGATGTGTTGGAATCCGATATTGCAGATGTTGGTCAGGATTTGTGAGCAGAAGAGGGCAGTTGTTGACTACCAGCATCAACAAGTTCGTCGGTATTTGGTTCAGACTCCACACATAAGACCTCAGGAGTGGACATGGATGTCCGACATATGTACCATCCTCCAAAACTTTGAGGACTCCACCAGGATGGTGAGCGGCAATGACGCCCTCATTAGTGTCACCATCCCACTTCTCTGTCTTCTGAAACGCTCTCTGCTCAAAATCAAAGAGGATGCATTGCAGGCGGAGCACGATGAGATGGAGCAAGGAACCATACAGGGTGATTACACACAGACCTGCCACATCTCATCCCAACGTGGATTGTGAGCCAATGAGGCGGAGGAAGAACAACAATAGCTAGTTTCATGCGCTATAGACGGTACTACTTGCACAACTGTCATACAGTCTTTTCAGCATGGATGGCCAGAGGACAGGGAGGAGGAGGAGAGCTTGATCAGTCGTCGTCTTGGTGAGGACACTGAAGTCTTGCCTGTTACCAGTCTGGCACGCATGGCTGAGTTTGTTACGCTGCCTTTCCCGTGACCCTCGCATTCTCAAAATTTTGGGAGACACTCATTACTGGTTGGTGACACTTTTAGACCCGCACTACAAGGAAAACTTTATATCTCTTATTCCTGAGTCGGAGAGGTCTACAAAAATGGGGCAGTACCAGAAAGCTCTTGTTGCGGAATTGTTAAAAAAAAATTCCCATCTGAAAACGCTGGCGGTAGAGGTCACAGTTCCGTGGAAAACCAAGGAGTACATGCAAGAGAGACACAACTCGAATCCAGTAGAGGCAAGGGAACACTGTCAAAATTCTTTTAAGTTTTCTCAGCCCCTCCTATGGCACAGGCCCGGAGACGCGGGGTACTCTCACTAGGAGTACAAAGTTTGGGAAGATGCTGAAGAAATACCTTGCCGACCGTACCAAAGTCCTCCGGGATTCCTCTATGCCTTATATTTATTGGGTATCCAAGCTGGACATGTGGCATGAACTGGCTCTCTACACCTTGGTAGTCCTGGCCTGCCCTGCCGCTCGCATTTTGTCAGAGCGGATTTTTAGTGCCACAGTGGTAATTATTTCTGATAAGCGCACTTGCCTGTCAACTGAAAATGCTGAAGGGCTGACTCTTATCAAAATGAACAAGGGCTCAATTGGGCCAGACTTCTTAACACCACCAAATAATAGCAGCGTAATATAAACTCAAAGCCAGTGTCTATTTTGCGGAGGTATATTCCCATGCTCCTCTTCACCCCCACACATGGGTAAACGCTTCCTGATTTTGGCTATTTACTCTAGTCCTCCTCATCCTCCATTACCATATCACCAGGGTGACTGTGGTCCATGATGCAACTCCCACATATTTTTATAGAATGTTTATGATGCCCGTAAGAAAAAAGTTATACAGTATATTCATGTATACCCCCCCGGGGTAAATGTTTGTCAGTCCATACTTACTGCATGGGCATTACAAGTATAGGAGACCCTCTCCTTTTGTAATTGGAATATTATTTTATGAGACCTTCCTCCACGTCTCTTCCAAGGGGCATTAGAGTGCCTCCCAATTTTTGGCAGCCCTGCATAGGGCAACACTATGGGAAACGCACTTCCTAACAATAGGAACATTTTTTTAATGAGGCCCTCCTGCACGTCTTTTCCAAGGGGCATTGGAGTACCTTCTAATTTTTGGCAGGCCCATAGGGCAACACTATGGGAGACCCACTTCCTAATAATGGGAACATTTTTAAATGACTCCCTCATCCACATCTCTTCCAAGGGGCATTGGAGTTACTCCCAATTTAATTTTTTTTTTTTTTAAATCTTTAATGTGATAAAAAAATAAAAATACACCAAAACTGCCTCGCAAGTGAGTACGAGCCCATAACATTTTCCACAGGAAAATCCATTTTGGTTTAGTTTTGGTATGTTTTATTGTGAGTCCGTAAAAGTGGCGTAATACTCAGACAACATTGTTCACAGCAGTGACCTTGGAGTCAGAAATGCTTATAGGGGGTCTTCCCCATACTGTTCCCATGTCATTTGAGCACTATTCTTATACATTTGTGACATTTTTAGGCTTTCTGCAGACCGCCAGGATGCTGCCGGAAAAATGCTATGCTTTCCCATAGGTTAACATTGGGCTTTGTGCTCGGGTCGAGAACCGAATCATCACGTTATGCTTGGCAAGAGCATCGAGCACCCGAACATTTTACTGCTCTCCCATCACTAGTCTTGGGCTGACATTTCTAATGATACCATTTTAGATGCAATGTTTTGAATGCGAGTTGGTCGACAGGTACAGGTTGATACAGGAACAGGTTGCTACTTCAGTGGGGATCACGGCTGGTCTGGTCCCGTGCCCTGGACACTCAATGGCTGAGGGAAAAACTATTTGGGATGGGGGATTATACGTGACGGCACCTGTGGTACCTGGTAATGTGGTTACCAGCGCTGCAGCCGGCCGCTGTGGTGATGGTGAAGCAGCTTTGGGTAGTACAGCTCCCCACAGGCGGAGTTTTATCTCAGGGCAGTGGGGTTGATGAGAGGAGTCGTAGTCCTTGGCTCTGTGGTGCTGTAGGAGCCTCCCAGGCGACAAATAATTGATGCAGACACACCAAGTTAGCCCAAACAGTTCTTTTCAGGTACCAGATGGATCAACAGGTACACGGTACAGTCTAGTTTGCCAGGGAATTTGTTGCCACAGGTTTTGGGGTTTGCCACAGAGTCTGTCAGAGGTGCCTTTCCAACACTTTCTTAGTCCTGTTCCTTTATGGGCTCTTTTGGCTCCTTACACTCCCACTCTTGAGTCTGGTTTCTGGTCCCTGAGTCTGTTGCTTAAAGTCTCTCTTGTCAGCGTCTTGAACCCAGCTATGGGACAGAGCTACTTTAATGGGTGCTGTGGCACCTTCTTGATAAGGCCCACAGCTTGTCGGTCAGCAGTTTGGGATGAACCTCAACAAACCACCTTGGTTCCGGTTTACCGGTATTAACCTGGACTCTCCAGCCGGCTCCAACCAGTCCTGGAGTTTCCACTTCGTTGTTTGGGTCACCTCTCAGTTTAGAAGTGCCCTCCTATCATGACCGCAGGGTCCCCTGCGTCCGTTTCTGCTGCTCTCCTCACACCGTCTGACTGACTTGTGTGTAACTGTCACTTATGTCACGTCTCCCGCTCTGCTAAGCTCCACCCCCCAGGGACCTACTGAATATACAGTCCCTGGTGCTAGGGTGGCTATGATTAGGATCTTGTGGCTTTGAATACAGACTCTGTAGCTCCGCCCTCTACCTGCGACTATGGAGGCACTACACCTTCTGTTTGAGATGCAGTACCACCCTGTGGCGTCCTGCCAGAGGGGCGCCACAAATGCCTTTAATTGCATGTTGCGGTGACCAAAAAAATGTAATTTCAGTGTTTGGACTTTTTTTTTGTTCCGTCACGTAGTTTACAGATCTGATTTTACTGATTTTATATTTTGATAGATTTGGTTTTGCTGCGTTCAGAAATGCCCAATGTGTTTTGTTGTTTTTAATAGTTTTTATTTTTAATGGGGCAAAAGGTGGGTGATCTGAACTTGTGTTTTTAATTTTTTTTTTTTTTCATATTATTTTTTTAAAAGAAAAAGAAAATAGTTTGTTTATTTTACACTGCCCCCTAGGGGGGCCTCAGCACTGCACACTCCTGCTATACATCTATACATAGGAGAAATCATCACTTTCTGTAGATGCCGGCGCTCGCCGGGTATCCACAAGAAATGATTCATGACAGCATCCATGGTCATCCTACAACTCTAGGCTGTCAAGGTAACAGATCGAGGTCTCGTGATTGAATCACAGGACCTCCGATGCCAGCAGGGAACAGCGCGATCCCCACCTTGATGCTTTGGATCAGACTGTCAGTGATTGACAGCTCGATTCAAAGGGTTACCAGCGTCACTCAGATCACTGATCTGATCGGTGCTGTTAGCTTCACATGTCAGCTGATCAGATCATCTGACATGCACACGGAATTATGCAAGCTCCGCACATGACCTTGCATGAAACGGTGGGAAGTGAACTATGATGTACATATACGTCATAGGTCGTGAAGGGGTTAAGGGACTTCAAAGCCCGATACACATTAGGTGGTTGTCAATCGACTGATTGGGTTCGTCTATCATCTATCTCTCCTAACTCCACAGTTCATAGAACATTCATCCATTTGTTCTCAATTAATGAGCTGTTGCCAGACTCCTTGTCGATGACTTTCTCTCACCATGATATTACCTGTAAAGGAAGAGCTGGGGAGAGGGCCATACACATTGGCAAAGGGGGCCTCCCCATACACATTTGTGATAGAAGGATCTTGCCACTGTGGATTTAATCATCTTTAGTCTAAAGGTACCGTCACACGCGGCAATTTCACTGGCAATTTGCTGGTTGCAGTGAAATCATGGACACATTGTTACATTTGTACACGGCAACAAAATAGAACAATGTGTCCATGATTTCACTGCAACCAGCAAATTGCCAGTGAAATTGCTAGCAAAATTGCCGCGTTGATGGTATTTTTACTAAAGAAGCTGGCTGACAATGTAACCTCTCCATACAGATGCACAGTTGCTTTCTTCTTTGGGGAATTCAGGAAGTTGGAACAACCTAAAGAGGACTTTTCACCAATGTTTTCATGTTAGAGAGCCTGTCATTAGAATCATGTATGGTAAACTAAAAATATAGAATAGAATAGGGATTAAAGCCTATAGCCTGTTTTTTTGTTAAATCATCAGAGGTTTTTGGTTTCCATGCATTGGGGTGGGACTGTAGGTAGTCTTCGGCTCAGCCACAGCCCCTCCACTGCCTCTGGAGTCTTTATCCTTTTCCTGTTTTAAATTTGCACTGACGGTACAAACACTGAAAATGTAGCCTCCTGGCTAAGTGGTGAAGCTGACTCTTAAGACCAAGCAGCTCCTGCAGTCTCCCCAACACCAAGTGATCACATGACCACATTCCTGCATATAAAGTGCTTATTAAGTTTTGTGTTACAGCAGAGATGGTAAATAACAGTATCTGCCTTTCTATAAAGTATTAGAATGCCACTGCAGAGTAGAACACGGACTGCCAGGATGCTCATCATAAATGGGCAATCTAGGAGCGTAGCGGCATTTATGATTGTGTGTATGGTAGCTGTAGGTTCTCCAATACATTTGAGTGAACGGAAAGCATTTGTGCATTAGCTGAGCCAAGAATGAAATGAGCTCAGGTCCCAATCTGCAATTGTGAGTTTATTATCCTGTTTTGTGGATTGGGGTTATTGAATTTATAGAGAAGATTTCTATATTTAATACATGTAATCTTACCTGGAATACAAACATATGCCGTCCTGCGGGTACAGGGCCTACTAACACAGAATCCAGCACTTGGTCATATTCTTCACTTTCAGCAGATCCCACATATATTATTTTCCATTCCAAATCTAAAAAAGACAGTCACATTGAAAGAAAGTTTAATATGGGATATAAATGTGGATGTAAGAAAGATGGTGCATCTGCATTTACCTCTGTGTGTCTAATGTATTCGGCTTTTTTATATTGTATAGAAGTTTTACAGGTCACTGGATCAGGTGTTCCAACCACTTTGTTCTTTTTTTATTACACGACTGTAGTGATGAGTAGAAACTCACTGCTCCAAAACAGATCACAGTAATATCACATGCAAATTAATATGCAACTAGAATACAGGGAATAACTTTAGGTTAAAGGTCCAACTGCTACGAGGAGATTAGCATTAGGCCAAGGTCTGTTATCTGTGGTTATAATTGTGTGTGTATACAGTGCCTTGAAAAATTATACATACCCATGAACTTTCACAACCACAAACAATTGTATTTTATCGGGATTTTATGCAATACTAGATGGGGGCCCAATGCTATTGCATCAGGAGGACTGTGACGTCATGATGGGGGCTCTGTGGCGCGGCGTCTGTCTTTTCCCCATCCCCGTCCGCTCTCTCTCTCCCCCTTGTATGCAGTCTCTCTCACCTGTGCTCTCTCCTTTTCATTTCATTTCAAAAATTCTTTTTATTATTTTACAAGATATTGAGATGATAAACAGAAAATTACAAATTCAGAAGTATTCAGCTTATGACAATCAATTGGTGCTCTCTCCTTTTAAACTGTCTTTAACCCCCCCCCCACCCCCCGTGCGCTCTCTCTGCCCCCGGCGCCTTCATCTTTGTATACCCAGGTGTTCAAAGAGGACAGCTGCCTGAGTAAGTGCACATGCACACTCAGTATACGCGTGTGCACCTACTCAGGCGGTGATGTGGCTGCGGGCAGCACTTTCAGACTATGGCACAGCTGGTGGTACTGCACAATGTACCATTAGGCACCATATTTGCACACTCTGCCCCCTGTGCGTCATGCTGTCATCATCTTTTGACACTGTGGGGGTACATGGTTCTGAGGTGCAGGAACTACTGTGGGCATGCTCAGTGTGTTACAATGGATCAAGATGGACATGTCCGCCCTGTCCTTTTACTATTGGACACCATTCTATTTTTGGGCGGATCCGGAGGCATCAGAATTTTAGTCAACCCTCTAAATCGCAACTTCATGTGGACAGAGAAGGTGACAAAAAATTGATGTGGCAGGATCAGGCTGAATCCTGAGGCCACCGCATGCTCCTGCAGCCCTATTTTAAGTATAGGATTCCGGATGCTTCATGATTTGGACGGATTACAACACAAGACAAAACAAATGCAAGTGTAAAAGCAGCATTATGGCCACTTTACACGCGGCTACAGGTAACAGGTTTTCTACAGGTAACTTACTGGCTGCAGTGAAATCATGGAGACATAGTTCTATCTTGTTGCTGTGTACAAATGGAACTATGTCTCCATGATTTCACTGCAGCCAGTAAGTTACCTGTGGAAAACCTGTTACCTGTAGCCGCGTGTAAAGTGGCCATAAGAGATGGTAAACCTAAAAAACACAAGAATTTCACAATCTTTGGGCAGCCTACGTGGACAAGGGGCAGTTCAAGGGTGCATCAGTGCAAGTCAAAACCTCCTTGGCAATCCCAAATGCTAGCTATGCACACAGCTGCACAAGATGGACAACCCATATAGACAGGTCTAACATTGCCCCGCTCTCCTCCTAGCAGGTTTATATTAACTTAAGGTGTCACCTCCCGTGGAAAAGGTTGACGCCAGGAGTAGCGTCCCGTACCACTGGCACAGGCTGAGGGACCCCTGCCCCAGTCCTTTTGACAGGAGGAAGGAGAGGGAAGGCACTGCACATGATTCGAAGTGTAGAAGCTGGTTTTCCCATAATACGCAGTGCACCTCTCTGAAGCCGTGTCGCATAAACAGAGTTTAAGAGATGCAGTAACACTACCAAAATCAGCCGCGCGCATATGCAATATTTCCAGGAGCTGCAATAATGCTGGCTCATGGAGATCACGTTATTATGCCTACAAGGGCGCTGTAACTTGGGAAGAGGCCGACTAGTCTAGGGAAACACCCCATCCACTAATCAAAGGCCTAATTAGCATGGGAAGACACAATTTATTAATTATTTTTATAAACATTGATATTAGTAAATTACATTAGACGGAGCTGGTTAGGCTGTCTTCACACCACATTTTCCCCTGTCAGGTTCTGTCTGGTATTTTGTAGGAAGCACTGGATAGAACCTGACAACCCCAGGCAGAACAGAACCAGAGGGCAAATATGCCCTTGGGTCCTGTTTTCTGCTAGAATTGGCAGATCGCAGCTGAAGGAGCTGTCCACTGTTGAGATTTCAAAATCACGGCTAGCGGGGAGCTGACTGCGGTCCGAAATCTAAGCGGGGAGCTCTCAACGATGTCCGGGTGCCGGATCCGATTTTCTGCCGGATCTAGCCCGATTTGGCGCCATAGACTACCATGTTAGGGGGCGCCGGATTTGGGTGGATCCGATTTTGTAAGATTTTTGCCCCAGACACAAAAACGCTGCAAGCTGCGATTTTGTGTCCAGGAAAAAAAAAAAAGAAATCTGCCGGATCCACCCAGACAGATGAAAACCGGATGGCAAAACACTGCAATCCGGCCCCATAGGAATACTATGTGGAGTGATGACTGGGCACAGGAGGGGGCACAGCAGGGTCATGGGGCTGAGGGGGGTTATTAAATTGTGTATGTAGGTATGACCAACATGTGTCTGTATGTCCCCCACCTATACTCCAGTATGTGGAGTGATGACTGGGCACAGGAGGTGGCACATCAGGGTCAGGGAGCTGAGGGGGGTTATTATACTGTGTATGTAGATATGACACATGTGTCTGTACTTCCCCCCAGTATCTGGAGTGATGACTGGGCACAGGAGAGGGCACAGCGGAGTCAGGGAGCTGAGGGGGTTCTTATACTGTGTATGTAGATATGACACATGTGTCTGTACTTGCCCCACCTATACCCCAGTATGTGGAGTGATGACTGGGCACAGCGGAGTCAGGGAGCTGAGGGGGGTTATTATACTGTGATGTAGATATGACACACGTATGTCTGTACGTCCCCCACCTATACCCCAGTATGTGGAGTGATGACTGGGCACAGCGGAGTCAGGGAGCTGAGGGGGGTTATTATACTGTGATGTAGATATGACACACGTATGTCTGTACTTGCCCCACCTATACCCCAGTATGTGGAGTGATGACTGGGCACAGCAGGGTCAGGGAGCTGAGGGGGGGTATTATACTGTGTATGTAGATATGACACATGTGTCTGTACTGCCCCCAGTATGTGGAGTGATGACTGGGCACAGCAGGGTCAGGGGTCAGGGAGCTCTTCCTGTGTATGCCGCTGTCTGACATCATGGCTGCCACTATGGCACCTCGTCACAGCTGAAACTTTGCCCATGTCCCCGCATTCCCATGCTCACAAGTTTATCTGCCAGGCCAGCAGCCTGCTGTAACCCCTCGTGTGCCGGCGCACTCACCTTCCGACAGGTCCTCTATGCATTCAAAGGTGATTTCGAACTGGAAAGGGTTGTAGAAGGGCGAGGGTTGTCCAGCACCACTACGTTGTTCACCTGGACCTTTGCCATATTCGGGGGCCGCCCCTGGCTGCGGTCAGCAGCCCGCACTCCTGCCTACTCCATGGACTCGGCACAATTTCCTAGTTTTCCCTGCTCACTTCACTCCGGCACATTCTGCTCTGTTGCTATAACACCGTGCGCGCGGATTGGCTGCTCCCGAGCCCTCCCCAGACGCTAAAAGCTACACGGAGGAAAAGACGGGCTCCTCATGACCGGCGGAGCTGGGAAGGATTCTCTGCGGCGCCCCCTGGCGGCACACAGGTGGCGGGACCAGCAGCTGTCACCACAAGCTCCTGTGGAGCTGCCTCAGTACAGGTCGATGGTCTCCTCATACATGGTCACTGGCTGTCCTCACCACCATCCTCCTCATACATGGTCACTGTCCTCACCGTCCTCCTCCTCATACATGGTCACTGTCCTCACCGCCGTCCTCCTCATGCATGGTCACCGCCGTCCTCATACGTGGTCACTGCCGTTATCTTCCTTATATATGGTCACTGTCCTCACCGTCCTCCTCCTCATGCATGGTCACCGCCATCCTCCTCCTCAGTCATAGTCACCGCTGTCCTCCTCATGCATGGTCACCGCTGCCGTTGTCCTCGTCATGCATGGTCACCGCTGCCGTTGTCCTCGTCATGCATAGTCACTGCCGTCCTCCTCGTCATGCATGGTCACTGCCGTCCTCCTCGTCATGCATGGTCACTGCCGTCCTCCTCGTCATGCATGGTCACTGCCGTCCTCCTCGTCATGCATGGTCACTGCTGTCCTCCTCGTCATGCACGGTCACTGCCGTCCTCCTCGTCATGCACGGTCACTGCCGTCCTCCTCGTCATGCATGGTCACTGCCGTCCTCCTCGTCATGCATGGTCACCGCTGTCGTCCTCCTCATACATGGCCACTGTCCTCACTGTCCTCCTCATACATGGTCATCGCCATCCTCCTCTTCATACATGGTCGCCCTGCCTGTGCTGCCAGTCTCATCCTGTCCTAATAAAGTCTTACCTGGCTAGTCATTGACCATGAAGTCTGACATGACTGCTCATTCTACCATTCTCCTCACATTGACAGGTTCATTATCTGCAGGTATATCTCCAGTTAGTATTTTCATCTGAGGTGGTGGGGGGGTCAAGCCTAAAACAAAGGTGGAAGAATGTAATCTTGATGATAATGGAGTGCACTGGCCACTGCTGGAGGGAAAATAGGTTATTTTAATCATAAATAGGGAAATGCACAAATCTGAAGATTAGCTGTGGGCATATGGTCTTCTGTGCCTTATTAACTCTTTGTTTGTCTGTCTCGCCCTAATCACCACACCTACATGATTACTCATCCATAATTGTGATGTTACATGAAGCTACACGTCAGACACATCATCCAAGGAGATTACCGGGATTTATGGAGAAACCTATGATCTGTCTATAATCTCCTATGCCATTATATGCATCTGGTAGCTTTTTAGGAGGACTACACACCTATTGTTACAGTGCAAGTGGCTGTATGGTGGCTTGGTGGTTAGCACTGTATACAGTGGCTCAGTGGTTAGCACTGTATACAGTGGCTCAGTGGTTAGCACTGTATACAGTGGCTCAGTGGTTAGCACTGTATACAGTGGCTTGGTGGTTAGCACTGTATACGGTGGCTCAGTGGTTAGCACTGTATACGGTGGCTCAGTGGTTAGCACTGTATACGCTGGCTCAGTGGTTAGCACTGTATACGCTGGCTCAGTGGTTAGCACTGTATACGCTGGCTCAGTGGTTAGCACTGTATACAGTGGCTCAGTGGTTAGCACTGTATACAGTGGCTCAGTGGTTAGCACTGTATACGGTGGCTCAGTGGTTAGCACTGTATACGGTGGCTCAGTGGTTAGCACTGTATACGGTGGCTCAGTGGTTAGCACTGTATACGCTGGCTCAGTGGTTAGCACTGTATACGCTGGCTCAATGGTTAGCACTGTATACGCTGGCTCAGTGGTTAGCACTGTATGGTGGCTCAGTAGTTAGCACTGCAGCCTTGCAGTGCTGGGGTCCAGAGTTCAAATTCCACCAAGGAGTTTGTATGTTCTCCGTATGTTTGTGTGGGTTTCCTCCTGGTACTCCGGTTTCCTCCCACACAGCAAAGACATAGTGATATGATGTTTAGATTGTGAGCCTCTATGAGGATAGTGTAGCTGATGTATGAAAAGCGCTTTGGAATTAATAATAAATTAATAAGTAAATAAATATTATTATTACATGGCGTTATTATCAAGTGCTGGACATCCGTGAGGGTAAACAGTGGAGAAGGGACATAAAGCAGACTACCATAGGTTTTGCTGGAAACTAAAAATGCAGGATTAGATTAGCATACATTTTCATAAAACCAAGGCAAAACCTGACCCAAAAAACGCAGCATTACCTTACGTGTGGGCACATACCATAACTAAAACTCCCTAAGGTTTTGCTGCATTTTTGCTGCAGCAAAACCATACGTGTGGGCACATACCCTAATAAGGAGGTACAACCTATAATGTGTGTAGTTACAGTGCGTTGTGAAAGTATTTGGCCCCCTTGAACTTTTCAAACTGTTGACACATTTCAGGCTTCAAACATAAAGATATAAATTCTAATTTTTTTGTGAACAATCAACACGTAGGACACAATCATGAAGTGGAAAGAAATTTATTGGATATTTTAAACTTTTTGAACAAATAAAAAAACTGAAAAGTGGGGTGTGCAATATTATTCGTCCCCTTTATTTTCAGTGCAGCAAACTCACTCCAGAAGTTCAGTGAGGATCTCTGAATGATCCAATGTTGTCCTAAATGACGGGTAATGATAAGTAGAATCCACCTGTGTGTAATCAAGTCTCTGTATAAATGCACCTGCTCTGTGATAGTCTCAGGTTTCTGTTTCAAGTGCAGAGAGCATCATGAAGACCATGGAACACACCAGGCAGGTCCAAGATACTATTGTGGTGAAGTTTGAAGCCGGATTTGGATACAAAAAGATTTCCCAAGATTTAAACTTCTCAAGGAGCACTGTGCAAGCGATCATATTGATCATATTGAAATAGGAGCATCAGACCACTGCAAATCTACCAAGACCTGGCTGTCCCTCTAAACTTTCATCTCAAACTAGGAGAAGACTGATCAGAGATGCAGCCAAAATGATCACTTTGGATGAACTACAGAGATCTACAGCTGAGATGGGAGAGTCTGTCCATAGGACAACAATCAGTCGTACACTGCACAAATCTGGCCTTTGTGGAAGAGTGGCAAGAAGAAAGCCATTTCTCAAAGATATCCATAAAAAGTCTCCTCTGAAGTTTACCACAAGCCACCTGGGAGACACACCAAACATGTGGAATAAGGTGCTCTGGTCAGTTGAAACCAAAATCAAATTTTTTTGCCACAATGCAAAATGATATGTTAGGCGTAGAAGCAACACAGCTCATCACCCTCAAAACACCATCCCCACTGTCAAACATGGTGGTGGCAGCCATGGTTGGGGCCTGCTTTTCATCAGCAGGGACAGAGAAGATGGTTAACATTGATGGAAAGATGAATGGAGCCAAATACAGGACCATTCTGGCAGATAACCTGTTGGAGTCTGCAAAAGATCTGAGACTGGGACGGAGATTTATCTTCCAACAAGACAATGATCCCAAACATAAAGCAAAATCTACAATGGAATGGTTAAAAAATAAACATATCCAGGTGTTAGAATGGCCAAGTCAAAGTCCAGACCTGAATCTAATCAAGAAGAATTTCAGTCTTTTGATGTGCAAAACTGATAGAGACATACCCCAAGCAATTTGCAGCTGTAATCACAGCAAAAGGTGGCACTACAAAGTATTAACTCAAGGGGGCTGAGTAATATTGCACGCCCCACTTTTCAGTTTTTTATTTGTTAAAAAAGTTTAAAATATTCAATAAATGTCATTCCACTTCACGATTGTGTCCCACTTGTCGATTCTTCACAAAAAAATTAGAATTTATATCTTTGTTTGAAGCCTGAAATGTGGTAAAAGGTTGATAAGTTCAAGGGAGCCAAACAAGACACTGAACATGTGGTTTTCCCTCCTTTATTACTCTATTTACGCATTACGTACTTGCATTGTGGATTTAGTGTCTACTCGTGTCCTGTCGTTGTAGGGCTGGTTCTGTTTATCGGTTTGTTGTTGGTTATGACTACAATCCCCGATATCCAGAATCTTCCCTTCCTTACCGCTTTCTGTTCCTATGCTGATTAACAAATATATATATATATATATATATATATATATATATATATATATATATATATATATATAATATATATATAATATAATGTGTGTATATACTGACGACTTAATTAAAACAAGTCTGTCCTAATAAATGAATATTTATTAAACACACCCAAAAAGTCTACAACAATAATATATATATTCTAGATAGCACGATAACTAATACACAATCAATTACTGTTACAATATGTAAAACACCCAGAGTTACTAATACCCACGTTACCTAAATATACACGCAGGCACACTATATTAGTGATCTGACTATCCCTATGTAGACAGAATATTATTAGAGAGAGGGAGAAGGAGGACTTACAGGAAAGATATAGAGGAGATATGGGGTGATACTTAGGCCAGATGTTGATGTCCTATTCCATGGTGGATCCAAGTAGAAAGAGAGAGAGCTTTTGTGTCTGAGTGCATTTTAACCTGTCCGTCAGCTGTGCACGTAACGGACACTCCTACTCATCCGTGCACTTCTGACAGGGTTGTAAGGGTGCACGCTCACCGTGCACTATATTGAAATGAGGTGGCTCCTGACATTATAGATTGGCAAACAATGGGAATAATACTTCTTAGAGATACCTTAGCGATGTCTAGCTATCACCTTAGACATCTTGGCTGCTGTAGTTTGTTAGCAGAAAGGGGTGAGAATAACCCTTTGTGCCAGCAGCCTGTAGATCTTTGATATTTAAATTAAGAGTCTTATCTGTAGTTTCCCACACTGAAATGCGAGAATGGACATCTTCTGATATGGTAATTAACCATGTCAGTAGATGAACAGGTTTCCATCAGATACAACTGAAGGAACATCTATTATGGCCTATTACACCAATGTGGGCATAAATATAGATATATACACATACATGCCCACAAAGAGAGATATATTTATGTGTCATATTAATTATGCCATCACTTCCCCCTCAACACCTGTTATTTGCTATATATATTCATTTGGTAGTAACATATTGCATTACATGTATGCATGATTGTCTTGCATCCTGTTCTTGACATATGGTAATTGTGCTATTACAATACACTTTAAAATTTTTGATATTTCGGTTATTATGGACTCCTACCCTAGAGATCCCTATAACCTGTTATTTATATCCTTGGGGTCCATATAATCATCTGCTCAGTACATAAATACAAAAATATAACTGGAGGTCTTTTTACCTTTACATGTGCATGATATTATAACTGGGTTGTTATATAATTTACTACCCCAATTGCCAGTCTGTTTAGTATGTCATATTTTAATTGTTTTTAAAGCTTTGTCTTGAATGTCAATAAAGATATTCTTTATGCTCAGTATTTTAGTGTACGCTAGAATATTGATGAGTCTTTTTTTACTTTTTTACTTTGTATTTGGACCCTCTCTGCAATAGTATTACCTATTATTGAATATTTTTGGGGTTATACTAAGCCAGTTTAGTGCACCCTTTTCTTATGTTTGATTAAAACGGTCTATGATGTTCTCGGAGTCAAATGAGGTGTCTCTGGGGGCGTTGGTTAGCTATGGCGGCGTGAGGACCCTTGTGGAATGAGCTCCTCTGTACACGGCTTACATTACCAGGCACAGCTCACCGCAGATGACAGAGAGGTGCCTAGGGGAAGAAGGGCTTCTTCCTGCAACCTGCCGGGCCCCACACAGAGACGAGTCTCAGAGCTGGAGTGGCTTTTTCAGAGCGGGAGACTGGAGGCGGGAGCTGCAGCATCTCCTGCAATGGTGCCAGCTGCAGAGAGCTTTGGAGACAGCGTGGCAGGCGAGAAGTTATAGCGAGCAATCTCGGGCTGCCTCCACAGCATCTCCTAGGGACCCCCCTGACGCAGTGGACCCAGCACCCAGTTGCAAGGAACACGAGAGCGGCCTAATTGAGCAATTGATCTGAATACAGGGAGGGGCAAAATGGTGCCGCAGCTTTCAGATACCCCCCTGACATGGTGAAACCCATTATCCAGAGGCAGGGAGCACAAGAGAGGCCCAGCGGAGTGGTTGATATGAATACAGGGATGGGGTGAAATGACGCCATTGCTCCAGGCAATAACATCCCGTACCCCCCATCGGAAGATATCCGGTGTTTACACAAACTAAAGCTTTACCCACTAAACAAGACCTGGACTCCATGGTGGCTAGATTTCAAGCCTCTCAGGAAAAAGGCCCTCTCCCTTAAAGCTGACCTAGACCTCTTTGACAACCGCACATCTGCCATTGAGGAGACCATCTCCTCTCTCTCTCTGACAGGGTCTCTAACCTCGAAAAGAGCCTCTCCGAAGCACAACTCCATATGCAACAGATAGCCCTGTTATTAGACAAGCAAGGGAATCGGAGGAGACGTAATAACATCCGTTTGAGGGGTGTCCCGGATGGCATTCCAGTGAATGCCCTTCCCCCTTAAAGTTTCGGAGATCTTCAATCTAGTATCACATAAGCCCCTGAAATCTTCCTTTACTATTGATAGAGTACACAGAGTGGCATGTCAATCACCTTATAATGACTCTGCTCCCTGTGATATCCTGTGCAGGCTACATTATTATATGGATGGAGAGTCTATTCTCCATCATGCCTGGGGTCATACAGCAGGGTCTTCATCAGTGAAGTGGAGATCCGGCTCTTCCCTGACGTATCCTCCTGTACACTGACCATGAGACGCCAACTCTCCCCGCTCCTACAACGTATCAGAGAGTTGGGCGCTACGTGTAGATGGGACCACCCATTTCACCTGATATTTTTTTTTTTTTTTTTTTTTTTTTTAAAAGGGAATGCTCAATTCTTTCTAAAAAAAATAAAAAAGTCTGAGGAGCTACTAAGACTTTTTTAGTTTTTGGACACATCGCCCATCCAAATTCCAAATTGGCTCCTAATGGAACTGCCATGTCAACAAATTCAAGGCGAGAGAAAGAGGTGAAGCTCGCTACCACCGAGCAGACGGAGGCCGAGAACCGGAGAGAGCCCCATTAACAGCAATGACAGTAGGAACGCTCTTACCTGACTTTGCACACTCTGGATTACAGAGTTCCTATATATTTTTCATATCTTCCATGACCTGTTGTTATATGGAAGATCAGCCCACACAAAACCTAGTGGGAGATGTCTATGGATGAAGGACCCTCCTACATTCTATGGGTTCCTCTTTGTCTGGGGACCACCTTGGACACTGCTCGAGAGCTATTTGTCCCTGCTGTTCCTCTATTTTTCAATTTATGAAGGGTTAAAGTTATGCTCTGCCCTCTGATCATGATACAGTTATCATCCGTGTACTAGCGTATGCCTTTGTCTAATTCTCCACATTTGCCCTGTAGGACTTGCGTCCTCCGTATCTCCCTGGTTGCTGTGGGAGATAACACCTTCTGGGGATTTCTGGAGTTTAAAAGTTTGGGTTCAGTTGGTTCCTCCTATAAATACTTACTAGCTTCCATATTTCGCTACTCCAACCAGATTTACTTGATTCCCCTTTTCCTCCTTTTTCAACCACCCCTCTTCATACTTCTACCCCTCTCTTCACACCCCCTTTTTTTTTTCTTCTTTGTTGGTGGGTGAGGGCCAGTTGCTGGAGTCCTTTCTGATTCCAGAATGAAAGATCCAAACATCTCAGAAATACGCTGCAGATCCATCAATGTCAGGGGCCTATATAGCCAAGAGATCCTCACTAATTTCCTGAGAAAGGAGAACATCCATGTTCCCTTTCTTCAAGAGACCCACCTAAGCCTTTTAAGATTGCTAGTTACTGGTACCCAGATGCCTACCACAGTCAGTTGCCTTATCCAAGGACTCTGGGTTCTAGTATCCATGTCTCCCGCTCCATTCCCTGGGAGTTTATAGACTCCAGTACTTGCTAGCAGGGGAGAATGATATTGGTCAAGGGTCAGATTGCATCTCAGATGTTCACTTTTGCCTCATACCTACCTAACTCAAATCAGGTGACGGTCCTGATCTGATTTCTAGAGCTGGTGGGTTAATTTGTGGAAGGTATGTTAGTAGTGGGGGTCGATTTCAACATTGCCTTAAACCCTGACCTGGACACCTCTTCGAGTTTCTCCTCCTACTCCATGCCTTCACTTCTACAGGCTTTGGCGTCTACTGCATGAACACCAGCTAATTGATTCCTGTACGTTCCTAAATCCAGCAGATAAGGATTTCTCTTTTTATTCTCAGGTGCATAGCTCCTATTCTAGAATCAATTTTTTTTTTTTTTTTTTGCTTGCCACAAAGACCTTTCTCTTGTACAAAGGGCAGATATAGGCTCTATCACCTTTTCAGACCACGCTCTTTGCACAATTTCCGCTTCCCTACCCACTGCGATTACTTGTCAGTTGCAGTGGAGACTAAACGTCTCACTTTTGGAAGATCTGGTGACTTCCCGGGAAGTGATCCAAGCCCTGAAAGACTACTTTTCTGAAGATTCGACCCCTAGAGCCTCCCTGAGCACATCTGTGAGGCACATAAATGCATCATTCGGGGATTACTCATTAAGCACAGAGCCAGGCTGAAAAGGGAAAGAGATATGGAGATGTCCTCCCTGCTCTCTTAGTTGAGAGATCTTGAGATGACACATAAAGAGACCTACTGAGTTGGTTGGCTCTGACCTATGTAGGATTAGAGAGGAGCTCCGCAACCTGCTGAATAAGAGCTAAATGCTGGCTAGAGAAATGTAAGTGGCAGTTTTATGAGTTTGGAAATAAAATGGGCGATTATTGGCTGGGTCATTGAGGAGGCAGAGGGCTAGAACATTCATCTCTAGAATAGGGGACTCAGCAGAGAGAAACATTGTGCAACCCTCAATTTAAATTGCTGAGGCCTTTTGGAAGTTCCATGCCTCCCTATACAATGTAGACAGCAGTAACCACCTAACGCTTTCTGACGCTTTCCTCCCCAAAATCAGAGCATACCTCAGAACATCCAACCTCCCCAAGTTAAATCCTACAGATGTCATGCTCATTGAACAAGCTATTACTGATCAGGATGTCTCCTTGTCCATTAAAGCCTCCAAAAATGGAAAGACCCCTTCTCCTCAGTATACAGTAAAAAGCTAAATGAGCAATTAACACCTCACTTACTTGGGGTTTTTTAGTGACATGAATAACAGAAGTCACCCCAATGTGGACTCAGAGGGCCCATATCACAGTGATCCATAAACCAGATAAAGACCCGGCTCAGCGTGTTAGTTACCATCCGATTTCTCTGTTCAATGAGGACATTAAATTATTTGCCAAAATCATCGCCACCAGGCCCTGCTCTTGGGGATGGTTCACGCGGACCAGGCGGGTTTTATAATGGGAAGAGAGGCCGGAGACAATACCACTATGGCGATCAACTTGATGTACCGGGTTTGGGGGAGTCCCCTCCATCCTCCTGTCAAAGGACGCTGAAAAGGCTTTTGACAGATTAAACTAGATCTTCATGAGGGAGACGCTCCCACACCTTGAGCTGAGGGTCAACATGATGCATAGGATCATGTTTCTTTACTCAATTCCATCAGCCGGTGTCCGGGTGAATAGCTCCCTTTCGGAGTCCTTTGATACACACAACGGCACACGTCAGGGGTGTCCCCTCTCTCCGTTGATCTTTATTCTCACACTTGAGCCATTTCTCTGACGAATTCGAGCCAATCCTAACATCTCAGGGATAGTGGATGATAAAACCACGCATAAAGTAGCATCGTATGCAGATGACCTCTTATTCTTTGTCTCTAAACCCAGTATGTCACTCCCCAACTTTATGAAAGAATTCCGGATCTATTTGCAGTTATCCAATTTCAAAATCAATTTTTCTCAGTCAGAAGTCCTTAATAATAATCTGCGGCCATTGAAGACTGTCACCCTAAAATCCTTTAACGTCAAGTGGAGCAGTCATCAGATGGGATACTTGGGAGTCAAATTTACCGCAGATTTAGAGAACCTTTACAAGAGGAATTTTCCAGCCCTTTTGACTTCCATCCAAGCTGACTGCCACAAATGGACCAAAACTTATTTTTCTGGTTTGGGAGGTGTGAAATTTTTAAGATGACTGTTCACTCTCGAATCCTATACCTGCTCCAAGCTTTGGCCATTAAAATTCCAATGTTTTTTTTGTTTTTAATAAGATTTCCTAAATCCAAAACACATTTATTTGGGCAGGGAAATCAGCCAGACTCAGCCATTCAACCCTTTCCAGACCCAAGAAGGATGGAGGTGTGGGTCTTCCTAATTTTAAATATTATTACTTAGCCACACACTTTGCGAGGATGGTGGACTGGTGTAGGAAATTTTCTAACAAGCCATGGGTTCAAATAGAGCAAAGTTTCTGCTCTATTCCACTGGATAAGTTACCCTGGCTCCTATCCTCTGCCCTGGCTCACCTACACTTACAACCCACGCTGGAGGCCACGATGAAGTACTGCAATACCTTATGCGGGAGATATTTTATGATCCCTCCCTGCTCCAGACTTACGCCAATCTTGAGCCACCTGAATTTCGTTCCTGCCCTCAGTGATAAGGTGTTTTACCAGTGGATCGAGGCGGGTCGGGACAAAGTGGAAGCATCCGGAGGGCAAGGTAACTGGCCCTCTCTATCTATCCTCAGGTCATGGGTCAACCTGACTCCACATGGCTGGTGGAGATTTTTTATTTTTTTTTTTATTTTGAAAAATAATTTTTATTGAATTTTCAAATAAACATAACAAGTCACTTGTCTTTCATAAACATTTGATTACAAATTTTGTAAACCCCAACCTTAACCCTCCCCCCCTTCCTTAATCCCCTCTCCCTTTGGGTCTTATGCTCTACACGTTCTCCAAACAATTGTTAAATTGCTTTATATCTACCAAAAGTCTATTCATATATGCTTTTTATCATTTAATTTAGTTTAGTTTCAGCCGTCCCAGATTACCCCCCAAATCCTCCAGGCTATACCAGCTGGTTAATTTAAAAGGTAATACCACCTTCTCGATCTCTTCTGTCGATAACTGAGAAACAATAAAACAATAAACCCCCTCCATCTGGAGAAAAACTTGGCTGTGTCTCGTTCCTTATTTTTTTCTGCCAGTAGTCTCTCCACTGACATGGCTTTTTTTTACTTCTGTGGTCACTTCTGACGCATGTAGTGGGCCAGGTTTCAACCAGTGTCTCAGTATTACTCGGAGCGTGACAGTTGCTAACATGTGAACTATTGGTACATCTCCCCCTTTAGTCCTGTCGTGTCTCTGTCTTGGAATATCCATATTTGTGGCGTCAAAGGTATCAACAACTTTGAAATCTCTGCCAGAATTCTCCTTACCCTCTCCCAAAGTCTCCGTGTTGTGTCACACTCCCAAATCCCATGATACATATGTCTTTTCCTGCTGACACTTGGGGCAGTGTTGAAGCCATTCCGCCCCAGCATTTCGGTATGAGAATTTGATCCCCAGAACCGCCCTATGTATAACCCTAAAGTATGTGTCTCTCCACCTCTCATTAAGTATGAAGCGCCTCATCTCTCTCCAGCCCCTTCGTATCGTCAGTTCTATATCCTCATTTCTACATTGGTCCCTCCATCCCTTGTACATGACTTGAGGGCCCGGTGGGAGCGTGTACGCCCTCGAAGCACAGTGTATCGAAGAGACACCCACTATCGAGGAGTCTATTGATGTCAGCTCGTCCCAGGTATTGGTTACGTATTCCGCTCTGACGTTCACTAGCGACTTCATTATTCGTTGCTTTACCTGGTAGTACTGAAAAATGTGGGAAGGTGATAAATTATATTTGTTCAGAATTTCCTGTCCCGTCAGCCATCTAGTTTCCTCTCCGTGTAGCAAGTCTCGGGCTGTCCGTATCCCCCTTGTCCTCTATGTCTCAAACAGCCTATTGTCTCTCCCCTACGTGAAGTCTGGGCATCCCCACAATTCCAGGTATTTTGACACCTTCCAAGGCAGTTTTAATGATCTCCTCACCACTTTCCATGTATTAACTGTATCTCTAAACACCATCGATTTTTTTTCACTATCTGAGGCAAGCGTCCCTCCGGTGTGTGTAATAGAGACACCAGGCTCCAAGATCTGCACATCTCTGACTCCAATGGGCAATCCGAAAACTTCCCGGAGCCTCTCACCCAATCTAGGATGTGTCTTGAGATGCATGCAAGATTGTATCCCCTGACATTGGGGATATTCAATTCCCCCCCCATTCCCTGGGAGACATTAGGGTCCGAAGCCCAATTCTAGGTCTTTTGCCGCGCCAAATGAATGCAGAGAACATCTTATTCAACCCAGTCACATCCGTTCTTTTTAGCAAGAGTGGCAAGGTCTGCAAAGGGTAAAGCAGCCTGGGGAAACTCACCATTTTAACCAAATGACATCTTCCTGTTAAAAAGATACTTTTTAATGAGCACGTATGCTAAACACACATCAAAACAATCGTTAAAAACTGGGTGCACAGATGATAGTAGGGAAGGAAGGGGCTAACCCTATATATTTATACCTCCCTCCTTTCCCTTCCTGACAGCGGAGGTCGGCACCCTTTGATCGATATGGCGCCCCCACTCCACGTCGGCTTCAACTACACTCACCCTGAACTCACCCTGCAAGTGAGAATATGGTGCTCCCCACCCTTATATCACACACATGGGATGGTATTATCGGGCTGTGTAGAGTACGCCTGTGTCCCAGTGCTAAAAGGACTTAGACATTGTAGCTGGTGCCCCTATGGCATTGGTAGATAGCTCAGTGCCAATACATCCCACTAATTCTCCCCTTCCTTTCAGACATTATCTATGTGTCTATCACCATTGATAAACAGAGATAAGGTGGTCACACATGAAATATAGGGAGATTGTTGGAAAAGGGGTACTTAGCTCTATCACAAGGTCACCAGGCCCCGATGGGAGTTTTGCAGAATTCGTTAAGTGCTTGAACCACAATGACATCGGATTACAGTTTACATCCGAGAGCAACCCCACAGGACTCCCCTTTCTCGATGTATTTATACGCAAGGAGGAGGATGGGTCTATATCCACCAAGACCTACCGGAAACCAACATCGACCAATAGCTTATTAAGATGGGAGAGCCACCATCCGGCACCCCTTAAAAGAGGTATCCCTAAGGGGCAATATCTAAGACTGGGGAGGAATTGCTCGGGGGTGTCAGACTTTCGGGTTCAAGCAGACGACCTGACAAGACGCTTCGTGCAGCGAGGGTACCCACGCTCTATGCTTCAGACAGCACGTACACACGCCGAGCAACAGAACCGGGAGGCCCTGCTGCTGAGTTGTGGTAAACGACAAAAAGAGGACTCGGGTATAACTAGGTTCATTGGGACCTTTGATTGTCAGAATGAAAAAGTCATGACAGTGTTGCGCAGATATTGGGATATCCTGACTTCAGACCCTGATTTAAGGGGATGTTTCTCTCCATCACCCAGCGTCACGTATAGAAGAGGGAGGTCGCTGAAGGACAGGCTTGTACATAGCCACTATAGGGCACCGACTAGTGGATCTACCTGGCTGGAAAAGAGACCTATAGGGTTTTATAAGTGTGGTGACTGTTCCTTTTGTGGATACATGGCACCGTGCAAGTCTGTCAGGAGTGCGGCTAACAACAGAACTTTCTTCCTGCGTGATTTTACAAACTGCAAAACATCTGGTGTGATATACGTGGCTACGTGCACGTGTAGACTAGATTACGTGGGGAAGACCATCAGAGAGTTCAGACGCTGAGTGGGTGACCATGTGGGGGACAAAAAAAAGTCCAGAGATACCCCTTTGGCGCGACACATGAACACGGTACATGGGGGCGATCTTAAGAAACTATCTTTCAGAAAAATAGAGGTGGTAAAAAGTGGCCCAAGAGGGGGTAATCATGACCAGAGTATCCTACGAAGAGAAACGGAGTGGATCTTTAGATTTGGGTCTCTTACTCCAGATGGGTTGAATGAGCAGATGTCCTTTGCATGTTTTCTGTAGGAGCTAATGGGGACTGTGACCCTGCTGAAATTGGGGTAAAGTTCATTTTTATGAATTGTTTATCTATACATTATATCTGGTCAATAAATGCTGTTTTTCCTTGCCCTCTGAGGCCAGACTTCCTTCTTTGCCCTCTGTATTGTGCTGGATACAACTGAGGTCTTAAATGCCCTTTCCGGCTCATGAGAAGGCCTGCACTATAACAGCATCCCACCCAACATGTCTCACTATCAATACAACCACTCAGTGAATATCCATCTTCTAACCCTAGACCAATGTCCATCCTGCTGGTGTAATAATGTATCAAAGGGATCCGGCTTGCTCTGTAGCTCCGCTCACTCTGTTGCTTAGCAACGGCGGGCATACAGTGTTAATCGCAGCTGCCCATGCACGGAGAGCGGCTCGTCATCAGTTGTGATGAGCCGGGATATCAACACCGCTTCTGTGCATGCGCGATGGTCCGGAGCGTCGCATTGCAATGACGCTTGCGTTCCAGCAGCCATTATGGCGGCGGCGGCTTGCGCTCCAGGGAGCCCGTACAACCGGCTATCGACGGCGTATTGGGACAAGGTGTGTAGGGGACAAGTTCAGTGGGATACTGGTTATTGTACACACGCTATAGGGACGGTTTTGAACCGGTGATGGTGACTGTCATGCTGTGGTGGGAGCAGTGCAGGAAGTGCCTGGAGAGAGGAGGTGGTTTAGTATGATCAGACCAGATATAAGGGAGTCACTGACAACATGGTGGCTCCCTCTCATCTGACCAACATTGTGTGCACTTGCTGAGTCCACAATAATGGAACTACTAATCTGGCCTCCTGATGAAGTGAAACACGTCGAGGCGCGCGGGGAGAGACTGGTGACCTTGTGATAGAGCTAAGTACCCCTTTTCCGACAATCTCCCTATATTTCATGTGTGACCACCTTATCTCTGTTATCAATGGTGATAGACACATAGAAAATGTCTGAAAGGAAGGGGAGAATTAGTGGGATCTATTGGCACTGAGCTATCTACCAATGCCATAGGGGCACCCAGCTACAATGTCTGTCCTTTTAGCACTGGGACACAGGCATACTCTACACAGCCCGATAATACCATCCCATGTGTGTGATATAAGGGTGGGGAGCACCATATTCTCACTTGCAGGGTGAGTTCAGGGTGAGTGTAGTTGAAGCCGACGTGGAGTGGGGGCGCCATATCGATCAAAGGGTGCCGAACTCCGCTGTCAGGAAGGGAAAGGAGGGAGGTATAAATATATAGGGTTAGCCCCTTCCTTCCCTACTATCATCTGTGCACCCAGTTTTAAACGATTGTTTTGATGTGTGTTTAGCATACGTGCTCATTAAAAAGTATCTTTTTAACAGGAAAATATTTATGATTTACGGTTGATAAGTTTCCTGGGGAATCAAATTTATATGTCCAAATGGCATCTTCCCAGCAGGGACAGTGGGAGGCCCATCCATCTATTTAATTCTGTTTTTATTTTAGCTATTAGTGGGTCATAATTGAGTTTGTATACTTGTTTTTTTGTTCTAGCTAAGTGTATGCCTAAGTATGTTATGGACTTTTCTTTCACCGGGATCCCATACAGGGTCGTACCACAACGTCTCCTCTGGTCCGACTTAGCGTCTTCCCATAGAAATAGAATGTTACATTTATTTTTGTTTAACTTAAACCCTGAAAAGACCCCAAATTTTTCTATATAGCTTAGTACTCCTGGCAGGTCTTTTTGTGGATGGGCAAGGTATAAAACTACATCATCTGCAAATAAATTTATTTTGTGCTCCTTCTTCCCCAACCTGATTCCCTCGAATATATCTTCATTGTCTAATGCTCTTGCTAGTGGCTCTATGGCTAAATCAAAGAGTAACGGTGACAAGGGGCATCCTTGGCGGGTCCCTCTCCCCAATTTGAAATTGCGGGACAGGAATCCTGGCATGCTCACCCCTGCCCTGGGACTGTCATATAAGCTACTCAAAAATGTTCTGAATTATCCCCTGAGGCCTATTTTGTCCAGCACCATGCCCAACCAGGACCATCTGACGTTATCGAATGCCTTTTCGGCATCGAGCGTTACCATGGCTGGGCTATCCCCCCATTCAGTTTAACAGCATCTATAACTAACAGCCTTCCGGATGTTGCCTACCACCGACCTCCCCTTTACGAAGCCCGCCTGGTTTGTATTAATCAAAGTGGGCAGTATCAGAGCCAGTCTATTGGCTAGTATTTTGGAGATTAGTTTTAAATCAAGGTTAATTAGGGAAATCGGTCTATAATTGCTGGAGTCGTCAAGATCTTTTCCACCCTTAGGGATGAGAGTTATATGAGCCGTGTTCATGTGATCCGAGATCTTTTCTCCAGCCAGTATTTTGTTAAACAGGGATCTTAGATGTGGGGACACTTTGTCTTTTAAGGCTTTGAAAAACCCTCCACTAAACCCGTCCGGGCCTGGGTCCTTATTCGGATTAAGATCCGATATGGCTCTTTCCACCTCCTCGAGACTGATCTCCGCATTCAGGGCTAGAAAATCCTCCTCCAAGATCCCGGGCAGTTCAATACCACCCAACCAACTCTCTCCCCTGTCAACCAATGTCTCCTAGGGACCATATAGTTTTGCAAAATATTCCCCTAAAACCTCCACCATCTCAGCCGGATCAGAAACGCGCAGACCAGAGCTATTCTTTATTGTGGTTATTGGTGTTTTAGGTCTTCTACCCCTTGCCAGATTCGCTAAAATCCTACCAGTTTTGTCCCCATACCTGTATAGTTTTGCCTCCCAATCTGCTCTTCCCAAACCCTCCTTGATTTTAGCCCATTCCTCAAAGGTGTGTTTGTGTGTTTGCCAGGACGTCTTGTGTTCTGGAGTGGGGTCGTCTTTAAATGTCACATAGGCTTTTCTGGCTTTCTCACTATAGGTTCGGAACATATCGTCTGCTCGCTTTTTCTGTGTTGAAGTGTATGTCATAATCTTGCCCCGTAGAAGAGCTTTGGCAGTTTCCCAGTACAGAGTGGGGTTGTCTACATGTGATGTGTTGTTGTGTGCAAATTCCGTCCACCATTCTCCCAGTAACAGAGCAAAATTCGGGTCACTATTCAGGTATGAAGGGAACCTCCATAAATAATCCTTCCCCCTGGGGTAAGTGTCCGTCAGTTCCAACATCACTGGGCTGTGGTCTGATATCACCATTGGTAAAATATCCACCCCCCTCACTCTCGACATTATGCCGTCTCCCAACAAAAACAGATCTATCCTTGACCACATCCCGTGGGGGTGAGAGAAGTGTGTAAACTCTCTTCCTTCGGGGCTCCTCAGCCTACATATATCATGCAAGGTCAATTCCTCCCTTAGGTGCTGTAATGCGATATCTGGAGGAGATGCCAATGGTTTACGTGATCCTTCTCGCAGCCTGTCTTCCCCTGGGGACATAGTCGCATTAAAGTCTCCCCCAACTATCCTCTTTCGTTTGTCCAGTTGAAGCAGATGAGTCTGGAGGCCAGAGAAAAACGTGGCCTGGTCCACGTTAGGGGCATATATGCTAAAAATTTGCAAAACTTCTCCGTGACACTCCAGAGTCAGCCCCACCCATCTTCCTTCATCATCATGTTCCCACTCCCGAACCTTGCAAGATATGTTCTTACTGATAAGTATTAGTACCCCTGCCTTTTTTCCTGTTGCCCCCGACCCGTAAACCTCTCCCACCCATGATTTGTTCATACGGAACAATTCATCTTGTCCTAAATGCGTCTCTTGTAGTAAAGCTATGTCCCCCTTCAACTTTCTCACATGTCTCAGAACCATTGATCTCTTCCCTGGGGACCTCAACCCCTTGACGTTCCACATCACTATGTTAACCATTTTTTGGCTGTGTTAGTTTTAAAGCATCACTGATGTACAAGCCCTTCCCCCTGAATCTCACAAACATATGAATAGACTGTATGACATTTTCTGAAGTTATGACATTTTTGGTAGCAGAAACCTTTCCCAACTTTAAAAACATATAAAACTCCCTCCCCCCTCCCTCATTATATAATTTTGTCCACCCTTCCTTCCACCAATTCGTCACTTCCATTTTACCAACGTAGCCCATCAGGAGAATAAGGGTGTGCTCACAACCTCTGGCCTAACCTCTAGATTGTAGATGGCTACAATGTCCACCAAAAGAGACCCGCACGGCAACGGGAAGTATTTTCTCCCATGTGAGTCAGTGCTGGCGAGCCTTGTCTGTATAATTACAATGACAAAACCACCTGAGGAGAGAAAAGAAAAAAAAAACACAAGCACCCCCCTTGTTTGTTACAGGTGTCCCGAATGGGGGTCGTCTCGTATCCTACATGTGCCACCAAGGGGAGGTGTCCATGGCCGGCAGCTCCACAAGTCTTTGGCAGCTATCCCTCCGAATTGAGTACCTTCAATCTGAGTCTCTATGTCTTGGTTGTTCAACAGGCCTCGACTGTGATCCCACGGGGTGTTCGTCAACTCCTCCTCCCTGGTTTCCATCGGCAACTTGGGATCCTCGTTCAGGGACATTTCCGCCATTCATTCTTGCAGGAAGTTTCCTAGGGCTTGATGTAAAGTGCCTCAACGCCTCACTGGCGTCTCTAAAGAATAGTGGTGGTCCCTGTGCCGACGACACCTTCAGGGTAGCCGGATATAGCAGTTGAAATGGTATATTCCTTTTGTACAGAAGGCCGCAAATTTCGTTGAATTTCTGTCTGTCTGGATACAATGATGGAGTAATCGTTAAATAGGATCACCTTGGACTCCCTTAAGAATAACGGCTGTTTGCGACGTTTGAACGCCTGCAAGATACGTTCTTTGTCCTTGTAGTCCAAGTAGCGGGCTATAGTTTGCCTTGGTTTAGGTGGCTGCCTGCCACCGTTTGATATGGACGGTGCTCCCACACGGTGAGTCCGTTCAGTCTTGCATCGGGATCTCAGTCCCAGTGCTTCCGGCAATTCTATCTCGTAGATGGCTTCTAGTTGAGAGTTAGGAACAGATTCCGGTAATCCCACAATCCTCAAGTTGTTTCTGCGGGATCGATTCTCCAAGTCGTCGATCTTGTCTACCATCCACCTAGACTGCTTCAAAGCCTCAGCCAGTCCTTGTTCTAGCTGAACTATTCTATCCTCTGCATCTGAAAGACGCTGCTCAGCCTCCTGCAGCCTGGAACCTTTCTGTGTGACCTCTGCCTGTAGTTCAGCCACACTTGCTCTGATGGCATCTTTCACAGTGGCCTGGAGTCCCTCACACAGGTGCTCCTTTAACTCCTGGAGGATACTGTCAAATGTAGCTGGGCCATTTTTCATGTCTTTTGTTGCTCCCTGCAGGGGCTGCACCTGAGTACTGTGTGACTGGCTGCCAGTTTCCCATGATAATGAACTTTGTCTTTTGCTTTGGGGCCCTTCTCCTGTCTTTTCTCCGCTCCCTCGCTCACCTCCTGCTGCGCCCTGGCTCTGATGTAATGAGGAGCGGCGCTGCTGCGGCGGTTGCTGTTTTTCCTTCCCCCTCTGCTTAGGGACGCCCGCCATCTTTGTTCCCTCACCTCCTCCTTTCTTTGCCTCCAGTCCTCCGTCTGCCCGCTCCTTGCTCCTCAGCCAGCGGTACATCCAATGCTCGGATGCTCCCGCACTCACTCAGCCCGGTCTTTGGTCCCGCCGTGTCGTGCGGTCGTTTCAGTAGCGATTATTAGGCCGTTGGCGTCTGGAGCAGCTCCCTCCCGTGGCGCTCACATCGGGGCCGGAACCGGAAGTGGCTGGTGGAGCTGTTTGCGTACACTTCCATTGAAACACTGCTATAATCGCCCGAAGACGCAGTTTGAGCTCATATGCACAAACCCAGGAATGGTCAGATATACCTTGTCTCGAGTATATTCGATGCTGGTGTCTCCATCGGACCAGCGCCCTTCCACTTTCATAGCAAGGTGGAAAGCTGATCTAAATATTAAATTTTCCAAGACACAGTTCTCTTTCATATGTCTGCTCTCTTATAGTGCCTCTATTAGCTCCAAACACCAAGAAGCGTGGATTTTGTCTAGGTGGTATAAAGTTCCAAAAAGCTTGCATGCCATTTTTCAAGAAGTTGACGCTAACTGCTGGCGGTGTGGGAAGGAGGTGGGCTCTTTAGTCCACATTTTTTGAGATTGTGAGATGCTACGACCATTCTGGCTTCAGGTGTCGGAAGCGATGAGACAGGTTGCTAACTATGCTGACCTCTCGACCCCGGTCCTGGTCCTGCTGCATCACACTGAGGGGCCCTTTTAACTTATAAGAGCTCCTTATTGAAGTTCTTTGTCATAGTTGCGAGGGCCTGTAAGCTGGAGTTGTGGGGTAGGACCGCCTCTCCAACTGTGTCTCAATGGGTCTGGAAAGTTAACAACTTGATGTACATGGAGGATTTAACCACCTCTTTTTTTTTTTTAAATCAGATAAGTTTTTATTAATTAAACAGATTCCACACAGGATTACACAAATGCATCAAGACAACATGTCTCGTTTTCACATGAATAATTGAATTACAGTCCCAAACCCCTCCCTCCCTTCCCACCCCCCCTAACCCCGTACCCCCCGACAGCTAGCACATTACACAGCAGCTCATAGTGTTATTTGTGAAGTAATCGTCAATAAGGCACAACAATTATCCCGCATTTCAGAACAATTTGCTCTCATCACAGCTTAATGTCATACTTCCTCTTCTCATCTGTAATTTATCCAGGGTAACCACATTTTCTCAAACATTGCTATTTTTTCTCTTTTCCCATAGATACCCTTTTCCATATATAGTAGGTCGTCCACCTGTTTCACAAATTCCTCTCTGCTTGGGGGAACATCTCGTATCCAGAATTTTGCAATCAGTTTCCTTGCTACAAAGAGCAATTTTGCAATCATTATTTTAAATGCATTTTCAATTTTCACCTCCTCCACATACCCCAACAAACAAACCACCGGTTCTCTAGGTATTTCACACCCATACACTCTTTCTATTCGGTTAATGACTGCCGCCCAATATGTGGATAGTCTTGGGCAGGACCACATCACATGGAAAATGCCCGCATTATCTCCTCTGCATCTCGGACATTCAGAATCAGTCCTCAGACCTGCTCTGTGCATAACCATTGGCGAGCGATACACTCTGTGTACCACGTAGAGATGCGAGAGCCTGGCTGATTCACACATAGACAACTTAGGTATGTATTCCAGTATACTAGTCCACCTATCATCCGGTATGTGTCCCATTTCCTCTTCCCATTTCGAACGTGCCTTTATAGGAAAGGAAAGGAGGAATGTATGTAGTAGATCTCTATAAATGCACGATATCACTCCAGTCGAGAGTCCCTCATGGCAAATATAATCTAAGACAATATCATCCTGTATTTGTAAGGTACTGGTCTCACCCTGTTTACTGACTGCATGGTGCATCTGTAAATACTGAAGCCAACCTGAGTCTGGGAGTCCAAATTCCAATCTGAGTTGTTGAAAGGTCTTTAATCCCTGTCTATTTATAATTTGATGCATGTATACAATGCCTCTATTTTCCCACTCCGTAAGTCGTCCCATTTTGATCAGTTCTGGAAGGTTCCCATTGTCCCATATGGGAGTGTATTTGGTCAATTTTGTCACTCCTCTCAGTTGTTTAATTTTTGTCCATACCTTATGTATAAGGTCAAATGTAGGGTATGTCTTTCCCAGTATTCCTACAGACCCGTCCTCAAGTCCATCTGTCAAAGGGGATCTACCAATTATTTTACCCAATATTTTCGTACCGTAACTGTTCCTTGATTTACTTGCCCATCCCCTTAAGTGCTGACTTTGGGCTGCCAAAAAATAAATCCCAGCATGCGGTAACGCTAGTCCCCCATCATCCTTTGGCCTTTGCAATGTTTCTAGCCGAATCCTAGGCTGCCTCTTTCCCCAGATCAGTTCCCGGAATATGGCATTAATAGGCTTAAGTCTGCGTTGAGGGATCCACAGGGGTGAATTGTGCATTACATATAGTAGTTTGGGCATCAAGATCATCTTGATCAAGTTGACTCTCCCCACCACGGATAAACACAGCTTATTCCAGGCAGTAACCTTACGCCTCAACACTGTCAGTAACGGGGCAAGGTTCAATTGCAAATAATCCGTGATGGGCAAAGAGACCCAAATGCCCAAATACTTAAACTGCTCCACCCTACTCAATCCTCCCGATTCCACTTCCTCTTCTGTCTCTGTCTCTTCTTTGTCTACTTTAAATAAACTTGACTTAGTCCAATTAATATTAAGTCCCGAAAGCACCCCGAAACCCTCAATGGTCCGCATGGCATGGCTCAATGATGCCCCACTATCCTCCAGAAAGAGCAGAATGTCATCCGCGTATAACGTGACTTTTTCCTCATTTTCCCCGTATTTAAATCCCTTGATATCACTGGAGTTTCTTATGGTAGCAGCTAGTGGCTCCACCGCGATGGCAAACAGCAGGGGCGATAGCGGGCATCCCTGTCTGGTACCTCTCTGTAGGTCTATCTTTTTAGAGACGGCCCCATTGACTCTAATTTTGGCAGTAGGTTGGGCATACAAGAGTTTTATCCATGACGTAAATTGCGGACCAAATCCCATATACTGTAGCACCCTCCACAGGTACCTCCACTCCACACTGTCAAAGGCCTTGCGAGCGTCAAGCGATGCTATCGCTCTTCTACCCATATTGTCCGACGGCAGCTGCAGATTCAGAAATAATCTTCTTAAGTTAGTCGCAGTAGATCTATTAGGCATAAAGCCGGCCTGATCTGGGTGTATTAAGGTTGATATCACCTTTGTCAGACGGTTTGACAGTACTTTTGCTAGAATTTTCACATCTGCCGTCAGCAATGAAATAGGTCGGTATGACTCTGGGCTCGCAAGGTCTTTACCTTCCTTAGGGATCACAACTATAGTCGCCTCTCTCATGGATGTTGGTAGTACCCCCTGTTTCTTAGCCTCCACATAGACCTCCAGCAATCTGGGTAAAAGAATTTCTTCTAGTCTCTTATAGACTTCTGCCGGGAGTCCATCAGATCCCGGGGCTTTTTCATTGGCCATGCCGTGCAGTGCCTCCCCTATTTCATCTACCGTTATAGGTGCCTCCAAAGTGTCCCTATCCTCCATTGATAGCATGGGTAACGATGCCGCTGCCAAAAATGCCCCCACCTCTCTTTCATCTAATCCTTCTTGTGACGTATATAGATCCCCATAAAACTTCACAAAGATCTCCATAATATTCTCTGTATTTGTTGTTCGTTCTCCCCCCTCTCCCACTAAACAATGGACAAACTGATTTCCCCTCTGCGCTGCCGCTATGATGGACAATAAGTGACCCACCTTCTCCCCTTCTTCAAAGAATCTCAGTTTCTGGAATGCCATTTTCCTATCTGCCCTTTCCATAAGAACTCTATTCACCTCTTTTTGTGCTTCTCGTAGTATTTTCTTATTATGTATATCACTCTGCTTTGCCGCCTCCATCTCTGCTCTCTCCAATTTTTGTATACTATCTTTTTCCTTCTGTTTATTCTGTGATTTACACCGACAGATATCCCGAAACAGAATCCCTCTTAGATATGCTTTCATGGTCTCCCACACTATCAATGGGTCCGCACTTCCCTCATTTAAATTATAAAATTCCTCTATTTCCCTTCCAATTTTAGCCATATCAATAGAGCGCAGCCACACGGGGTGTATTTTCCATTCTCTAACCACATTCCCCGGTGAACCCGGTCGTCTAATGGAAACCAAAATCGGGCTATGATCCGAAACAACTCTGGCCAGATATTTCACCTCCCCTATCAGCCCATCCAATAGACTATTTCCCAGGGCCATATCAATACGGGAAAGTGTGTCGTATGATGTCGAAAAGCAAGAGAAACATCTCTCCTCTACATTTCTGACCCTCCAAAGATCCGTCAACCCCATTTCATGTATCAGTGCGCCAAATGGAGTCAGAGTGTTCTTACTAACCCCTCCAGATGTGGCGCTCCTGTCCCACTGTGTGTCTATCGGGTCATTCCATGTCAAGTGATCCAAAAATGAATATTTTTTTTCCCTGACGTCCTCAGATTTTTTAAATTTTTTTTCTATATGAAGAACAACTTTATCTAATTACAAAAAAAAAGTTTTGAATTTTTTTCTTTATCAGTTAATTTTTTACAGATTTTTAAAGTTTTAAAAAAGTGCGAATTTTGGCCTGGTATGGCTTTACATTTTCTATCATATCTCGGGCTAGAAATAAGATAGAGAAACAAAATAAACACCAATCTACTCAGAACTGTCCAGGCTTTCATCAGATATGTCACAAGAGGATCTTTGTTAATATTTTACCCATGTGATCGCAAGCGCAAAACTTTAAAACGCATTTCCGAAAAATCGGCGCGCTTTAAATATTTTAAAAACTGCCCATGTGTCTGCTTTGCTCTTAGCCACATCTGTACCAAATTTCAAGTTGGGATCGCAATGGGATCATATTTTAACATATTTTACTAGTAATAGCGTCAATGGGTCATTCCATATCAAGTGATCTAAATATGAATATTTTTTTTTACCTGACGTCTTTAGATTTTTTTTTTTTTTTTTTCTTTATGAAGTACTGCTTTAGTTAATTACAAATAAAAGTTTAGAATTTTTTTCTTCATCAGTTAATTTTTTACAGATTTTTAAAGTTTAAAAAAAGGGTGAATTTTGTCCTGGTATGACTTTACATTTTTTTTATCTCAGGCTAGAAATAAGATAATGAAGTGGGAGAGGCATCATTTTACTCAGAATGGTAACAGCTTTCATTTGAGATGTTACAAGACTATGTTTCTTTATATCAAATTCAAACTATTGACGGGCAATTGTGAAAAAATGACTGATTGTGTTCTTAGTGATTTCTGAATTGACACTATAATAAATTTAAATGGAAAGTAGAAGCCATTAAGTACTTGGGAGTCCTTATACCAAAAGATCTTAAACAAATATTCAATTTAAATTATCAACCCCTTTTGACTAACGCGGAATCGGCATTTACCTCCTATAGACAATTAAAGCTATCCTGGTTCGGGAGAATAAACGTAGTCAAGATGGATGTCTTGCCCCGACTCATATACTTTTCAGACAGTTCCTGTTCTATTGGATAGAGGCTTCCTCTCCAAAATGCAATCTATGATCCTTAGATTTGTCTGGGGGGGCAAGAGGTCCAGATTGCGAATGAATATCCTATCCTTGCCCAAGACCAGAGGAGGGGTTGGACTACCCAACATACGAGCGTACTTTGTGGCTTCCTCTCTTGTTAGAGCTCTAGATTGGCATTATTATGCGTCCTCCAAGAAATGGGTAGGGGTGAAGCAAGAGGGTTTGGGGATTCCGCTGAAACACCTGCTTTGGATTTCCCCTAAAGACTCCACAGACCTAGTACCTTTGACAGACATGACCAGAAACACCTTGAAGGTATGGCACCTAGTGACGAAAACCCTCCGCTTAAACGACAGACTTAGCCCTTTGACTCCCCTTTTTTCCAACCCATCTTTCCCACCCAGATTTGACAGGCAGAGATTTTTATGTTGGTGGATTGTGGATGACACCCGAGTAGGACAGACTCTGTCCAGTGGTGGTTTGCCCCCGATGGCAGAGCTACAACTCAAAGAACCTACGAGACCTCTTAAGTGATTCGAATTTCTCCAATACAGAGCATACTTATATTCAGCTGACCACTCTTGCAGGGTAAGATTGACGCCCAACGTATTGGAGAGGTTATTCTAACTGGAGGCTCCACCGAGGCGTAAAATATCAGTTCTATACCAGGCCTTAGGGTCCATGAGAGAGCAGGGCACCCTTTACTTCCAACGTGCTTGGGAGAGGGAATTGGGGTGTAGCATTTCAGAAGCTAATTGGCAGAAATGCTTTATATTTACTCACTCACTAGCTAGCGCTTGTTCTGCACAAGAAAGAAGCTATAAGCTGCTCACTAGATGGTACTTGTGCCCGACGACACTCCGGAACATGTTCCCTGGAACCCCTGATACCTGCTGGCGCTGTGGGGAAGAGAAGGGTACAATGATACACATTTGGTGGAGTTGTGGGGAAATCCGGCGGTTCTGGTCTGAGGTTTTCAATGCATACGCCCGGATAACAGGTAAACAAGCCGAATGCTGCCCAGAATCGGCAATGTTATCCATTTTTCCAGGTCCTATTGGGCTACAGAAGAGGGATATTCTCCGCTTTTGCATCTCGGCTGCTCGTGCTGTGATCCCAAGGTTCTGGAAATCAAGCCGGGCTCCATCTCTACTTGATTGGTTCAAAGAATTGATGGACATATATCGAATGGAGGAGCTCGCAGCTGATGCGTCGGGATCTCGGAACAAATTCTTAGGGATTTGGGTTGCATGGATTCTTTTTCACGACTCTGCAGAATGTAGGAGTATCTTTTCCAGCACAGATAATATGGCTCGACCTCTGGCTGATGGGGAGCCAGTGGGATGAGTACCCTTTCTCCTTCCCATACCTCACCCGTCCCCCCCCCTCCTTTTTTTCTTTTTTTCTTACGTGGCTTTTCTTTCCCAGTATAACTTTTTCTAATGGTTTTTGTTTCTCTTCTCTCTCTCTTCTTTTCTATCTCTCTTTTCTTCCCATCTGATACATTCAGTCTAGGTATTTCCTTTCTACACCTATACCATCAGAATTCTAGTGAACATTAGACAGGTATCGGAAACTCTGAGCTGTGAGTAGATCATTAATATTTCAGCCTTCCTTTCCGGTACACCAGTCGATAGACTATTCCAACTAGGCCTCAACGGGTAATGACCCACTTACGTGGTCAATCTGTTAGAAGGGGCCAAGTGATAAAAATCATTCTGCTGGGGCTGCTTGTCCCCTTGACATCAGAACATCTCAAAACCCTGAGAAAGGTTGTATACTTGAGTGTCTGGAATTATATTTAGATTGTAGTATATATTGCACCAGAGATAAGCGCAAAAGTAAATTTGCAGCTTATCTTAAAGTTACTAATAACTTTGTGAATTCTCTTTTTGTATATTTTATATGTCTCAAGATTTTGTTAAAAGATTGAATGAATGTCTTTCATATGTTTTTTCAAAATTTAATAAAAATGAGATTAACCATAGTTAAATATTTTAAAATATGATCCCATCACGATCCCAACTTGAAATTTGGTACAGATGTGGCTAAGAGCATAAAAGACACATGGACAGTTTTGGAAAATTTTTATTAAAACGTTTTTTCGGAAATGCGTTTCAAAATGTTGCGTTTGCATTCGCATGGGTAAAAAATTAAAATTAACAAATATACTCTTGTGACATATCTGGTAAAAGCCTTGACAGTTCTGAGTAGAATGGTGTTTATTTTGTTTCTCTATCTTTTTTCTAGCCCGAGATAAAAAAATGTAAAGTCATACCAGGCCAAAATTCACCCTTTTTTTAAACTTTAAAAATCTGTAAAAAATTAACTGATGAAGAAAAAAATTTCAAACTTTTAATTTGTAATTAACTAAAGTAGTACTTCATAAAGGAAAAAAAAAAAAAAAATCTAAAGACGTCAGGTAAAAAAAAATATTCATATTTAGATCACTTGATATGGAATGACCCATTGACGCTATTACTAGTAAAATATGTTAAAATATGATCCCATTGCGATCCCAACTTGAAATTTGGTACAGATGTGGCTAAGAGCAAAGCAGACACATGGGCAGTTTTTGAAATATTTAAAGCGCGCCAATTTTTCGGAAATACGTTTTAAAGTTTTGCGCTTGCGATCACATGGGTAAAATATTAACAAAGATCCTCTTGTGACATATCTGATGAAAGCCTGTATAGTTCTGAGTAGATTGGTGTTCATTTTGTCTCTCTATCTTATTCCTAGCCTGAGTTATGAGGAGAAACGTAAAGGCAGGCAACAGCGAAATTCACACTTTTTCCGAACTTTGAAAATCATTTAAAAAAAAAAAAAATTTTTTTTTACATTTTTCTCTTCACATTTTGCATTGTCTGACATGCTATTATCAAATAACAAAATCTCAAAAGAATTAAAAATATAGAGGTAATAATCATTGGTTCACTTGACATGGAATGACCCTATCACGTTATTGAAGTCTCCTATCAACAGAAACGGCATTACCCCCTTCCTTTCCGCTGTCTCTCTTGATCTTCCTTAATTTAGTACTGGAATATGCGGAGGAATATAAATTGCCACGATACACATTAATTGTCCGACAATCTACAAACCACCTTAATAATTAGGAGAAGGAGGAGCACCACAAGGTTCTATTCAAATAAAAAGGTGGGTGCTCACCATGTCATGAGAACAACACATGAAAACAGCAGAAAAAGACATGACATATAAGAAAGTATGGGAGCACACCTGTAATACTACAAAATATATACAAAATTTTATTGGAACAGTGTACAGACAAAGGGAAGTTAAAACCATTTAAAATTGGTAATGAAACCAGACAAGGGCACCATTATATATGACAAATGTCAAATCAAACAAATTAATTGCAGCAATTTATACATCAGCATAGACAGTCAAAAATAAATGAATAAATCAGGACCCAGCGGGGCTCAGAATTTAATGTATAGGAAGCATAGGAGGTCACTCCATAGGTCAGGGGATCAATCAATCTGGAAGTGAGAGTGTATCACTCCAGTAAGCAGTATAGTCTCTCTGAGCTTTACAATGAAATACCACTATCTATGAGGATTCACAGACCTCTTACATGAATCTAACACTATATAGTCAGAGAAACAACTCAGGGTTAAAGCACCCTGTTGAATAATCACATATATATTATAGTGAGAGTATACCCTGTTGTGGACCCCTCAGTAGGGTAAATATTAACAAATAAACAATTTTACCAGAGGTTCATGGTGGTACCGGGGTCTACAGTGTATACGCCTGTTAATGGGTGACCAACAAGTCCCTGATACAGTCAGTATAAGCTGTCTAATATATCTGTGAGGCTGCAATTAACAACTGGCATCACTGGTATCTGTCACTTCAATATCCCCACACACAGCATATTATTGTTGCACCAGCCCTGATCATAGTATTACAAATTGCATATCACTGCACATCAATCTACCAGGGCTGTGCTTTCCTGCTATACATAAATGCCATAACAAGGGCTTGCATTCAGTAAGCATGTGCTGTGCACTGACTAGTTGGTCAGAAGGACAGGGGGAGAAGGGGGGGAAGCTGCACAGGAGGCAGCGATACCGGTGGGGTCCTTTCCCACTCGGGCACCTGTATTACAGACTGGTAATCTCTCTCCTTCTCATTCCCTTCCCTTCTCCCCCTGTCCTTCTGACCAACTAGTCAGTGCACAGCACATGCTTACTGAATGCAAGCCCTTGTTATGGCATTTATGTATAGCAGGAAAGCACAGCCCTGGTAGATTGATGTGCAGTGATATGCAATTTGTAATACTATGATCAGGGCTGGTGCAACAATAATATGCTGTGTGTGGGGATATTGAAGTGACAGATACCAGTGATGCCAGTTGTTAATTGCAGCCTCACAGATATATTAGACAGCTTATACTGACTGTATCAGGGACTTGTTGGTCACCCATTAACAGGCGTATACACTGTAGACCCCGGTACCACCATGAACCTCTGGTAAAATTGTTTATTTGTTAATATTTACCCTACTGAGGGGTCCACAACAGGGTATACTCTCACTATAATATATATGTGATTATTCAACAGGGTGCTTTAACCCTGAGTTGTTTCTCTGACTATATAGTGTTAGATTCATGTAAGAGGTCTGTGAATCCTCATAGATAGTGGTATTTCATTGTAAAGCTCAGAGAGACTATACTGCTTACTGGAGTGATACACTCTCACTTCCAGATTGATTGATCCCCTGACCTATGGAGTGACCTCCTATGCTTCCTATACATTAAATTCTGAGCCCCGCTGGGTCCTGATTTATTCATTTATTTTTGACTGTCTATGCTGATGTATAAATTGCTGCAATTAATTTGTTTGATTTGACATTTGTCATATATAATGGTGCCCTTGTCTGGTTTCATTACCAATTTTAAATGGTTTTAACTTCCCTTTGTCTGTACACTGTTCCAATAAAATTTTGTATATATTTTGTAGTATTACAGGTGTGCTCCCATACTTTCTTATATGTCATGTCTTTTTCTGCTGTTTTCAATCTACAAACCACCATCACATACTGTCCATCAGTATCTATTTCAACTTCTATCTCTTCATATTGTGCCGATTTATGTATTAATATTGAAACTCCCCTAGCGTAGGAAGAAAAAGTGGAGTGGTACGTCTTCTGCGCCCATTTTTTAGTAAGAACATCTACTGTATCAGTTGTTAAATGTGTTTCCAGAAGGCATATCACTGATGGCTTACGGTCTAGTACGTATTGAATAACCGCTGCTCTTTTTGACTTGTCCGAGAGCCCTCGTACATTCCAGCAAATAATGTTATTCCGTTCCCCCATCAACCAAGATAATTTGTAGTCGGTGTGCCGCTGTCCCTATGCTTAGCTGTCTTCCCCCCTCCTCCCATTTCCCCTCCTCTTCCCCTTCCCACCCCCCCCGTCCTCCCCTCTATCGTCTGTGTAGTACTCTCGTCGAGAGTGGGGTCTCTGTACCTTGGACCCTTTACAACCAAAGGGCCAGATACCTGCCTTCTCCCATCTTGCAATGAATATAGACAATACCTATTCCGCACCATGTTTGGTGTATTCCCCCCCCTCCCGCTCGTGCCCGCTTAATACCGTTACTAACCTATTAACCGTTAAATTTAAATATTCTGGTAACATCTATTACCTTTAAACTGTATAGTATTTAAACAACAATATTTATTTATTCCCATCATACCCATATCTCCCCATTCCTCTAGTATCATCCCCCTCTCCATGCTTATCACTCCGTTTGTCCAGTAAGGTCAGGAGCGCATAAAAATAACATTCAGAAAGAAAAAAGAAAAAAGAGAGGAACAAAGAAAGTCAACAGATCTATCACCCCCCTGCTGGCCGTCTGTCTTCCAGAAAAAACAGCAACAAAACAAAATCACCGATGCAGGGTCAGTTACCGGACGTCCATCTGTGGTGTCACCACCGTCTCAAAGTCACATCCAGGATTCCCAGAGTTCACGCACATTCTCCAGCTTCCTTGATACGTCTTGCATTAATATCCAGCCATTGCGAGGCTTCCTCAGCGTCTACAAAAAAGAAGACTTTTTCCAATGCAGTCACTCGCAGTTTTGCTGGGAAGATCATAGAATATTTTACGTTCAACTCTCTCAAACGCTTCTTTACAGTAGAGAATTTCATTCTTTGCTTCTGTACCACCACTGAGTAATCAGGATATATGGCGATCCTGTGACCATTAATTGTAAGTTCCTCCATGTCTCTGGCCTTCTGCAGGATGATATCCCTGTCCCTGTAGTTAAGGATCTTTGCAAGGATTGTGCGTGGGCCCTTACCAGGCGGCTGAGGCTGCATAGGGACCCGATGCGCTCTTTCCACGGCAAACAGTCTCGTCAGAGTTTCAGAGCCAAATTTCTCTCTGAGCCAGTTTTCAATGAACTCAGTGGGGTTTCTCCCCTCAGACTTCTCCGGGATGCCCACTATTCTCAGATTGTTTCGTCTGGAGCGGTTCTCCAGATCGTCCGTTTTTGCAGCCAGCTCAGACATTTGTTGGATATATTTTTTCTCCATCCTCTGCATTTTAGTTATATGGTCCTCTGCTGTGCTCACTCTTTCCTCCACTGCACCGGTCCTAGTGTCCACTTTTTTTAGATCTTTCTTAATTGTGGATATCTCTCCCTGCACTCCTAGGACCTGCTGTGTCAGTGTCTTTAGAGCATCCTTGCAGTAGGACACTACTGCAAACACATCTCTCAATGTGGGCTCTGCCTGCATACTGTCCTCTGCCTGTGTCTGCCCGGCTTCTCCAGCACCTTTCTCCTGTGTTGGCCCCTCCACTTCCTCCTCTTCTCCCTCAGTCATGGGGGATTCATTCTCCTCCCCAGCCTCCTCACCTCCATCTTCTGTCCCTCCAGCACAGCTCTCCTCTCTCCTCGCAAACTGTGCGAGTTTCTCTGCAGCCGCCATGCGCCGCTGGCAAGCGGCATTAGCCTTCTCCGCCTCCTCTCTCTTGTCGGCGCCATCTTGGAGGCCCGCAGCGTCTCCCGCGCCCGCGTCTCGCTGCCGGCGGCGGGTCATATCAGCGGTTCCGGACGGCTCCCGCTACTGTGCTGCACTCCGGGGACCTCCGGGCACAGTTCCAGGGGGTCAGGGACCTCTCCACAAGGTATTAGGCAGGATTAATTGCGGGCACTCAGCGGGAGCTCCAGGAAGTGTGACCGCTCACATCTCCTTCCAGGCCACGCCCCCAACCACCTCTTTACATGACTTCAATACGAGGTTCTGGAGAACTTGGGCTGACTAGATGGATTTCCAGCAAACGGACAAATATAAATCAATGCTTTGTGGAAGTAATGAAGCTGGCTCTTGATGGCTTAGTGTGACTTGTGAGATGATTTTTCCCCTTTTTGTGGACGTTGGACCCAGTAGTTGGCTCCGCCACCCTCCCTTCCTCCCCTCCGCCTCTCCCCCTTCGCCCTTCTTTCTTTTATACTAGTTTAGATCCCTCTCAATGATTTCCCATACGCATTTCACTTTATAGTTCTATTTTCAATAACCCTCCCTGGTGGTCGGTTAGGGGGCTTGACTCTCTAGGAAGAGATTACTAATATTACCTTTCGATTTATGCAGATGTGCCTTATCTGTGTTTCAAGTGAGAGATGTGTTGATGTCTAGCTTTAATGATCCGGACTGTTTTCTCCTAGACTATTGTCCTGTCTTTTATGCTTCTTTATCTGTAATTGTTAAACTTTTCCTAAATAAGAGTCATAAAAATAATTAAAAAAAGGTGTCTGTGCAAAATTTATTTTTTTGCATCTAACTGTAGTGTGTTTTTTTTTTTCTATTATCCAGCGTAAGAGGGCCTTGCGCCCACATTTATTATTTTTAGTGCTGTACCGATTTTTACATTATATGTATGTGTGTGTGTGTGTCGCAAGCCGCCGACACTGGCCGGAAGCGCAAAACTGCTGATTAACGCCCCAAACCCCCACCACTGCCCGGTCCACGCACCGCCCGCCACTCCCCCGCCCCATGCTCCCGCTCCCCCGCCGCCAGGGCCGCACCGTCCATTGGACAGTGTGAGCCCTCAGTCCCAAGCGGCAGCAGCCAGGGGGGGCGGCAGTAGAGAAGGGGGCGGCACCAACATCAGCGGGCGGCTTCATGAGAGACGGCAGCCGCTGCTGCGTCCCCCGGCAAGATGGCGGCGGCGCTCTGTCATTGTAGGCTGCGGGGCTGCAGGCTGGTTTCAACCCCCCCCCCCCGGTCCTCAACTAAGGCTACAAGCCTGGCGGGCTGAGATCTGCACCCACACTGCCCCTGCTTACCCCCCCCCAATCACCCACACTGCCCCTGCTTACCACCCACTCACCCACGCTGTCCCTGCTCACTCCTCTTACCCCCCGTATGTCCTCACTCACTCCCCAAACTGACCCTGCTTACCCCCTACTCACCCACACTGCCCCCACTTACCCACACTGCCCCTGCTTACCCCTACTCACCCACACTGCCCCTGCATAGCCCCCCCACTCACCCACACTGCCCCTGCTTACCCCTCACTCACCCACACTGCCCCTGCTCACTCCTCTTACCCCCCCATGCCCTCACTCCCCACACTGCCCCTGCTTACCCCCTACTCACCCACACTGCCGCTGCATAGCCCCCCCCTACTCACCCACACTGCCCCCACTCACCCACCCTGCCCCTGCTCATGGCCCCACTCTGTACCTGCCTACCCCTCTTACCTCCCCCCCCACTCACCCACATTGCCCCTGCTTACCCCTCTCACCCCCCCAACTGCCCACAATCACCCACACTGCCCCTGCTCATGCCCCCACTCACCCCACACTGTCCCTGCTCAGCCCCCACTCACCCCACACTGACGCTGTTTACCCCTTTCATCTCCCCACTCACCTCACACTGCCCCTGCTCACCCCTCTTACCCCCCACATGCCCTCACTCCCCACACTGCCCCTGCTGATGCCCCACAGGGTGAAGTGAAGTGACAGCTGCTGCCCCCAATGCCAAACAGCCCGCCCCATCTTGATGTCACCCCATTTGGGCCTTTTTACTAGTGTTTGTGTTTGTGTGTGTATATTATATAATTATAAATATTATATATTATATATATAATATTATTTATAATATATATCTATTATTACGCAGTTTGCGATTCGGGCGTTGTAGCCGAATCCCAACATGCTTTGCGCAGTGGCTTTGCGAGCGAGCGATGGTGCGCATGCGCCATCGCGAGCCGCCGTTTCCCCCCACCAATGCCCGCTACACGCACCGGCTCCCCCGCTACACGCACCGGCTCCATCGCTACACGCACCGGCTCCCCCGCTACACGCACCGGCTCCCCCGCTACACGCACCGGCTCCCCCGCTACACGCACCGGCTCCCCCGCTAACACTACGTCAACCGGCTCCCCCGCTACACACACCAGTTTACACGCACCTGCTCCCCCGCTACACACACCGGCTCCCCCGCCGCCAGGGCCGCACCGTCCGTTCCACAGTGCGAGCCCTCAGGCAGCAGCCAGGGGGAGCGGCTTTACAAAACGGCCCGCCGCAACCATCTGTGGCCGCCTTCATCAGACACTGTGCCCGCCGCTGTTCCCCCCAGGTAAGATGCCAGCGGCGGCAGCGCACTCTCATTGCAGCCTGCAAGCCCGCCGGGGCTGCAGTCTGCTATAACCCCACGCTCCTCAAGCTTCCAGGGACGCCGGCCTCACATCGCGGCACACTCTCATTGCACCCTACCCCCCTATCCCCCCCACTGCCCCTGATTACCCCCTACTCTCCCACACTGCACCCACTTACCCCCTACTCTCCCACACTGCCCCCACTTACCCACACTGCCCCTGATTACCCCCTACTCATTCACACTGCCCCTGATTACACCCTACTCACCCGCACTGTCCCCACTTACCCACACTGCCCCTGATTACCCCCTACGCACCCACACTGCCCCACTTACCCACACTGCCCCTGATTACACCCTACTCACCCACACTGCCCCCACTTACCCCTGCTTACCCCCTACTCACCCACACTGCCCCTGATTACACCCTACTCACCCACACTGCCCCTGATTACCCCCTACTCCCCCACACTGCCCCCACTTACCCACACTGCCCCCACTTACCCACACTGCCCCCACTTACCCACACTGCCCCCACTTACCCCCTACTCACCCACACTGCCCCTGCTTACCCCCTACTCACCCACACTGCCCCCACTTACCCACACTGCCCCCACTTACCTACACTGCCCCTGATTACCCCCTACTCACCCACACTGCCCCCACTCACCCACCCTGCCCCTGCATAGCCCACCCCACTCACCCACACTGCTCCTGCTTACCCCCCTACTCACCCACACTGCCCCCATTCACCCACACTGCCCCTGCATAGCCCCCCCATTCACCCACACTGCCCCTGCTTACCTCCCACTCACCACACTTCCCTGCTTACCCCCCTACTCACCCACACTGCCCCCACTCACCCACACTGCCCCTGCATAGCCCACCCACAAAGCCCCTGTTTACCCCCCTACTCACCCACACTGCCCCTGCTTACCCCCCTACTCACCCGCACTGCCCCTGATCACCCCCTCTTATCCCCCCACATGCCCTCACTCCCCACACTGCCACTGCTCATGCCACCACTCTGTACCTGCTTACCCCTCTTACCTCCCCCACATGCCCCCACTTACCCACACTGCTCCTGCTTAGCCCCCCCACTCACCCACACACCCTGCTTACCCCTCTCACCCCCCCGAATGCCCCCACTCACCCACACTGTCCCTGCTCATGCCCCCACTCACCCCACACTGTCCCTGCTCAGCCCCCACTCACCCCACACTCCCGCTGTTTACCCCTTTCACCTCCCCACACTGCCCCTGCTCACCCCTCTTACCCCCCACATGCCCTCACTCCCCACACTGCCCCTGCTGATGCCCCAAAGGGTAAAGTGACAGCTGCTGCCCCCAATGCCAAACAGCCCGCCCCATCTTGATGTCACCCCACTCCCGATGCCATAGCATCAGGCTTTTATATAATCGTGACTTTGGAATTCGGGCACTGTAGCCCAACTCCAAAATTTTTTGCCGCACTACGAGCGAATACACGATAGCGTCATCGCGAGCCGCACCCGCACGAGCTGACACCGCCCCCATCCTGCCAACCGTCGGCCCCGCCGCGACCGATGACCCAATACCCACATCGCCACCGCCCTCCGCCAGCTCAATGCTGCCTGGATGCCGCTGATGCCTTCCGCCCCTCACCGCTCTCTCACCGCTGGGGCCTCGCTGTCCCCATGCTGGTGGAGTAGCGCTTTAGGGGCTGTGGCCGGGTGCCGGAAGCCACTGACGTCGTCCTGTGGGCCGCGGCGGACAATGGGAGTGAGCAGGCCGTGTCAGCCTGCAAAGCCTGACACGCCCCACTCACTCCCATTGCCCGCCGCCCCTGCAAGCGGCTTGCCCGCTCTGTTGTAAAACGCAGGACGCCCATCCCATTGCCCAGGACTCGGCGTCCTGGACCAATCGCATGACAGTCCTGTCTTTACCACACAGCGCCCAATCCGCTGATCCCTCTCTGCAACCCCCACCCCGCCGCACAGGACAATGCCGTGTCACTGGGGCTGCCATCAGCCCCAGCACGCAGCCACGTCCTGCCGCCCAGCCCTAATGTCGCCCCTCCATCCGCACCTCTCCTCACCCCTCCATCCGCGCCTCTCCTCACCCCTCCAGTCTCCCACCACATCATACTCTGCTACCCACAGAGCCGCCTGTATACTCTGCTACCCACAGAGCCGCCTGTATACTCTGCTACCCACAGAGCCGCCTGTATACTCTGCTACCCACAGAGCCGCCTGTATACTTTGCTACCCACAGAGCCGCCTGTATACTCTGCTACCCACAGAGCCGCCTGTATACTCTGCTACCCACAGAGCCGCCTGTATACTCTGCTACCCACAGAGCCGCCTGTATACTCTGCTACCCACAGAGCCCCTGTATACTCTGCTACCCACAGAGCCCCCTGTATACTCTGCTACCCACAGAGCCGCCTGTATACTCTGCTACCCACAGAGCCGCCTCTATACTCTGCTACCCACAGAGCCGCCTCTATACTCTGCTACCCACAGAGCCGCCTCTATACTCTGCTACCCACTGACCCGCCTGTATACACACAATTCATTTTACCGCGCTCCCGATGCAATTGCATCGGGCCTTTTTACTAGTATAATAATATTACACAGTGTTGGCCAAAAGTATTGACAATTCTGTCAGGTAATACTTACTCAGTTTCTTCCTGAAAATGATTGCAATCACAAATTCTTTGGTGTTATTATCTTCTTTTAATTTGTCTTCAATGAAAAAAACACAAAAAGAATTGTCCTAAAGCTAAATTGGACATAGTTCCACACCAAACATAAAAAAGGGGGTGGACAAAAGTATTGGCACTGTTAGAAAAATCATGTGATGCTTCTCTAATTTGTGTAATTAAAAACCCAAAGAACAGAGAGTTCTATTGCCCAGATAGTTTTCACGCATTTACTGTCCACACTAGTGTATTTTGCAAAATAAATGTTTATGCAGTGGGTACAATAAATATCGTGCATAAATAATTATGACAAGAATTTAAGGTGAAGGAGGGAGACAAATGACAAGTAGACACAAGGAGGAGGACAGTAAAATAAGGTTCAGAGGTGTAGTTAAAGTGCAAGTGCTTTAAGTGCATAGACTGGGGTAGTAAAGTGCAGTTCAGCTTGGTGGGTCTGATCTAAACCCTTAGTCTATAGTGTGCAGATAAGAGAAGCACGAATTTAATAGCTTACCCATGAGCCTAGTAAAGGGGTCCTCCAACTCTGCCTACTTATCCTGTAGCCCCGACACGTGTTTCGCGTCGGCTGCTTCGGGGGGCTAGTGGTGAATAGTGCTCAAACTGTGGGGTTTATAAATGAAGCCCAGCCAATAGCAGACAGCTCACCTGGCTGCATTGTGCACTGTCTGAGCGGTCATGAAACGGCGGGGAGGGCATCCCGGGGTGCACAGGATCCGGAATATGGCTTCCGGTGATGTGTGCAACCTTTTTGGAAGTCCCCCTCGCCGTCCACTTCCGGTCATCTAGTGCGCATGCGCACATCGCATGTCGCCATTTTAGGTGCGGGCAAACTTAAGGGCACATCAGAACCGATATGGGAAGAATCCCAATCGCTGAAGTGGCATAATAATTCACTTTTTATTATACTTAAATGGGACAATTAATCTAGAGGCCATGGATTAGGACACACATGAGTAAGTAAAAGATAGCACTGAGGCTGAGCGAGGTAGGGAGAGCGATAAAGCACAATACCATAAACAATATATAACCATTAAGATGACAATAACCAGTTCATATATAGACAGTATAGTGTCTTCGTTCCTCCCATGGTTTATCTTCTTCCCCAATCTGCAGTAGCTATAGTATCTCTTGTGAGTCCGACCCATGACACTCGTAGGCCAGATTTCATCCATAAACACCCGAAGTAAAAAAATAAGTGCATCTAAAATAAAGAGGTGAACAAAGCACAAGTTAAAAAGCTGACAATCCTGTTAAGCTACGGATCCGACGAACAGCAAATATCATAAAACAAAAAACAAAACTTGGGGGCAGCATGATTCATGCAGTTTATCTTTGCTCCAATAGGAGCAAAACAGTATAAGACAGTCCTACTATACAAATCAAGGTGATAAGCGATTCCCATCCGGGCCCTACAAGCCAGCATCAAGATCGTGCATCGATCCCAGAGAGTATCCCCAGAGGTATCGGGATCCAGAATGGGATAGGAAATACACTAATACCTCTCGTTGTTTTTTTATGGGGATCAAAAGGCGTCGTTTTATATGGGTCAGGATCAAAGGTCAGAGGAATGGTGAGAAGCTAAGTCTCTCATTTAGGCCTGCCGGTGACATTGTGCCCAGGGTCACAATCCACCGGCATTCCATCTTAGCTAACTCATTCTGAACATCTTTCCCCCCCATACTCCAAGCTGCAATTTATCAATCCCATATACCCTCAGGGTCTCTGGGCTACAGCTGTGGTATTTTTTTGAAGTGACGAGAGAGGGTGCGTAATGTACTCAGATCCTCAACCTTCTCTGATACCATTATACTTTTTTAGTGTTCCCTTATACGGCGCCTTAGTTCCCTTGTTGTTAAACCTACGTAAATGAGACCGTATCCACATGTAGCATGGTAAATAACACCAGTTGTGCTACACGTAATGTATTTCCTTATATTAAATTCCCTGGATCCGTCAAAAGTCCTGAAGATCTTAGTGCGAACAATGCTGCTTTTACAGGAGAGGCATGAGCCACATATATAACAGCCAACTAGTGCACGTCCTACATTAAATGTTTTTTTTAATATAATGGCTGTGCACCAGTCTGTCTCTCCGGCTCCTACCTCTCCTGGCGGTCATCAAGGGTCGTTCGGGGATAAGGGAGGATAGGGATGGTTCAGTTTTCAGGACGCCCCAATGGCGAGTGAGAATTCCCCTGATTGCTGTCCACTGGTTGTTGTACGTGGAGATAAATCTCAAAACAGGGGAACCCTCCTCGCTCTTTTTATTTTTGCTGACTGAGGTCACAGCGTGGGGTCTTTTTTGCTCTTATATATCCCTTTTTGATGCTCCTCACGCTATAACCCCTATTCCGAAACCTTTCCTTCATGTGCACTGCACGTTCTTCAAAAACACCCCCCTCAGAGCAAATTCGTCGCAGCCGTAAAACCTGACCGACTGGTATTGCCCTGATGGTTGATGGTGCGTGTGACGAGGTAGCATGTACAAGAGAATTTACTGAGGTTTCTTTCCTGAAAATATCTGTGGCCACTTCCCCATCTTCTTTAATAATCACCTTAATGTCTAAAAAGTCTGTCTCATCCATAGCGAATTTGAAAATCAGTTTTATATTGAGGTCATTAGTGTTCAGGAATTGAATGAACATCTTGAGTTCGGGGACGGTTCCACTCCAGACTAGGATGTCGTCAATGTAGCGGAGCCAGCACAGCGCCTGGGGGACACATGCCTGCCCCCCACCGAAGACCCCCCTCCCAGCGACCTAGGAAGAGGTTTGCATACGAAGGAGCGCAGGCCGCCCCCATCGCTGTGCCGCGCCGCTGTAGGTGGAACCGGTCCCCGAATAATCAAGAAGTTCCAAGATCAGATCCCTCAAATCCTGATCCCAGTTAGACATACCTAGAAAATAACTTACCACCTCTAAACCATCAGTGTGCTCAATGTTTGTGTAAAGTGACTCCACGTCGATAGTCACCAGTAGCACCCCACCCTTTTCCAGATATAAACCGTCTACCCTTCGCAGGACGTCCGAAGTGTCTCTGACATAGGAGGGCAGCGTCTCCACCAATGGATGCAGGTAATATTCAATGAATTTGCAAGTTGCATCGCAAAGCCCTCCTATGCCAGAGACAATCTGACGCCCTGGGGGGACCTCTGGATTCACATTGAGCATGGAGAAAAGAAAGAAGACCAAAGAACTGTCTGAGGACTTGAGAAACCAAATTGTGAGGAAGCATGAGCAATCTCAAGGCTACAAGTCCATCTCCAAAGACCTGAATGTTCCTGTGTCTACCGTGCGCAGTGTCATCAAGAAGTTTAAAGCCCATGGCACTGTGACTAATCTCCCTAGATGTGGATGTAAAAGAAAAATTGACAAGAGATTTCAACGCAAGATTGTGCGGATGGTGGACAAAGAACCTTGACTAACATCCAAACAAGTTCAAGCTGCCCTGCAGTCCGAGGGTACATCAGTGTCAACCCGTACTATCCATCGGCGTCTGAATGAAAAGGGACTGTATGGTAGCAGACCCAGGAAGACCCCACTTCTTACCCCGATACATAAAAAAGCCAGGCTGGAGTTTGCCAAAACTTACCTGAGAAAGCCTAAAATGTTTTGTAAGAATGTTCTCTCTTTTTGGGCAAAGGCATCAACTTAGAGTTTACAGGAGAAAAAAAGAGGCATTCAAAGAAAGGAACACGGTCCCTACAGTCAAACATAGCGGAGGTACCCTGAGGTTTTGGGGTTGCTTTGCTGCCTCTGGCACTGGACTGCTTGACGGTGTGCATGGAATTATGAAGTCTGTAGACTACCAACAAATTTTGCAGCATAATGTAGGGCCCAGTGTGCAAAAAGCACTAGAAAATGGTTTAAGAGAAAGCACTGCAGACTTCTAAGGTGGCCAGCAATGAGTCCAGACCTGAATCCCATAGAACACCTGTGGAGAGATCTAAAAATGGCAGTTTGGAGAAGGCACTCTTCCAATATCAGGGACCTGGAGCAGTTAGCCAAAGAAGAATGGTCTAAAATTCCAGCAGAGCATTGTAAGAAACTCACTGATGGTTACTGGAAGCGGTTGATTGCAGTTATTTTGGCTTAAAGGTTGTACAACCAAGTATTAGGCTGAGGGTGCCAATATATATATACATATAATATATATATATATATATATATATATATATATATATATATATATATATAATATTGTGTGTATGTGTATGCACAGCACAGACCAAAAGTTTGGACACATTTTCTCATTCAAAGAGTTTTCTTTATTTTCATGACTATGGCATCAAAACTATGTATTAACACATGTGGAATTATATACTTAACAAAAAAGTGTGAAACAACTGAAAATATGTGTTCTATTCTAGGTTTTTCAAAGTAGCCACCTTTTGTTGTGATTTCTGCTTTGCACACTCTTGGCATTCTCTTGATGAGCTTCAAGAGGTAGTCACCGGAAATGGTTTTCACTTCACAGGTGTGCTCTGTCAGGTTTAATAAGTGGGATTTCTTGCCTTATAAATGGAGTTGGGACAATCAGTTGTGTTGTGCAGAAGTCTGGTGGATACACAGCTGATAGTCCTACTGAATAGAGTGTTAGCTGCTTTTTTCTTGCCATAATACAAATTCTAAGTTAAGAAAAACCAGTGTCAATCATTACTTTAAGAAATGAAAGTCATTCCGAAAAATTGGGAAAACTTTGAAAGTGTCCCCAAGTGCAGTTGCAAAAACAATCAAGCTATACAAAGAAACTGGCTCACTTGAGGACCGCCCCAGGAAAGGAAGACCAAGAGTCACCTCTGCTGCGGAGGATAAGTTCATCTGAGTCACCAGCCTGAGAAATCGCAGGTTAACAGCAGCTCAGATTAGAGACCAGGTCAATGCCACATAGAGTTCTAGCAGCAGACACATCTCTACAACAACTGTTAAGAGGAGACTTTGTGCAGCAGGCCTTCATAGTAAATTAGCTGCTAGGAAACCACTGCTAAGGACAGGCAACAAGCAGAAGAGACTTATTTGAGCTAAAGAACACAAGGAATGGACATTAGACCAGTGGAAATCTGTGCTTTGGTCTGATGAGTCCAAATTTGAGATCTTTGGTTCCAACCACCGTGTCTTTGTGTGACACAGAAAAGATGAACGGATGGACTCTACATGCATGGTTCCCACTGTGAAGCATGGAGGAGGAGGTGTGATGGTGATGGGGTGCTACGCCAGATGACCTGGCCTCCACAGTAACCAGACCTGAACCCAATCGTGATGGTTTCGGGTGAGGTGGACCGAAGAGTAAAGGCAAAAGGGCCAACAAGTGCTAAGCATCTCTGGGAACTCCTTCAAGACTGTTGGAAGACCATTTCTGGTGACTACCTCTTGAAGCTCATCAAGAGAATGCCAAGAGTGTGCAAAGCAGTAATCATAGCAAAAAGGTGGCTACTTTAAAGAACCTAGAATATGTCATAATTTCAGTTGTTTCACACTTTTTTGCTAAGTACATAATTCCACATGTGTTAATTCATAGCTTTGATGCCTTCAGTGTGAATCTACAATTTTCATAGTCATGAAAATAAAGAAAACTCTTTGAATGAGAAGGAGTATCCAAACTTTTGGTCTGTACTGTACATATACATACATACATATATATATTAGATGGTGGCCCGACTCTAACGCATCGGGTATTTTAGAATATGTACGTAGTTGACATGCTGTGACTGACATAACTTGATCAGTCAACGTGAGTGAACTACATATATACATATATATATAAATAAACTAGAAAAAATTCTCTGCAGCACTCAGTTACTACCAATGATGCAGAAATGCTAATAAGCAGTATATATTTGAGGAAAAAATTTAAAAACTTACATTTATTTAAAAAAAAACTCAAAAATCTTTGTTTTTTGCTTTCTTGGGGTTCTTGGTACACACATTGGCCAATGTCCATTTGCTCATCAGCTGCGAAAAGGCGACCCCAGGTCTGATGAGTCCTAACACTGACATCCCTGCCCTCCTTGTCCTCCCTATCCCACTTCTAAGTGGGCGGACACCATCTCAACCTAAGACCATCGGTGATGCACCCCCAGAACCCCAAGAAAATAAAAAACGAAGATTTTTGAGTTGTTTTTTTTTAAAAAACGTACGATTTTAAATTTATTCCTCAAATATATACTGCTTATTAGCATTTGTGCATCATTGGTAGTAACCGAGCGCTGCAGAAATTTTTTTCTAGTTATTTGACCCAGAATCCCTGCTGGCAACAGTTCACATTGTGTCTGTGAGTGCTGTGCAGTTTTTTCTGTTCTGTATATATATGTGTGTATATATATGTGTGTATGTATGTATGTATATATATATATATATATATATATATATATATATATATATATATATTTACATATATTTACAACAATAGCAGGTATATGGTGGTACATTACAGCACATGTATAGCGGCACTGTGGTATATGGCGGTATATTATAGTAAATGTATAGCAGCGCTATGGTATATGGCGGTACATTAGAGTACATGTATAGCAGCACTATAGTATATGGTGGTACATTGCAGCACATGTATAGCGGCACTATAGTATATGGCGGTACATTACAGCACATGTATAGCAGCTCTATGGTATATGGCAATACATTACAGCACACGTATAGCAGCACTATAGTATATGGCGGTACAGTATAGCACATGTATAGCAGCAACATAGTATATGGCATTATATTACAGTATATGTACAGGTGGACTATAGTATATGGTGGTATTTTATAGCATATGTATAGCAGTGCTATGCTATATGGTGGTACATTACAGTACATGTATAGCAGCGCTATAGTATGTTGCGGTAAATTACAGCACATGTATAGCAGCACTATGGTATATGGCAGTACATTACAGTATATGTACAGGTGCACTATAGTATATGGTGGTATTTTATAGCACATGTATAGCAGCACTATAGTATATGGCAGTACATTACAGCACATGTATAGCAGCACTATGGTATATGGCGATACTCCGCTCCCCGCGGCCCCCGCTTCACAGTAAAAGTAAAAAAATCCTCAGTGAGGATACTCACCTGTCCGCCGGCTCGCTCCACCTCTGTCTTCTAGGTCCTACAGGCACTGTACTCAGCGTATTTGAAATATGGCACCATGGCGCGTGACGCTATTCTGATTGGTCGCCGCGTTCAGCGCCGACCAATTAGAGGAGCGGCATTCAAACCGCACGCCGCTTCTCTCATTGGTCGTCGCGTTCAGCGCCGACTAATCAGAATAGTGGCGCGTGCTATGGCACCATATTTCAAATACACGGAGTACAGCGTATTTGAAATATGGCACCATGGCGCGCGCCGCTATCCTGATTGGTCGGCGCTGAACGTGGCGACCAATCAGGATAGCGGCGCGCGCCATGGTGCCATATTTCAAATACGCTGTACTCCGTGTATTTGAAATATGGCACCATGGCGCGCGCCGCTATCCTGATTGGTCGGCGCTGAACGTGGCGACCAATCAGAATAGCAGCGCGCGCCACGGCGCCATATTTCAAATCTGAAGTCATCGGTGGATTTTACATGGCGCCGTGGCGTGTGCCGCTATACTGATTGGCCGCCCGCGTTCAGCGTCGACCAAGCAGGATAGTGTATTTGAGATATGGCGCCATAGTGTGCAACACTATTCTGATTGGTCGGCGCTGAACGTGGCGACCAATGAGAGAAGCGGTGCGTGGTTTCAATGCCGCTCCTCTGATTGCAGCGTGCACCATGGCGCGATATTTCAAATACACTGTACTCAGCGCCGACCAATCAGAATAGCGGCGTGCGCCATATTTCAAATACAATATGGCGCGAGCTGCTCCTCTAATTGGTCGCCGCATTCAGCGCCGACCAATCAGAGGAGCGGCATTCAAACCGCTTGCCGCTGACTGGCGTTTAGACTGGAGCTCAGCCTCGGCTACTGCGGCACAGAGGTCAGCGGCTGGCCAGCAAGGAAATGATCGGCTAACGCCATAACCAATCAGTTGCCTCTGTGTGGCGCGCGATTTCTGCGACAGACACACTCAAAAAACCCTTAGACAATTATATAATAGATTATAATGTATGTATATATTATAATGTATATATATTATAATGTATGTATATTATACTGAAAAAAAACAAAAAGATAATCATGGCATCGTTTGTTCACTGCAGGTTCATATTGCAGTGAGGGAACAGGCACCATTTCCCCGGGCAGCAAAAAAAAGCTAGAATTGACCAAGATGTATGACAACACTCTATCAGAGAAGTTAGAGCTGGAATCTCTTGAGTGGTCTTGCTACTAAGAGGCTATTGGACTTCTTTTAGTGGAGTGTTAATTAGGATACATTTTGCTGCTAATTTGCAAAAACATTATTATATATTTTTATTTCTTTTAAAGGATTGACTGTAACAGCAGTGAAAGATTCGGGTGAGTGGAACTTAGAAGCTGGCGCTCTGGTCCTGGCAGATGGGGGTCTTTGCTGCATTGATGAATTCAACAGCATTAAAGAGCATGATAGGACCAGTATCCACGAGGCAATGGAACAACAGACAATAAGTGTGGCCAAAGCAGGGTAAATCCTCTATAATTTAATGTAAATATATTGACCAGCATTGTTAAAACTACCGTATTTTTTGGACTATAAGAATCACCAGACCATAAGTCGCACCCAAGTTTTAGAAGAGGAAAATAGGGGAAAAATATTTGAAGCAAAAATGTATTTATGTTGCAGTTATGGGAGGGATATGTGGCCCATGTGATAGTATAGAAGTCCCTCATCCTGGTATATGACCCATCCAGATATGTGATTTCCCCCCCCCACCCCCCATTTTGCCATATGGACCATGTCCTGGTATGTGCTCTATATCCTGGTATATGATCCCCCATCCTCGTATATGGCCCAGTATCTTAGTATACGTGCCCCATCATTGCATTTATGGCCCCCCATCACTGAGCACATGTTAAAAAAAACACACAGTACTGCCCAGAGTCGTTGCAGGCTTATCCACCTCTATCTCAAATATATGAAGAGAAATACTATATGTCAATAGTCAACTTTTCTAAGCACGGTCTTCCAGATATGTTCTGACTTTTCGTTTACAAGCACTAATGGTCTATATATTTTGTTATTATCATCAGGACCTACTACCGGTGATATAGTTATACCACTATGCTGATGTAATGCATGGGGTATCATGTTCCTGCACAATCTCAGATTTTCACACTTCTGTACTTTATCATTCAGGGTCGCTCATTAATCTGGTCTCAAAGTAAAAATATCCCACCATATGTTCAACCTCGAGGTCCAATCTAATGGTTCTTCCCATTAGTCGGGATCAAATAAACTATGGCTTCTGCTCACACATTAGAACAGGGAAATCCCATAGATAGTATAAACAGAGTCAATTATCACTGCCCATATGCAAGAAAAAATTGCCCTATGCATTTTCCACCTTCCTTTTTCGAATTAAAAGTATAGGGGTTCTCGGGGATATCCAAACAGGAGTTCTGGTAGGAGGAATGATAAGGTCCATATGGCCAAAGAAGAATTTTAGATTTGGATGCATGTGTCACAGCTCGGCATCATTTATTAGCAAGTGCCAGCTTCATCAATACTGCAGTCTCTCTCCAGCCGTGTGCTTTAAAGGTACAAAACATCGTCCCCAGGCCACCTGGATAAGATAAATCTTTCATGGACACATATATGCCTTGGGATCCAGATGCCAATATGCAGGAATGGAACTAGGTCAGTTGCTCTGGTAAAGCATCAAATAGGGGTTTGCATTGGTTTTGATTTGTCTCCAGGATATTTTTTGATCACTAAGTATAATGCTATGTGCCCACTGGGTGTTTGTGCTCTTTTAATGATCCATTTTTGGTGCTGCTTTCTTTCTTTTTTTTTTTTTTAAACTGCACCAAAAACAGATCATTCACAGCGTTTGCCAGCAATGTGAATGTGATTTTAAAATTGCTGTTCCAATTTCAGCATTTTTGACTGCTGCGTTAGTGGTACAGAAAGCGCATCCAGAAACCAATGAGTGTCAATTATTGCTCCTTTTTTCTGCTGCACTTTCTCCATTGACTCCATTCTAATAAAAAAAAAACTAACACAAGCAGTTTGTATTCACAGAGTCCATTTGTTGTGCTTTTTTAGGGCACTTTGCCCAGCACAAATGCTCCAATTTCTTAACCTTCCTGGTGATTCCGCAGTGTGCCCCAGTAGGTAACAGGACCTGCGAGAAGTCACAAGAACCTGACCATGTGACTCAGTCAGGTGATCTGTTATCGTGCAATACCTGGAAGTAACACATCGCTGTACACCGTGGACCTTGAGGAACATAATAAAGTGTGTGTCTGTCTGTCTGTGTGTGTTTCCCCCTCCCCCTCATGGCATAGTACTACGTTTTTGCTATGAAAAGGCTAAAGCACAGAATTCCAAATATGGAGCAAAAAAGCAACACAAACGGATGATGCGTTTGTGATGCTTTTTTTTTTTTTTTGCTAAAAAGAAGGATCTGTTGTGGCTGCAGAAAATGGGGTTACATTCTTGTGTTTTTGCACTGAGCACTTACATCAGAGTTTTCATATAAATCCCCTCCCCCCCCCCAAAATGTGATTCAGACGAAACCCCCGATGGAACCACTCAGCCTGAGGCAAATGGAGCTACTTTGGACTCTGGCGTCTGTTCTGGTGGTGTCTGTGTCTTTAGGCATGCATAGAACTGTGTTATCCACACGTGCACTTTAAAAGATGCCTAAAATGATGGGAAAACATTCTTATAGATAGCAGACTCATTGTGAGTGGTTCCACGGGGGTTTTGTCTGAGTCATGGTTCTTGGGATTTACACAGAATTCCCGACGTAAGTGATGACGGAGAGTGCAGAATAAGTATCAGCCAAACCTTGTTTTGATTTTTGGTAGGTAAAATGAAGAAATGGCATTACAAGTATAGTACTTTATTTTTATTTTTGCCTGGTTCACCTTGTGCTTTAGTGATAAGTAGGGATGGACAAACCCAAACTGTAAGCTCATACTTACCGTGTCTGCCCACATATACTTCCGAGACCGCTCATTAACTTCCGGATATTTCACTGATGAGGGGCTCAACATCCAATTAGACACTGTCACAGAGAGTGGTATCCAAAGATTAAAATTTTGGTCTCAGACTGCATTTTTCCTGTATTTCATAGGCTTGTACAAATGCTGTTGAGCAAACTTTGAACGCGCTTGAACATGCTTTTTGTTCTGGAATGGAGTTGCATGATGAGTGTGCATACAGGCCATGGAGGTTGAGTACATTACTTACAGTTGTGGCCAAAAGTATTGACACCCCTGAAATTCTGTCAGATAATACTCAGTTTCTTCCTGAAAATGATTGCAATCATAAATTCTTTGATATTAATATCTTCATTTAATTTGTCTTCAATGAAAAAACACAAAATGAATTGTCCTAAAGCCAAATTGGATATAATTCCTCACCAAACATAAAAAAGGGGGTGGACACAAGTATTGGCACTGTTAGAAAAATCATGTGATGCTTCTCTAATTTGTGTAATTAACAGCACCTGTAACTTGCCTGTGGCACCTAACAGGTGTTGGCAATAACTAAATCACACTTGCAGCCAGTTACATGGATAAAAGTTGACTCAACCTCTGTCCTGTGTCCTTGTGTGTGCCACATTGAGCATGGAGAAAAGAAAGAAGACCAAAGAACTGTGTGAGGACTTCAGAAACCAAATTGTGAGGAAGCATGAGCAATCTCAAGGCTACAAGTCCATCTCCAAAGACCTGAAAGTTCCTGTGTCTACTGTGCGCAGTGTCATCAAGAAATTTAAAGCCCATGGCACTGTGGCTAACCTCCCTAGATGTGGACGGAAAAGAAAAATTGACAAGAGATTCAACGCAAGATTGTGCGGATGGTGGATAAAGAACCTCGACTAACATCCAAACAAGTTCGAGCTGCCCTGCAGTCCAAGGGTACAACAATGTCAACCCGTACTATCCGTCGGCATCTGAATGAAAAGGGACTGTATGATAGGAGACCCAGGAAGACCCCACTTCTTACCCGAGACAAAAAAGCCAGGCTGGAGTTTGCCAAAACTTACCTGAGAAAGCCTAAAACATTTTGTAAGAATGTTCTCTCTTTTTGGGCAAAGTTATCAACATAGAGCTTACAGGAGAAAAAAAGAGGCATTCAAACAAAAGAACACTGTCCCTACAGTCAAACGTGGCGGAGGTTCCCTGATGTTTTGGGGTTGATTTGCTGGCACTGGACTGCTTGACCGTGTGCATGGCATTATGAAGTCTGAAGACTACCAACAAATTTTGCAGCATAATGTAGGGCCCAGTGTGAGAGAGCTAGGTCTCCCTCAGAGGTCATGGGTCTTCCAGCAGGACAATGACCAAAAACACACTTCAGAAAGCACTAGAAAATGGTTTTGAGAGAAAGCACTGCAGACTTCTAAGGTGGCCAGCAATGAGTCCAGACCTGAATCCCATAGAACACCTGTGGAGAGATCTAAAAATGACAGTTTGGAGAAGGCACCCTTCAAATATCAGGGACCTGGAGCAGTTTGCCAAAGAAGAATGGTTACCATCGATGCCATAGACAAAAACCAAAACTGCAGTTTTGGTTTTTGTCTATGGCATCGATGGTAAGTTTTTGATGCTGCTTTTCTAGTAGTTTTTGTATAAAGAAGAATGGTCTAAAATTCCAGCAGAGCATTGTAAGAAACTCATTGATGGTTACCGGAAGCGGTTGATCGCAGTTATTTTGGCTAAAGGTTGTGCAACCAAGTATTAGGCTGAGGGTGCCAATACTTTTGTCTGGCCCATTTTTGGAGTTTTCTGTGAAATGATCAATGTTTTGCTTTTTGCTTCTTGCTTCATTCTCTTTTGTGTTTTTTCATTGAAGACAAATTAAATGAAGATAATAATACCAAAGAATTTGTGATTGCAATCATTTTCAGGAAGAGACTGAATATTATCTGACAGAATTGCAGGGGTGTCAATGCTTTTGGCCAACACTGTATTAAGGACTCCTTAATGTAATATAGTTTAGTAGGTTTGATGGTGACGGTCCTCAGTAAACACTTAGACATCCCATTTTAATAATGTAAATAAGAAATTAAAAACAGAAAAAAACTGTCCAAAATCAGCAGAGACAGAACTGTTTCTAAGTAACAATAATGCCCTTACTGCCACCATAGTATTTTATTTTTTATAGACAGAAGACACAGGAACTATTATTCACTATTAATATCTGAAATTGCTACATGATTCAGATATCCAGTGGCATTGAAGTTTCCATTGATGAAGAATATACATAGTAACATAGTTTTTAACATTGAAGGGAGACTTTAAGTCCAACTAGTTCAACCCATAGCCTAACATGTTGATCCAGAGGAAGGCAAAAAAAAATAACCCATGTGGCAACACTAAGCTCCACATTGGGAAAAAAAATTCCTTCCTGACCCTAGATATGGCAATCAGACTAGTTTCCTGGATCAACGCCCTATCAAAGAATCTAGTATATATAACCGGTAATATTATAGTTTTCAAGAAAGGCATCCAGGCCCTTCTTAAATGTTAATAGTGAGTCACACATTACAACATCATGTGGCAGAGTGTTCCATAGTCTCACTGCTCTTACACTAAAGAATCCACGTCTGTGATTATGATTAAACCTTCTTTCCTCCAGACGTAGAGGATGCCCCCTTGTCCCCATCTCAGGCCTAAGAGTAAAGAGATTATTAAAAAGGTCTCTGTAATGTCCCCTCATATATTTAAACATTATTATAAGATCACCCCTAAGCCATCGTTTTTCCAAACTAAATAACTCCAAGTGTAATAACCTGTCTTGGTCTTGTAGAAAAATACCACATCATACCATCAATTTTTGTGTTCCAACAGTCTTGGAGGGATCTATCCCCTGTGGGTTAGTGTCAGACCAATAGCGGTGGTTTTGTTTTACTTCACCATTCACAAAAATGTTTGCCTCACTCATCTGAAGTCAATTGTCTATGCTGTGAAGATATGAGATGTGCAGCATCTGAAACAACGGATACTGGAAGCCTGTGCTAGCATTTCTTCTGCGGTGTTGTGATCAGTGTGTCAAGAGTGGGAGAAGAGGGTTGCATTCACAATCCAACACAATGGGCAGCACTCTGAACACATTTTATAAGTGGTCATAAACTTGTAAATAACTCATGAAATAATAAAGTTATGCTAAATCCAAGCACACCATTGTTTTTCTTATGAAATTCTCAATACGTTTGGTGTGTCACATGACCCTGTTCCCATTGAAAAAAATAAAGTTGGATCCAAAATAGCTGACTTCAAAATGGTCACCACCCAGGGGCGTGGCCTGACCATGAGCCTGTGAAGACTCACTTTGTGCTGGCTTCACAGACCCGGGGCTATAAAGCAACAAATCACTGTCGAAGCATCCCGGTTATGTCCCGGAGGAGAAAGACCGAGCAACCCCCGAGCCGCCCGCTATCCATGGGACCGGTAAAGAGTGGATCCGGCCTCTCCAAACTCTTTGGGACCGCTGGTGAGAGGAGCGCGCGCTCCCCCAACATGGCGCCTGTCTCCTCGAAGAAGCTGCAGCATGGGGCCTCACCGCAGCAGCAGGGATGCCCGCGCAGCCAGCCACAGACACCCGCGGCGACCTCTCAGCATTGCCACAGAGGGGGAGAGCAGATGAAGGAGGCAGACTCTTTGCCTGGGGACCTACACCAGCAGAGAGAGAAGCAGGGAGCCACAGAGAGCTGCGTTAAGTCCATTACTGTGACCATTACTGCAGCAGCAGGCATGCAGGCTCCCTCTCTCCTCCCCCTTCCCCCAGACATACGATCCCCAAATAGAGGTGCAGGCTATTAGGACCCTCATTCAGGCCCTGCCATCCAAACAGGACCTGGATGCCATAGTAGCACAGCAGGAGACCTCTCAGGAGAGGGCACTGAGATCCATTAGAGAGGAGCTGGACACTGTCAAAGAGCAAGCAGCTGCCACTGAGGTGGCCATTACATCTATAGAGGAGAGGGTGACTAGTCTGGAGAAGGAGGTTCACTGCTCAAACTCCAATATTGTCTCCCTAATACTACAGTCTGACGACCAGGAGAACAGGGAGAGACGAAACAACGTTCGTCTTAAAGGCATCCCTGAATCTATTATTGCTGAAACCTTGAAAGAAAAGACTTTAGAAATTCTTAATATCGTCACACAGAGGTCATCAGATTCTTTATAGAAGTTTGACAGGATCCATAGTGTCTCCTGGCCTGGTCCCATAGACAATGACAACCCACGTGATGCCCTTTGCAGATTGCATAACATAACTTCATGGATAAAGATGATATTGTCCGAGCGGCGTAGTCATATGGCAAGATTGCCTTACGCCTTTTTCAAGATGTTTCTAGCCGCACATTGTATTTGAGAAGGCAAACCGCACCCACTTTTTGCGAAGATTAAAGAAAAAAGAGCGGCATACCGGTAGGGCCATCCTTTCCATTTGATTGTGAGACAGAATGGCATACTATACTATCTGTGGATGAAAGAAGACCTGGCTGGCCTGTTTGACTTTCTGGATGTTGCACTGTTCCCAGTTCCAGACTGGCTGTCCCCGGAGGGATTCACGAGATACATGCTGTCGGGTCGTACAGGGGCAGGTTACCGTGGCAGCAACCCCTCTGTAGCCAGCCCAAGGCGCAAGAGGAGAGAATCACTGGAGGCTCCCAAGTCTTGAATGACTTCTGTGTTTATTTGAGATTGCTCTGTTGCCCTGTTTCTCTCTTACTTTTCCTCCTAGGTCAACACTCCATCCCACGGTGGAGGGAACGCACTTCCAGATTGGATATGCAGTTGTGTTTTCCCTCTTGGGTGGATTCACTGGGACCGCTATTATGAACCTCCTTTATAGACATTCTGGCTTTCACAACCCTTTTTAAACTATGTGTGCTGGATTTATATGGTTTGCACTTAGGAGAGGGTTGTGAAGAGGGAGAGGGACAAAGGAAGTTAATGGTTATGTTGTCCTGATTAGGACTTTTTGCTTGAGTGTTCAAAATTATTTAGTTCTTAAAATTTCTATGGGCTGTTCTTGATGTGCCCCGGATCTGTTATGGGCTATTACTTGGTTGTCTACAACCCCTAGGATCCTCCTACTTTTTCTGTGGGGATTCTGCATTCCGGCATAGTAAGGATTAGACGGTTTTAGTCTTTTACTATCTATTCATACTCCTAATCTCCTTCTCCGTCTTGGTATTCTCTTTGGTGTTTCTTTTCTTCTGATATTATCGCTACTTTTTCCTTCTCCCTCCCACCTCACCCCCCTTCCTATATCCAGCCCCTACGTAACAGAGAAATATGACACAACTCCGTCAAACGGAACTGAAAGTTGGTTCTTTAAATGTGAAGGGCCTCCATGACCCAGGTAAACGGTCCATTATGTTTTGATATTTAAAATCTAACGAGATCCATGTTGCCTTCTTGCAGGAGACTCATTTATGTGCTGCCAAGCCATTCAATCAGTCTCTCTGCGGATGCGAACTCATCTGGTACTAGCATAGCGGTGGCAAAGTCCTTGCCATAGGAACTACTGGACTCTTGGAGTGGTGAAGCTGGCAGACTCCTGTTGTTGAAAGGTAAAATTGCTTCCCAGATGTATACCTTAGCCTCTCTATACCTTCCAAACACGGGTCAGATTCCCGTCCTGCTGAGGTTTTTGGAGCAGGTTGAGGAATTCTCTGAAGGGATTCTTGTCCTTGGGGGAGACTTTAACATAACTGTGGACCCTGCGATAGACCCCTCCGAAGGGAGATCAACTCTATCTAATGTAGCCTAACAACGACTGCGGACAGCTTTTCACGACCATCAACTGATGGATACGTGGCGTCTTCTCCACCCCCGAGACAAGGACTATTCGTTCTATTCCACGGCCCATGATACTTACTCTAGAATAGATTATTTTTTTCTGCGCCATACGTATTTAGCTAGAAAACAAAACGCAAAAATATAATTTATCACATTCACAGACCACGCTTTGATCTCGTTATCAATCTCTGTTACTGCCTCACTCCTTAGACAATGGCAATGGAAACTGAATTCCTACCTACTAGATGACCTTGAGGTAATGCGACATGTTACCAAGATAATAGATGATTATTTTGACATTAACAACCCGGGAGACTCCTCTCCAGTATCCATATGGGAGGATCATAAATGTGAAGTAAGAGGGGCCTTGATAAAACATGGTTCTAGGTTAAAAAAGAGGAGACTTTACTGACACGTTTGAAAAACCTAGAGACCCAACACAAACAACTGGAAGTTACCTCAGGGGAAATGGTGTGTCAGTGTCCGCGCTGCTGAAATCCCAGGAAAACGATCCGGAAACCATATGTAGGTTGCATCAATCATCCATTTATTCCTTTCCTACGCGTTTCAACACTGTCCTAGTGCCTTCCTCAGGGATATCTCCCTGAGGAAGGCACTAGGACAGTGTTGAAACGCGTAGGAAAGGAATAAATGGATGATTGATGCAACCTACATATGGTTTCTGGATCGTTTTCTTGGGATTTCAGCAGCGCGGACACTGACACACCATTTCCCCTGAGGTAACTTCTGGATGGTTCCCACGTGCATGTGGAAGGTGGAAGTCCTGCAGCAGCTGCATTTAATGCTAAATGCTTTTACACCAGTTGTGGGTCTCACAACTGTGCTAGGTGAGTGAATTCATACCCACCACATACACTAGTGTCACTAGTGATAGGGCACTATTGCGCCTCTTGTTCCCCCCCCTATTTTTTACTTTAACACAAACAACTGGCCTCAGACGAATTGCGAAGGAATTTGCTAGTAACTAGAGAAGCGTTGCGTGTCTTATGGATTCTCACCAGAAGTCGCCGACATTATTATGAATATGGAAATAAGAGTGGTAAATCTCTGGCTAAGGCTGCCCATCTACAACAAGCAGCTACTTATGTTCCTGAGATTGGGCAACCTGCAGGGTCACATCAAGTTACACTCCCGCTAGATATAGATGAGGCATTCCGTACATAATATGCCTCGCTGTATAATATGGGCAGTGCCAATAATGGGACCTCCTCGACCCGTTTCAGGTCTCGTATCAGAAACTATATTAGAACGTCGGGACTCCCAACCTTGCAGGATGAGACAATTCAGTCACTGTAAGAGCCAATATCGGAGCAGGAGATTAGAGAGGCGATTTTCTCTACCAAATCAGGGAAGGCTCCGGGGCCCGATGGCTTCACTGTCTTGTATTATAAGAAATTGGAAGAAAAGTTGATTCCTCATATGAAGGCTTCTTTTATTGCTATGACAGACACGGAAGCTCTTCCAAAAGATACTTTGAGAGCAACGATAGTGGTCATTCATAAGCCGGGGAAGGATCCAGTACAATGCTCGAGCTATCGCCCAATTTCATTGTTGAATGTGGACACCAAATTATTTGCCAAAATCCTGGCGGGCAGATTATCCCCTTTGATGAGGAGTGTCGTCCACCCGGATCAGGCGGGTTTCATGGTGGGGCGAGAGGCCAGGGACAACATTGCCAAAGCAATCAATTTGCTCTATAAGGCTAAAATGTCGGGCACTCCGTTGATGCTTTTATCAACGGATGCAGAGAAGGCATTTGATAGAGTTGATTGGATATTCCTGAGAGAATCCTTGGCCCGTATTGGTCTGGGATCCAGGATGCTACTGTGGGTGTTGTCCCTCTACTCAAGACCATCATCTAGGGTCCGGGTAAATGGGGTCATGTCCGAGTCGTTTATCGCAAATGGCACCCGTCAGGGATGCCCGTTATCACCTTTTAATCTTTATATTGACTCTTCGACCTTTGAGACACATCAGGGTGAATCCCAATATATCAGGGGTCAAGGTGAATTCATCTACACACAAAATCGCAGCGTATGCAGATGATTTACTATTTTTCCTGTCGAACCATGAGATAGCACTTTCTAACCTTCTGAAGGAGTTGGAGGCCTATTCGTATCTTTTCAACTTCAAAATTAACCAATCCAAATCTGAGGCTCTCTGTGTCACTCTCTCTCCCCGGCTTGTGGACAGATTGAAAAGTGAATTTGGATTCCGTTGGTCGCAGAAAGCTATAAATTATTTAGGCTTGCACATTATTGCAGACGTCCATGACTTATATAGGGCTAATTTTCCTAAGCTTCTAAGTGTTATCAGATCAGATTGCGATAGATGGTCGAAGCTGACCTTTACATGGCTGGGCAGATGCCACCTTTTTAAAATGACTATTCTGCCTAAGATTCTGTACTACCTGCAAGCGCTACCCATTAACATTCCATCCTCCTTTTTTAAATCAGTCACCCAAATTCAAACAACTTTTATATGGAATAATAAGAGTGCCAAGTTGGCAAAATCTATACTGTTTACATTTAAAAGGGAGGGTGGAATGGGACTACCAGATGTCAGGCTATACCACATGGTGAGTCATCTGGCACGTGTGATAGATTGGTGTAGAAACGAGGACAAAACCTGAGTACAGATTGAACAGAGTTTTACTTAGTTTCAATTACACACATTACCCTGGGTAACAACAGGAACAGAGGAGTCCCTACATAATCACCCGACCATAGGATCTACGTTATTTGTCTGTAATCGGGGACTGGTCCGCATAACAATGATTCCTGCCAATTCCACTTTAGTACCAATACTTAGTCATCCCAATTTTAAGCCAAGTGTTAAGGATCCAGTGTTTGGCTCGTGGATTAGGAGTGGGATGGACAGAGTGGAGAGCTGGGGGGGACTGATGGGTGGCCGTCGCTACAGACCCTGAGCTCTATTTCAGCTCCTAGTTCCCTGAGATTCTGGAGATATTTGCAGCTCAACCATTACCTTCGCAGCCTCCCCCCGAGAGTAGAATTTTGAAAAATTAAAACTACTTTTGAATTGCTGTGTTAGGGCTCGGGATCTTGTAGACATGCCCTATCTAGGACATACGCCCTCTTGAACGCTCGCCCAGATCTACCTACACCAAAGTACATGTTACATTGGGAGGCGGACTTAAATATAGAACTGACCTCGGAACAGAGGACTAGAATCTATACATTGGCACACACCACATCGATTAGTTCAAAGTTTCAAGAGGCAAACTATAAACTGCTTACCCGCTGGTACAGGGTCCCTCTGCATTTGCATAAAATGTTCCCCTCTACTGACCCGCTGTGTTGGAGGTGTGGAGTGGCGGAGGGCTCTCTTCTACACATTTTATGGGATTGCAGAACCCTCAGGCCTTTTTGGTCCAAAGTAGGTGAGATCATCTGTGTAGTTACAAACTACGATGGTGAGCTGGGTCCTGAATTGTTTATGCTTCACCATTGCGAGATCCCAATTAAACAATACAAGCGTTCCTTGTTTATATTTCTGGTAATGGCGGCTCGAGCATGTATTCCACTCTTGTGGAAGACAACAGCTTGTCCCTTGATAACGACATGGATCCAGAAAGTACATGATCTCATGTACATGGAGGACCTGACGTCAGCAATTCACGACTCCTACACGAGATTCCGGGATACGAGGTTTAGCTGGCTCCAGTTCCAAGATACAGAGACCTACAAATATTACCTAAGGTCTAACATTATCTAGTTCAATACAACTCTACTAATAGACTTAGAACTTTGGTTTGGCTATCCCTGCATTGGTTGTTCATTCCCCTTCCCTCTCCATCCCCCCCCCCCTCATTTTTCTTCTTTTTTTTTCCTCTTTTCTTTCTTTTTCGCTATCTTCTCTTAATTTCATTGTTTTCATTGTTAGATTTTTCAGTTTATAGTGAGCTCTGTGCAACTTTGTATTACCCATATGTGAATAATTATACTGTGAAGTATACATGGTGTTTGCTACACTTCCAGATTATTACATAAGTATTTCCGGAGCTAATAATGTTAATACCTGTTCTTTTCAATTATTGTACAGGATACGAGAGACCTATCTAGCGACTAAGTTTGTATATTTTGATTTATTCTGTTTTGCTGTGAACATAAAAAAAAGTAAATAAAGAATTCTAAAAAAAAAATGGTCACCACCCATCTGGAAAAGTTTTTTCCCCCTCCCATATACTAATGTGCCACAAACAGGAAGTTGATATCACCAACCATTCCCATTTTAATTAGGTACATCCATATAAATGGCCACCCTGTATATCACTCACAAAGCACACACGTAGAATTATCCCAAAAGTCAATGAAGATCGCAAGTTTGTTGTCTCCTTTGGTAGAAGTAGCTTATGTAAGCCCATCTCGTTCATTACAGTCACAAATAGAATGCCAATAAATGATTTACCATGTTTTTGAGAAATTTTAAGTTACTCATATTGGTAACACATTGAACCATCAGAAAATGTTCAGTTGAAAAACCTGAATCACATGACCAGACGTCCTTCTTGGATTTTGTGAGCTATGGGTCCTTAGGAGTAAAGAAATTTGCTCTAGTTTAGGTGCCATCAGTGTATTACATGCAATTGAAGTGCATGAATGTGCAAAGGTAGATGTTTCCTCTTAATTTTTGTGTTCTTATAATCCACAAAAAAAAGCTATTCTTAGAGTATTTGGCAATTATCAAAATTGTGTTATCCTTTTTTACATCCATTACAATTTCTAGCAGTTTTTTTTAATGCCAGTCTTAGATCTCAGAAATACAGTCACAAATTCTAATTATCTCCTTTCTTTTCATATTTGTCATCATCATTTTTTTGTTTCCTTTAAGCAGTGCTACAGACAGGAACATAACTGATGCAATATAGCAATGTAATGGATGCAACATAACAATCATTGCATCCTTTTACAGCCCCTTATATTTTTAACATTTAGTTTGTAAAAGATAAAGATAGACACTGGGCACTAACCAAGTGCTAGCAGCTTAATCAGGTGTATACAGGGGTAATCCAGCGGCAGTAATCACATAGGTGGTGCACAGTCCGTATAGCAGCAATGTATAATAGTATAGCGGGAAAAGACAAAAAACAGCAGCACTCACCAAGTTGTGACGAATCTTTTATTCAAGGTCCAAAAGCAAAGGATCCATGAACATGCTTGGGGGAGGGAGGGGTGGAGGACATCAGACGACGGCTTGCCGTTTCGTGGCAGTTGCCACTTCCACGGGTCTTTGCTCGGTGCTCGACATCATATCCTATCCTTATATAGTGGGAGGAAGTGATGTCACGCACCACACCTGTCGTTATTACAGTGTGAAATACATAAATCAGTTTAAAAACAAAATTCTCTCCTTAAATCCTGCAACCTGCTTCTATTTTATTTCTATGTAGGTATCTTATCCCTTACTCTTTTGGATATATACTCAGTACTACATTAAGTTACTCTTTATTCATTACTTCCCTGCTGTTTGTCTAGGGCAGTGATGGCGAACCTATGGCACGCGTGCCACAGAGGGCACGCAGCGCCCTCTCTGGTGGCACGCGGCCTCGCCGCTGCACTGCCGCTTTGAACTGCTGGCGCAATCGCGCCAGCAGTTCAAAGATGTGTCGGGGCAGAGGAGACATTTCTCTTCGCTCCGACACTGTCTCTTAGCCCCGCCCGCCCAACATAATGTGACCGCGGTCATGTGACTCGCTCAGCGTCACGTGACCGCGCTCATCACGAGAAGAACAGACACAGCTAAGAGGAGCGAGAGCCGGCACTGGAAACAGGACTAGGAAGGTGAGTATGAGTTTTGTTTTTTTTAAAGCTATAACTACAACTATAAAATTAGGAGGGGGCATTACAATAGGGGGCCATTACAAGGAGGGGCCGTTACCACAAGGATGAGGCACTTACTACAAGGAGGGGGGCATTTGCTAGAAGGATGGGGGCATTTCAAAGAGGGGGCATTACAATGAGGAGGCCATTACAAGGAGGGGGCCATTACCACAAGGATGGGGCACTTACTACAAGGAGGGGGGCATTTGCTACAAGGATGGGGGCATTTCAAGGAGGGGGTATTACAATGAGGGGGCCATTACCACAAGGATGCGGCACTTACTACAAGGAGGGGGGAATTTGCTACAAGGATGGGGGTATTTCAAGGAGGGGGTATTACAATGAGGGGGCCATTACCACAAGGAGGGGGCACTTACTACAAGGAGGGGGCACTTACTACAAGGAGGGGGGCATTTGCTACAAGGATGGGGGCATTTCAAGGAGGGGGCATTGCAAGGATGGGGGCATTACAAGGCTGGGGCATTACAAGGATGGGGGCATTACAAGGAGAGGGCATTACAAGGATGGGGCATTACAAGGAGGGGGCCATTACCACAAGGATGGGGCACTTACTACAAGGAGGGGGGCATTTGCTACAAGGATGGGGGTATTTCAAGGAGGGGGTATTACAATGAGGGGGCCATTACCACAAGGAGGGGGCACTTACTACAAGGAGGGGGCACTTACTACAAGGAGGGGGGCATTTGCTACAAGGATGGGGCATTTCAAGGAGGGGGCATTGCAAGGATGGGGGCATTACAAGGCATGGGGCATTACAAGGATGGGGGCATTACAAGGAGAGGGCATTACAAGGATGGGGGCATTACAAGGAGGGGGCCATTACAAGGATGGGGGCATTACAAGGATGGGGGCATTACAAGGATGGGGGCATTACAAGGATGGGGGCATTACAAGGATGGGGGCATTACAAGGATGGGGGCATTACAAGGAGGAGGGCATTACAAGGAGAGGGCATTTCAAGGATGGGGGCCATTACAAGGAGGGGGCCATTACAATGAGAGGGCATTACAAGGCTAGGGCATTACAAGGCTGGGGCATTACAAGGCTGGGGCCATTACAAGGAGGGGGCCATTACAAGGATGGGGCCATTACAAGGATGGGGCCATTACAAGGATGGGGGCATTACAAGGATGGGGGCATTACAAGGATGAGGGCATTTAAAGGATGGGGCATTTACTACAAGGATGGGGGCGTTACAAGGATGGGGGCATTTACTACAAGGATGGGGAAATTTACTACAAGGATGGGGACATTACAAGGAAGGGGCATTTACTAAAATGATGGGGGCATTACAGGGGGGCATTACAAGGATGGGGGTATTACAAGGAGGGTACATTACAAGGAGGCGGCATTTCAAGGAAGGGGCAGTTACTACAAGGAGGGGCATTAAAAGGAGAGTGCATGATGGGACATTTATTGCAAGGAGGAGGCATGATGTGGCATTTATTGCAAGGAGGAGGCATGATGTGGCATTTATTGCAAGGAGGAGGCATGATGGGGCATTTATTACAAGGAGGGGGCATGATGGGGCATTTATTACAAGGAGGGGGCATGATGGGCATTACTACAAAAGGGGCATGATGGGGCATTACTAAAAGAGGGGGCATTATGGGGCATTTCTGCAAGGAGGAGGCATGATGGGGCATTTATTACAAGGAGGGGCATGATGGGGCATTTATTACAAGGAGGGGGCATGATGGGGCATTACTACAAAAGGGGCATGATGGGGCATTACTAAAAGAGGGGGCATTATGGGGCATTTCTGCAAGGAGGGGGCATGATGGGGCATTACTACAAGGAGGGGGCATTATGGGCCACTACTGAATGTGGACAAGGATGGGGCATTACTACAAGAGGACAAGGACAGGGATATTGCTACATTAAAGGGGGCAGAATAGAGACATTTCTGCCAGGAGAGAGTAAGGATAGAGCAAATAACTACAAGGAAAAGGTCAGGATTGAGCACATAGCTACAAGGAGAGGGACAGAATGGAGCCCATAGATACAAAAAGAGGGTTAGGATGGAGCACATAACTACGAGGAGAGGGTAATTATGGAGCATATATCTACAAGGAGATGGCCAGGATGGAGACATTACTACAAGGAGAGGGTCAGGATGGAGCACATAGATACAAAAAGAGGGTCAGGATGGAGCACATAAATACGAGGAGAGCGTCAGGATGGAGCACATAGCTACAAGGAGAGCATCAGGATGGAACACATAGCTACAAGGAGATGGTCAGGATGGAGCACATAGCTACAAGGACAGGGTCAGGATGGAGCACATAGATACAAGGAGAGGGTCAGGATGGAGCACATAGCTACGAAGAGCGACAGGATAGAGCACATAACTAAAAGAAGAGGGGTCAGGATGGAGACAATTGTACAAGATAGGGACCAGGATTACACTGTGGAAAATCTCTCTCTAATATTCTTCTATTTTTTTTTCTTCATACAGATCAAGTCACCTGCTGTGTCTGGAAAGGGCAGTGGGAGCGGCTCAGCTTCAATGTGAAGTAAGTTCACATGAGCTGGATGACCACTGCTGAAGAGAAGAGAAGACTGCAAAGGTAAGTTTAAAATCAATTCATTGTTAAAATAATAGAACTTTTCATCAGGGTGTCAAGATTACAAGCGCTGTACAGGCAAGAGAGTTGTCAGCTGCTGGCTCTCCCCCCTGTACAGCTCTTGTGACACCCACTTCTGTCTTTTAGGGTAAATTTCCCTATCGGCACTTCGCTACTAAAAATTAGGTTTTGGGTTGGAGATTGGGCACTCAGGCTCGTAAAGGTTCGCCATCACTGGTCTAGGGATTACCACTCCCATGCTAATAGCTGTGCATGTTACCGTATTACTCTTATCCATACCCGTGTTGACCTCGAGACCTTCACATCCATCCTTTTAATCATTATTGGGATGTCCTCAAGACCTTCACACCCGTCCCTCTATCGTTCATGATTAGTGTGGCTGCTGTAACTTGCCAAGTGCAAAGTTCAGCTGCGATACACCGATTACTTAACTTCTTATATTTAGAGGTGTTATACAACTTAATTCACCAGTGTTTAGGATGTATGTGAAGATGCCTCGTTCTGGTGCGTGCATATATCTGTGTAAGGGCCCTTTCACATCTGCGTTTATTTGAAATCGCGGCAGATGCGGTGAAAAAACCGCATCTGCCGCGATTGCCGCATAACCGCTGCACTTGCGGCGGCGCGGTTGCGGTAATCCCCATAGAAAGTATAGGGGGACTTGTGGCAGGTGTGGCAAGTGCGGTTTTGTACTTGCGGCAGGTGCGGCCGCGAAAAAAAACGCGGCTGACCGCGGTTTTTTTCGCGGCCGCACCTGCCGCAAGTGCAAAACCGCACCTGCCGCAAGTCCCCCTATACTTTCTATGGGGATTACCGCAACCGCGCCGCAAGTGCAGCGGTTATGCGGCAATCGCGGCAGATGCGGTTTTTTCACCGCATCTGCCGCGATTTCAAATAAACGCAGATGTGAAAGGGCCCTAAGTCTGTATTTCCATGCGCCAATCGGCAATCATATCAACACAGACTTACATATGTGATTAAAGATCTACTGATCTATTTTTCGGTATTTCACGGAAATATTAATATTGATATACATATGGAAGATTATCTGCTTGCAAAAATTTATATTTAATGTGCATTTCTATTAGCATAGGGGTGGTCCAGCTCCAGGCAGATCAATAGGAAGGACTTTTAGCTGTGTGTACTGTAGTCATCTTACATTATTTTTCCTACATGAACCTCCATTGAAAGCTACTGCCTGCGTCTATCCTTTGTTTCCATTTAGCCAGTGTCTGAACAAAGACACACAGTGGCTAAAGGAAAACTGCAAGGTCGTTTTTATCATTGAGACTAGGGCACCACATGCCCTGGTTTCCACTATCCATTTACTCTCTTTTTGTAAGAGTATTTTATGGGTGTCTCCTCCTCTACCTGTTGGCTTCACTTGTTCTAAGCCTATGAATGAAAGCACCTTTGCGTCTCCTCCGTGGCTCTCTCTTGCGTGTTGGATAAGTCTCGGGCTGCCTACCCCTGTTCTTACTGAATTCTGATGATCTCTAAAGCGTACGAACATGTCCCTGATCGTCTTCCCAATATAGAAGCGCGCACATGGGCATGTTACTGCGTATACAACCCATTTAGACTTACAACTAATGTAAGTATTCACATTGTGGGATCTGCCACCTATTTGAACTGGGTTTTACGTTTTATGGAATTTGCAAAAATTGCAATTCCGACAACGAAAATTCCCCTTTGGGCGTCCCTTGTCTAGCCATGTAGTTTCCTTTTTTGTCACAATTCGGTTTTTCACTATGAGATCTTTCAGATTATTACATCGCTTGTATGTTATTAGTGGTGGGCCTAACCCTACTGTACTCAACTCTCTATCTTTCTCCAGTACGTGCCAGTGTTTCCTTATCGCCGCTTCTATTTTCCTATACATTGGTCCATGGAGCCTGATATTTATATGGATAACATAAATCTAAATATCTGTGAAATCTCTTTGACCTAATGTAATGAAAACCTTGCTGGGCATTCTGACTCAGCCGATAACCCTAATATAATGGTGTTCACGGAAGTGATCATTTGTGCTGTGCAGAGCAAGGCATCAGCACGGTTCTGTATAGCACAAGTAATCAGTGTCATCTTCAAGACTAGTAAAAACATTAAAAAGTGAAAAATAGAAACGTTTTTTTTTTAAAAAACACAAGTTAAATTCCTCCCCTTTTGCTCCATTAAAAATAAAACCATTAAAAAATATAGCACATGTGATATCGCCACATTCAGAAATCTTCCATCTATCAAAATATAAATTAAATTAATCTGATTGGTATAGGGCCTAGTGAAAAAAAAATCAAAACGACAGAATTACTTTTTTCTTTTGTTCACCTAAAATTGCAGTAAAATGCAATAACAGGCAATCAAAACCTCTCGTCTACCCAAAATATGTATAGTTAGAAATGTCAGCTCAAGACGCAAAAAATAAGTTGTCACATAGCCCCAGATCCTGAAAAATGGAACAACACGGGTCTTTGAAAAGGGTGACAAACGTGCAAAATTTTTTTTTTGACAAATTTCTGGATTTTTTTTTTACCACTTAAATAAAAAGCAAAAACTAGATGTTTGGTATCTTTGAACTCCTACTGACCTGGGAATCATACTGACAGGTCCGGTTTACAATATAGTGAACTTGGCTAATAAAAAAAAACATTGTGGAATTGCACTTTTCTATATAGTTGTTGGCTACATTCAGACTGTGCATTTTTTTTCTCTCCTGTTCTGCCGAGTTTTTAGCTGCAAAGGAGCTGTCAATAAAACGCACAAAAAAACTGATCACCCATTTCCAATCCTTTTTTGATGCGTTTTTGGGTGGTGCTTTTTTTTTTACCCATAGACAATAGCTTCTTTGAGAAAAGCGGATCAGAAAAACGCCAGACAAAGTGACAGACTATTTTGTAAAATGGAGATCTCCAAAAGTGAAAAAACAGATCACTTTCATAGTGCCCTATGTGAATTGCAAAAATGAAAACCCATTGACTTTGCTGGGATGTCATTTGAGTGATCTGTTATATGTAGTGCACTTCAAAAAACGGACAGTCTGAATGTAGCCTTACAGCACTTGGAATTTTTTTCCCATTTTCAAGTACAATATGTGGCAGAATAAATGGTCTGATTCATAAGTACAACTCGTTTCGCCAAAAAAAAAAGCCCTCATATGGCTGCACTGACGGAAAAATAAAGCTACAATTTTTAGAAGAGGGGGAGGACGAAACATACACCCCGGGTGGTGAACGGATTCTCTTTTGTTAATCTCTCCATTTGGACATTTGAAGGTCTCCACAAATACAAATATATTGGAGATTACGTCAGTTACGTTACCAAAGTTACATCTGTATCATGGCTATATAAATTATTTTTCATTAGTGCAGTGAACATTCAGCTTTGCATAAACAGCTACTTTTTTCTTAACATCCTGGGGATGTATCCAAAAACTGATTTGAAAAACTATTTAGATTCACAGGAACTTGTACATTCATTATTTAGGATTAGTCATGCTTCCATTTAATGTTGCATCCGTTACACAGTGTTTTGAATTAAATATTTTAGTATATACTCGTGTATAAGCCGAGTTTTTCAGCCCAAAATTTGGGCTGAAAAGTCTCCCCCTCGGCTTATACACGGGTCAATACGGTAGGCTGCGTGGTGGGGGCTGTGTCCGGGGCTGTGGAGGCTGCAGGAGGCGGGGGGAGGCCGCTCATTATATATGCACTGCTTCCCCCTGTCAATCAGCGGCAGGGGGAAGCAGTTCATATATGCCCCCAAATGCTGGCACTCACCCCCCCTCCTTGTAAGGGCCCCCCGCTGCTTATATTACCATCCCGGTCTTCTGATCAGCGCCGCTCCTCGGTGCTCCGTTCTTCATCCTCCCGTCCAGCTACATCCGGGATCCCCGGCCGTCGCAGGCATATGACGTCATCGTGTGACGGCCGGGGATCCCGGATGCAGCGAGGACGGAGCATGAAGAACGGAGCACCGAGGAGCGGCGCTGAGCAGAAGACCGGGATGGTAAGATAAGCAGGAGAGGGGGTGAGTGCCAGCATTTGGGGGCTGCTGGGTACCCCCTGGGGGCTGCTGTATAACCCCTGGGGGCTGCTGTATAACCCCTGGGGGCTGCTGTATAACCCCTGGGGGGTGCTGTATAACCCCTGGGGGTGCTGTATAACCCCTGGGGGCTGCTGTATAACCCCTGGGGGCTGCTGTATATACTGCTGGGGCCTGTATACCACTGGGGCTGCTGTATATACCACTGGGGCTGCTGTATATACCACTGGGGCTGCTGTATATACCACTGGGGTGCTGTATATACCACTGGGGCTGCTATATATACTGGTGGGGTCTGTATATACCACTGGGGAGGCTGCTGTATACCACTGGGGTTGCTGTATATACTACTGGGGCCTGTGTATGCCACTGGGGAGGCTGCTGTATACTACCATTGGGGGGCCTGTATACCACACTGCTGGGGGCTGTATACCTGTGCTGGGGTCCACCCTCGGCTTATACACAAGTCAATAGGTTTTCCCAGGATTTGGGGGCAAAAGTAGGGGGGTCTGCTTATACACGGGTCGGCTTATACACAAGTATATACGGTACTCAAAAAAAGAATAATTGATACTGTTCCATATTTTACCTGTATATAAGCAATACATTTGTAAGTCTTAGCTGCTGCATGCAAACAAAATATTCAGCTTTCTGACATTGAAAGTGTCATGCAAATGTTACATCAGTTATGCTGGATGGAAGTCACCGTTTCTAAATGATAACAGATGGGTGGCTCCATGTAAAAGAAATAGAATAAAAAATCTATAATCAGAAAGTAAAACAGATCAATAACATAGTATATTTAGTGGTATCTAGTTTTATTAAAGGGATCCTGTCACCTCCAAAACGCCTTCTAAGCTAGCAAAACATGTCCCTGCAGCATCCTATCACTAATCTCACACTTCTTTTGTCTCCTAAAAGCATCCTGTGAAAGTGCATAAAAACGTTTTAATAGTGATTATTTCATTAGTGATTATAATTAGCAGGGGCTATATTCTTTAGTCACCAGGGCATGTTGTTTTGCAGCCTCGAGGATCCAGCCTCTCTGTCTGTGCTGCTGTGATGTGGAGCTGAAGGCAGGACTAATGATTTGCATTCTGTGAGTGTTAGAGAGGGGGGAGGGTAAAGCCTGCACAAATGAAGTAAACAAACAGAGAGGGGCTGGATCCTGGAGCTGCAAAACAGCCTGGCCTGGTGACTAAAGAATATATCCCCTGCTAATTATAATCACTAATGAGTGAGTATTAAAACGTTTTTATGCACTTTCACAGGATGCTTAGGAAGGAGACAAAAGGAGTGTGAGATTAGTGATAATATGCTGCAGGGACATGTTTTGCTACCTTAGGAGGCGTTCTGGAGGTGACAGGATCCCTTTAAAGAAGCCTCTTTATGGCGCCAGAAACATGTAAAGTACTGGTCCAGCTTGCTACATGTTTTTAATATGATTCAATAAAATCATCCTCTTATCCTATTCTGGAGTGGATATGCCTTCTACAGACTTTTTTTTTCTATTTTTAATTAATATGGCCAAAAATAATGATGCCCCAAGAAAATATTGAAAATGATTTAACCCTAGTGAAATGTTAAACTAAGGTGTCTCCTGTAATAAGCATCGTAGGTGTATACAGACTTGTACTTTGTCAGTCTGCCTATTTATAGAGTGAAAAATAGTCACTCAGTTTTCTCAGGAGATTAGAAAGAAAATTATAGACATGTCAACAATAAAGGCTACAAGACCATATCCAAACAACTTGATGTTCCTGTTACTACAGATGCAAATATAATTCAGAATTTTAAAGTCTATGGGACTGTAGCCAACCTCTCTTGTCATGGCCGCAACAGGAAAATGATGACAGACTGAAGGGATGGATAATGTGAATTGTAACCAAGGAGCACAGGACAACTTCCAAAGAGATTACAGGTGAACTCTAAGATCAAGGGTACATCAGTCTCGTATCGTACTCCTGTTGCTTTCTTGGCCAAAGTGAATAATTTCATGGAAGATGACCGAGCAAGAGACCATGAATCCTGTCTATTTGTTTCTATGACCTTGGCTGGTAATTACCATGCCTTTTTGCTATGTTTTTATTTGAATTATCTTGACATTTTAAATGCTATGGTAATCTATTTATTTTACTGTAGTGTAGGGACTAACAAGACATGGGGACCCTTGACCTTGGGTTGAGAGCTTGCATATTTTGTCCAAAATATAAACCCAATGCCTCATGTTTATTTTTCTGCCCATTTTATCATTTTTACAAAGTGCAGCCAGGCCCATCAATGATGACCTTGTAAACAAGTTATAAACAAGGAGCCTGTACCTCTGTGGTGCACTGAGAGAATGCTGGGCAGCCCCCAAAATCGAATAGTATGTATGTGTAATAGGCTGTTGGCTAGGCACTGTGCATCATGTGTGTGTGTGTGATGTTACGCTCACTGACGGCACCTCCACAGCAGGGAGTCCGTCTGCCATGGCATACTCGCTTTTCCGGCGGTTCACCGTGTCTACCAAAGTCCAATCTTGTGCTTCCTGCTCCTTAGGCCTGCATACACCGCACATGTGTCTTGGGAGTGTGTTTAGGCTGTGCATGCGGCATGTCCTTGCTTCTTAAAGAGCCAGCACACCCTTCCCGGAAATGCTTCTCAGCCTATGACTGAGAAGCACAGAATATTTAAGGCACCTTTCCCAATTGGAAGGTGCCTGAGCAACGTGGTCAATACCTTTTTAGAGACACGCTGTTAGTTGTCAGGTCTTCTTGGTGTATCCAGTGTCTGTGCCTTGCCTGAACTGTGTTTGTTCCTAGCTCAGCTGTGCTGCCACAACGTTCTGCACCAGACATGTATCCACTCCTCTGTACCAGTCCTGCTACCACACCATCTCCACCAAGCCTGTTGCCGCACTATCTGCATCAGTCCTACTGCCATACTCAGAACCTGCTTCGCCTGCGTCCAGCTGTCTAGGCACCTGCCCAGAGACTGCATGTAGGAGCTCAACCCCTGGAGTCAGCTGTTGTGGTACCGAGTCCCCCTGGAGTTGCCCCTGGCAGCTACTCACCTGTATAAGCCTAATCTTTCCACTTGATGCTTGGCAGAAGACTCGGTAGCCGCACAGGTTCGCTCCCCCAGGTGGCGATTGTTGTTTAAGCCTAGTGGGTCTGCTCCGAGCATTATATGTGACTTCCACCCTATTGTATACTTCATCTGTGCGTGATTTTAATGCTACGCAATCACTTCCTCCATGAGTCGGTAGGTTGAGAGCAGTTGTTTTGTCAGTATTTTGCACTCCTTTATTAAGAGAGACTGCTGTATGCTGTCTGTGCATTTATTTCTATAATCTTTACTGGTAAAAACAAATTTCTTTTTGCAATGTTTATAATATAATTAAATTTAAAATTTAGAATTTAATAAGAAAATATTTATTTGGCTATACTTGTGATTATACTGTTAAAGAGCAAATAATAAAAAAGCAAGACTAGCATTTGTTAAAATGTATATTGACAATTCACAAAGCTTCTGGGGTAATGTCCTTTGGACAGATAAAACATAATTGACCTTTTTGGCAAGTCAGATCATGTCTATGTTCACAGGTGCCAATAGGAAAGATGCAAAGAAAGAACGTTGTATGTACTGCTGATACTGTGAAATATGGAATAGGTTCGGTTTTGTTTTGGGGCTATTTTACTGCACCTGGCAGAGGATGTCTTGAATCTATACTGCATATGTTGAAATCTCAAGACTATCCTGGAGCCAAATGTCCTGCTCAGTGCCTGAAAACTTGGTCTGGGTTTCAGGTCAAGGGTTTTCCAACAGAATATAGACCTAAAACACAGCTAGAAACATTCAAGAGCAAATAATTCAACTATTCTGAAGTAGCATCTGTAGTCTCTAATCTAATTTCTATTGAACATCAGTGGGAGGAGCAGAAAAATGCAGTTTGGTGAAAGATCAATTCACTACTGAGACAGCTAGAGATCTATGATCACATGTAGTGGACCAAGATACCTGTAGACAGGTGCAGAAGTCTCATTAGGATATAGAAAAATGTATTTGTTTACAGTGATTGCCTCAAAAGGTTTTGCAACAAAATACTAGAAATTGTCCATTACTTTCACATTGATGTCCTATCCTTCACATAGACACCCAGCACCCTCATCAATCAGCTGTTCTTGATGTTGGTGGCAGCCGGACCTGCACAATTATGGAGCTGCATTGCTCCATATACAGTATAGTGGCTGCGGCCGGGTACTACACATCCTCCCCTATTAATTTAGCATAGGGGGCAGATGTGTACTACCCAGTTGCAGCCAATATACAGTTGACCAAACTGTGCTGTGCATCTCCATAATTGTGAGGTTCTGGCTGATCGGTGGGAGGTGCTAGAGCCCCATCAATCAGGCATTGATGACTTATCCCAAAGATAGGTCATCAATGTTAAAGTAGTGGACAACCTCTTTAAGCTTAAGGGTACCATTATTTTTGTGCAGGCCATTTACGTTAGTTTGTGTTGACTATTGACTCTGCTTATGGGAGGGCCACCATAGCCGGCAGACCCCTAGTCCATTACGTGCTATAGCAGCTAATGGAAGCTCATGATTTTGTAAGGGAGTTGCTTATTAGGTTAGGGGTTGTTTGGTAACAATGATAATCTTTTCATTGGAGAGATCATCAATATCAGATCACTTGAAGTCCGGCACCCCCCCACCGATCAGTTGTAATTGCTGCCACTGTGACCCCCTTGTGAAAAAGCTAACGCGAAACGCGCGTCAGGGGAGGCAGCCACAAGCAGGTAGCTATTTTTTTGACCCTATCCATTGCACTGATTGTATTTTGATGGTAACCACTTGGTATATATGTGTTTTGGGGTATGTGGCAATGTTATGCTTAGGTGGGCTGTTTGGCCAGGAAACATATTGGTTGTTATCCTTGCACCTTTGTGTTGTACTTTGGTGGGGGTCCTGCTTGTGTGCTTGCTAGTAACATCTTTGCTGTGAGCTGATATATGTTATCAATAAAGTTGTTTTGATTGCACAATATTTTGGCCTTACTCCTGGTCTTTTTCTATGAGGTTTCTTATGGTTGGAGGGCCTTATAATTAAGTTATCTTTGGTCAAGTATATGAATTTATTATTCCCACTGTCGCCAGTTGTTAACACATGGAAAGAAGATGCAAAGTATACCTCCATTCAATGTGTAGAGACCACTTCTGCTGGGTATTGTAAAACAACTTCTATTTAAAGTAAAGGGAGCTAATGTGCAGCACTCAGCAATGGCCACTACACATGGCAAGGCAGCTCCATTCAGTGTCTTTATATTTGTGCACAACAGGTGCAATAGCAGCTGATCAGGTTCCAGGTATTGGACCCCCACCAATCTGATTTTGGTGACATATCGCAGGAATAGGTCAGCAGTATCCTCTGACTGGACTTCCCATTCTAGGAGGGAGCATCCTCCCTTAACCATTTAAATGCTGCTGGCATTGAGAGGATTAAATGACCACGATCTCTCCTTGCACCAACTGTGGCTCATACAAAAGGTTATTCTTTTCAGTATATAGCTAACAGCTGCTCAGCCTGCACACACTGGGGTGGGGGGGTGGCCCTATAAACATATTTCTCAGCACTTAATGACTAATGTAAAAAAGACATAATGGCGATTATTAGTATAGGTGAAGACTTCCTAATTTTTTTTTATTTTGGTTGCTTTTCATTTAAAAAGATGTAGCTTTTCAGGGTGTGGGCTTTTTTTTTTTTTTTGGGGGGGGGAAAGTTGTATTGAAGTGTTTGTCCAATGCTAAAGTTATCCCTATTGTATCATGGTTAGCCTTCTGCTAGTTTACAATTAAATTCTACCCCTCTTTCGAAATTGGTTCTGGTCAGCTGATTTTCTGCTCATAGATGCATTCACTTCCACTGAGTTATGTTTAGTGATGGGTGAACCCCCCGATGATCGGGATCGGTGGGATCATCCAAGCTTTTTAGTAAAGTCCGAGTTCGGGTCTGGAGATGACACGAACTTGCGTCTGAACCTCCAAACTTGGACTTTACAGTTGTGGATAGGGCGGGAGAGCTGTAAAATAAAGCATAAATTTATTAATAAACATTACAATTATACTTACCAGTCCCGCGACACATCGTCCTTCCTGCTGTCTCCCGGCCATATATACTTCCAGGGCCGCTCATTAACTTCCCGGTTATTCACTGCACTGTGTTCGCACTGTGACGTCAGGGTTTACACGAGTTCATGGTCCAGGCCATGAACTTGATTGAACTCTGTCACGTCATTCTCAGCCTGCTTATCGCTCTGCATAGACGCTTGTCTATGCAGAGCGATGTAGCAGTGCTAACATTGCTCTATCGCTGTGGACTACGTTGGACTGAATAATTTTTTGAACAAAGATGAAGTCTCTAAATGTTTTTTTTTTGTTTTATTTCTAATTAAAAATATTTTTTCCCTGTTGTGTTTTTGTTTTTTTTTCTTTTAATCCTTGCTAGAAATTTATGGTGGTCATTTCTAATATTGGCGTGACCCCATGAATTTCGGGCTTGGGGCCAGCTGATAATACAAAGCTGACCCTAACCCCATTATTACCCAGCGAGCCACCCGGCAGCAGGGCTGCTGGAAGAGTTGGATGAAGCGCCAGAGTCTGCTACATCGCTCTGCATAGACAAGCGTCTATGCGGAGTGAAAAGCAAGCTGAGAATGACCGTGACAGTCAGAGTTCACCCGAGTTCATCGCTCGGGCAAAGAACGCCGGTAAACCCTGACGTCACCACCCGAACACTGCTGGAAAAAGCCGAAGTCTGCCAAGTGCAATGAATACCCCCGGAAGTTAATGAGCGGCCCCGGAAGCAGAAGCAGCCGCGACAGCGAGACGGGAGGATGTGTTGCTAGACAGATAAGTATAATTATAATGTTTATTAATAATTTTATGCTTTTTTTTTACAACCCCTGGCCCGAACTGTAACACAGGTTTCCCATGGAAACCCGTGTTCGGGACCTTGTGACCGAAACACAAAGGTATGGTTCCCGAACTTTACAGTTCGGTTGCGCCTATCCCTAGTTATGTTCAAATCAGCCAACATCACTCGTGATGTCTTAACAAGAACATCAATCCAAATCTGTCGTCCCCCCCCAATAATTTGCCAGATCCTAATATAAGTATGGCCCAATGAGATATGTTAGAGCAACAAATAGCTGAGGGTTATTCAAATTTCTTCAGAAGGAAATGCATCGACTCACAGGTGATGCAACCACGGCATACAAAGAAGGTAGAGCATTGTTGCCCAAACTGAGTTTGAATCATATTTAAGCAGATAGCCTGAAGGTATTACAAATGCAGACTTCAAGAGAATGCATCTGATAATTCTCACACTGCTGCCTCGAATAAACATTCAGAAAAACTCTATTCGATAATTACCACAGCCTATCTCACAATGGATATCTACCCATTTGACTCACACAAATTACTCCATGGTTTACTTGTACTATTCTCGGTGTATAAGTGTCGTTTATGGGAAAACCTCTTTTATTTAATATTGTGGCGTAGGAGGGTACTAAAAATAGCATGGCAGGATAATTTATAGTTTGTTGTTTTTATTATTATTATATTATAGATGCAACATTAAAGTTAGTTTTCACTAACATTCTTATGTGAGGAACTGTAATTACGATTTGTGAATAGGATTAAGAATCATTTTTTCTTTTATTTTGCAGTTATCAAAAAATACAAGAACTACCATATTGGCTGCCACAAATCCAAAAGGAGCCTATGACCCAGAGGAATCAATTTCTGTAAATGTGGCCTGGCCAGTCCTCTTCTCAGCAGATTTGATCTTGTGCTGGTATTGCTGGAACAAAAAATGAAGAATGGGATAAGATCATCTCCTCGTTTATATTGGAAAATAAAGGTACTAGAGATCAGTGGTGTGAATACTGGTGTTAATGGGTTTCATGTGAATTTATTTATTAAACCTTTTTATGTGGATGATGATCATCTGTAGAGTAATATGGAAGTACTACACTATATGGCTAAAAATGTATGGAGTTTGATGGACATCCCATTTTAAAACCATTGACATTATTATGACTTTGGACCTCTATAGCTTCTATACCAGTTTGAGGTTTTAGGGAGACATCAAGTGCCTTGGCCATGGTTACTACTCAACTCTGCTGCTTCACAAAAATAGCTGACCCAGAAGGTTAAAATTTTCATACTGACTACTCATAATGTCACATGCTCATGTTCAGTATTTCGTAAGTTTTTTACCTCCGTATTTGTAAGCCAAAACTAAGAGTGGGTGAAAAATACAGTAGTGACTTGTTTCTATTATACTTTTCCTCTGATTGTTCCCCTCCTGGGTTTGGTTTACAAATACTGAGGTGAAATACTCACCAAATACTCAATGTGTGCACGAGGCTTAAGAGTGGCATTCATGTTCCTGAGCTCATAGAAGACCCATACCAATACCAGTGTTTATGGAAATTACATCGCTGGGTGCTTAATTTCACATATTTGAAGAAGGTGTTAATGAAACACCCAACAACTCTATAATTAGGGAGTATCCACACACTGGGCTGTATTACTTGTATGTGAAGATAAATAACTGGTATGTCACCAGGGTTTTGCTAACACATATGAGAGCAGCATGATGTAAGGATAGAGACCATGATTTCAGTGATATATCACTTACTTGGATGCTTGGTGCAGTTTTAACAACATTACTGTTTTATTTGCTGTATTAGTTCTCTAAATGCTGAGCTCTGTATAACTCTACGTACTACACTTCTTTGCAAATAAAGCTGCCAATCAGTGTTGGGGGTGTGGTTGGACTACCCGGCAGCAGACCAAGTAGTTCTCTTATGATTGTGTCCTGCTGTTAAAGGGAATCTGTCAGCTTGTTTTTACCCCTTAACCTATCGCTGCCTGTCCATTCACTTTGCTAGCACATTCCTAGCAATCCATGTCTCACCTGAAACTGTCCTACAAAAACTGTGAAAATAGACTTTATATTTACATTTTTGCATGTAAATGAAGCATCCAGGCTTTGGTCTGTAGCCTGACTGGGCAGTCTTCAGGGCTCAATCTCCCCTCCTCGCTGCTGTTATTATTCCCTGCTGGGCATGGGAATACCTTCTCCGGCGTACTCCCTATTTGAACTTACTGCCTCCTCCTTCCAGGTATGATGTGCTGGCTGGATGTCCTTTCCGGTCCTGCACATTGCACGGTCTAATTATGTGTCCATTACCGGCTTCATCATGTGAACTGCGCATGCTCTGAAGGCGGCAATGTGGCCGCCCAGTGATGCTGAGGTTATCCTAGTTCACGGATGAACGTGAACTTGGATAACTTTTCACATGGCAGTCGGCACCCAGATCCCAGCTGTAAAGTGAGCACTTCTCTCACTTACTAGTGCTCCTGTGTCATTCTGTGCCTGCTCATCTGTCAGCAGACGTATTTGTCTGATGGCAAAGATGTAGCAGAGCTGAAGACAGAAGAACTGTGGATTATGTCAGAGCAAGGATTTTTTTTTTAATTAAGATGGATTCCCTAAATGTGTTTTGTGTTTTATTTTGAATAGAAAAAAATTTTCTGTGTTTTTTTTTTTTTTTTTTTTCTATTTACTAGAAATTCATGGTGGCCATGTCTAATTTGGCATGACGCCATGAATTTCAGGCTTAGTCCCAGCTGAGAATGCAAAGCTAATACTAACCCCATAATTACCCAGCGTGTCACCCTCCACCAGGGCTGCTGGAAGAGCCGGGTAAAGCTCCTGGAAATGGCACTACGATAAATGTACCATTTCCAGTGGCGGCTGCGTTTCTCAGCATGGGGGTCCCAAAATGCTTGGGCCTTACCACGCTGAGAATCCTAGCCTCCAGCTGCCTGGTTTTACCAGGATGGCGACCGTGCAATGCGCAGGACCGGAAATGACGTCCGGCCGGCGTGTCATACTGGGAAGGAGGAGGCGGAAAGTTCAAATCGGTAGTGCGCCGGAGAAGGACTTCTCATGCCCAGTGGGGTGTGATAGCAGCGAGGAGGAGAGATGGAGCCTTGGAGACTGCCCAATCAGGCTACAGACCGTAGCCTGGATGCTTCATTTACATGCGAAAATGTAAATATCAAAGTCATTTTTGTCAGCCTTTATAGGACAGCTTTAGGTGAAACAGGGATAGTTAGGGATGTGCAAGCAAGGTGCAGGGACAGGTAGTGATAGGTTATCAGGTAAAAAGAACCTGACCGGTTTCCTTTAAAACAGTGATTTGCACCTCTTGATCCTTCTTTGTACAAGCCTAAAAATGATAAAAAAAAGAAATAAAAAAAACAAACAGTGATTTTACAAAAACTACACTAAGCCTGCCCTGTAACTGACACATCACTGTTGTAAGCATCTATTTCTACATTATGCAGCTCTCAGATTAGGTAGCATAAATCTGGTGACAAATTCCCATTTGTTACATACTTTCAAGTTGTTATATACATTATAGTATGTAGGCCTTCATTGGAATGTTTGCTTAAACCACTTTAGATCAAATTTAAATTCTGCATATTTGTGGCCATTTACCTTTATCCTGTTAGGAAGTCCGCGTAAATCTGACAAGCTGTGGAGTATGGAAAAAATGAAAACATATTTTTGCCTCATAAAAAGCCTGCAGCCTAAGATGTCTGAAGGTGCTAACATAATTTTGGTGCGTTACTACCAACTCCAGAGACAAAGTGACAACAGAAATGCCGCACGTACTACCATCCGCCTTCTAGAGAGCCTGATACGCCTCGCAGAAGGTAAGTACAGAAGTTACATGAATAATATAGTGTCAGATTTACACCTTATTAATATGGCTCAACCAGTTCAAGGTCAGATCATTGAGCCCCATTTCTGATCAGACACATTTTCAGGTCTTTACATATGTGTGATTTAAAGAGCTGTAAAAATATTTTTCAATCAAATATTCAAAGAGTTTTGCATTTTTTTTTTTAATCATTAGGTATAAAGGGAACCTGTCATGTCTTTTTGTTATTAACCACCCCAATGTTATTTAGATCATGTTGTGTTCAATAGTAGCCTTTTTTTTTTTTTAAATTGTATTTATTCCCAAAAAATATTTTTAGATACTTACATGTTTTCATTAACTAGCTGCCCACACAGTTAACAGACATGTATCTCAAGTGCAGGGATGCCGAAATTCATCTAATGCTCTCTACAAGGATCTGTGGGATGTCACAACCTTGTTACCGTAATGAAGGGAGCTAAGGCATAGAGGAGAATGTAGACTTGGCTCCACCTATTACAGTGACATGTCGTGACAAAAAAAGGACATGACAGGTTCCCATCACAATCATTCTCTCATTTTATTTTTTTTTATATATATATTAGGCAATGTCCATGCAAAAATAAAGAAAATAAGTATCTGTTTTTAACCACATACTGACATACAGAAAGGGGAAGAAATTATTTAATGTAAAAATTAGTTATATACCTGTCACCCTTTTTTTCCTAATGAGGGCCGGGCTCATAACAGCCATTTAGATTGGCACTGACTTTTTTTTTTTGCATTATTTCACATACAGTAGTTCTCACTAGATGTCTGTAATAACCCTTCCAACCCACACAGACAAAAAAATTTAATCAAATCATAGATGTCCTTCCATTCAGTGATCTGTAATAATGAAAAATGACACAGGGAGATAGTATTGAACACGCTTACTGAAATTTATTTAAAACTTCGCACAAAAGCCTTTATTGGTTATGACTGCTTCATGAAGAAACTAATTGCATGCATTGCTCAGGTTTGATTTTGGACCATTCTTCCACACAAACACTCTTCATATCCTGAAGGTTCCATGGGCACCTTCTATGAACTCTGAGCTTTAGTTCCTTCCATAAATTTTTTTATTGGAATAGGGTCATGTGATTGGCTGAGACATTCTAGCAGCTTTATTTTTTGTCTCTAAAACCAATTGCGAGTTTCCTTGGCTGTGGGTTTGGGATCATTGTCTTGCTGAAATTACCACACTGGTCCATCTTTATCATCCTGGTAGATGGCAGCAAATTTTGATCATGAATTTCTTGGTACATTTGTCCAGTCATCCTTTCTTCAATCATATGACATGTGCCAGTGCTGTATGCTGAAAAATAGCACCACACCATTATGTACCCAACTCTAAATTACATTGTTGGTATGATATTTCATCACGGAACATAATAGTGATGTTAGTAGTTTAAGATTTTACGGCATTGAGAAGGTTAAAAGTCCTAAAAGAGATGGGGACTGGTGCAAAAATTACTAGCCAGAGGAGCGTTCTGGATACTGCATGTAAATACCACGTATCCAGAGGATATGAATTATAAAACACATTTGTTTTATATTTACTGAATTTTGATAGAGTATTGCATACTTGTACCATCTAAAACGATAACCTGTTCTCTCAATGGTTCAATGTGCGGCTGCTACTGTTTGGTTCTGGTGCATTTAAATAATATAATTTCTTTATGATATGACTAAGGGTGATGTACACCCGAAATGCGTAATACTTAAGACCTTGTTGCATTTTATTCATGTAATGGATCCTTATTGAAGAATTTTTAATGGATTTATAAATAAAGGACTAATTTTACTATTATCTCCTGCCTGGACATTCTGTTCCTGTTCTCCTTGCTATTTTCATTGATTGCTGTTCTGCACCAGCTGGCCAGAACACCCTGCAGGAAGAATCTTGTGAAAGATCAAGAAGCTGCAAGTGGGGGGAGGGAATTTGTTGAACGGTTTAATGCCTTGAATTTATATATTGACCATGCAACATTTGAGGAAACTTGAAAAACCTTTGTCTTTAATATCTGACTGAAATGTATTGTACTTCTCTATATACTCAACTTGTATTTTCACTGTACATTGTTTTTTTTTTCTGCTTTTGCCCAATAAAGGCTTAAAGGGATCCTGTCACCCCCAAAACACCTTTAAAGCTATTAAAACCTGTCCCTACAGCATATTAACACTTTCCCTACACTCTTTTTAGCTCCTAAATGCAGTAAATGATATTGCATAAAAACGTTTTATAAGTACCTGATTAGTGATGATAATGAGTGACTATGCTATTCATAGTCACTCATCAAGACTGCCCCTCTGCTTCATAGCACGCCTGAATAGGCGTGATCTACATCCAGGATTCAAAATCGCGCGTCCCTTCTGTGCCCTGTGTCGTAGGAGGCTGCAGTGTGGCTTGTGACGCGATCCGCGTCATTCCCGGCGCCCTGTGACGTATTTACAGCGGCGCCGCGCTGTGAGCTTCAAAATGTGCACTGCGCATGCCCAATGCGCATGCGCAGTGCGCATTTTGAAGCTCACAGCGCGGCGCCGCTGTAAATACGTCACAGGGCGCCGGGAATGACGCGGATCGCGTCACAAGCCACACTGCAGCCTCCTACGACACAGGGCACAGAAGGGACGCGCGATTTTGAATCCTGGATGTAGATCACGCCTATTCAGGCGTGCTATGAAGCAGAGGGGCAGTCTTGATGAGTGACTATGAATAGCATAGTCACTCATTATCATCACTAATCAGGTACTTATAAAACGTTTTTATGCAATATCATTTACTGCATTTAGGAGCTAAAAAGAGTGTAGGGAAAGTGTTAATATGCTGTAGGGACAGGTTTTAATAGCTTTAAAGGTGTTTTGGGGGTGACAGGATCCCTTTAATAAAAAAAAAAAAAAAAGAAGCTGCAAGTGTAGTGAGCTTCCACTTCCCAAATTTTTCCTATGATATATTTGGTATGATATGTAGTGTCTTTTGGCCTTTAAACATGGTGTTCAAAGATTTCAATTTTGGCCTCGTCTGACGAGACTATACCCTCCCAGAATTTCGCAGGCTTGTCAAAAAGTTGTTGAGCAAACATTAAACCTGCTTGCACATGCTTTTTATTCCACAATGGAGTCTTGCATAGTGAGCATGCGTGCAGACCATGAAGGATGACTGCATTACTTACTGTTTTCATTGAAACAATTGTAACCGCTGGGGTGGTTGGTACTGTGGGGGTGGTGAGTTGCCGGTTGGGACTCTGGATACCACTCGGGTTTCCGCTGAGCTCAATATGGCGGGGGCTCCTCGCTGCTGCCGCTGCCACGCGGTCCACCACGCAGCTTCTGGTTCCTCTTCATCTGTCTCGTCGTACTCCTCCTCGACGACTACATTTGGTTCTGTAGAGGACGTCTGCGCTGCCTCCAGCCGGAGACAACTGCTGGACCCGGACGGTGGTGAAGTCGGGGGCTCCATTTGAACTCCCGTGTCCCGGGTCTGGACAGGTGGTGGTACGGGTGGTAGAGAGGCACAGTACTCCACAACTGCGTGTTCGGCCACTGCCGCCTCTTGTGCCTCGCGGTCCGCTCTCCTAGCTGAAAGTTTATATGTTCGCTCCGCGCTCCACCGCCGGCACACCCATGCCAGGGCTTCTTCCATCTCCTGGCGGATCCACCCAAATGTGTCCCTCCAGTAGTCAGCATCCCCCTCCAAGGTTATGAGGGACGCCGCTGCCGGGTCTCCTTGCACAGCTCGGGTTTGCTCCTCAAGCTCGCACACGATATCTCTCCATTGAGGTGCCACCATGCTGCCGGGTACGAAGAAGTCTTGTTCATTCTGTCCTTCTCTTCCGGTTTGTCTTCTTATGGGCGGCTTCTCCCTGGGAACTTCCTGTGGGCCGACCCCCTGATTCACACACTTTTTAGCGCCTCCGTCTTGACCCTCTTTCTTCTAGGGGCTGAGGACACGCCCCCGGGCCTGCACATGGCGTTCAGTACATGGCTACGGTGCCATCTTGGGTCCTCCTGCAGTCATGGCGGGAACCCTTTTTTGGCTCCAAGCAATGGCTGAAAAAGTTAGTTTTAAGTCCAAGTTCAAGGCGCACAGTACCCGGTGGTTCCGGGCACGATATCCTGTTCGTGACCGCCAGAAAAAGATATGTTATGCCCAGGCTTTGGGGTATTCAGGTGTCAGGCTGAAGGGGTTAACCTCGTTTACTTTGTGGACCCAAAGAGAGATTGCCGGATTGTCGGTGGAGAGGTCTCTTACCCAGAGTTCGGGGACACAAGCTCTCGCAGCTATAATAAAGAATTTGAGAAGAGTTTTTGTAGGATGCAATGGGATCTTCGGATAGGTGAAGCAGAACTAAGGCCGGGGTTTGGTGTACTTGGCCACCTGTCTCATCATTACTTCTATTCCCTTCCAGAAGGGTCTAAGAGCTTTGCATTCCCAAAAAATGTGAATAAACGAGCCATGTTCTTTCCCACATCTCAAACAGTTCACATCTGCCTTAGCGTACATAACATGCAGCCTTTCTGGAACTCTATTCCACCTTGAGAGACGTTTATATCCCGCATCTTGGTGTTTGGAGCATATGGAGGTGCAATGGGCGAGAGAACAAATGCGGGACACTTGTGCCCCAGAAAATTTGACATTAAGGTCAGATTCCCATTTTGATATAAAGTTAGGAGGGTGCTGTCCTGCGGGGGATCCAAACATCGAATAGACCCAGGAGAAGGGTATGCCTCGCAGTACCCGAACTAGTGCATAATACCTCAAAAGTTGTTTTTGGGAGGTCAAAGCAGTGTTTTGGTGGTAATGAGCATAGGTAGTGATGTAGTTGGAGACACCTCCACCATCCCAGGGGGGCTGGGTTGCTCCAAGTCCTGAGAGTGGGCAGTGAGGGCCAGTCAATCTCCTCGCTAAAGGATTCGACCCTATCTCGTCCTGCTTCGATCCAGCTTCGAAAGACTTCATCCTGATGGGCAGGGGTAAAGTCTGGGGTGCCTCAGTATCAGTGTCAGCTTAGAGCAGGGAGGAATCATAAAGGGTCTAACCCATAGGGTATTACAGTATTTTACCATAGCACCTAAGGTAGGGCGGGCCTGTATGCAGGCTGGGGTGGAGTTCAGCAACCAAGGCAGTTTGTCTAAAGGGATCGGGCAGAAACTCTGTTCAATATGAACCCATGCCTTGATTTCTGAGTTCCTATACCAGTCTACCATCCTCGCGAAGTGATTCGCGAGATGGTAGTTGTTTAAAATTTGGTAAACCCACATCCCCCTCTGTCTTTGGTCTGGATAAAGTCAAGCAACTGCGTTTTGCCTGCCCATATAAAACCGTGTTGGATAGAGGAAACCGTTTCAAAAAAGGTCATTGGGATTTGTATCGCCAATGCTTGCAGCATGTATAGTATCCGAGGGAGAACACTCATCTTGAATATCTGGCAACGCCCGAACCAGGAGAATGAGGTTTTAGCCCATCTGTCACAATCAACTCGAATCGAGGAGAGGAGAGTTGGGAAGTTACTTTTATATAAAGTCCCTGGATTTGCGGGCAGCCCGACCCCTAAGTATTGTATCTTTTGATTGCTCCTTTTGAAGCTAAATGCTGATTGTAAGATAATAGTAATCGGATGGGGTACGTTAATATTTAATACTTCCGATTTCGAGAAGTTTATCTTTAAGTTCGAAATTTGTGAAAAGGTGTGGAACTCAGCCATTAAATTAGGGAGGGAGTTATTGGGTTTGGTAAGGAAAAATAGGAGATCATCTGCATATGCGGCTACTTTGTAGCTGGTACCATTAGTAGGAATCCCGGTAATGTCAGGATGAGCCCGGATCCTCTTGAGGAATGGTTCAATTGTGAGGACAAAGATCAGCGGTGAAGGGGGGCATCCCTGGCGGGTACCATTGTGTATATCAAAGGGGTCTGAAAGGCAGCCGTTCACCTGCACTCTGGCCAATGGTATTGAGTACAGAGATATAATCCCAATGCATCATGTTGGACCCCAGACCCAGGTGTAGGAGGGTTTCCCTCATCCTTAATCCAATTTTAATGTGGATGCCCTCAAGTGAAGGCGAAAAGTCTGGACTTTCTGTCCATGTCCATTATATAACTATAACTTGAATATGTTTCAGTAAACAGGTAAAAAAAACATTTTTGTCAGTGTCCAATTATATATGGACCTAACTGTATACTGATTGTTCAGAGAATCTTCTTGAATACTCCATGCCAATCTAATCCAGGCTGGCTCCATCATGGTGATAATGACCTATGTATATAAAATATATACTGATTGTTCAGAGAATAGGCCTGGATATTTCATGTCCATCCAATCCAGGCTGTCTCTCTGTATAGTGTATTGTCTCCTCCTGCATTATATCCTAGAACTGCATTAAGTATGCTGTTGGTTGATATTAGAAACGGGTTAAATTAATAACTAATCTTGATAAAGTAATCATTCCATGTATTAAAGAGGACCTGTCACCCCCCTGCTGCATTGCAAACTAAATGCAGCACTAAATGCAGCATGTCTGCTGCATTCAGGGAAGGGGTCCCCCATGTTTCTAGCCGCCCTGTAATCTTTAAAAAAGGCATTAGAAAACTAACAGTTAAGTAGTCTAAAGGGTGGGATCTTATTAAGAGATCACTGCTGGCACAGTCCTCCAGCCTCCTCCCCTCCTCCTTGTGTATTCCACCCCATTCTATGTCTCTGCACCACCTCCTGCTCTGCTGGCTCTGCCCTCCTGCTCTCTGTCACTCAACCTGCCGCACAGAGCTTGTTCAGAGCGGCTGCAAAGCAAAGTTTTATAATGTCTTTTTTAAAGCTTACAGGAGGGCTAGAAACATGGGGGAGCCCTTCTCTGAATGCAGCAGACATGCTGCATTCAGTGCTGCATTTAGTTTGCCATGCACCAGGGGGGTGACAGGTCCTCTTTAAACTTTTAGTCCCCCATTCAGTCCCCACAGTCCTGCTATGTCTTTCTTGTGCAGTGCTGCCCAAAGCTGCACTGTATATTGTCTGGAGAACATTTTAGGGTTAGTATACCTCTTAGGTGTGTAAGTTTTGGTGTAAAGATTATACCGTAATTCTCAAAACTCAAATAATCAGGCAATGCTCTGTATGCTGGGGATGTCATCCCAGGACTATGAATGTAGTTTTGATTTAATGTGCTTTGTATGAATATTTAAATCCTTCTTTTTTTTTTTTTTCTTTTTTTTTATCAAGCCCATGCTCGATTAATGTACCGGGATACCGTCACTGTCGAAGATGCAATCACAGTTGTGTCCATAATGGAGTCATCTATGCAGGTATAAATGACAGTTTTATTACATGCATGTTATTTAAATTCTCTCCAGAGTACTTACTGCTTCTGTGAATATATCAAATCAAGAGGTAGAATTCCAGACTGTTTCTACCTAAATCAGGACATAGCCTGGAAGTCAGTCATGTGACACAACAGCTAGGGTAACTAGCCTCAGCACAGTGCTGATTTTGCCAAGTATTACATTCAAGCAGTCTCTGGTAACGGAGGGTACTATATCTCTGAGTGCTGCAAACTTGATCCATAAAACAAAACATGTACCGCCAATGGTGGCAGACTATGGGGCCTGCAAGTCAAGGGGGCCCGCCCATGTCCCCCCCCCACACACACACACACCTATCATCGCATTTGCTGATACATTTAAAAGCAAAGAGGAGAGAAGGAGCAGTGAGCACTCCATCTCTCCTCATTCTGCTGCTGTGCCTGCGCTCTGATTGTCAGGACAGCGGTGCGCGATGATGTCACTGCTGCACACCGCTTTCTGATGTGTAGAGCGTGGGACAGAGCAGCAGACCGGAGCAGCGGAGAGAGACAGAGGAGGAAAGTATTTATTCAATCAGTTTAACTGCACGGTGGCTAGCGAGGGCAATGGGAGTGCAATATGCTGTATGGGGGTTATAGACGCTGCAATATGCTGTATGGGGATTATAGAGGCTGCATTATGCTATATGGAGGACTATAGAGGCTGCATTATGCTATGTAGGGGATTATAGAGGCTACATTATGCTATATATATGTAACTATCCATTCCACTGCCCTCCCACATACGCTGTTTATAATCCTTTGTTTAATCTGTCATTGAGCCACCATTTGGCTCAGCCTTGCTTGGATCAGCGGTTAATGGAGTCCATTACCCTCCCCCTTGTTCCACACCTGAATTCACTTTTTTGAGTATATCTTAGCAGATACCAGTCTGCTTCAGACGTGTCTGTTTTTGTGCCTCAAATAAGTGTCTCATAAGTGTCAAGAAATGAAATAGACCAGAAATTGACCAGCATTGACTGGAAGGTAGGTGGGATAGAAAGCCACTGAAAACAATGTGTATAATTCTTTTCACTTTCAATCTTTGCTATGTCTTTTATTTTATTTTTTGTTTTCCTATGTGCTTTTTCTACCCATCCCCCCCACCATCAATACTCATTTACATCAGCCCCTCTCTCCTTCCCTTCCCTCTGTTCAGCTCCCATGCTATCTTCAGTTTACTGAATAATCTCAGCCCATAATATTCCAGGGTTTTGCATCACAATCCATGTCACAAATCCAAAAACGATTTGCTTTTTCTCTTTTTGCTGCTGCTCCTGTCAGGTGATATCTCTCCCAACCCTAGTCCACCCTCTACCAACTTCAACCCCTCCTCCACCTCACATAGAAACCCTACTAACCTCATTAACATTACCTGCACACTATCATCTCCCTCATTTAATTGAGCGCTCTGGAGTCCACGGTCTGTATGCAATAAGCTTCCCTTCATTCACAATTACTTTCTTACCAGCTCTCTTAGGCTGCCTTCACATTTGCGTATGGGAAGGCAGCGTATTGCTGCGTTCCCATACGCAGTCAAACGCATGCGCACTGCGTTCCTATGTTTAACATAGGAACGCATGGTGCCTGCGTTTGCTGCGTTCGAGTGCGGATGCGGACGATATCTGCTCCTTCCGGTGTCCAGCGTCCGCACCTGGGACGCAGCATGTTGGGTTTTTTTGTGCGCTTGGGGACCTTGGAAAATCAGCAAGCGTCCCCAAGCGCACAAAAAATGCATTGGCTTCAATGGGTCCGCAGTGTTCTGCGCTTGACAGCGCAGGAGAACGCTGCAGACCCATTGAAAAATCTCCCGGTGGCCGGCGGTGATGTCACAGGAGATCACCGACGGCCACCGGGAGGTCAGCTCAGCCTCTGCTGATCTCCTCTTCCCCGCCGCCGGTAAGCTCCTAGCGGTGTCGGCGGGGAGAAACAGCTGATGACAGCTGTTTGAATCTTCCCGCGCCGACATCTCCTCTCGGTGTCGGCGCGGGAAGATTCAAACAGCTGTCACATCAGCTGTTTCTCCCCGCCGACACGTCCCGGAGCTTACCGGCGGCCGGGAGGCGGAGATCTCCGGCACTGATCTCCGCCCCCGGACACCGCTGATTGGCTGCCGGGCTGCACAGTGATGTGTCCGCAGGCGGACATTATCCGCTGCGGACACATCAAAGTGTCTTTGCTTTCGAGTGCGTTTGTGTCTGCATGCGATCAGCATGCAGACACAAACGTAAATGTGAAGCCAGCCTTAATCTGCTGGCCCTCACAGAAACCTACACTGTGTGCAGAATTATTAGGCAAGTTGTATTTTAGAGGATTATTTTTATTACTAGCTGTGAGCCCGATTCTAAAGAATCGGGAGTCTAGAATCTGTATATAATTTTTTTAAGTGTTTTAAATAATACACTTAAACACCAGATATATGACTAAGTAGGCGATGTAGGCAGAACTGTGAGGGTAGCAATATAGTGGAGGTGTAGAAAGAGTTAATGTCCGACTAACAGGACTATAACAGAGTAGGAACTTATAATGATATCAAAAATGTTATTGAAGGAGTGCGCTGTAAATTATATCCAAAATGGTGTTCAAGGGGTTAATGTACCAGTGGCAGTAGTTATAAACACTACCAAATACGCAGTTAATGCTGAACTGGTATATAATGGGTTAATTTCGCAGTGTCATTACAACTATACACTGTATAATAGAAATAACAACAATAATGGAATATAAGGGGTTAATGTTCCTACTGGCAGTAGTAATAGAGACTACAAAGTATAGAGTTAAGGCAGAAATGGTATATAAGGGGTTAACTTCGCAGTGGCAGTACAACTATACACTGTTATAGAAATTACAGATAAAACGGAATGTAAGGGGTTAATGTTGCTACTGTCATGAGTACAATGAGAGAAGCGCCTCACTGGCCATTGAGATACATGGAGGACTTTGAGTTTGACTTTGAGTAAATTTGAAACTCAAAGTCCTCCATGTATCTGAATGGGAAGTGAGGCGCTATGCTCATTGGTCGCTGTGTGCTGGCGCTGACCAATGAGCATAGCGCCTCACTTCCCATTCAGATACATGGAAGACTTGGAGTTTCAAATTTACCGCTGTAAGTGAGGCGCGAAGCTCATTGGTCGCTGTGTGCTGGCGCCGACCAATGAGCATAGCGCCTCACTTCCCATTGAGATACATGGAGGACTTTGAGTTTCAAATTTACCGCTGTAAGTGAGGCGCGAAGCTCATTGGTCGCTGTGTGCTGGCGCCGACCAATGAGCATAGCGCCTCACTTCCCATTGAGATACATAGCGGTCTTTAGAGCTGTGCATGGCCAGGCACTTGGTTCTGTTTTCGGCCACGGCGCTCGGCTCTCATCGGTCGGAGCTACGAAGTCTGTAGCTCCGGCCCGCTGTATTCTCATTGCCTGGCGCTTGTAGCCACCGCCGGAGCTGGCGTTCTGGCGGGGTGTACGTGGGCAATGGCTCGCTGCAACGGCTCGCAATGCCCACCACGCGCCCATGGCCACAACGACGGAAGCAGCGCCGAAACTTACGGAAGTGCGTTAGGGGAATTATATATTAGATTGATCAACAACTATGTTCTCAGTCAACCCAAAAGACTCATAAATATCAATGCTTTAATATTTTTGGAAGTTGGAGTGAGTTTTTTTTTAGATTTGGCTATCTTAGGAGGATATCTGTTTGTGCAGGTAACTATTACTGCAGACCTCCCAAGTGTCCCGGATTTGGCGGGACAGTCCCGGTTTAGTCCGGGCTTCCCGCTGTCCCGTGCGGGACTAGAAGTGTCCCGGTGTCTGGCACTTCACTGATTGCTGCACGGCCCCTCTAGCTGCCGGCCACGCCCCCTCCGGCTGCCGGTCACGCCCCCTCACAGCAGCACATTGGGAGGACTGAGCACCCAATCACAGTGCAGAGAGTGAGTCGTGTGACCTCTCTCCTGCCCTGTGTGTAGAGGGGACAGAACTCAGTCATCCAATCCCGGCTCAGCGCGGCCTCTGTGAAGTTCCCCAGCAATGGAGGAAGCATCAGCACAGCAGCAGCCGGGACACAGAAGGCTCTGCCTCCACACTGGAGCCTGGATCACTGACTGCCTGTGACTGGGAGGAACTGACAGGAGCACAGCACACAGGTATCAAAGACATGGGAGCACAGGCTGAGGATAACACAAGGGGTGATGATAACAGAGAACACAGAGGAGTGTGGTGACAGGCTCCGTACACCTCATAAATGCACGGCTCCGCTCCGTACACCTCATAAATGCACGGCTCCGCTCCGTACACCTCATAAATGCACGGCTCCGCTCCGTACACCTCATAAATGCACGGCTCCGCTCCGTACACCTCATAAATGCACGGCTCCGCTCCGTACACCTCATAAATGCACGGCTCTGCTCCGTACACCTCATAAATGCACGGCTCCGCTCCGTACACCTCATAAATGCACGGCTCCGCTCCGTACACCTCATAAATGCACGGCTCCGCTCCGTACACCTCATAAATGCACGGCTCCGCTCCGTACACCTCATAAATGCACGGCTCCGCTCCGTACACCTCATAAATGCACGGCTCCGCTCCGTACACCTCATAAATGCACGGCTCCGCTCCGTACACCTCATAAATGCACGGCTCCGCTCCGTACACCTCATAAATGCACGGCTCCGCTCCGTACACCTCATAAATGCACGGCTCCGCTCCGTACACCTCATAAATGCACGGCTCCGCTCCGTACACCTCATAAATGCACGGCTCTGCTCCGTACACCTCATAAATGCACGGCTCTGCTCCGTACACCTCATAAATGCACGGCTCTGCTCCGTACACCTCATAAATGCACGGCTCTGCTCCGTACACCTCATAAATGCACGGCTCTGCTCCGTACACCTCATAAATGCACGGCTCTGCTCCGTACACCTCATAATTGCACGGCTCTGCTCCGTACACCTCATAATTGCACGGCTCTGCTCCGTACACCTCATAAATGCACGGCTCTGCTCCGTACACCTCATAAATGCACGGCTCTGCTCCGTACACCTCATAAATGCACGGCTCTGCTCCGTACACCTCATAAATGCACGGCTCTGCTCCGTACACCTCATAAATGCACGGCTCCGCTCCGTACACCTCATAAAGGCACGGCTCCGCTCCGTACACCTCATAAATGCACGGCTCTGCTCCGTACACCTCATAAATGCACGGCTCCGCTCCGTACACCTCATAAATGCACGGCTCCTCTCCGTACACCTCATAAAGGCACGGCTCCGCTCTGTACACGTCATAAATGCACGGCTCTGCTCCGTACACCTCATACAGGCACGGCTCCGCTCTGTACACCTTATAAAGGCACGGCTCTGCTCTGTACACCATATACAGACACAGCTCTGCTCCGTACACCTCATAAATGCACAGCTCTGCTCCGTACACCTCATGCAGGTGCGGCTCCGCTCCGTACACCTCATTCAGGCACGGCTCCGCTCCGTACACCTCATACAGGCGCGGCTCCGCTACGTGCACCTGATGCAGGCGCAGCTCCGCTCCGTACACAGACACAGCTCCGCTCCGTAAACCTCATACAGGCACGGCTCCGCTCTGTACACCTCATACAGGTGCAGCTCCTCACCGTGCACTGATGCAGGCACGTACACACGCGGCTCCGCTCCATAAACCTCGTGGAGACACAGCTCCACTCCTTACGCCCACAGCTTAGCTCTGTACATTTAGTACAATATCGGCTCTGCTACATCCACACTGTAAAGCCCTCCTGACATAACCTTCACCTTATCCTGCACCATAACAACCAGCACAGCAGAGTCCTGCATACACTGAGGAGCTGATAATGTGACCCCTGACTCCTCCCTCCATGTGACATCTTCACAGGTCCTGTCAGTACAGAGCAGCCGTGGATGTAGTGTGCAGCTCTGTCTGCTGGTGGAGAACAATGCAGGGGGGCGTAACAGGCGGCTGGCGGGGAGACCCGTCCTTGGCCACTGCAGCAGGAGGTCCAGCGGCGCCCCCCTGCCTGCTGCGTCGGGGCAAATGCCCCACCAGTTTCCCCTAGATATGACCCTGGAGAACGAGACACTGGATGAAGAACTAAAACCAGTGACCAGTATGGCAGGAAATGAGAAGCTGATAACAGAGAGCAGGAGTAAGGCTTCACCCGTGGCGTATTTACTGCATCTACGCACTGCTATTTTGTGCTGCTGTAAAAGCAGTGAAACGCAACACTGGATAAGCAATCCAGCAAAAGCTATGGCTTTCACACGTTGCATATTTTTGCTCTTTGATGTGCGCACGCTTTCACTGCAAAGCACACATGCAAAAAGAACGACCATGTCAATTCTTTGCACTTTTTTCAGCGCACTTTTCCCATGGGTCGCATTATAAAATGGGCTCAGGAAAAGCGCGCTGGGAAAAGCGCACTGTGTGAATGCAGTTGTGCTTTTTTGTGCAAAAAAGCGCCACTGCAAAAAAAAAGTGGTAAATACGCTACGTGTTAAAGAAAATAGAGAAAGAGGCTGAGCCGGGTACAAGAGTTATATGTCTGACAGTTGCTCACTGTGATCCTGATTTACCATCTCTCCTGCCTTGATTGATATGACTGACATCTCCTCTGTCCTCCACAGTCTGTTCATCCCTTGCACCTGCACAAGAGGGAGCAGGAGCTGCGCAGGGGCCACAGACTAGTGAACGCAGGAGATGTCGGTCCTGGCAGGAGACGTCGGCCCCAGCAGGAGACATCGGCCGCGTCGGCCCCGGCAGGAGATGTCGGCCGCGTCGGTCCCGGCAGGAGATGACGGTCCCGGCAGGAGATGGCGGACCCGGCAGGAGATGTCGGCCGCGTCGGTCCCGGCAGGAGATGTAGGTCCCGGCAGGAGACGTCGGCCACGTCGGTCCCGGCAGGAGATGTCGGCTGCGTCGGTATTGTGTGAGGTCTGAGGATGTGATGGGTTCCCATGACAGCCAGGGGTCTGCTGAAGACCTCCATACCTATCGTGACGGTTCTTGTGTGAGGGCCAGCGTTTATGTGGTGTTCATAGAAGAACATGATTTTCACTCTACATAGCGGCTGTAGCACTGCTGCATTCTGGAGAAGCGATAAGATACAGCTTCAGCTCCCCTAAGGAGACTTAAGGTACCGTCACACTTGGAGATATCGCCGGCGATTCCACAGGCGACGCTAAGGCGTGGCCTGTCGCCGGCGACATCGCCAATGCGTCGCCTAATGTAAATGGGCGATGGCGACACGTCTGAGTGCTCTGATGTGAAACCAGGCGACCATTCCTGGGTGATGTGCGCTGATCGCCCTGTGTAACATCTCATGAGCGATGTGAAAGGCGACAGCACACATCACCAAAACTATTCAGTAGGCGTTTCAGGGCGTAGTTACTATCTCCGGCGGTCGCGTGGATTGGTGGCAGCTCCAGCGTTACGATTGGTAGTCTTGTTCCTCGGCGTCCTATTTGATGATGTGTGCGTCCCACATTAATGTAGTCTTCCTTTCCATGGTGCTGAAAGGTGTATTAGGCCCCTTTGACATCTGCGTTTTATGCTGATGGTGGCAGTTGCAGTTAAAAAAACCGCAACTGCTGCGATTACCGCAAGTGTGACCGCACTTGCGGTTCATTTGCGGCAAGCACCATACAATGTCTATGGGGCTTGCGGCAGGTGCGGCTGGGAAAAAACCGCAGTATGCCGCAAGTGCCGAAACCGCACTTGGCGCACTTGCCGCACCTGCCGCAAGCCCCATAGACATTGTATGGTGCTTGCCGCAAGTGAGCCGCAAGTGCGGTCACACTTGCGGTAATCGTGGCAGTTGCGGTTTTTTTAACTGCAACTGCCGCCATCAGCATAAAACGCAGATGTCAAAGGGGCCATACCCAGGAGCGTACATTCTATTAAAAAGCAGCGCATTGATGCCCCACTGTGTGCTACAAAGTGCAGAGATGTGCCATTGCCAAATGTCTCTTTTTAACACCAACACAATTGTCTCAGTACATGTCAATTCTGCATCAGACACCCAGGCCAATCACATTTCTTCAAGGCGTCATACAACATAATGTTCACGCCTATCTCCGAGATGCGGGTCAAAATTACGCCCACATCGCTAATGTGGTTGCTCTGTGTGACGCGTATGCGGCCGCCAGCGACTTAATCGCCTGTGGGGCTTGGGCGACGCTCAGGCAATTTCCGGTCAGGTCGTCGCCTGAGCGTCGCCTAAGGTGTCGCCCCGTGTAAATGGGCGTCGGCGACCTCGGGCGACACGCAAAAACGTGCGTCGCCTATGGGATCGCCGGCGATATGGCTAGGTGTGACGGTACCCTTACAGTACAGAGAAAAAAAAAGTGTTTTTAAACATATGGGGAAAAACAACAAAAATTTATAACCAACCCCTATTTCCCATAAAAAGCAAAACATAAATAATCCCCCCCATATTTGGTATCACTGCATTCATAAAAGTCCTCTCAAAATCCAAAATAAATGAATGTGATTGGTAAACAGCGTAACAAAAAACAACAATTAAATCGCCAGAATCCTATATATTTTTTTGTCTCCTCCACCTTGCGATGAATGGCATATAACAGCCAATCAGTATATGATCTACAGCCACATGGTATCAGTAATGTCAGCACAGGGCACAACAAACCTCCCTCACAGCCCCGATCATAAAGATTAATAACGTTACACATCTTGGAAAATGACACAAGCAAAAATGTATTTTTAATTACAAATTTCTGAATTTTTTTCACAACACTAATAAAAGAATAAACAATTTCTGTTCAGTATCTACATAATTGTAAGGATCGAGGTCAAGACCAGGCCTGGCGATACAGGGGCCCGGGCGACCCCAGCACGTACTGCAGCTGGATGTGCATCCGAGGACATGCATCAAGCTGAAGCGCATTGATGTACAGAGACCCGTTAGGTTCCTGCACTGTGATACACGCTGACGGCCAAACTGTGGCTGACAGCTGACGTCTACGGTACCGTGATAGGGCAGCACATGACAGTCACTTCTTGCATCAAGGCGCACACTCCAATGTCAGCTACCAGCTGTGCGTTGTTACAGAGGACACTGGGTGATGTGGGAGCTGAAGAAAGTTGAGTAGAATACTTTCTTAAATTAGAGAAAAATAGGGACATGTATACTGACGCGCCCACCAGGGCCGTGAGGTACTCGGAACCGGGCCGAACAGTTCAGTTCTCTTTGGGGAATGTCATGGTGGCGTGACCTGGCTCCGTGAGCCTGGCGGTGTCATAAAAATGGGGGTTATTTATATGGGATTGAATTTGTGACGCCACCTGTGGTATTCAGCAATTGGATGGCTGACGCTGCGGTTCAGATCTACTGGGGTGATGCAGCAGGGATGTTACAGCTCTCCACGGGTAGAGCAGGACCCCAGGGCAATTATAGTCTATTGATGGTGGTCACAGGTGTAACCCAGGGCAGGTCGTGCAGTAAATAAATCAGGGGACACAGCAGGGTGCAGTCTTCACAGTTTACTCAGTTTCTGAAGTACGCCGACCCGCCGGGTGCTGTGTACTCCGAGTCAGGGATCCAGCCATTTCTAGGCAGATTGGTGGCACTTGTTTGGTACCACCTTTGTGTGTACCTTTCCGGGTCATCTCACTGCGCTGGCTCTCACCCTCCTGCCTTTCACACACACTGTCCAGAGCCAGCAGCTTGGGTCCTGTCGGGCGACGTCTCTCTTGTCCCCTTGAGCCTATGCGGCTGCCTTTTCAGCGATTGTGTGCGGATTTGGCTGCTGCACATTAAGATACTGCAGCCTCCGGGTTTGCTAGCTGAATCTTAAAGTCTTCCACTAGTCTGGGGCCGGTCCCCTCTGTGGCCTAGCTCCTCCAGCAAGTCCCTCCAGGCAATCACTGGAACGGGGTTCCTCCACACAGGGCTCTGTGGCGACCCAGAGGTGCTCCCCCTCCCCTCAGAGCTCCCTCTCAGTCTCTGCATATAGTCTACGTCCTCTCTGACCTGGGACGAGCTCGTCTGGCTCCAGTCCCCGGGTCCAACTTTCTCTCCATCCTCTTCCCCAGGACAAGCTACTCACAACTCCAGTCCCCGGGTCCGACTGACTGCGCACTTCCTGTTTCTGTCTGGATTAACTCCTCCCACTCTCAACTGTCACTGCCTACCTCCTAGTGCTCCACTACATTCTAACTGTTCCACCTACTAATCCCCTTCTCCAGCCAGAGATGGGGTCTGCCCATCATGGGGTTTCTTCTGCCTCAGCACCCCTGGCCTAGAGTGGGCTGGTGTTGGATGCGGATGTGTGGGTACCGGGTAGTGCCCTCTCCTTACCAGGGGTGGGGGGAGGTACCACACCTCTGGCTAAGGTGCAGTACCTCTGTGGCGAATGGACCATAAGGGACACCATATATACCAGGATGGGGACCATATATACCAGGATGGAGATATATAGGCTACATTCAGACTCTGCATTTTTTGATCCATTATTTGCAGTACACTGCATAAAACGGATCACTCAAATTAAATTCTTAATTTGAGAGGTTTCTGTTGGGCCACTCTGCCATAAAGGCCCGACTGGTGGAGGCTGCAGTGATAGTTCACCTTGTGGAACTTTTTCCCATCTCCCTACTGCATCCCCAGAGCTAGTATTGTATCCTGTTGTGGACGGCAGCCTGCCATCAGGGGGCGCTATACACAGTACTATGGACTCAGAGTCGGTGTCCATTTTGGTGGAGTCGGAGGTTTGGCTTACCAGCTGCACACCATGACTGTGGAGATGGAGTCTGAGACGGTTTCCATTTTGGTGGGGTTGGATTCAGGGAAACTGAGGGTTTGGAGTCAGAGGTTTGGTTACTGACTGCACATCCCTGGCTATAAACTGCACAATGCTGCAGGGCAGGCACTAGTCTCAGCCGTCCTGCTGTGTTGTATGATGGGGCAGCCCATAGTCTGTGCTGTCAGTACTAAATGGCACTAAAATGCATCAAATGAATTGGAAAAGGCAAAAAAATGCAGCAAAAATGCAATAATCAGAAGATTAATAGTAATAAGGGCATCTGAATGTCCGTCACTTGTAAATGGGTGTGGTCAGGGGCGGGGCAAGGGGTGGGGCTAAAAATTTGCGCGGCGCACGCAGTGCGCCGCATCGGCTGTCCCTCTTTCTGTTCTTCAAAAGTTGGGAGGTATGTTACTGTGCAGAATTATTAGGCAACTTAATAAAAAACAAATATATTTCCATCTCACTTGTTTATTTTCACCAGGTAAACTAATATAACTGCACAAAATTTAGAAAAAAAAACATTTCTGACATGCAAAAACAAAGTACAAAAAAATTAGTGACTAATATAGCCACCTTTCTTTATGATGACACTCAACGGCCTTCCATCCATAGAATCTGTCAGTTGCTTGATCTGTTTACGATCCACATTGCGTGCAGCAGCCACCACAGCCTCCCAGACATTGTTCTGAGAGGTGTACTGGTTTCCCTCCCTTTAGATCTCACATTTTAGGAGGGACCACAGGTTCTCTATGGAGTTCAGATCAGGTGAACAAGGGGGCCATGTCATTATTTTTTTTTTTTTTAGACCTTTACTGGCCAGCCACGCTGTGGAGTAGTTGAATGCATGTGATGGAGCATTGTCCTGCATAAAAATCATGTTTTTCTTGAACGATACCGTCTTTTTCCTGTACCACTGCTTGAAGAAGTTGTCTTCCAGAAACTGGCAGTAGGTCTGGGAGTTGAGCTTCACTCCATCCTCAACCTGAAAAGGTCCCACAAGTTCATCTTTCATGATACCAGCCCATACCAGAACCCCACCTCCACCTTGCTGGTGTCTGAGTCGGAGTGGAGCTCTCTGCCCTTTACTTATCCAGCCTCTGGCCCATCCGTCTAGCCCATCAAGAGTCACTCTCATTTCATCAGTCCATAAAACTTTTGAAAAATCAGGCTTAAAATATTTCTTGGCCCAGTCTTGACATTTTATCTTATGTTTCTTGTTCAAAGGTGGTCGTTTTTCAGCCTTCCTTACCTTGGCCATGTCCCTGAGTATAGCACACCTTGTGCTTTTTGATACTCCAGTAACGTTGCAGCTCTGAAATATGGCAAAACTGGTGGCAAATGGCATCTTGGCAGCTTCACGCTTGATTTTCCTCAATTCATGGGCAGTTATTTTGCACCTTTTTTGCCCAACATGCTTCTTGTGACTCTGTTGGCTATTTGCCATAAAACACTTGATTGTTCGGTGATCACACTTCAAACATTTGGTAATTTCAAGACTGCTGCATCCCTCTGCAAGACATCTCACAATTTTGGACTTTTCAGAGCCTATGAAATCTCTCTTCTGACCTATTTTGCCAAAGGAAAGTAAGTTGCCTAATAATTAAGCACACCTTATATAGGGTGTTGATGTCATTACATTAGACCACACCCCTTCTCATTACAGAGATGCACATCACTTGATTTACTTAATTGGTAGTTGGCTCTCAAGCCTACACAGCTTGGAGTAGGACAACATGTATAAAAAGTATTGTGATCAAATACTCATTTGCCTAATAATTCTGCACACAGTGTAGATTCAGGATTCAGACACTGCTTCCCTTGCTGCTATTTCTCATAACTGCTTACATTTCACCCATTCCCTGAGACCAGGGAGCAAACCTGATGGTGAAGTTGGCTTACTCCTGTCCCCACAATGCACTTTCCAGGTAATCACCCCCAGCTCCATCACTCTCATTCCCCTCTTTTGAGGCCCACACCATTAGGCTCTTTCATCCCCCTCGTTCAGAGTAGTGGTGGTATACTGCCCCCAGGTTCCCCCACCCACTTCCTCGACCATTTCTCCGAGTGGCTGCCGCACTTCATGTCCTCAGGATTAACAACCCTTATTCTGGGAGACTTCAACATCCCCATAAATAACCCTGACTCCCCATATGCATCCCATCTCCTATCTTTAACCACATCTCTTGGCATCTCACAGCTCTCAACCTCTGAGACACACAAAGACGGTAACACCCTTGACCTGGTCTTTACCCGGCTCTGTTCAACTTTCTCATTAGATAACTCACGTCTTCCTCTCTCTGATCACAACATTCTCTCCTTCACACTCACAAACCCTTGCCCACCACAGCATACCCCTACCTATCACACATCCAGAAACCTGTAGGCCATTAACCCTCATACACTCACCGACTCTTTACACTCATTATTGTCCCCAATCTTCTCCTTTTCCTGTCCCGATCTGGCAATAAATCACTATAATGACACTCTCAGAAGCACCCTGGACCAAGTAGAGCCCCTTGCTCAGAACCTCCAAACATAGAATAAAACAGCACTGGCTCACATCGCAAACTCGATTCCTCTAGCGAAGCTCCAGGAGTGCTTAATGCCTACGGAGGAAAACCCGCACACCATTAAACTTTCCACTATAAATTTATGTTAAGAACCTACAACTCTGCCCTTCACCTCGCCAAAGAAACCTACTTCACCAACCTGATCTCCTCACTACCCAACAATCCAAAAAAAACTTTGACACCTTTTACTCCCTCCACAATCCTAAAGTGCAGGCCCCATTCACTGACCCCTCTGCTGATGATCTGGCTTCTTACATTACAGAGAAAATACAAAACATCCGCCAGGAAATCGGCTCACGACCTACAAGCGCTGTTACTCCCATTCCCCCCACATCTCCTCTGGCTCACTCTCCACATTTGACCCAGTCATAGAAGAAATCATCTCCAGGTTCCTCTCTTCCTCTCGTCCCACTCCACGCACCACTGACCCATTCCCTCACACCTACTCCAGTCTCTCTTTCTCCAGTGGTCACCACTCACCTAACCAAAATTTTCAATCTCTCCCTCTCTTATCTTCCCCTCCTTCAAACACTCTATCATTACTCCATTATTAAAGAAATCTTCTCTTGACCCATCCTGCGCTGATAACTACAGACCAGTCTCCAACCTCCCCTTCATCTCTAAACTCTTGGAGCGCCTGGTCTACACCCGCCTCACCGTTACCTCTCCACTCGCTCTTTTCTAGATCATTACAGTCTGGTTTCTGTACCCTACACTCTACAGAAACTGCCCTCATGAAAGTGACCAGTGACCACCTGATGGCAAAACGTAATGGTGACTACTCTGCTTATTCTCTGCAGCTTTTGACACTGTCGACCACCACTCCCCTACTCTCTATGCTGCACTCCATCGGCATAAATGACAATGCTCTCTCCTGGTTCTTGTCCTATCTTTCTGACTGCTCTTTCAGTGTATAATTTGCTGGCTCCACTTCTGCTCCTCTTCCTCCCACTATTGGGGTCCCTCAGGATTTAGTCCTTGACCCTCTTCTCTCTATACACGGCCCCTCTTGAACAGACGATCAACAGATTTGGTTTCCAGTACCATCCCTATGCAGATGACACATAATTATACACTTTAGCCCCTGACCTGACCGTACTAAAGATCACCAATGACTGTCTAGCTACAGTTTCCAACATCATGTCTGTTCTCTGTCTGAAACTCAACCTTTCCAAAACTGATCATCTTCTGCTCCCGCCCTCCACTAACCTCCCTAAATCTGACATCTCCCTCTCAGTGTGCGGCACCACGATAATGGCTAGGCAGCAGGCTCGCTGTCTGGGTGTTTTGTTTGGCACCAATCTCTCCTTCACCTCCTATATACAATCTCTCACCCGCTCTTGTTGCTTGCACCTGAAGAATGTCTCTAGAATCCGCCACTTTCTCGCCATGGAAACAACAAAAACCCTCACCGTTGCCCTAATACATTCCTGCCTTGATTACTGCAATTCTCTACTAATTGGCCTCTTCCTCACTATACTTTTCCCTCTCCAGTCCATTCTTAATGCAGCAGCCAGGATCACCTATCTGGCCAATTGTTACTCACACGCCTCCGCTTTGTGCTAGTCACTGCACTCGCTGCCTATACACTACAGGTTCCAATTCAAATTGCTTGTTCTCACCCAGAAAGCTCTTCACGCTGCAGCACCTCCCTACTTCTCCTCCCTCATTTCTGTCTATCACCCTACCCGTTCTCTACGTTCTACAAATGACCTTCGACTAACATCTGCATTAATACAAACCTCCCCATTCCTGGCTCCAAGACTTCTCCCAAGCTGCACCAAATCCCTGGAATGCTCTACCCCAAGAAATAATTGCTACTTATAACCGTTTGTATATGAACCACTGAATTGTAAAGCGCTGCGGAATATGGATGACTATAGAGGCTGTATTATGCTATATGTAGAATTATACAGGCTGCAATATGCTATATGGGGGATTATGGAGGCTGCAATATGCTATATTGGGGATTATAGAGGCTGCAATTTGCTACATTGGGGATTTAAAGAGGCTGCAATATGCTATATAAAGGACTATAGAGCCTGCAATACGTTATATTGGGGATTATAGAGGCTACATTATGCTATATAAAGGACTATAGAGGCTGCATTATGCTATATGGGGAATAATAGAGGCTACATTATGCTATATGGAGGACTAGAGAGGCTGCAGTATGCTACAGTGGGTACGGAAAGTATTCAGACACCTTTAAATTTTTCACTTTGTTTCATTGCAGCCATTTGGTATATTCAAAAAAGTTCATTTTTTTTCTCATTAGTGTACTTCGTGACTGAAAAAAAAAAACAGAAATGTAGATATTTGTTCAAATTTAGTTAAAAAGAAAAACTGAAATATCACATGGTCATAAGTATTCAGACCCTTTGCTCAGTAGTGAGTAGAAGCACCCTTTTGAGCTAGTACAGCCATGAGTCGTCTTGGGTATGATGCAACAAGTTTTTCATACCTGGATTTGGGGATCCTCTGCCATTTTTCTTTGCAGATCCTCTCCAGTTCCGTCAGGTTGGATGGTGAACATTGGTGGACAGCCATTTTCAGGTCTTTCCAGAGATACTCAATTGGGTTTAGGTCAGGGCTCTGGCTCGGCCAGTTGAGAATGGTCACAGAGTTGTTTTTGGAGCCACTCCTTTGTTATTTTAGCTGTGTGCTTAGGGTCATTCTCTTGTTTGAAGGTGAACCTTCAGCCAAGTCTGAGGTCCAGAGCACTCTGGAAGAGGTTTTCATCCAGGATATCTCTGTACTTGGCCGCATTCATGTTTCTTCAATTACAACCAGTCGTCGTGTCCCTGCAGCTGAAAAACACCCCCATTAGCATGATACTGCCACCACCATGTTTCACTGTTGGGATTGTATTGGGCAGGTGATGAGCCGTGTCTGGTTTTCTCCACACAAACCGCTTAGAATTATCACCAAAAAGTTCTATCTTCATCTCACCAGAGCAGAGAATCTTATTTCCCATAGTCTGGGAGTCTTTAATGTGTTTTTTTTGCAAACTCTATGCATTCTTTAAAATGTCTTGCACAGAGGAGAGACTTCCGTCGGGCCACTCTGCCATAAAGGCCCAAATGGTGGAGGGCTGTAATTTGACTTTGTGGAACTTTCTCCCATCTCCCTACTGCATCTCTGGAGCTCAGCCACGGTGATCTTGGGATTCTTCTTCACCTCTCTCATCAAGGCTCTTCACCCACGATTGCTCAGTATGGCTGAATGGCCCAGTCTAGGAAGACTTCTGGTGGTACCAAACTTCTGCCATATAAGAATTATGGAGGTCACTGTGCCCTTAGGGACCTTGAGTTCTGCAGAAATTCTTTTGTAACCTTGGCCTGATCTCTGCCTTGCCACAATTCTGTCTGAACTCCTTGGGCAGTTCCTTTGACCTCATGATTCTCATTTGGTCTGACATGCACTGTGAGTTGTGAGGTCTTATATAGAGAGGTGTGTGCCTTTCCAAATCAAATGCTATCAGTTTAATTAAACACAGTTGGACTAATGAAGGAGTAGAACCATTTCAAGGAGGATCACAAAAAAAATGGACAGCATGTGAGTTAAATATGAGTGTCTGAATAAAAGGTCTGAATAACATGATATTTCAGCTTCTCTCTTTTAATAAATTTGCACAAATATCTACATTTCTGTTTTTTCAGTCAAAATGGGGTGCAGAGTGTACATTAATGAGACAAAAAAATTAACTTTTTGAATTTATTAAATAGCTGCAATGAAGCAAAGAGTGAAAAATATAAAGGGGTCTGAATACTTTCCGGACCCACTGTATATGGGGGATTATAGAGGCTGCCATATGCTGTGTGGGGGATTATATCCACACTAATGAGGGGCAACACCCCAAAACAGCTGTCTGTGGATGGATACCTGGCCTTTGTATTCCCTTGTCATATCTTTAAACTCGTAACAGAGCTGGATATTGACTGAAAGGGCCACTTAATATGGTGGTTATGATGTTCTCCGCAAGGAGCTACCCCATGGCTAGGTCCTTCATATCTGACTAGTCAGTCCTGTGTTTGAGACTCCTAAACGAGGCTCCACAGACTGTATTTGCATATTTGTAATTCCCAGGGGGCAGTGCGTCTAGGAATTCACTGTGTTGAGTGCTTTAGCCAGCTGCCCGCAGTGTTTTCTTGGACTGGTCTCCCTGAGATCAGTGAATGCTTTGTGTTGGAGGATTATACAGGCTGCAATATGCTGTATGGGGATTATAGAGGATGCGATATGCTAATTTGGGGATTATAGATGCTGCGATATGATATCTGGGGGATTATAGAGGATGCATTATGCTATATGGGGATTATAGAGGCTGTGTTATGTTATGTAGAGGACTATAAAGGCTACATAATGCTATATGGAGGACTATAGAGGCTGCATTATACTATATGGAGGACCATAGAGACTATATTATGCTATATGGAGGACTATATTGACTGCGTTATATTATATGGAGGACTATAGAGGTTGCATTATACTATTGGGAACAATGGAGACAGCATTATATTACATGGAGGCTGCATTATATTATATGGAGGACTATATGGAGGCTGCATTATATTATATAGAGAACTATGGGAGGATGCATTATAATATATAGAGGACTATGGGGTAGCATAATTCTATATGGAAGGCAAAGTGAGGCCCATTTTACAATAGAGGACTGGGGGCAGCATAATAATATATAAAGCACTATAGCGAAGCATTATTCTATATAGAAGGCAATATGAGGCCCATTATACTATATGCAGGACTATGGGGGTGCATTATACCATATGCAGGACTATGTGGGGTCCATTACTATATAGAAAGCTATGTAGGGCCATTATAATATTTGAAAGGTTGTGTGGAGGGCATTATAATATTTGGATGGCTATGACTGAGTCTTCATACTTTATGGAGGGCTATTTGAGGGCCATTGTGCTGTAAGCAAGACAATTATACAATGTTGAAGGGTTGTGTGGGGTCCATCATAATGTGCAGAGGACTGTGTGGAGGCCATTATACTACGTCGTGTGATAGTAGGGGCCATTATACTATATGTAGACCCACTGTACTGCACGGAAGACTGTGTGGGGGTCACAGTTATGGGTTTTGATGTGTTGGGGTCACCATTCATTGCCTGGGTAGTTGAGGGGGGTACAGTAGGGTCAATTTGGGAGCATCATACATTGTATGTGGGGCATGTTCCTATGTGACCCAGACATATTATTTTTTTTTGGGGAGGAGGGGTCCAATTACAAATTTTGCCATGGAGCCCCATGATTTCTATGTACGCCACTGTACACAGCATATCAGAAGATAAGCAAAAAACTATTCAGTCATGAATGGATGACTGGGGCACACTTCAAGATCTCAAATATGAAAGCATTTAGTCATTTTACAAAAAATGTTTTTGGTGGCTAGTAAGAAACAAGCATTTCTAATAATTAAATCTTAGATTTTTATTTTATTTATCTCTTGGAGCACCCAGACATTTAAGAAGCTAAAAGGGATATGTTGTCCGTTGCTGAAAGACATGCCAAAGTTAGAATTGGACGTTCATAATTTTAATGTCGTCCTCTGTAAAATTTTAAATATGATGTGACTTTAAAAGAACAAAGTGGATGAGATATGGTGGGTGGGAGAACTACAGCAGCTAGAATCCAAGCACAGCAATACACCTTAAAAATGCTATGACTTTAGATGTAATTTGTCCAGGTTTTGATGAAACAGTCACCTATGAGAGACTAGGTCCCAAACCAGTACAAAATGCAAATGCCATTTTGGAAACTAGACTCTTCTGAGCCAAACGATAGTAATTGTGAAGATTTGCAACTTGTCCTCTCTAATAGTCCTCAAAATTAATCTTTGTAATCAAAGGAAATCATGGAAAGAAAAAATCTACATGCATAAATATTTCTGTTTTGTTCTTATCTGGATGAAAAAGCTCTTGGATAGCGATTTTCTTTTTAAGAGAAAATGACTTCTGGCACCTCCATCAGAACCAGATGGGATGAGAGAGGACTTAACATGTTCAGAATTCTCAGAAAAGTGCAGAGAACCATTTTGGGCTTGTATTTGTATGATCAATACTCTAGTTGTGCTCGATATATCCAACAAAGCGACTACACACAGTACAAAGTCTGCACTCTGATTTTACTTCCTTGTTCCCATATTTGAAAAGGCTAAATACACTATGAAGAAAAGAATTGAGACACAGCCATTGGGGTCCAGTCACACAAGCCGATAATAGTTTTAAACAATGAACGATGTGATTGTAACTCACAAGTAGCAAATAATGTCAGACAAGTGTTTATTTATGACAAGAATCCAGATTAATGGATGAATAGCGTCCTTTGCATTAGTGCCTGTGTTCACACAAACAGATAATCTGAAGAGTAGTTATGTGTTCAACGTTCCAATGCCATAAACGTTACTAATTATTTCAGATGCATGAATTCACAAAGTATTGTACTAACATTTCATACTGAAAGGAATATTTAATTAAAATAGGGAAGGGAATTTTGTTTTACTAATTCCAATGCTTCAACTGCTACTGAAGTATTTATTGCCTATGATCAAGATGAACTCTAGTACTTTGAAGTAGTTAGTAGTTTGAAACTCCGTTTTGTTGGTTTACTACTTGAATATTACACAATTTTCAAAAGTTAAAAACGAATTTTTTTTTCCCGTAACTAAATTCTGCATGATGAATGGCTAAAAAATGTTTGTACTGTGTTAGCCAGTAGATAGAAAAAAATATACAGTATATTAGAATATGAGAGTCGTCAGAGGTTGATACCTTATAATGGCTAACTGAAAAGATGGTAAGAAAAAGCAAGCTTTCGAGACGCTTCTTCAGGCTTAATAATGATACATCTTCTGGAGACAAACATTATATATATTCGCAATAAAAAGAAGTGGAACTGGGCACTAGAGTACAGTCAGACCTTTTGAAGCTGTATAAGCTTTGCCTAACACACCCTCTGGGTTGCACATTTATCGGTGTTGCACATCACTTAAACATGTGAGATTTCAGGTAAAATAAAGGAAAAAAGACGGCACTCATCGATTTGCAGCTTGCTCTTTTTTTATTTGTAACCTGGAGGGTTACATTAGTGCGGGGAGGGGGTCGTGGAGTCCAGATGACGCCACCATTTCTCAGTGATTCCGCTTCTACGGATCTGTGCTGACCCGTAGAAGCGGAATCACTGCATAACGGTGCCCTTGTCTGGACTCCACCGCCCCCTCCCCGCACCAATGTAACCCTCCAGGTTACAAATAAAAAAAGAGCAAGCTGCAAAGATTTATTTATACAAATGCAGGGTGGGATAATGCAATACATAACACGTGACATGAAGCATGATGAATGAACACTTTTGGACACCTCGTTCAGTTGCTCAACCCATTCAAATTACACAATTGTCATGAATAATGGGATGTTAGCGCTTCTATATTTCTTCCATTTGTGAAAGGATAGCTCACTGAATTTGATCGTTTTACTGTAATAAGATGTCAACGTTAACTCAGCTCAGTTCATGACATTTCTTACATTCTAACTATTCCACCATCAACTCTTAAGTGATATTGTAAAGTGAAAGCATTTAGGATTCAAAGCACCTGTGCGACAAAGTGGAGACCACGTAACATTACAGAGCGGAGTACTGAGGCACAATATAAGCCTCAAATGCTCTGTTTACTAAGTAACCACAACGTACCCAACCACGTCTGGAATTACAAAATCTGCCAGGGGGCTTCAAAGTATGGTTTCTCATGGCCAAGCAGCTGCATGAAAGCCTTAGGCTGGCTTCAGACTTGCAGATGCATCTGCAGCGTTTTGCAGATGCATCTGCAAGCATCTGCATGAAGATCGCGGCCCCTATGTTTATAATGGAGCGCACGGCGGTCTGCAGATGCTTGCGGACCGCCGTGCGCACCCATTCACTCCTATATGTGATCTGTGCGCACGCGGATGCCTGCGCACAAATCACACACTCCCGCCTGCACCATGGACGCGAGATGTCGCGTCCCTGGTGCGGACGAGAGTGTGTGATCTGTACGCAGGCATCCGCGTGCGCACAGATCACATATAGGAGTGAATGGGTGCGCACGGCAGTCCGCAAGCATCTGCAGACCGCCGTGCGCTCCATTATAAACATAGGGGCCGCGGTCTGCATGCAGATGCTTGCAGATGCATCTGCAAAACGCTGCAGATGCATCTGCAAGTCTGAAGGCAGCCTTAAAGCATAATGTCAAGCATCAGATGGAGTGGTTATAAAGCATGCTGCCACTGGAATCCAGAACTGTGAAAATGTGTTCTGTGAAGTTATGAATTAATTACACTTCTCTATCAGGCAGCCAGTTGGATAAGTCTGGAATTGGTCAATACTAAAGGTACCGTCACACGTGGCAATATTGCTTGCAATTTCACTGGCAATTTGCTGTTTGCAGTGAAATCATGGACACATTGTTCCATTTGTACACGGCAACAAAACAATGTGTCCATGATTTCACTGCAACAATAATCAACGCGTTAGAACAATATTGCCGCGTGTGACAGTACCTTTAGAGAATGATAATTTCCCATGGTCCTTTGCCAACTGTAAAGTTTAGTGGATGGGGTGTAATACTATGGAGCAGTTTTTTAGCATTGGCCTAGGCCCCTTTGTGAAATCTTATTGCTTCAAAATGGCAAGTCTTTTTGGACAATTGTACACATTAAACTTTGTGGGAACAGTTTGGAGAATGCCCTTTCTTTGTTCCATCATGATGGTTCTAAAGTGCTCCAACTCCATAAAGGTATGGTTGGCTGAGTTTTGGGTTGGAGAACAAGACTGCCTGCACAGGGCCCTAACCTCATCCTTATCAAACACCTTTGGAATAAACAATAATGGAGATAGCGAGCTATAGCCACTTGTAGAACATCACTGTCTGACCTCATAGATAACCTAGTGAATGAAATTAAGGTATGCAGACTGTATTTATGTACTGGTGCACACATTAATTCACCCATTTAATGTCTAACTTCAAGATGTAGATTGCCAATTTTTGCCTCTAAAAATCAGATTATGGGGTTCCAATTCATCACTTTGAGAATGAGATGCTGCCATTTTTTTTCACCTGCTTCATGTCTTCTTATTTTCTTGAACACCTTAATCCTCTGTAGAAAAGTCCTGATGTTTTCGGCAATGAGAAACTTACGGTTAATTTTATTTTTATTGAGTTTTGAAAAGCAAAATAAAAATATACATACATTCAGTTGTCAAATTGGTAAGAAATAAAACAAATCAAAACAAAGTGATGCTATTGTCCTTGAAATAAACAGTCATAATCCGGTGGCACCATTCTGGTGACTGTTTACCTGAGTCACAGTTAACAATTCAAAATAGGCAAATAACAATTATACAATTATATAGCTCTTCTTTGGGTGGAGAAATAATCTAGTCTCTAGGAGACTCTGATCTCACCCCGAAATCAAAATTCCTTTGCTAATTCCACTAGGATTACCCAGTGTTTAAAGTATAACCCCATTAACCTAGTTACCATAAGGCTCCTACAGGCTCTACCAATGCCTGGGATATCAATAGGGGAAGCTGTTACCCAGAAGGCTTCTCGTATCTATAAACAATTAGTTATTAGCACTGTTCGGAGTACGCCGAAATCCAGGGGTGCTGGGTGCCGAGAAAGAATACGTGAACTGATAAAGAGTGGGTATATCAGAATATAGAGAGAAGGGAAAAGAAAGATGAGGAAGGGTAATCAAGAAGAGGAACAGAACAGGGGCTAGAGGGGCCATGTAATGAGAAAGGTAAGGGAAGGGGGGAGGGTACATGTTACTCAGTCTCTCCGTCCACCAGGGGTCGTGTCTATATGTCTGTATCATCCAGGATATTCCTGAAGTCCGCAGACTCCTGGAAAATAATCCAATCGAACCAGTTCCTCGAGAATTTGTCACGAGATCCCGATGCGTCCGCTGAAAGCTCCTCCATTCGAAAAATGGCCATCAATTTCCTGGACCAGTCAAGCAAGGATGGAACCCGGGTCGATTTCCAGAACCTCGGGATCACAGCCCGTGCGGCCGAGACACAAAAGCGAAGAATATCTTTCTTTTGGAGTCCAACAGGGCCAGGAAAGATAGATAACAGAGCCGACTCTGGGCAACATTCGGTTCGTTTACCTCTTATCTGGGTGTATGCGTTAAATATGTCAGACCAGAACCGCCGGATTCCCCTGCGACTCCACTAGATGTGTACCATTGTACCTGTCTCTTCTTCGCAGCGCCAACATGTGTCAGAGGTTCCAGGGAACATGCTCCGAAGAGTTGTCGGACATAAGTACCATCTAGTAAGCAACTTGTAACTTCTTTCTTGTGCAGTACAAGCGCTAGCTAGTTTATGGGTAAATAGAAAGCATTTCCGCCAATCACCATCTGAGATGCTGTTCCCCAACTCTCTTTCCCTTGCGCGCTGAAAGTATAGAGTACCCTGATTTCTCAAGGACCCTAGCGCCTGGTATAGGGCCGATATTTTGCGTCTCGGGGAAGACTCTAATTGGAATAACTGTTCCAATTCGTTAGGTGTCGATCTCACCCTGCATGAGTGGTCAGCTGCTTACAGAAATGCTCTGTATTGGAAATATTCAAACCACTTAAGCGGCCTCGTGGGATCTTTGGATTGTAGTTCTGCCAACGAGGGTAAATCACCGTCGGACAGGGTCTGGCCCAGTCGGGTATCGTTCACGCTCTGCCAACATAAAAATCTCTGTCTACCAAATCCAGAAGAGAAAGAAGGACTGGAGAAGAGGGGGGTCAGAGGGCTAAGGCTGTCATCTGTGTGGAGAGTTCTCGTTACTGAGTGCCATATCTTTAAGGTTGTCCTAGTCATATCTGTCAGGGGCACAACGTCCGTAAGGTCTCTAGGGGAGATCCAAAGCAGATGCTTCAACGGGGTCCCCAGACCCTCTTGCTCCAGGCAATGAGAAACTTTTTAAATTTCTCAGATTAAGTTCAGCAAGAGGTAGCGGTGCAGCTGAACTACTGTTTTTCCTATAAAAAAAGTGAACATTAGGCAATCCTCTGTCTGTCTGATGCTTATTTCACTCTGCTTTTGCCACAGTTTGCTTAACCTCTTATATGCTGTTTTTATTGTGAACATTTCATAACTATGGGCAATGAGGTTACAACACTCAGAGCTGCTAATGGTCAAAATGGGAAACCCTTCATCTATTGCTTTAGCCTTTGGCCATAGTTCCTGCTTGATAGGTGTGTTCTGTTTATTTTACAAACCTGTCAGTCCCTAATCTGTGGCTCTGTAGTTATTGATAAATGAAGACTTTCAGCATGGTCTGTTTCTCAAGCCATACAGGAAGCAGGTTTTTCTTTCTTTCTTGTGCTGTGAAATGGTTGTTTTATTGAACGTAAAAAATAAAGGGGGCCCTCTGATATTACTTTACTTTGTATTTCTTAGGAGACAAGATCTAGGTTTAGATTAGGTGTAAATTCTAAACATTAGATAGTGTAAGAGTGCAGATATAACATTAAATACTCCTTTCAGCTATTATATTTTCACTTCATTCAGGGTGGTGCTCTTCTTGGAGGGGTGAATGCATTACACACCGCTTTCCCAGAAAATCCAGTGGAGCAGTACCAAATGCAGTGTGAGCTCCTCTTGGATAGGCTTGCTCTACACAACATATTACGAGAAGAACTGCAAAGGCTGGAGTGGTAAGTAACCATGTCTGTGTGGTGTCACATGATGAACACACAACTTGTGCTATGGTATTGTTATCAGTGATGGCATCGAATCATTTTAATGTCAGTACACTGGAGCAAGCTCTAGTTGAATAGGTGATAGTGGTCACATTGAGATTAGAAAGGTGCCACCCACACAACATGCAAGGTACATAAAATGCAGATTGCAAAACAACCACATGTGCCTGCATAATTATGCAATGTAGCATGATGTAGAGCAATCTTTGACTGCATAACTTGTCACTCTCAATGTTGCCAAGTGGCTTGAACCTAAGCCATGGACAATGGATCATCTGCGTAAAACACAGGGCACAATATAAAATGGGAAAGAAAAAATAGTGTCATGTTTTGGGGAGGATAATACAGTGTATTCTATAGAGGATTTATCAATAAAATATTGTATAAATACTGAAAATTATTTTATACACACAGCACACAGATGGCGTTTTTAACATGGTCGTTCCCATGCTGTAAAAAATTTAAAAAAAGACCGTTCTTACCAGTCTCCCCCTGCTTGCTTTTGGGGCCGCTCATTAAGTTTCATGTATATTGACTGCACTGAATGGCAATAGCCAATCACAGATCCCCACTCTGATGCGTCTGTGATTGGTTGTTGCACTCAGGATGCGCCCCCACAATCTGCACCATGTGTCTGTGCTTGGTTGCCATACACATTAGTTTGTGGCAACCAAACTGTCATCACAGGGTGTTAAATAAATAAATTAAATAAATAAATAAATAATGGGGAAAAATGCTTAAGGGTACCCCATATTTTTCATTTTATCTGTCTATTCTAACTTTTTACAGCATGGAAAAGACCATGTTAAAAACGTATGTTATATACACCTGCCATACGGCTGCTAGGTGAGGGGGAAAAAAAAGCACACTAGCATGTCCTACTGATGAAAAAACGCATAACACTCTGCTACACTCTCACAGAAAATTTCACCGATGCGAGAAACGCAGATGTAAGCGTACCCTAAACCTCCATTCACACTGCATTTTCTATGTGTTTTTTCTCATCAGTTTTTGTAGCCAAAACCAGGAGTGGGTGATAAATACAGAAGTGGTGACGTGTTTCTATTAGACTTTTCCTATGATTGTTCCACTCCTGGTTTTGGCTACAAAAACTGATGCAAAAAAACAGACCAAAAACGCAGTGTAAATTTAGCCTTATGCTGAAAATATTGTGAATAAATGTGACTTAAGGTACTGTTACACGCTTCAATATCATTAAGATATCACCAATGATCTCACGGGAGCGCGGTCATTAGGACATCTTATTGACATCGTTGGTGAGATGTCACACGTGTAGATATCGTGGACAACGCACCAACGATGTAGCGAGCAGCTTTTGTTCGCACAACCCAGCGAACGATACTTGTTCACTGTTGTGAATAGGCGAAGTCGGTAACGACATTATTGCGGTGTCGCACACAACAATGCAGCGGGTTGGCTGATCGAGGATCATTTGATTTGAGAACATGTTCTCAAATCTGCGATCACCAATCTAACAATTTATGGTAGTCGTATCTCGGTGTTACACGCAATGACGTCCTAACGATGTCATTTGAATGACTCCAAACCCGTGACGTTTGAGCGATATCATTCACGATCTCGTACCGTGTAACGAGGCCTTAAGGGTTTAACACAGTCTCAAATTCTTTACAAGTAAAGCTTTTATCAACTATATCCAGTCAAGTTATTTGAGGCAGTCCGACTGTTGCTTTGTAACAAACTACCAGAGAGATGTGAGCAGCTGATGTATATATCTTGGATGAGTATGGTATAGTTATAATTGTATCTGAGCTCTTTTAGCATCATATAGAGGCAGATATACTGTATATACCCTATGTACTGTAGCAAGCCAGTTAAAGGGGTTATCTGCTACTTAGACAAACACTTCCCAATCAGTATGTTTCCTGTACTCCCCACCATTGCCATTGCAGTAGTGTCTACACTGGCTCTCCTGGGGATCGAGTGTGATCCCTGCAGCCAATCAGCGGCCACTTCACTGTTCACTTCTTTGGACAAATGGAAGTGAGAACAGTCACAGCTCTGACTTCCTTTGGATGTCTGATTGATTCAAAGGAGGGGACAGTGAAGTGGCTGCTGATTGGTTTCGGGGATTGCATAACATATCAGTGTCACTCCATTTCCAGGAGAGCCAGTGTAGACAATTCTGGAATGGAATTGGCGGTGAGTAAAAGGATACATACTGATTGAGAAGGGGCTGTCGTCCTAGAGGACAACACCTTTTAATGTATAGTTTGCATTAAGGTCAAAGTCTAATTGTAAATTATGGAGAGTCAAAAATTATAAGAATCGTGGAACAGTACAATGCTAGCCATATATAGAGCACATAGCAATAAATACATATAAAATAACAAGGAATATAATTAATTTTAGAGTGAATGTATATGACCATTGTGTCTTAGTTTTTTTCTTGTGATATCCATGTGGGTATTGATTGTTTTTCTTGTCATTTCATATGTATTTATTGGAACACACTCTGTATATGACTAGCACTGTACTGTGCCAGCCATCTTTTTATTATTGTTTGTAATACCTTCTAACTTTGTATATCAATAAAGTATGTCATTTTTAGCTTTTATAGCTCGACAATTCTTCTTGTTTTTGACGTGCAATTATCTGTGATGGGGCTTTTTCCCAGGCCCAATTACATGGTCTGATTTGTTCCCCCATGGCCTTTTTTCAACTCAGACACACACCTTATGGATTTTGTATGTTTATATTATGGAGCGTATGTAGATTGTTCATCACATCTAAACACTTTCTTTTTCACATACTTTTTCTTTACAGGCAGAAGAATCAAGAGCTTGGCCATTCTGAAACAAATCTTTCCAGTTGTCTTGTAGAGGATGATGCGCATCCTCCCAGTTCACAGTCAGGCGACTCAATTGTGAAGGTTCGCTCTGAAATCGCAAATCTTTCAGCTACTCAGACTTCAACAGAAGATACAGTGGGTGATGACCAGAAATGTCTTGTTGTTTCTAATTCATTACAAAACAGAACCCTAGAAGGTAACCAACAAACCACACCGTCCATGAAGACCAGCAATGATCAGACATCCAATCTAACGGAGAACCAAACCAGCTCAGGTAGTGAGTCATGCCTTGCGTGGTATGATTCGATCTCATCAGAGCAGCAGATCTTAGCAGTGTCTCCTATTCCTAAAACTGCAGAAAGTTACACTGGCATAAAACTACAGCTTGGAATACAGCCAGGACTTGGGGAAGTCAACAATACTGATAAAGGTGTGGTACCTGCAGAAGGAAAAGAACAACCAGGGAAAGATTCCAGTCAATCAAGAGTTAATAATTTGCCAAATGACGTTATTACAGTGCATGTCTCAAAGAAATGGCAAAGGTTGAATAAAAAGTCACTGAAAAGTGCACTTGGTACAAAACAATGTGAGGAAAGTAGTGATATCTCAGAAGTGGATAATTCTGTGTCTTCTAGGCCTCTTCACAGTACACCTGCACGCGGGAAGAAAAGAAGTCTTGTTCAGGTCGATCCAGAAGAAAGTAAATCAGCTCCACCAGATCCAGAAGTGCTTGCTCGATTAGCACAACTAGCCAAGTTTACATTTAAGCAAAAAACAAAACTGACACACTGTTCTGAAAAAGAAAACGAAAATATTGATAAGGAAAGTGAGATTGGGAGTGAAGACCAGCCAAAGCCAAAAGCTGCTCCTGCAGGGAAACTTCGGAGATTACTTGTGGGATCAGATGTTGCAGAGCAGAGAGGTTCTGTTCCAATGAAAGAAGCAAAGGATTTGTCAGGGTTCACCATCATAGAAAAGGAGATTCACAATAAAGCCAGTGCCTTAAGCAATGTATTACCTCCCGCTGAATGTTCAGGTGAGGCTTCACACTGTAGAAAGGTGTCCTCTAGTACTCTGGCCAAGCTGGCCAAATTTTCTTTCACATCAGCACCTGACAACAAAGCTATTGAACCTACTGCTTCCTGCAAAGATGCCCCAAAATCTGCAGAGAGCCAGCGCTCTGCAGGTAAAAGGAAATGTTTCCAGCTGGACCCACCATATAGTAGGACTGCCATAACATGTAAATCTCTCTTTTCTACCACAGATTTGGATGATGAAACATTAGACTTTGATTGGAGTAGTGAAGTGAAATATTGAGTATAAAACATGAATGTTCTAATCTTGTCTTTAGGAAAACGTTGTATTGTCTGTACCAGATAAGTACAGCAGGTGGCAGTGTCGTCTGCCTTCTCCCCGTCCAGGATGCGTTCTCTCATTTTCTATACTTTCTTTCAGTACCTTTCAGATGGAGAAACGTTTAAAAATATATTGTGTAATAGTGTAAAAAGGACCGACAGATGCTTGATGTAACAAAGTTGTGTTTCATCATGGAGTCTGTTGACTATTGCAATAGTTTGTCAGTTTAAGAAACTTTGATCTTTTCATAACTTTGTTTCTGAGTGAAGTTCTTTATATGTAACATAGATTAAATGTTTTCACAACTGGTAAAACTCTTACCTGCTGTTATACTATACAGAACAGTCTGACCATTGGAAGCCATCATTCCTTGGCCCACGATTATATCCAGTCATGTATGGTAGTCTGGCAGTGTACTCCATTTTGCTCTTGACCTACTATTGATTGCGAATATATTTTCCGTGTAATAAAGATGATTTGGCCAGAGCTGGTATTTTCTGGACTCCTTATTTAAAAGTAATAATCTTTGACACTGCAAAGATTTTTGATTGGCCAAACGCTGTCCTGCGCAGCTCCATCTATTTTGGCAGAGCTGGGAGAAACTGGCAGGAAAAAAAACAAAGGAGAACATTCAAGAAACTCAAAACAGAGCAGCCAAATCTGATACTAAGTGCACACACAGGATGGGTGCAGCCCAGGTGCAAAATACTGATGAGATACCTGGGCTGCAACCATCTCTATAATGGAGGTTACCTGCATCCTGTGTGTGCACTTAGAATCAGATTTGGCCTCTCTGTTGCGAAACTGGCATGAAAACCCCAGAAGTCGCAAAATTTGGTGCAACTCTGAGTTTCACCAAAATTTTGTGTTTTTTCAAAGCTTTTGCAATCTTCTTTCCAGTTCATACCAAATGTAAGATTGAGGTTGAGGTCAGGGCTCTGTGCAAAAGTCATGTTCCTCCACACCAAAGTCCCCCAGCCATGTCTTTATGAATCTTGATTTCATTGACACCTGGAACAGAAAATGACCTTTCTCAAACTTCATGTCTTCACTGGAAAATAATATTTTCTACACCGAACTTACAGTAGGCAAAATTCAGTCAGTCAGGTAACATTCCCTAAATTTATAACATTCCCTAAACCCAGACTCATCCATCAGACTGCCAGACAGAGAATTGTGATTCACTCCACAGTAATCTGGATCTTCTTACCCGAACCTGTCAGACACTCACTGACCTTTGAAGCTTTCAAATGTAACCTGAACACCCATATCATCAAGAACTACAATCTGCAATAACCTTGCTGCTACCGCACTGCCATATCAGCAGCTCTAACTATCACCTATATCCATCCCTTGTAGATTGTTATCCCTCACAGGTAGTGTCCTCAATACGGTTGTACCTGTCACTTAGCCTTAGTTACACTTGTTTGTACCCTATGTATTGCTAAATGTATGCTATGTACTGTAAACTTGTATTTACAGTGTCTTGGAATTAAGGATGCTCCAAAATAAAATGAATTAGAATGTAGCCAATTGGATCAAACTTGTGAGTTGTATTTCAACAAATATGAGCTGATCGGCAGTACCCTGCTGCAGCCACTAAACAGTGTACAATGGGAATAATACGGCACTTCCTGCTTAATCAGGTGAGGAGTGCTCAGGTAGGTTCTCAATCCTTATTATGCACATAATATCATGAGGCACTCCCAAAAGTTCTGCAGTGAGTATATTATTCAAGACGGCAGTTTCAGTGTACAAAATGTGCAAAAAAAAAAGTTTGGGTCATAGGTAGACCTTCACCAGTTTCACATGCTGGATTGTGTAGACCTTAACAGCTGCGGATACCGTTGACTCGCCATACGCCGTCTTCTCCAGGCAGTCTACACACTCCAGCATGTGAAACTGAAGGTCTATATATGACCAAAACCTTTTTTCACATTTAATACAATGGAACTGATGTCTTGGAAAAAAAATAGTCACTACAGAACTTTTTTGGGAAGGCCTCACGATATTATATGTACTAAACACACATGTGCTCCCATCCATACACTGATTGTACTTGGCCTCTACGGGAGCTAGTTACAGCTTATTACAATCTCTTACCTATCTGAAGTACGTCATCGGTTTCATAATGCTGGACAAGGCCTTTAAAAGGATTGTCTCATAAAGAATATTTATCACCTATCAATAAAATGTATGTTCACTTTAAACCCGCAGTACATGAATGGGAAATATCTGATGTATACAAAACTATATTTAAGAAGGTTATCAGCACAGAATGTTAAACTTAGTGACTTGTGTCCCTAAATACATGTTGTTCTTTTATCTATGGTATTTTTAACTGCTACTGATTGAACTATCACTCACCGATAGAGACCACGAGTGATCTCAAAATTAGTAGAAGTTGAGAACCCAACTTAGTAGAAGTAGAAACCATTCAGAAGTTTAATAACTATCTAGTGATGGCCGAACCAGTCGCCGTTCGGCTTTGGCGGACTTGTCCAGACTTTTTTTTAAAGTCTGAGTTTGGGGCCGAACGTGACTGAGACTTGAGTCCAAACTTGGACTTTAAAGTTATGGGATGGGTGTGGCGCCCTGAAAAATAAAGCAAATAGTTATTCTATATCATCATCATACTTACCGGCATGCTACTTTCCTGCCGCTTCCACTTCTGGGGCCGCTCATTAACTTTCAGAATATTCACTGCAAAGGTACCCAACAACCAATCACAAATGCTGTCACATAGAATAGGCGTTTGTGATTTGCTGTTGGAGTAATCTGGAATCAGCCCATACATATATGGAAGAATGTATGTGCTGGTTTCAGGTTACTCCAGCAGCCAATCACAGACTCTCATACTCTATAACAGCGTTTGTGATAGGTTGTTGGGCCCCTCACGCATATAGTACTGTAAAAATAACTACATTTTTAAAAATTGCATATTTTTGATTCTCAGCGCAGATAAAGCGGACAGCTACGAGCTGCCACTACTGGCTGCCTGGCTTAACCTTGGTTGTCAATCAAAACACAGGGAAGCCCATTATTTATTTATTTATTTGTTTATTTATTTATTTTTAATTATCTCAATAATTAAAAAATTTGTGGGCTTCGCCCTAATCATGTTCTCCGACCAAATTAAAGTCAGGCAGCTGGGGGCTGGGATTCTCAGTGTGGTAAGGCCCAAACGTTCTGTGCTCTCTGCACTGAAAACTGCAGCCACCCCTGAAAATGGTGCATTTATCCATAGCTCTATTTTAAGGCGCTTTACCCAGCTCTTCCAGTGGCCCTGGTGACAGTGGAATGCTTAGTAATGAAGGGGTTAATGCCAGTTTTGTATTGTCAGCTGCCACTAAATCCGAAATTTATGGTAACATGCCAATATTATACCTGGCCACCTTGAATTTCTGGTAAACATTAAAGAAGAACACACAGAGAAAAAATATTGTAACAGAAATAAAACACAAGACGTTTAGACACTCTATCTTTATCCTGACAGGATTGAGTGCCACAGTTATTCTTGAATTTTAGTATGAGTTCACACCCTCGTTGTGCACCGTATCCGCCCTGAGTCCGTTTGAGCGAGTGGAAAAAAACTGATAACAGAGAACAATTTGCCGATAAAAAGATGTTTTTAACCTAGAGGCTAAAAATGAAGGTTAGGGACCCAGTCAAGCAGACACGCCTCAACGCCCAAAGTAGGCATCTGTGATTGGCTGCTGGAGTAACCTGAATCCGGCCCCTACATTCTACCATACTAAGATGTATGGGCTGATTTGAGATTACTCCAACAGCCAATCACAGATGCTCATTTTGTGTGAAAGTGTCTGTGATTGACTGTTGGATGCCTCTGCAGTGAATACCCTGGAAGTTAATGAGTGGACCCAGAAGTAGAGGCGGCGGGACGGCAGGATGTTGGTAAGTATGATGATGATGTATAATAACTATGTACTTTATTTGTCAGCCGCCGAACCTGAATCAGGACTGTAAGAAGGACTTCCCAGGGAAGTCCGTGTTCGAGATCTGTGCCTGAACACTAGGTGTTGGGTACGGACCACAAAGTTTACAGTTCGGGTTCACCCATCACTATAACTATCCCCTTAGCAATTACATAAAGTGGTTATTGTGGCTTCACTCACTTCCATATCAAGAGGTAAACAGTAGGAATGGGCGAACCCACAGATGTTCTGATTTGGCGGATTTAGTAGGACTTTTTATATTTAAAGTCTGGGTTCGGGACTGCAAATTTAGAGAAAAAGTAGTGTGTATGAATGACAGCGATCAGAAACACAACAACAAATCACAGAGTGATTATCCAAAATATTCAATTTTTATTTAGACAAAAAAAGCAGACAACGTGCAATATGCAAGGTAGACAGAGAGTAAAAACAATTAAAAATGTGGTGGGTAAAGCACCATCACACAAGAGCTGTGTGCCCAAATGCAATGTTTAAATAACACAACTATCATTCTGTTGCACAAGCATAATGCAGAAAGACAGAATAAATTATTCAATGCCCGGTGACACAAGGTGAAGGGTCAGGTACCTCTATTGGATGCAGCACTCAATAATAAGGATGAGCCTAATAGATTATTAAAACCCTAGGTGCAAACAAGGAAATAATGGAGACATCCAGAGGGGAAACCTGAAAAAGTAACATGAAGAAATCAAACATGTTAATGAGGAGCTGAGAACAGCCACCTATGAATGAAAGAGCAAGAGCAAATAGTCACCAAGCAGAATCAAGGCGTGTTAGAGCACACAGCAGCAGGACCCAGGGTTCGGGACTGGACTTGACCTGAACTTGAGCCCGAACCCAGATATTACAGTTATAAAATGGGGGCTGTAAAAGAAAGCAAAACAGTGATGAAACCAAGGATCATGTGTATGTAACACCACTTCCAGATCCTGCTCATTAACTTTCTGATTATATGCTGCACTCTGACTCCAACAGCCAATCATAGACACCCAGTTTCTGTGACAGCATCTGTGATTGTTTGCCATTGGCAATGAACCTGCTGCTGTCATAGGGAATTAAAAATTTAAATTTTAAAAAATGTGCATATGGGTTCCCTGAATTTTTGATTCTCAGCACAGATAAACCAGCTATCCCCAGCTGCCTGGGTTTTCCATGGCTGGCAATCAGAAATACAGTGGAGCCCATCATTTTTTTTTTTTTTAATTATTTAAATATTATATTTTTTTTAAAGTGTGGGCTGGTATTTTCAACCTGGTGTACCCTATAGTTATTGGGGCCCCCCATCCTACAGGATAGTAGCTTACAGAGGCCCCAGAAATTGGCACATTCATTAGAAGTGCCAATTCCTGGCGTTTTATCCAGCTCTTCACGATGCCCTGGGGCGATGATAGAATGGGTTAATGACATCTTTGTATTGACAGCTGTCATTAAGCTCAGATTGCTAATGTCAGGCCTCTATGAGACCTGCCCATTACCAATTCTATATAATGAAATCGTAAAAAAAAAAGACATAGAAAAATTATTCCCCAAGCCTGAACCAGTCCATCGTACGTCACTCAACAATCCTGGCTCTGCTACATCCAGAGCTTCCCCTCACTGTAGCTTCTGGGATCACACAGTGGGGTCACCCAAGTAAACTAACTGCCGCGGAGAAGCGGTGACATCACTTAAGGCTTTCCCACTGCCAGGACAGCTGTGCCGCCATGTCCCGCAATCTGACAGCAGGGTAATCTGAGTCCACTGACAGCAGCGGAGAAGCCTTCAGTGACGTCACCGCTTCCCCACAGCAGGCAGTGATTCCAGGTGAACCCGCTGCCGGATTGTGGGACATGGTGGCACAGCTGTCCGGTAATCCAGCAGCAGGTTCAACTGAGTTCATGGTGTGGGAAGCTACTGTTATAAACTCAGTTGAACCTGCTGCCTAATTGCCAGTCAGCTGTGCAGCCATGTCCCATAATCTGGCAACGGGGTCATCCGAGTTCACTGCCTGCAGTGGGGTGCCCTCAGTGACGTCACTGCTCCTCCACGGCTGTAAGTGTGATCCCAGAGACTGTAGCAATAGGACACTTGTTCCATCACTGCAGTCTCTGGATGTAGCAAAGCCAGGATTGTCAAGGGATATTTTTGGACCTGGGTTTTATTTTTTATAGATTAATAGTGATGGAAAAGGGTTTGTGAGTTTATTTCAAATAAAGGATTGTGTGTGTTTTTTAACTATTTGCTCACATGATTGATATTGGGCAGGTCTCATAAAAGCCTGAACATTATCAATCTGGGCTTAATGATAGCTGTCATTATTCAACGGTCATTAATCCCTTCTATTACCCCGATGCCACCAGGACATCTTGAAGAGTCAGATAAAGCGCCAGGAATTGGTGCTTCTTAAGAATGTGCTAATTTCTGGGGTGACTGTGAGCTGCTATTTTGTAGCCTAGGCCGAATAACTATTGACCTTACCATGCTGAGAATACCAGTTCCTAGCTGGCTGGTTTTACCTTGGCTGGCAATCAAAAATAGGGCAAAGGCCACGCATAAAAAAAAAAAAATATTTAAATAATTAAAAAAAAAAATAGTAATGGGCTCCTCTGTATTTTGATTGCCAGCCAAGGAAAAACTAGTCACCTGGGAGTGGCAGCCCGTAGCTGGCTACTTTATCTGCACTGAGAATCAAAAATACGGCTGAGCCCTATCGCAGATTTTTTTTAAATTTATTTTCACACCCCTATGATGGCAGATTGGTTGCCAACGGCAACCAATCACAGATGGCACAATGCTTGAGTATCTGTAATTGGCTGTTGGAGTCGGAGTATTGTGAATAATCATGCAGTTAAGGAGTGGGAAGCGAAAGTAGTATGACTAGTGATGAGCGAGTAGTGAAATATTTGTAATCGCTATAATCGTAACGAGTACTTTGTAATACTTGCGTACTCGTCCAAATAGCAAGTCCGTTGTTAGTCATTTAGTGTTGCGCTCAGCACACACACATCTGGCCATAAAACAAGCATTTCTGGGATATCTTTTTTTTTTTTTTTTTTTTTATACTTTTCACTGCATAAAACACTTTGCTGTGCCCCCCAGAGAGAGTGGAACCATTCAATCTGCTCTCACTGGGATGCTGACTCACTTTGTGTACTGAAGGGAGCTGGCAATTTGTGTAAGATCGTTCACGATGGACATATCACTCACGAGCATCAGCGTTACTCGACGAGTAACGAGGGGCTGGCTGGAGCTCTAACCGGTGGCAGATTCATGCGCCCGACTGGGCCGGGGGAGGATTGCATGTCAGCCTGACTTGAGGACCGGGGGGGGGGTGCTGTCGAGCCTGACTTGAGGACCGGGGGGTGGGGTGGGGGGGGGGGTGCTGTCAGCCTGACTTGAGGACCGGGGGGGGGGGGTGCTGTCAGCCTGACTTGAGTGAGGACCGGGGGGGGGGGGGTGCTGTCAGCCAGCCACAGCCCTTGCCTCATCCCGGACCTCCAGCGTCATGTGCTATCGCCGTGCCGGCCGACTCCCGCGGCCCGTTTCTGTAGGGGGCGGCCCGAAATGTGGACTATACCACCAGCCCAGGGGGCACCTGCCCCCTGCCACCTGGGCCAGCCCGCCCCTGCTGTTCACACTACCAGAAGTACCAATACCTGGTTTAATAGCCACATTATCACTGTGCTTGATTGTTCAGCAAACTCACCTGACCTAAACCCCATTGAGAATCTATGGAGTATTGTCAAGAGGAAGATGAGAGACACCAGATCCAACAATGCAGATGAGCTGAAGGCTACTATCAAAGCAACCTTGGCTTCTGTAACACCTCAGCAGTGCCACAGGCTGATCGCCTCCATGCCACGCCGTATTGATGCAGTAATTCATGCAAAAGGAGCTCCGACCAAGTGTTGTGCATTTACTGTACATACTTTTCAGTAGGCCACATTTATTATTTAAAAATCATTATTTCAGTTGGTCTTATATAATAATCAGATTTTCTGAGATAATGAATTTTGGGTTTTACTGGCTGTAAGCCATAATCATCAACATTAACAGAAATAAACACTTGAAATAGATTACTCTGTTTGTAATGACTGTATATAATATATGTGTTTCACTTTATGTATTGAATTACTGAAATAAATTATCTTTTTGATGATATTTTAAATGAATGAGATGCACCTGTATATAAGATTTTCTCAGCTCAGGAACATTTTATATAATATCCAATTGTGGAAATTGTTATTATACCAAGATCTATTGATTTAAAATGTATTTTGTTCGTGGGATACACCCTTTAAGAATGGGTCCACTTCTATGTGCTTGCCCCCAAGCTAAAATTTACCAGCATGCCCCTGTCTGTTAGCAATAAGCAGTTCCAAAATATTCATTGGAAGGCAGGAGCTGAAGGACAGGTTGGGCTGGTAGATAGCCAAGAAAGCCAAGTCATGCATCACCCATATTTTTTTTTTTTTTTTTTTAACCATGCATTGGTCAGCAGAGGAGAGCCCCAACATCTAATCTTCATGGGGATGACACAATTCTATATGATCCAATGCCATTCCTTGCCTGCTTGTGCTTTGTCAGCCTGCATGTTTAAATAGAAATGAAGAAAGGTCAAGACACTTGATCAACTTTACCAATTTTCTTCCATTGGATTGTGACTCGAATAGGGACGGTGTAAAGCAAAGAACACATGTTAACGTTTGTGTGTAAGTAGTGCATACAGACGTGAAAGAAAAAAATTGGCTCACAGCTGTCATTGAGTCCATAAAACTTAATTGTGTGATGCAACTTTTATGAGATTTAAGCCATGCTTTATATAAATTGAAGTTCAAAAAATGTAAATGGTAAAAAAAAACCACTTGTGTTCCTCTTGCCTTGTGCATTAGTTGATTTAGAAGTTTGCCCTTGAAGGCATGAATGAATCGTGGGCAACTCTGACCTGAGCCTAATTGAATCCCATATATCCCATTACACATTAGATATACACCAGAGGAAATGATATCTTCCCACTTGGCTGTTTTATGAAGAAGCCAGGCTTTTAGAGTGAGGTAAGCGGAGCACTGGCTGCGTTCTATTTCCTGCTAGTCTCGAAGAATACAATTAATAATGTATACAGACTGCATCATCCCTCCAGGGTCTCTACTGTTACTTCTATCACTGACCAAACTGTTTCCGCTTACTCCATAACCCTACTATTATACGAGCAATGGGTTTTATCAGCACTTGAGGGAGTTAGTAGTTTTTTCATTTGCTTGATATGCAATTCATGATACTTAGTAGCATGTAACCACATAGCATTTATTGTTTCCATACCTTGTTATGATTAATCAATGAAAAACAGTGAAGGAATGAAGCAAATTGGCTAAACTGTTTCAGAAGAGTGATTACCAGTATCAATATTTGTTATAATAAGCTCTTCATGTGAGCACTGTTTCAGAATATTGAAATCCTCTATTAATGAAAGCATTGATAGATGATATTTCACTTGTATCCAATTTGCTTGCTATCATGTTTATTTTCTTATAGAATACACAGCATAATTGGAATATTATATCCCTGACCAGATTCCTACAAAAATTAAGGATTTTTAATCCACCTTTTTTCTAGTCATCCTAAAGCTCTAGCCCATTCGAAAACCATTATTTTCCATCAAAAACTCCTATTGGAAGACAATATTGACAAGATAGTAAACATTTAACTAGGTCTGTCTGTTTTCTAGCATTTGGAAATAATTAAACACGTGTATCCAAATATCTATGGAATAATCCTCATCTTGATAAGGGATCCAAACAGTCCTATATCCAACAAAATGTACTGTAAGCTCTGGCTATGGGAATATATCTATGCATCTGCCTCTACATAGTTATCTGTAATTATATGTCCGATATAATTTTACATTTACGACAAAACATGTCAAGCATTTATGTGCAGTATATCCAGTGAATAATATATTCATGATTTGGGTTTACACAATCTGACCAGTAGCATTAAAGAATCTGTCAGCAGGTGTTTGCTATTTAATCTGAGGACAGCATTCTGCAGGGGTAAAAAACAAAAGTCAACTGTGCTTCTCTTTCCAATCTCTGTGCTATTGTTTATGTAAACTAATGTCTTTATCACCTGGTGACTACCATTACAGAACTACATTGTCACATGAAAGGCAGTCCAACACCCCCCTCTACTGTGATTAACACCTTGCTGTCAAAGTCCAATTTCTATTGAGAGCCTGGTGTGGGCAGGGTGGGGGAGCTCTCACAACTCTGCTACATGGCTAAAACTAAAGGGTATGTCACACGCGTCGATATCGCTGTCAATGTCACTCATGCGTCACGGATTTTCAGTCGCTCAAGCGACGTAAAAGTGACGCAGGAGCGACATTGAAGCGTGTGACCAAGCGATGCAACCAGCGATATGTCGCTGATCGCCGATCGCAGGTTTCACTGCCAGATGTAAAACCTGTCGCTCATCGCTCAGTAGACCTTGTGCATCGCTGCGTGTGACACTAAACTCAGCGACGTATTTTCTATTTTGACAACGTACAAGCGACTAAATAAAATCGCTCGCAAGATGGCGACATCACCGCATCGCTGGGTCATATTGACGCGTGTGACATCTTACCTGCGATAATTCCACATCGCTCAGGCGACGAATAATATGTGACGCATGAGCGATATCGCGGGCGACATTGACACGTGTGACAGGCCCTTAAATGCTTTGATTGTGTCACAATGGCTACACCCAGTAATCTAATTTAAACATTGTTGGATATAGAATCTCTTTGCCTAAATCATGCTGCTCTCAGATAAGGTAGCAAAAAGCTGCTGACAGATTCCCTTTAAAACACAGCTGATCAGGAACATCTTTGCTCCTAGAGCACTGTTGTCTATTGTTGTGTTTGTTAGATTCTATATAATGAGATACAGGAAATTGTTGCTGCTTTAGAGTCCAAATAATGATGATCCAACGCACACCAATACTTATGTACCGTATATGTACGTCACATTTTTTTAGAGTGGGTTTATTATGTCGCCCTAAGATGCAGTATTGGTTTCTGCTTCATCAGCTTTGTTGATACAAGAGCAATGTTAAAATATCCGAAGTCGAAAGTATACAAGCTTACGTGACTATAGTAATCTCAAAGTTGTATAGCTAGGTCAACATCATAATAAAGCTTAGCTTATTTCAAATGAAAAGAGAAAATGATAAAAAGGAGCTGAAGAGAAGGAAATAAAAACATTGTGTTCTGTTGAGGTTTCTTATATTGCATAGTTATATCCAAGTGAGAGAAGTGTGAATGAACTATTCACCAGCCCAGATCTTAAGACTGAATGTCAATAATCCTAGGCTATTACAGGGGAGATGTAACCATTGGCATTATCAGTACATTCACCCTTAGCATGACAGTGTTCCCATTTTAGGTTGTTTACAACTTTTATTTTACCATGTTTTTCAGCCCTGTAAGGCTGCTTTCACATAACGATTTTTTCAGTTCCGATGCTGTCCGATAAAAATCGGACAGTATCGGACCGATTTTCGGACCCCATGCAGGCCTATGGGCATCGGACCGAATCGGATGTGCACTAAATGCCATCCGATTTGGTCCGATCTGAATCTGTCCGATTTTTTTATCGGTGCAAAAATCGGAGCTTGCTCCGATTTTTGCACCGAAAATAAAATCTGACAGATTCGGATCGGACCAGATCGGATGGCATTTAGTGCACATCCGATCCGACCCGATCAATTTAGCATGGGGCCCTATGGAGCAGGGTCCGAGAAAACATGTGATGTCTCCTCGGACCGATTTTAGTGTACTGAGCATGCTCAGTACACTAAAATAGCTCCTAAAAGTAAATTAAGGGGTTAATAAAAAAAAACAAAACTATGCTCACCTGTCCACGAGGCCCACGTCGTCTCCCGGCGTCTCCGGTGTCTCCAGGTATCTTGCCGTCTGTGCTGATAAGACCTGCCGTGATGTCACAATCACATGACTGCCAGGAACCAATAGCAGGCAGTCATGTGATTGTGACATCACGAGAGGTCCTGGCTGCACTGAGACAGAACAGCAAGGCACCGGAGACGCGCGGGACCGTGCAGGAGTCGTGGACAGGTGAGAAAGGAGAGAAGAGAGGAGGACAAGGAGGAGGACAAGAGGAGGAGGACAAGAGGAGGAGGACAAGAGGAGGAGGACAAGAGGAGGAGGACAAGAGGAGGAGGACGCATAGGAGGACCGGGGGCGACACAGGGGATGAGAGGACCGGGGGCCAAGAGGTGAGACACAGCACCGGGGGCCAAGAGGGGAGACACAGGACCGGGGGCCAAGAGGGGAGACACAGGGGATAAGAGGAAAGGACCGGGGGCCAAGAGGTGAGACACAGCACCGGGGGCCAAGAGGGGAGACACAGGACCGGGGGCCAAGAGGGGAGACACAGGACCGGGGGCCAAGAGGGGAGACACAGGACCGGGGGCCAAGAGGGGAGACACAGGGGATAAGAGGAAAGGACCGGGGGCCAAGAGGGGAGGACCGGGCGATAAGAGGAGAGGACAGGGGGCCAAGAGGGGAGACACAGGGGATAAAGAAGAGGACAGGGGGAGAGACTGACAGCTCTCAGGGAGCGATCTGACAGGAGGGCGGGCATCCTATTTTATGCCGGAATCGGGTGCCTATTTGGCACCCGATTCCAGGCATTAGAAGAATCCGATGCTGTCCGATTTATATCGGACAGCATCGGATTTTACAAAAATCGTAGTGTGAAAGTAGCCTAAGGGAGCATTGTCTGTTGTAACGATAATGTACAAGCAAATCACAGGAAACATATTGCAGGAAAGTGGGGTAAATTTAAATCTCATTCCTGGAAAATAAAACATACTGAATAAATAGTCCATCAGGCAGGTAAATAAACAGTTCCCAGCTTGATCATGAGTAGATATATTGCCTTTATGGAATATTCTGCTTCAAGGAAAACCATTATATTTGTTGATTTTATCACTATATAAAGGTATCTTTATTTGGAATCTGACGTCACTTTTTGCTACCTTCTTTGAAAGCAGCTTTTATTCATGTACACTGTGCATATGCAGAAAGCTGCCAATAATTGGTGTAGGTGGTGCAATGCATAGCTTAGGAATATGGAGGACTTCATGATTGCAGGTTTACTAGTAATGTAAATCTCTTGCTGATGAAAGCTGTGATTTTATCAAAACTACAAGTGACCCAGTAAGTGTCACATAACTGGAATGAGGGTATCTGTCACCTAATCTGAGTACAGAATAAAATAGTGACAAAATCCCTTTAAAGAGGACCTATCAACCCCCTCCCCCCCACGGATGTAAATCTAAGTCCAGCACTGAATGCAGCATGTCTGCTGCATTCAGGCAAGGGGTCCCCCATGTCTCTGTGGGGCTGCTACCCTGATATATAGGTTTATAAAAATTTACAGTGAAAACGCATGAAAACGTCCCTTCTGATTCAGGCACCTCGTCCACGGGGGCATTTCACGACCCTTGCGCCTCTATGCCGCCCATGTCCTCGCTGCCTTGCTTGTTCCCTTCATGTCCTCATCACTCTGCGCATCCTTGTGGTGTTGACACAAACGCAGAGCGAGGTTGAGGTGCATACCCTGCCTCCCGATATGACGTCCTCTCATTTCCATGCCCTGCTCCATGTTGCGCTATGGAGAAGGGCGGGGAAATGAGAGGATGTCATAGCAGGAGGCAGGGCATGCACCTCAATCTCAACCTCGCTCTACGCTTGCGTCAACACCACAAGGATGCGTAGAGCGAGGAGGACATGAAGGGAATGAGCTAGGCAGCGAGGACATGGGCGGTACAGAGGCGCAGGGGCCCCATGGACAAAGTGCCTGAATCACAAGGGCCCGCCTCCATGGATTTTTACTGTAAGTTTTCATAAGCCTATATCTCAGGGTAGCAGCCCCCCAGAGCAATGGGGGACCCCTTGCCTGAATGCAGCAGACATGCTGCATTCAGTGCCGTACTTAGATTCTAAGCCATGGGGGGGGTGACAGGTCCTCTTTAATTATGCTATACTTGATAGTACAGCTTGTAAAGATAAAGATGCACCCTTATTTCTCACCAGTCTCCTACTGTTATGCCTGCTGCTAGCAATGCTAGCAACAAGGTAAAATATTATTGGTTGGGTTACAATGGGCTCACTCGGTGCTATCTGCCTGTTACGTTGTCTTTAAGGGTGAGAACAGGCTGTTAATGGAGTTGTCCACTATTAGAGAACCCCTTCTTAAAATGCTGCAATGCATCAAATAAAACACCAGACCAGCATCATTCCAGTTGGTCATGTGACATGACATAATGTCACTTAAGTGCCAGTAGACTTACCACCAACATCATTGGAATGGCACCAGTCCGGGATGTGAGTTGTTGTAGCTTCTGTACTGCATATAAAAACAATTTACGCATCACTGGTCACTTTATACGTCACATGTTCTTTGCAGATTGTGAATAAGATGCTAGCATATTACATAGTTGCATTATCCTTCCCATGAGAATGTACGGTAAAGGGTGAAGGTCACCAAGTACAACATTTTGTCCTAGTGAGAGAACTGAAGTGTATTTGTTCATCGATTTAAATGGAAATCATATAACTGCGTATGTATTTTGGGTTTCTTCAAGAATATTGGCTGATCAGTGCCTCAGCCTTATGAAAATTTAAAGGAAGTAGGGAACTGTTTGCAGTATCAATGGATATGGGATGCGTTATAATCTTTGTAATATTCTTTTTCTAACTTCTTTAGTGGATTTTTTAATATTTCAAGAAGAAAAGATGAGAGAAATAAAGAAGTACCCCTATTCTCATGGATGTCAGTAAAAATATAATATGATGTTTCTGCCTTGTGCCCACTGGCTTAGAGGAAGGATATTGCAGTGAATATGTGGCTTCAGTCATTGTTCTCTGATTCTCCATTCTAAACCTTTATGTTTGCCTCAAGCTGTAATAAAAGCAATTGCAGGCTATGAGAGCTGTCTTGTGCCTCTGGCAGGACAGATGACATGGGTTTTGTATTCACAGAAAATACAAATGTAGGCCATTCCCATTTTCAAAACCTAAATCAATGTCGACATGTATACAATGAGTAACGTATAGACAAGGGGCATCAATGTAATATTTAGTGCTACTTACCTCTATTATTGAATACCATTCATTTATGTTTAGCGGAGGCACACTCCAGTTGTGGGATCTTCCTAATTCATTAAGTGGCATGCACCTTTTAATGAATTAAGGGCATCTTCAGCGGTCCATTCATTAAGACTAGCGTACAAAATACCAGTCTTAAAGGTAGTCTGTCACCAGGTTTTGCTATGTGATCAGAGACCTTGATTCCAGTGATGTATCACTGATCGGCTTTGTGATTTTGATAAACTCAGCTGCAGCACTAGTAGTGTTCAAAATTCTGAACCCTCTATAACTCTGCCCACAGCACTGATTGCCAGCTTTATCTACACTAAGCATTGGAAGAAACCTGTTAATCAGTGGTAGGGGAAAGTTACATAGAGCAATTGACTAGGAGGCACAAAGCACCTAGACCTGCAGAGATTATCTCCTGCTGATAAAACACTTTATTGAAACAACAGCACACAACATAATAAGTTACACATCATTGGAATCAGGGTCTCAGTCCCTACATTATGCTGTTTTCAGATTACATAGTAAATGCCTGATGGCAGATCAAGTTCCTTTAGTTCAGAAATATCCTCCACACTAAAATCAATTGTAATACAATTTTATATATCCAAAAATTACTGAATTTGAAATTTGATATTTTTTTAAATATTCATTATGCGGTTCTGAAACTTGTGGTTAATTGACATTTCCTCATTTGAGGGGTTCTTTCAATGGGTAGTTGTTTTTTTTGTTTTTTGTTCCATGACATTTTTTATGTTTACAATTGTACTGTTGGGGTCAAAAATGACCGATAGCCTTTTATACTAATCTCCAGCCATTTTTTGAGTAAAGTAAAGGAGTTATAATCTCATTTTGGATTAGATTGCATCTACTACGATTTATCAATTTATCGATATCCTTTTGGTCCGTGCAGAATTACACATACATACATTTTCAAATTATGATACTGCAGATGGATTCGCTTCCAGTATAGCTATGTGCAGGGGCTGGATGGAAAGATTCAGCCCGGAGGGCAAGCACACAGCAGTGGCCCATGAGAGCAGTGACCTTCAGGGGCAGAGCAGCCTCATAAACCCACATGACAGGTGGCTGGGTGGCCCAAAAACTGCTGCTTGACCACTGGCCTGGGGGGCATGTTCCCCACCCTTCCCCCCCCACCTTCTGGGCCAGCCAGCCCCTGCTTATGTGCAAAATGTTTTTGCTGTATCTTATTTACCCTGCTGTACATATAGACATAGTTCAATTCAGTTGTCAACATTTCACATTGTAAATGAAACTATTTTTTTCTTTTCCTTGTTCTGGTTCTAATACTGTGTAATGTTGCCCTGAAAAGAGCACTAATAAATTCTGTCTGACAAATGTTTGTTTTACTATGGCCTATCTTATCCTAAAGGGTGGTGTTTTCAAGGTATCGAGGTACGCGAGTAGTTTTGAATTTGACACACGGACTCAAAGGACAAAATGTTACATGCGACAATTTTTTCACTTCATACCAATTGTGGCAGATGTTGCTGAAAAGAAAAATTACCATGCTGGGTACAGTTAGAAAAAATAAGTCGGAACTGCCGCAAGGTATCCTCAGTAAGGCTGCTTTCACACAGCGTTTTTGTGCTGTCCGAGGGGATCAGACTTTTTGCTGCTCCCCTCGGACAGCATCGGATCCAAACTGATGACTGCAATCGGATGCCAAATAGGCATCCGACCCGATATTTTGCAGCATCAGCTGGATCCTGTCCCTGCTCCTCCTGTCATCTCGTCCCCTTCTCTCTCCCTCCTGTCACCTTTGTCCCCTGTGTCTCCCCTCCTTGTCCCCCTCTGTCTCCCCTCTTTGCACCCCTCTCTGTCTCCCCTGTGTCTCCCCTCTTTGTCCCCGTGTCTCCCCTGTGTCTCCCTCTTTGTCCCCCTGTGTCTCCCCTCTTTGTCCCCCTGTGTCTCCCCTGTGTCTCCCCTCTTTGTCCCCCTGTGTCTCCCCTTGTCTCCCTCTTTGTCCCCCTGGTGTCTCCCCTCTTTGTCCCCCTGTGTCTCCCCTCTTTGTCCCCCTGTGTCTCCCCTCTTTGTCCCCTTGTGTCTCCCCTGTGTCTCCCCTCTTTGTCCCCCTGTGTCTCCCCTCTTTGTCCCCCTGTGTCTCCCCTGTGTCTCCCCTCTTTGTCCCCCTGTGTCTCCCCTGTGTCTCCCCTCTTTGTCCCCCTGTGTCTCCCCTCTTTGTCCCCCTGTGTCTCCCCTCTTTGTCCCCCTGTGTCTCCCCTCTTTGTCCCCTTGTGTCTCCCCTGTGTCTCCCCTCTGTCTCCCCCCTCTTTGCTCCCCTGTTTGCAGACCTTAAAAAATAAAAAAAACTTCATTCTCACCTCTCCGCGACACCCGCGCTGCTTCCAGCTTCTTCTGATCAACAGGACCTGGCGTGATGTCACAGTCACATGACCGGTTACCGCGGTAACCGGCCATGTGACTCAACTGTGACGTCAGGCCAGGTCCTAGAGGCACAGAGCGCAGGAGGCATCGCTGGATCGTGGAGAGGTGAGAATGAAGTTTTTTTTATTTTTAACCCTTTATTTTCAGGAGATGTCACTTCTGCAATGTATGAATATACATTGCAGAAGTGATATTAGATGGCACAGAGCGGTGTTAGTGTACTGAGCATGCTCAGTACACTAACATCGGGTCCGAGGAACGCTCAGCTGTTTCCTCGGATCCTCGCTCCATAGGCCCCATGTTATTTGGCGCGGATCAGGTCGGATCCAATTCGGTCCGATCTGACCCGCTGTGCCAAAAATCGCAGCAGGCTGCGATTTTGGGCACAGCAAAAAAACGGCCAGGATCGCATCCGACAAAAATCGGATGCCAATAAGGCCAAATCCGATGTGATCCGTGCCCATAGGATAACATGGGGCCAAAATCGGATCCGTGGCTGTCAGTTTACAACGGACAGCCATGGATCACAAAAAAACGCTGTGTGAAAGCACCCTAAGAGAGACATTCATAGTTCTATGTTTTATTTTACCGAGCATACAACAGTAGTTTCTTACGCTCCCAAAAAAACAAAACAGGTCATTCTGATGAGCACAATACGCCATGATAGTGCAATCAGTAATCGAGACGACAGAAAGCCGGACATGATTTTACATTACAATGCCATATAAGGGGCAGTTAATTCTCTAGATCAAATCATAGGCACCTACACCTGTAAACGTAAAACAAATCTGTGGCCAATGGTTGTTTTTTACAACATTCTTGATGTGTCGTCATACAATGCATTTGTGTTATGGCATGCAATGTGTGAAAAAAGAATGCGCGTATAGGGTCTTATCTCAATAACACACTTTCACTTAGTGATGTGGAATTGCTCACCTTTGTCAGTTGTGAAACCCACAACTGGTAGAATAGCGTACAAGCAGCTGCTGCAGGGACCGCACTCCCAACGGTAACCGTGGTCGTAATGCAGATTCTTGGACAAAGTGCCTCAGTGTCCGCGCTGCTGCTCCGAGACCAAAGAAACACAGACACGGGAATGTCTGGTTCAGCTACAGCCTTTATTTTCCGACGCGTTTCGGAGCCTCCTCCCGAGCTCTTTCCCTGAGGAGGCTCCGAAACGCGTCGGAAAATAAAGACTGTAGCTGAACCAGACATTCCCGTGTCTGTGTTTCTTTGGTCTCGGAGCAGCAGCGCGGACACTGAGGCACTTTGTCCAAGAATCTGCATGGCGTGAAATGGACCCAAGTTGGAACAAAAATAAACTATATAAAAGAAGAATTTTTATAGAGCAGTTGGGAAAATCACTTGTTAGGGTGCCTTCACACTTGCGTTTGCAAGCGCAGTGTACCAAACGCAGCCAAACGCTTGTGCACTGCGTTCCTATGTTCAACATGGGAATGCATGTGGCTGCGTTCGGTTGCATTTGCGTTCGGATGCGCACAATTTGTGCACACTCCGAGTGCACTCTGAACACAGCATGTTGCATTTTTTGTGCGGTCGCTTGTTTTATCCGCAAGCGCACAAACCATGCATTGAAGGCAATGGATCCGCTGTGTCCTCCGTATGACCGCGCAGGAGAATGCTGCGGATCTCATTGAAATCTCTACCAGTGGCCGCCGGTAATCAGCAGCGGCCACCGGGAGATCAGCTAGAGCAGCCACTGATCTCCCGCCGGTGTCAGCGCGGGAGATTTGAAGAAACAGCTGATCTGACAGCTGTTTAAATCTCCAGCGCCGACACCGAATAAGTGATGTCGGCACGGGAGATTTGAAGCAGCGATCAGCTGTTTCTTATCTCCTGCACCGATATCACCCTATTCGGTGTCGGCGCAGGAGATTTAAACAGCTGTTAGATTAGCCGTTTCTTCAAATTTCCCGCGCTGACACCGGTGGCAGAGCAGCGGCGCCTGGGAAGAGGAGATCTTCACCGCTGATCTCCTCCTCCCGGCCGCCCCCGAGACAGCTGATTAGTTTGCACTCCGGCCAGCCAATGTGAACGTATGCGGAGATTCTCCGCTGCGTTCACATCAGTATGGGCTGCGTTTGCGTCTGCATGCCATACGCATGCAGACACAAACGCAAGTGTGAAGGCACCCTTAGCCCATATATAAAAGAAAGAAAAGTAACGCCTACCGATGATTGAGTGGCAGCCATTGTCCACAGAATCCAACAGCATGCTAAAGAAAGTGAATCAATGGTTTCCACCAGCACTGCTATGATACCCAAGGCTTCCACCAGCACTGCTACGATGCCCACGGCCTCCACCAGCCTAAAACGGAAACAATGCGCCTTCTGACCAACATCAAGTAATCACAAAACAAATGTGATACGTTGCAGTTCTGCGAAGTACTTGTGCAAAAGAACCTTGAACCATATTTACCATTTTATATTAAAAAAATGAACTTTTTATTTATTTATTTTTTTTATTTTAAAAATAGATTTACATACAGTTTTATGTTATTAGTTATAGTTTACAGTTATATAAAGAATATTTTTTTTTCATTTGCAAATGTGCAATATGCATGAATTCTGCAATAAGGCCATGTAACATTTTTTTGACACAAAAAAAAAAATTAAGTTTTTGATTTAATTTTTTTTATTAGTTTATAAACAACCATGTTCACATACAGTATAATAATGCAACAGGTGTTCAAATAAAACACTTAACTTAGCTAAAAATCAAGACTGTAATAGGTCCGGTCAAAACTGAACGAACACTATAAGTGTATAGTAGACCCGAACAGAACACCAGGGTTAACCATAGGACCAGGTAAGATAAAAAAGGGGGAGGGGAATGTGACAAGGAAAAGGACTAGAAGGATGGAGAGGTAGGGCTGGTGAAAGGAAAACAGGGGAATGTTCAATATAATCCTCATGTTATAGGAATACTGCTGCTTACCCTTACTGGGAAAGGCTATGTGACAAAAGTAAATTAAAGGTGCTGCCTTAAAAGGATCTGGAGGGATATCATCAGAGACCTATAAATATCACTTGCAAAAAGCAAAGTACATAAGGTTATAAATGTCCATACATGTGGACATATGTAAAATGTATATGCCTGTAATCTTTGTTTTAAAAAAAAAAAAAAAACTACAATTCTATGAAAACTCACGGAAACTGGTTTGTGTATAAAACAGAGTGGACCATTTATATGGATGCACCTAAATAAAATGGGAATGGTTGGTGATATCAACTTCCTATTTGTGGCACATTAGTATATGGGAGGAGGAAAACTTTTCCAGATGGGTGGTGACCATGGTGGCCATTTTGAAGTCGGCCACTTTGGCTTCACCTTTATTTTTTTCAATGGGAAGAGGGTCATGTGACACATCAAACTTATTGAGAATTTCCTAAGAAACACAATGGTGCGCTTGGTTTAACATAACTTTATACTTTCATGAGTTATTTACAAGTTTATGACCACTTATAAAATGTGTTCAAAATGCTGCCCATTGTTTTGGATTGTCAATGCAACCCTCTTCTCCCACTCTTAACCCCTTCCCGACCTTTGACGTTATAGAGACTTCATGAAAGTCGGTGCGTTCCCAACCTATGTCGTCTCTATAACGTCATGGCTGCTTTGCGCTCCTGCAGCTCCGGTGACAGTGTCAGTGAAAGGTCACCGGAGCTGCAGGATCGCAAACACCTATACTTTAGCCCAGGGGGTGGCTTACCCCCATTGTGGCTAAAGTCGATCTGATTGGCAGTTGAAAATAAAACTGCCGATCAGAGCGAATCAGATGGATTCACCCCTACAGATCTGATTGGAGCTCTCCAATCAGATCTGGAGGGGCGGATCGGCGGGTGCCCTCCCCCTCCTCAGCCCCCCCTCCTGCTCCAGTAAAGTTTAAGGACCCCTGTCCCTCCAATCTGCCCCCTACTCCGGCTCTGTAACTATCCACTGGCAGACTGCAGTGCTGTTGCCGCAGGTGCAGCCCGCCGGCGGCTACATACAGAACCACCAGTCAGGATCCTCAGGCCCCCCCCAATCCCTGTGTTCTGGCTCCCCCTCACCTCTCCCGGTGGGCTGCACTCGCCGGTTAGCTTCCTGTGCTCCGTGTGGGCCCCTCCTCCTCTCCTGGGCTCCTCCTTCTCACCGGTGGATCGTGAATGAGGTAAGAATGAATGAATGCATGGATGGATGGGTGGGTGCATGCATGAGTAGGTGGATGGGTGGGTGGATGCATGTGTGGATGGGTGCATGCATGAAAGTTTGTGTGCATGGATATTGCATGCATGGATGTGTGCATGGATGGATGGATGTGTGTGGATGTGTGCGTGTGTATAGATGGATGCGTGTGTGGATGTGTGCATGGGTGGATGGATGCGTGCGTGTGTGGATGTGTACATAGATGGATGGATATGTGTGTGTGTGGGGATGCGTGCATGGATGAAAGGATGTGTGAGGATGTGTGCGTGCGTGGATGGGTGTGTGCATGGATGGATGGGTGCATGCATGGATGGGTGGATGGATGGGTGCAACAAGGGATCAAGTGTCCTCTTGTAGTCTCTGGGATCATAGTTATGCTCCACTGTATGACAGATCATTGCCATACAGTGCACCATAACTCTGATCCCAGAGACTGTAGGAAGAGGACACTTGATCCCTTGCTGCAGTCTCTGGATTGGGCAGAGGCGATCGAGCATCGTGGGACCTTCGTTGTGGACTACGTCAGATCTTTATAATAAAGATGGAGTCCGTATTTAGTTTTTTTCTTCTTCAAATAAAAAGATTTTTCTCTGTGTGGTGTATTTTTTGACTATTTACTAAAGATTCCTAATGGCCGGGTCTAACATTGGCCCGACATTATGAATCTCGGGCTTGGTGCCAGCTGGCAATAAAAAGCTGGCATTAACCCCTTTATTACCCATATTGCCACCGGCACCAGGGCAACTGGAAGAGCCTGGGTGCAGCGCCGGAAAATGGCGCTTCAATGACTGTACCATTTTCTGGGCGGCTGTGGGCTGCAATTCACAGCATGGGGGGCCCAGAATGCTTGGGCCTCTCCATGCCGAGGATTTCAGCCCCCAGCTGCCAAGTTGTACCTGGCTGGGCCAAAAATATGGCGGAGTCCCACGTCTTTTTTTTTCTCTCTAGAATTAGTTCTAGAAATAAAGAAAAAAAAAAGGCTTCGCTGTATTTTTGGTTGCCAGCCAGATACAACGAGGCAGCTGTGGGTTGGTGGCAGTCCGTAGCTGCCAAGTTGTACCTGGTGTTCTGTCCCCGCTTAAGGTGATTGAAGGTGGGCAGTAAGTTGTGGTGTGAGAAGTATTACCCTTTTATCCTTGAAGCGGAGAGGACCGGACCAAATGCAGCTTCAGATGGATGGAGTCTAGTGTGGATGCAGAGATGAATCAGCGGTGGTTTATTTGAACCGTACCAGAAGACAGTAAGATGATACAATGCAGATGGTACAAGAAGCAGTAGAGTAATTGTCTTGTAGGTGTTTACCCCTGGAGCCACTACTTTTTTGTTCCAATAATTTTTATTGAGGTTATGCAAAGCAAATACAATGACATAAACATAGACAAGAATACATAAACAAGAAAACTAAACAGCCAAGGGAAGTAGAGGGGGGGGTTTGGATGAGACAAGGACCACCAGGGACCTAAACGCAGATACCAAATACATTGTGAACAATGGCAGAAATAGCAACGTGAATAACTCCGTGAATGGCCACCGTCAAAAGTCTAAGTCTCACACAATCGGAACTGCAGACGGGTGGGTCGCCCATCGTGCCCAGTCGTCTATCACCCTGTTTTTGGTAGCATTATCTAAAGTTAGGTGGTATTCATTGTGGAATATCAAATTCAGACGATCCGTGACCTCTGCAATGGAAGGGGGGTGTCCACCCTCCATTTAGCTGTGATGCTCAACCTTGCAGCAGTTAAAACATTAGAAATCAGCGTACTGGAGTCCCTGGGAAAGAGATGGATCCCTACATGCAAGATTGCCAGCTGCGGCGACACCTGGACACGTATGCCCGTTACCGATCCCATCAAGCAGAGATGACTGCCCAAAAAAGGGCCAGTCTGGGGCAGGACCATCACATGTGGGCCAGTGTACCTCTTTCTCCACAGCCCTCCAGCATAGGCTACTTTCACATAACGATTTTTAGGGACCCGATGCTGTCCGATATAAATCGGACAGCATCGGCTCCCTTCTGATGCCTGGAATCGGATGCCAAATAGGCATCCGATTCCGGCATTAAATCGTAGCCTCCGGGCTGAAAAAAAAAAAAGTTTATGCTCACCGAGCCCCTGCCGTCTCCCGCCGTCTTCCTGCAGGCTCCCGGTGGCTCCCGCAGGCTGCAGAGGTCTTCGTCTGCAGTTCAGGACCTGCGGTGATGTCACAGTCACGTGACACCAGGTTACACCATGGTAACCCGCGGTCACATGACTGTGACATCACCGCAGGTCCTGAACAGCAGAAGAAGACCTCTGCAGACACCGGGAGCCACCAGGAGCCTGCAGGAAGACGGCGGGAGACGGCGGGGGCTCGGGGGGAGGTGAGCATAAACTTTTTGAACCCTTGCGCTCCCAGTTGAGCATTTTTACTGTAGTGAGCATGCTCAGTACAGTAAAATCAGGTCCGAGGAGTCATCAGATGTTTCCTCGGACCCTTCTCCATAGGACCCCATGTTATAGGGATCGGGTCGGATCGGATGTGCACTAAATGGCATCCGATTTGGTCCGATCCGATTCTGTCAGATTTTATTTTCGGTACGAAAATCGGAGCAGGCTCCGATTTTTGCACCGATAAAAAAATCGGACAGAATCGGATCGGACCAAATCGGATGCCATTTAGTGCACATCCGATTCGGTCCGATGCCCATAGGGCAGCATGGGGCCAAATTCGGATCCGATGCTGTCCGATTTTGATCGGACAGCATCGGATCTGAAAAATCCGTAGTGTGAAACCAGCCATAGAGGGGATCGATCCTGGGAGAAACGCGCAAGGGTCAGCGGAGGGTAATACCACCTCATATGAATTTTCTTCAGGGTTTCCAGGTGATTAACACAGCTGGAAGCTGCCTGTAAGACCCTCAGTCCCCCATACCAATCTTCCTCCGGGGCCGTGAACCCCAGGTCTTCCTCCCATCTCCTCATGTAGCTTGGTTTATTGGGGAACAAGGCCGCAGTCATATGTCTATACAAGCTTTTTGTTTAGTGGGGGAAAAAAGGAACTTTTGAAAATAGGAGACCTCAGGCGGAGGGTGGGCCCCCCACGTCCCCCCAAGAGAGCTAAAGAAATGTGAGATCTGCGCATATTGGTAGAAAAGTCCTCTCTATGCCCGGAAATCTTGCACAAAGGCTCGAAAAGGGGCTGAGACAACCCGACTCAAGGAGGTCTGCACAGTTGCGGATCCCCACCCGCGTCTAAGGACCAATGTTCAGGAAGGGGATATGAAAAGGCAAAGCCCTAATATCTATATCCTTAGGGGATAATGATATCTGCTTCCCCACCTCCTCCCTCCAGGCTCGCAAGAGTGAGACCATCGTGGGGAGCTGCAGGGACACCCTCGTAGGGGCCAAGCACTCCGCCTCCAAAAGATGGCGCAGAGAACCAGTCCCAAGGAGAGCGGACTCGAGACCCACCCAGCCCTCAGTGCCCCTCGCCATCCACCAAAGCTTGGCCTCTTGAAGCAGTGTAGCTCTGAAATACGCCGACAAATTAGGAACTCCCATTCCCCCTTGACTGTAAGGCAGATACATGATATTCCCCGATACTCTGGCTCTTCGGCCTGCCCAGATATATGCATGCACGGCTAGTTGCAAGCGCGTTAGTAGGTTGGAGGGAATAGACAGAGGCAGATTGCGAAAGAGATATAGAACTTTCGGGAGGAGGAACATTTTTAAAAGCGTGAATGGGCGCCACCCACGACAGGGCTGGCAGGGGGTGAGTGTTTGTTTCTCTGCGCAGGGAGGCCAGGAGAGCATCCACATTAACTGACACTATCCGGTGAATGTTTGTTAGGGTGATCCCGAGGTACGGAGCACCCTCCTCCCTCCAAACGAAGGGAAACTTCTGACGCAGTCTGGCAACAAGCGGGCCCGGGACACCGATGGGGAAAATCAACGATTTAGTCGCGTTTAATTTATATGATAATTTGGTGAACAGGGCCAGGGCGTCCATCACCGCCTACAGGGAGGTCTCTAAATCAGTGCAAGCTATAATAATATCATCAGTGTAGAGCCTGATTTTATGGGATATTTCACCGACGGAAAACCCAGTTATAGCCGGGTTTGATCTAATAGATTCCGCAAGCGATTCGATTATCAAGGAAAAGATAATAGGAGGCAGGGGACAACCCTGGCAGGTACCGTTAGTCAGAGAAAAGGCCGAGGAGAGAAATCCGGAGGAGAGCACTCTGGCGTTCGGGTTGGAGTACAAGGCCATAATGGCCGAGAGAACAGGGCCCCGAAACCCAAATTTCTCTAGGACAGAGGCCAGGTATCCCCAGTGCACCCTATCAAACGCCTTTTCAGCGTCAAGTGACAGGAGGGCACTGGGGACCCCAGCCCTTTCAGCCACACTAATCAAATCAATAAAGCGCCTCGTGCCATCCTTCGTCTGCCTCCCGCTCACAAAGCCCACCTGATCCACATGCAGCAGCGACGGGGTGACTCTCTGGAGTCGGCATGCCAGGAGTTTCGAGAACACCTTCACAGTTGAGCAGTGAAATCGGACGGTAGCTGCCAGGGTCGTCCGGGGGTTTCCCCTGCTTTGGAATAGTGACAATAGTCGCCGCGAGGGTGCAGGGGGAGATAGTACCCGCTCCCTGCCAGAGTTTGCACGCCCTTGTGAGGAAGGGAGCCAACAAGCGGGCGAATGTATGGCAATAATCGTTGGGGAGACCGTCCGGGCCTGGGGCAGAGTGGCGTTTAGTGGAAGAGATTACCCGTAAGATTTCAGCGCCCGTTATAGGGGAGTTCAGGTCGTCCAGTTGCTCCGGCGACAAGTGGGGAAGCCGCAAGTCGCCCAGGAACCTCTTGAAGTCCTCCGGGGCTGGGGCTGGTGCCGAAGGGTCATCTTTAATGTTATAAAGTTGAGAGTAATATTGTGTGAAAGCATCTGCGATCTCGATGGGGTTGGAGCGAAGCACACCGGAGCGGTCTTTCAAGGCCGAGATAGAGGATATAAGCTCCTTTTTCTTAATTCGCTTGGCCAGAAGGGCCCCGGCCCGATCCCCTGCGGAGTAGAAGGACAGCTTGGACCTGTGGAGGCATTTCTCATGCTGCGACAGCAGAAATGCCCGCAACTGTGTCCTAACAGCAAACAGCTGCTGACTCACTCCGAGAGAAGGGGTCGTTTTGTGGATCTCCTCCAGGTTTTGGAGGCGGGCCAAGAGTTCCTCTCTACGCCTTTCTCTTTCCCTTTTGAGATGGGAGGCCTGTTGGATAAACAGTCCTCTGACATACGCCTTATGGGCCAGCCACATCGTCTCGTCAGAGACCTCCCGTTATCATTATGGAGAAAAGAGTCAGATAGCGCATGCTCTATGTCTGTAATTATCTGCTGACGTGATAGTAGGTCTAGGTTGAGCCTCCAGGAGTAGGGTGCCTGAGGTCTGCCCACCAGGGAGAGGGACAAGGAGGTAGGAGCGTGGTCGGACCACATAATGAGTCCCACGTCTGCTTTGGTACAGACAGGCAGGGTCCCACTATCCACCAAGAAAAAATTGATACGCGAGTAGGACCTATGCCTGCTAGAGTAGAACGTATAGTCCCGCTCCCCGGCGTGCAGGTACCTCCAGATGTCATGCAGGTGTAAAGACCTGCACAGGCGACCCAATTTCCCCCTGGCAACAGCCCAACCCGCCGAGAAATCCGAGTGGCGGGACATTACAGCATTAAAATCCACAGCTATTACCAGCATACCCCTAGAATATTTCTCTACCAGTTTCATAAGAGAGCGGAAAAACTTGATCTGAGAAGCATTTGGAGCGTATAGGGTCACTAGAGTAAACAGCATATCCTACATTTTACATACGAGGATTAGAAACCTTCCAGCAGGATCTGACACAGATTCCAGAAGCTGAAAAGGAATCAATGATCTAATCAAGATCCCCACCTTCTTCCCACCGCTGTTAGCAAAGTAGGATTTGCCGTAGAGGCGGTGGTGGACTCTAAAGTTATCTTCCTTTAGCAGGTGAGTTTCTTGAACACATAGAATGTCCGCTTCGCTCCTGCAGGCTTCAGACCAGAAGAGAGAACGTTTCACAGGAGAGTTCAGACCATTCACGTTCATTGAAAATAGTTTAAGGCTCATGGTGGATTGTAGGGGGAGCCTGGATAGTCTCGAATCTCACCAGGGAAAAGTCCAGGACAGGAAGAGGGAGACCAAAGGGATCGAGACAGGGGGTATTAACAACAAAACATCCATGTAAACTGTGGAAGCAGACCGGAGTCTGCTGTGGGGGAGGCAGAGGCCCTGCGGATGAGCACCCGGGGGCCCCCATCTCGCCAGGGCAACCAACAAGATAACAGTACTCACGAAACCCAACAGGGCAGGGTGCGAACATCCCAGTCACGTACACGACTCAAGTGTCACATCATGTGTCAGCGAACAGTATCTCATTCCGGATCCATCCTCTGCTCAGCCGGGGAAGCAGGTTTCCTCTTGGCCTGGGGATCAATGGGACCAGCAAGACCCCAGGATTTTAGAGCTTTATCCAGCAGCTTGGGGGAGGTGAAGATATGGCAATCCCCCCTGTACGTAAATCGGACTCGCGCTGGAGTGCCCCAGTTGTACGGGATCCCCGCAGCCCGCAGACTCCTGCACATAGGACCGAATTCCTTCCGTTTCGCTAGAGTGCCCATAGAGAGGTCAGGGTAGGCTGAGATGTTGGTTAAGGCGCCGGGCAGCTCTGGATTCCCTCGCAGGGCAAACATGAGATCTTCTCTGAGTCTTACCGAGGGCAGGCACGCCAGGACATCTTTCGGCAGCGCAGGGTTCACATGGGATGTTTTGTAGATCCTGTGTATGCGATCTGGTTTCACCAGAGCAGGAGCAGTGCCAGGGAGGACATGCAGAATGAGGCTGGAGAGGAGATCAGGCAGTGCAGAATCAGCCACATCCTCAGGAATCCCCCTCAGCTTAACGTTAGCCCTCCTGCTCCTGTCCTCCATCTCCCAGAGTTTAGCCTGCTGAGCCTCAAACTTCCTCTCCATAGAATCGAAGCTGTCAGCCAGGGAGTTGTGGGCTGAGGCAAACTGAGACATCTTCTTTTCCAGATGGCCAGTACGCTCCCCGAGGTCTGCTACCTCCTTCTTAATATCTCCTAGTATATATTGGAGATCTTCATGCATTGTCACCCTAAGTGAAGATAGAAGTCTCTGCATAGTTCGCTCTGTGAGTGGTGCATTTATGCCTGCTGCATGCTCCTGCTCCCCCCTCCATTAGAACATGAGGAGGGAGAGCAGGGCCTCTCCTCCAGTGCCATCTTAGCCTGAGAGGCAGGGGGGCCCCTGTTGAAATAGTCCGTGACCCTGGGGGTACCTGGCTGTGATTTCGAGCTCCGAGGCATCCTGGGGTTCCAGGGGTGTCACACCGTTCTCTGAGAACGTTTGCAGGCCGGGTGAGAAGTGCTGGGAGCCGCTGTGAGTCTGTGACCAGGGAGCCCTGAAGTTATGCAACTGCTTCCATGAAGGTCGAAGCCACGCCCGACCCCTGGAGCCATTACTGAGCTGCCGAAGCTGCTGCTGGTCAAAAGACTTTGCTTTCTGCAGCCCAATGGGATATGTGTCCTTCTCACACTGGTAGCTGGTGTAAAAATGGATGCCAGGAAGTGAAGTAGTACACAAGGCTGCAGGACACTCCCACATCCTACAAAAAATATAAAGAAAGAGCAAGGGAGTGACACAAAGCTACTGGTCAGCAGGTGGCAGCAGACAAGCATGAAACAGATAACAATGAAACAGTGGATTGAACTATAGGAAGATATTAAGGGAACAGCACACTCCCCGTCTGAAATTCACTTTGGGGATTTCACTACTAGAGTCTATAGCTAAAACAACAAAGAAAAAGCACGTTAATGCAACATTAAACATAAGTCAAGTCCATATCGAAGAAGAAGACTCAAGGTTCGAGACTTGTACTATTCATCCAGTAGGAATGCTCTCGATGGGCAACAACAGAACAAGTTTGTGGATGGGTCTTGTAAAGATCTTTGCCTCGCCTTTCCTGACGACCTTCAATTCCACCTTCCTAGCTTTGCCATCCTGGCTCGGGAGTGCTTTAGTATCTAGTTCCATAGGCCAGTCATACCTTCCTGTGGGTTGATCCTTCATGAGCACTAGGTCCCCTTCTTTGAGGTTCGGCTTGGAGTGTGGCCACTTCCTTCTCCCTTGCCAGAGTGACTATGTACTCCTTTCTCCCCCTGTTCCAGAAATAGTCCGCCAAGTATTGAACGTGTTTCCAATGCTTCTGATAGGTGTTCGCATGAGTCTTGCTGAATATCTTGTCCATAAAGGCGACGATGTGCTCTCTCATTTTGGGCTTGTTGTTCATGGTACACTGAAGAGAGTTAAATCTAGACAGAACTTTTTCCCGATTGTTTGGGAGTCTTACCCTTGTAGCTTGGAAGGGTAATGGAGAAACCAAGTGGTTTGTTTTGTCTTTAGAGAACTCACAGTCCATTATTTTGATAAACTCTTTATCCTCTACTGACAGGGCTACCTTGTCATCGTCCTTAGTTGTGTGGAAGACTGATCTTCCCAAGTTATCGATACGTAGAGAAGTAATGCCAGTTGTCTGTGCGGGGCCTGGAGATATCTCTTTTCCCCCCGTAATGATGAGGACATGGCTTGACAAAGGTAGTGCGTCCATTCCTGTGCACGTAAGTCTTGAAGGAATTAATCTCTGAATGATTTGCACATACATTCCCTATGACTACCCATCCTAAGTCCAGTCTCTGGGCGTATGGTGCATAGTCGGGCCCATTACACTGTTGACGCACCTTGTGTACTCTTAGATTGTCTCTGCCAAACAGGAGCAGGACCTCTGCATTGACATCCATAGGAGGAATAGCACTGGCCAGGTGACTCAAGTGTGGTTGGTGAAGTGCGGCTTCGGGAGTAGGAATCTCGTCCTTGTGATTAGGTATTTGCTCACATTCAATAAGAGTTGGTAAGGTATTTCGGTATCTCCATCGATAGGAGAAGCAATGAATCCCCATGCTCTCCTGCCACTAGTCTCTATACGGCCTGAACAGGTATTTAAGGTGTAGGGTGCTGATGGACTTTTAATACCAAAGGCTTCAAAGAACTTGGGTCCTGCCAAAGACCGGTTGCTTTGGTCATCTATTATGGCCAGGGCCGCACCGTCCATTGGACAGTGTGAGCCCTGAGTCCAGAGCGGCGGCAGCCAGGGGGAGCGGCATCAGAGAAGGGGGCGGCACCACCAACATCAGCGGCCGGCCTCAGGAGAGACAGAAGCTTTCCCCGGCAATAGCGGTAGCGGTAAGAGATCCGCCAGCACCCCCCCCCGGACCGCAACAAGGGCTGCAGGGGCGGCGGGGCCGAGATCCGCCAGCACCCCCCGGCCTCCAATCGGCTCAGGCGGCAGGGTGGCTAGATGCACCCCTGATTATGGCATACATCTTCACTGCCTTTTCTGGAAGCCCTACTGGATAGACCTTGATTAGACATATTCAGGCACAACACTTCTCCCTTTGACTCTCACCACATACCTCAGAGCATGAGCATGAGACAGCCGCGGCGGTGTTAGACTGATTCTGGGGCTCTCCTCCGTGACTTGGAGTGAGAGCGATGACAGAGACTGCAGTCGGTGAATCTCTGGCGAACGGGGTTGGGTGCATAGCTGAGGTGTGTTCTCCGCTATTACACTCCTCACACTTGATGACAGCTTCACAGTCTTTGGCAATATGCTCCACCGAAGCGCAGCATCTGAAACATACCCCAGCTCGGTGAGAACTTTCTTGTGCTCCTGAAGGGCCTTGGACCTGAACCCTCTGCACCTGCTCTTTGAGTGAGGTTTCTTGTGAATGGGACATTCCTGATTGAAGGACTTGTCTCCCAATGATGGGGTGTACTGTGTACCGGAGGGTACCACAGGTGGTGGGACATTAGTCTTTCTTACACTCGAGTTCTCAAAGTCTCTACGTTTCTGTTTGACACCTTCATACTTCGATGATGGTGTAGTTGAATTGCAGTGTTAAGCTGTAGGAAGTCGAGGCTGGGGTCGTTCCTCATCTGGGATTGGTCGTCAATGAACCTGCAGAAATGGATGAATGGGGGAAAGGTGACGCCATGCACTCTCTTGTACCTTGTGACTGACGTTGCCCACTTCTCCTGCAGACTGAACGGTAGCTTCATCACGATTGGGCTCACTCCATGTGCTGTATCTAGATAACACAGGCCGGACAGACAAGGGTCCCTTTTTGCGAGCTCCAGCTCCATGAGCAAATCACTTAGGTCTTGAAGCTTGTGGACCTCCTTGAGGTTGATCTTTGCGACGTTCTGAAGTCTCTTGAATAGGGCCTTTTCTATTGCTTCTGCACTGCCAAAGGTGCGTTCCAGTCTTTGCCAGGCAGCAGCGAGACCTGCTCCTGCTTGTCCCACGTAAACAGTTCTAAGGTTCTTGATACGATTTGTAGAATCTGGGCCCAACCATTTGATCATGAGGTCGAGCTCCTGTTCTGCGGTGAGACTGAAGTTGGCGATTGCTGCCTTGAAGGTTGCCTTCCAAGCCCTGTAGCTCTCTGCACAATCATCAAATTTTGAAAGACTGGTGTTGATTAGCTCTCTGCTCACCATAAACCTGGCAAACCCCGACATATTGGATTCCTCACTGCTTGTTGCCACGACAACTTGTGATGCCCCTTGTACGTGTGGGTTGCCTGGCGTGAAAGGGTGAGATGTTTCCGGGTAGAATAATGTTGCGGCAGGGTTGAGCTGTGGTTTAGCCTCTGTAGATTCTGATGACTGCTGTTCAAACTGTGGAGGTAGATGGAGAAATGCTCGGTAACCAGCTTGCTGTAGTGACTTCATTTGAGAAGGCAACTCCTGGTGACTGTCATTAACTTGCTCAGGTGCTGTGGGTAGAGCTGACTTGGAGATCTCAGCATTGTTGGCTTGGACTGTGATGTAGCCTGGGGTTTACTTAGGTAACTGGTTCAGCACGTAGTCTCTGGTGCGATCAACCGGATCGTCTGTTTCCTGCGGTGGGGAGTGAACTGGATCAGGACCTTGGCTCAATGCTTGCTCGAGTAGCTTCACTTCAGCTAATGCAACTTCCTCTTCCATCCTTGAACGAAGAATCTTTATCCGAACCTCTGCTTCTCTTTCTGTGAAGGAACGTCTCACTTTGGATTATTCTGCTCTTATACGATCTTCTAGTATTGTGTCACTCAGGGTTAAGCTTCTTGAGGATGATGCTCTTGATGACCGAGAGGAGTGTCTAGATGAGGCTGTTCTGTGAGATCTAGTTTCCTGCTGGTGAGAAATACGGTATTCTGCTTCGTCTTTTACATTTCATACCTTGGCGTCTCTCTCCCTGTATACCGATTCTGCCTTGCTCAGATCTGAAGGGGCTTCGTCAATGTTGGAGCCTTTTAGAAAGGTAGTGTACCTTGTAAACAGCCTCTGGTATTTTTCTTGAGCTGTGTTCAGTCGTTTAATGGCGGCTTGTAAGTTTGCAGTGTCACCTAAAGAGGACTGAAGTCTTGACATGTGGCAAGAAACCCGTTCCCATAGTTCTTCAAGGTTGTCACATAATTCATCCTTCGTATAGTGATAGTTTTCGATAGCCTTTATTGTTGGTTTGACACAGCGTTTTTGTTGCGCAACTTGATCTGCTGGGAGCATGGATTCTGTTTCCTGCTCTTCTTAGTGGATAGTGTCGGGTTGTGTTTGTTCTGTTTCAGTAGTTGGGGACTGTGCAAGGTCTTTTTCGGCCATTTTGGTTTAAGGTGTCCTGTCTCTTTAAGAAACTAAACTTTTGAATTGGGGTCTGGAAATCGCAGTGCAGCTCCGTTAAGACAACCTAATAAGATTTCAAGGTGTTTTAGAAGAATTGTGGGGTTTTCCAGTCCGACAATCTACAGCAATGTGGCATAGGATGGAGGGAAACTTTGGGTGCATCAACTATTCCTTAATAATGCAGAGATGTAATTCAGGCCTGGTGGATGAGAGGGATCCCCTAGCACTTATCCAGGTGAGTGCTGTTGCCGGACAGATTCCACAGTGAGGTGGATTTTTAGGGAGTCTGTAGCTGGATAATGAGTTTAAGGCAAGTGTTTTTGCCTGGTTTAAAGCAGTCTTTTGACTGTTCTGTCCCCGCTTAAGGCGATTGAAGGTGGGCAGTAAGTTGTGGTGTGAGAAGTATTACCTTCTTATCCTTGAAGCGAGGCAGACAGGACCAAATGCAGCTTCGGATGGATGGAGTCAAGCGTGGACGCAGAGATGAATCAGCGGTGGTTTATTTGAACCGTACTAGAAGACAGTAAGATGATACAATGCAGATAGTACAAGAAGCAGTAGGGTAATTGTCTTGTAGGTGTTCACCCCTGGAGCCACTACTGAGCTGCTGAAGCTGCTGCTGGTCAAAAGACTTTGCTTTCTGCAGCCCAATGGGATATGTGTCCTTCTCACACTGGTAGCTGGAGTAAAAATGGATGCCAGGAAGTGAGTTAGTACACAAGGCTGCAGGACACTCCCACATTCTAGAAAAATTATAAAGAAGGAGCAAGGGAGTGACACAAAGCTACTGGTCAGCAGGAGGCAGCAGACAAGCATGAAACAGATAACAATGAAACAGTGGATTGAACTATAGGAAGGTATTAAGGGAACAGCACACCTGGCTGGACCAAAAATAAGGCGGAGCCCCACGTAATTTTTTTTCTAAAATCAGTTCTAGAAATATATATATAAAAAAAAGGCCTTCGCTGTATTTTTGGTAGCCAGCCAGGTACAACTTGGCAGCTGGGGGTCTGGAATCCTCAGCGTGGAGAGACCCAAACGTTGTGGGCCCCCCACACTGCAAATTGCAACCCACAGCCACCCCAGAAAATAGCGCATTCATTAGAGGCACGATTTTCTGGTGCTGTACCCCAACTCTTCCAGTTTACCTTGTGCTGGTGGCAAACAGGGGCTCTCCATAAGCGACATGGTGCCTGCTAACAAGTTGAATGGAAAATTAGCTCCAATTGTTAGCAAACTCTGTGTGACGTATGTAGAGCCCCTGTGTGCCTAAACATTGGAGCTCCCCCACAAGTGACACCATTTTGGAAACTAGACCCCCCAAGGAACGTATCTAGATGCATAGTGAGCACTTTGAACCCCCAAGTGCTTCACAAATGAATCCGTAAAAATGAAAAAAGAAAATATTTATGGAAAAAAAAGTACTTTTTTATTTTTATGGATCAATTTGTGAAGCACCTGGGGGTTCAATGTGCTCACCGCCCATCTAGATAAGTTTCTTGGGGGGTCTAGTTTCCAAAATGGGGTCACTTGTAGGGGAGCTCCAATGTTTAGGCACACAGGGGCTCTCCAAACTCAACATGGTGTCCTCTAACAATTTGAATGGAAATTCACCTCAAATTGTACTCAGGTACTTAGGAGAAATTGCCCAACAAATTTTAGGAACCATTTTATCCTGTTGCCCATGTGAAAATGAAAGAATTGAGGCTAAAAGAAAAATTAAAATGTGCATTTTTTTCTTCCACGTTGCTTTAGTTCCTGTGAAGCACTGAAGGGTTTACAATCTTCTTGAATGTAGTTTTGAGTAGCTTGAGGGATGCAGTTTTTGGAATGGTGTCACAGTTGTGACTCTGAATAAAGCTAGGTTATGGTGGGAATAAAAGGGTTTCAAGATGTCATAATGTGAAGTGGGGCTCTGCTGTATTTTTAGTCAGCAGCCAGGTATAGCAGGCAGGGACAGGCTGCCACCTGCATAGTTTTACCAGGCTGGTAATCAAAAATACATTTTTTTTAATTTCCTTATTAACTTTTTAAAACAAACGACATTGGGCTTCGCTATATTTTTGGTCGCAGCCAGGTACAGCAAGCCGGTATGGGCTGCCACCCACCCTCAGCTGCCCAGTTTTACTTGGCTGAAAACCAAAAATTCAGGGAAACCCCTTTTTTTTTAATTATCTCATGAAATAATTAAAAAAAAAGTGGAGCCTGTCATATTTTGGCTTCCAGCCAGGTGCAGCTTAGGTAGCTGGCAGCTGAAATCCTCAGTGCAGGGTGGCCCAAGCTTTCTGAAATCCCCTCCCCCACCTGCTGTGAATTGCAGCCCTCAGCCGTCCCAGAAAATGACGCATTCATGGAAGCGCCATTTTCTGGCGCAGTATCTGACTCTTCCAGCTGCCGTGTAGCGGTGGCAGACAGGGTAATAAGTGGTTAATAGAAGCTTTGTATTGGCAGCTGCCACTAAGCCCGAGGTTCATAATGTTGGGCCAATATTAGACACAGCCATTAGGAATCTCTAGTAAACAGTAAAGGTCACTGAGGTCATGACAGTTCAGAATCCTCTGGTCACACAGGGGCTAACTGTGATCTCATAATGATCTCCAGAGCAGGAGATCACCATGAGATCACAATTAATGGGAGATCCTGAACTGTCATGACCTCACTGGTAATGAGCTGTCATCCTCCTAGCAGAGCAGAGGTGTCTCCCTTCCGGCATTCCGGAAGTTATGTGCAGGAGCTGGAAGAGCCACTGCAGAGGGAGACAGCAGACAGGGCAGACTAACGTCGTAAGGCCATTGGGTTAAGCCCCCTTTTTGCTATTCTTCTAAAAACCTGTAAGATTTCAAATCCCTTGGAGAGTTGGACAAAGTAAAAAAAATTATAGTGAGGACCAGGCCGTTTAGAAAACAAGGGTCCCCCAATTATTATTTGGCATGTCACATGATCAACCTGTGAAAGATCATGTGATAGGTCACGGGACTAGCACACAGGGACAGATCTGTAGAGGCAAAAGAAGCACAATAGCAGCGTGCATAACTATCTAGCCCCAGTATACAGCAGGAGGCCGCACACAGCCCCCAGTATACAGCAGGATGTCACATACAGCCCCCAGTATAAAGCAGGAGGCTGCACACAATCCCCAGTATACAGCAGGAGGCCGCACACAGCCCCCAGTATACAGCAGGATATGACACACAGCGACTGGCATACGACAGAAGGCCGCATACAGCCTTCAGTATACAGCAAGAGGCCGCGCACAGCCTTCACTACATAGCAGGGGGTCACACATCAGCATCAGCACGGCTCTGTACTGCAGAAGCAATCATACACTGCAGTACTGAGGTGCTCTAAGGGAGCAAGTAAAATAAATATAAAGTGAAAAAAAGTTTTGAAAAATATGAAAAAAATATAGGTTTAAATCATCCCCCTTTTTGCCTAATTGAAAATAAAACTATTGAAAAAAAATACACATATTTGGTATTGCCTAATTCAAAAATGCCCGATCTATCAAAATTTAATAAAAAATACTGATCCGTAAACTGCATAACGGAAAAAAGTAAAAACGCCAAAATTACATGCAACAAAAACAAGAAATAAAAATATTGCATCCAAAAATAGTATAATTAAAAACATCAGCTGAAGTCACAGAAAATCAAACTATGGCCCACGTCACACACGCAGGTATTTGTGCAGATATTGTTCACAGATCTCTGGTTGCAGTGAAATCATGGACACTTTGTACCATTTTGTGGCTGTGTACAAATGAATAATGTGTCCATGATTTCACTGCAACCAGAGATCTGCGAACAATATCTGCACAATTATCTGTGTGTGTGACGTGGCCCAATCACACAGACCCAAATCTTAAAAAATTAGAACACTATGGGTCTCAGAAAATGGTGACAAAAGCACAATTCTTTTTTTTTTTTTTTTTTTTTTTTTTTTACAAACTCCTGAACTTTTTTTCCCCAGTTAGATAAAAGTGTACATATTTGGGATCTACGAACTCCTACCGACCAGGGGAATCATACTGACAGTTCAGATTTACCATATAGTAAACATGGTAAAAAAATACTCAGAAATGTATTGTGAAATTGCACATTTTTTGCACTTTCAGTTGGAATTTTTTCCCATTTTCCAGTACACTATAAAGTAAAATGAATTATATCATTCAAAAGTACAACTCGGCATGCAAAAAAACAAGCCCTCATACAGTGGGAGAAATAAGTACCGTATTTGATCCATTTCAGATTTTGAAAATTTGCCCACTGACAAAGACATGAACAGTCTATAATTTTAAGGGTAGGTTCATTTTAACAGTGAGAGATAGAATACCAAAAATAAAATCCAGAAAATCACATTGTCTAAATTATATGAATGTATTTGCATTTTGCAGAAAGAAATAAGTATTTGATCCCCCAACAATTTCAGAAAAATGTTCCTCTACATAAAATGTTGAATGACCTACCATCTACCATAGTACATAATATTATTGTCTGTGAGCACACGGTTTGCCTTGTGCTCCTCAACTGTAAGTTAAAAGCTTCCTCACATAAAGAAGATGCCATATAGCAATATGAACATAAACACGACCATAATGTCTGGGCCAAAGCTCATTTAAAATGGACTGAAACAAAATGTAAATCTGGTCTGTGGTCAGAGAAATCAAAATTTGAAATTCTTTATGGAAAAGATGTACGCCGGTCAAAATGAAGAGAAGGACCATCATGCCTTAATAGAACACCGTTCAAAACCTGCTTCTCTGAAGTTATTGGGTAGCGTTGTTGTGTATGAAATAGGTATCTTACACATATTTAAGGCACTATTAGTGCTGAACATTGTATGAAGGTTTTAGAACACCATATGGCTAAATTGTTGAAAGAATAAAATAGTGATGGCTCTTAGAAGAAGGGGAGGAAAAAATAAAAGTGAAAAATGGAAAATTGCCCCTGGTGAAGCGGTTAAAAACTTCTGAATGTTTTTCACCACTAGGATAACAGTAAGGCTACGTTCACACTGTGCACATTTTTTACGCGGGCGCTTTTTGACGTGTTTTGCACCCGCGCAAAAAAAGCGGCATAAAAAATGCAGTGCATTCACACACCGCGTGTCACGCTTGGGAGGTGAGGGAATCAGGGAACTTGATGGTGTGATGGGCAAAGGGGGTCAGGAGAGCCTAATCTGACCCTGGTGCTGTGGTTCCTGGGTTTCCCTGATCTCGGAGGTACCGCTGATGGTGATGAGTTCCGAGCCGCCACCCTGTACCCTAAACTCTTGAATAGCCCTAGGCTGAGGGCCCCTACCTCCACCCACGGGTCAGGGATCACCGCTTTTCCCACAGCAATAGAACTCCAGGAGAGGCTTCAGCACAACAGCAAGACTTTTTCTCAGCTCAATGACCAAGAGCCAACTAACTCTATAAACGTCGTCTGACAGAGGAGAGAGAAAGCTATTTAAAACCAGGGGGAGGGGATTCCAGGTGAGTCACACTTCAACCACTCAACCAGCAGCTGAACATAATAGTGAATGCAGCTCTGGAGCACAACACAGGTGTCAGGACCTTCACACCAATCCCTCATGCAGCCCTTAAAGGAAAACAACACATACAGCAGCATCCAGCGATGTCAGCGCAAACTAAGCGCGTGATAGTACCGTACCCCTTCTTCTAAGAGAGGCCTCTGGACTCGACTACAGACACATCTGAAATAAGTCCACATCCCCTGAGTGACGAGATATGAAAGACATTATGGGTGGCCAAACCTGGAGGTAGGACAAGTCGGTACAGCACAGGATTGCAAATGGCCAATATCCGAAAAGGTCCTACAACCCCGCAACTCGAAGCCCCAGTTGCACGCTTCCTCCTGACGTGCCTGGACAACACCCATACATACTCTTTCACACCCAGGTCTGGACCTGTACGTTTATTTCTACACATGCGGGCACAGACAGAGGGTATAGTCTCAGGTAGGCAGGTACCAGGCGCGTATCTCCGGACTGCAGGACTACCTCCCTCGGGACGCACAGTAGAAGCAACCACCCTCCTCCTGCCCCTCTTCCGAGGATGACGCCCAGAGGCACTAGAAGTCGGGAGCATGTCGGGCACTCCACTGCCACCCCCAGGCAAACTCCTAACCTCCAGGAGTGAAGGTGGCATAGCCATCACCAGCACAGCGGAGATGGAAGTACCCCGGCAAGAGCCCTCACAGGCAGTACCCCAGCGAACCACCTCCCGGGCCCGGAGGTCAATTACCGGGTTGTGTTTTCTCAGCCAAAGGAGACCAAAGACAATGGGGGTTGGTAAATTCTCCAAAATGTAACAAAAGAGGAACTCCTGGTGATGAGTTCCTATGCTCAGGTTCACATTATGTACCACTTGGGATATCACCTTCTGGCTGAGCGGAACTGAGTCAATTGCGGAGACAGGAATGGGTCTCGCTAAGGCGCTACAGACGAAGCCATGGGCCTGCGCAAAACGAGAATCCATAAGACCGACTCCCGCTCCGTTATCAACTAGTACGAGTATAGTCTCCGTTTTTCCATCTACCAGCACCTTGACAGACAGTGTGAACGGAGACTTCTAAAGAAAAGAGATATAAACCCTCTGGTCGTCTCCTTCCAAACGACCCGAGGGAGGCTGCGTCTTAGACTGCGTATTTGTCCCGGAGCGATGTGGACAAACTTTGATAAAAGGATCAGCTTGTCCACAATAAAAACAAACTCCGCCCACTTGATGACCTGTAACTACAGGGGAGTTAACACAAGGGCCTACTGCCCCCAACTGCATAGGTTCATTGCGTGGAGCCTCTTCAACAGAAATAGCCACAGGGGACAAAGTTGGTCTCGGTCTCTCCCTCAGACGTCTGTCTACCCTGATGGCTAGGGACATCGCAGCCTCCAATGACTCAGGTGCGGCGTACTGAACCAGGGTGTCTTGCAGTCTGGCTGACAAACCCAAGCACAACTGATTCCTGAGGGCTGGGCCGTTCCACTGGGTGTCAGTCGCCCATCTCCGAAACTCTGAGCAGTACTCCTCCACTGCTCGTGACCCCTGCTTGAGTTTACGGAGATTTGACTCAGCAAGAGTCACCCTATCTGGTTCACTGTACACCTGAACCAGAGCAGCAAAAAAACCCATCCACCGACCGCAGTGATGGTGAGTCGGTCGGGAGGGAGGAGGTCCAGGTCTGGGGATCTCCCTTAAGAAGGGAGATTATAATCCCCACCCGCTGTTCCTCGCTCCTAAATGAACAGGGCCAAAGCATGAAATAAAGTTTACAGGCCTCTTTCAACACCAAGAATTTATCTCTTCCCCAGAAAACCTATCTGGAGGGGATATCTTGGGTTTTGGTATGGCCTGGGCGTGAGCAGAGGCCAGATACCCCACAACCTGCTGCAGCTGCTGCACCACCTGTGTCCGCAGACCAGTGACCTCAGCTGAGATGGTTTGCATCAGTTGCGAGAAGGCATCTGCAGAGCGTGTTTGAGACATATTGGCTCAGAGAAAAAAAAAACAGTAGTGGGCCGTTTATAATGTCACGCTTGGGAGGTGAGGGAATCAGGTAACTTGATGGTGTGATGGGCAAAGGGGGTCAGGAGAGCCTAATCTGACCTTGATGCTGGGGTCCCTAGCTTTCCCTGATCTCAGAGGTACCTCTGATGGTGAGGAGTTCTGAGCCACCACCCTGTACCCTAAACTCCTGATTAGCCCTAGACCGAGGGCCCCTACCTCCACCCATGGGTCAGGGATCACAGCTTCTCCCACGGTAATAGAACTTCAGGAAAGGCTTCAGCACAGCAGCAAGACTTCTTCTCAGCTCAATGACCAAGAGCCAACTAACTCTATAAACGGCATCTGACAGAGGAGAGGGAAAGCTATTTAAAGCCAGGGGGAGGGGATTCCAGGTGAATCATCCTTCAACCACTCAACCAGCAGCTGAACATAATAGTGAATGCAGCTTCGGAGCACAACACGGAGTCAGGACCTTCACACTAATCCCTCATGCAGCCCTTAAAGGAAAAAACACATACAGAAGCATCCAGCGATGTCAATGCAAACTAAGAGCTTGACACAGCGTTTTATATGGCTCACTTCTCACCCTAAAGCGCAGGGGAGAAGTGATGCCACACGGGAGGAAGAATCCTCCCCTGTGTGACATCTGTGACAGCCCCTTTTGGGTTTCGTAGTGTATTAATACACACTGCGAAACCCAAATTAAAGTAATCCAAATGTGTTAAAAATAATAAAAATTGAATACTTACCTCTCCGCCAGGTGTTTGGGTAGCCGGGAGCTGAAAACCGCAGGTACCGACCTTCCAGGACCTATCAAGATCGGTGATTGGTCGCTCGCAGTCATGTGATATGCGCGTCATATGCACATCACATATCACATGACCGCGAGAGGCCAATCACAGATCTTCCAATGCCCTGCAAGGTCGGTACCTGTGGTTGTGTCGGCTCCCAGCTCCCAGAACACCCGGCGGAGAGATAAATATCAATTTTTATTATTTTTAACACATTTGGATTACTTTAATTTGGGTTTCGCAGTGTATATTAATACACTGCGAAATCCAAAAGGGGCTGTCACAGTTGTCACACAGGGGAGGAGTCTTCCTCCCCTGTGTGACATCACATCCTGCAGCAGTGGCATATTCCTGCTGGAATTGTGCATTGTCTGAACGGCGATGCGTAATTCCAGCGTGGATAATGGGCTCCTATACGAGAAAGCACAGGTGCGTAAAGAATTGACATGTTGATTCTTTTTATGCCCGCACTTTCTCCCATAAAAGCGCTGCATATATTTACGCACTGTCTAAACGGCAAAAGTGAATTTACATTTACTTTGACGGCAGACGTGGATGCACTTGCGCTTTTTTGAAAGGTGCGCGCAAAAAAGCACATATTGTGAACGTAGACTAAAGTATACATGTTTGGTATCGATGAACTCGTACCAACTTGAGGCATTATACTAACACACCAATTTTACCATATAGTTAACATGATGAATAAAACCCAAAAAACTGCATGACAGCTGGGCATCAACACGGTTCTGTACAGCACAAGTGATTAGTGTCATAGTAAAAAATATGAATGTTTAAAAAAATTGAATTTCTCCCCTTTTGCCCCATTAAAAATGAAACCATTAAAAAAAAAAACACATATTTGATATCGCCATGCTCTGAAATCTTCCATCTATCAAAATATAAAATAAATTAATCTAATCGTTAAAGGGCGTAGCAAGAAAATATCAAAATAATTACTTTTTTTTTTTGCCTCAACATTGCAATAACAGGCGATCAAAGTACCACATCAAATATGTATAATTAGAAATGTCAGCTCAAGAGTACAACTCGTCCTGCAAAAAACAAGCCCTCATATGACTATATTACCAGAAAAATAAAAAAAAAGTTATGGCTCTTGGAAAAAGGGGAGGGAAAAAGGAAAATCGGTAACTCGCCCAGGGGTGAGGGGGGTTAATGTGTATCACAATATAGAGATCATAAGAAGACATGACATTCAGAACTCAACACTGTGAATCACCCAAGTTGGACATAGTCCAAACATGCTCTGTTTTTATGAAGTCAAAAATATTTCACATTACGTCCCAATACGTTTTGGCACAAACGTCTTCATATAAAGTTTTGTATCAGCTGGTACTATGTTCACTGCTCTCTCGGAATATTAAAGTACCCTTAAGCCTATCATCTTATCAAGTTACAATGTTACATACTTAGCCAGGATGAAAACAGATCTTCACCTAGTTCAACCCTCGTGTTACTTCAGAGGGAACAAGCAAAAATAGCTCCTGTGCAATCCTAGCCACAGATTTTCCACTGAGGCCGAAAAAAAGAACTTCCTTGTGAATTTAACAACCAATATACAGGCATGATGCCTTCATTCTGCAAAGGCATTATTTATCAGATAATGGGATTCTAGGATAGAGGTTGTATTAAACATACGGCAACAGTGTCATGTAAAAAATAGATGACTGAATAACATAGTTGCAGGGACATAACGATCGTGGTCACGACTCGATCCAGGGATGGAGGGGGCCCGCCAACCTAAGCGCCTACTTCAGGCTGGCTTCACACTTGCAGATGGATCTGCAGCGTTTTGCAGATGCATCTGCAAGTGTGAGCATGCTGACCGCGGCCCCTATGTTTATAATAGGGCGCACCGGGTCTGAAAGCTCTCATTCACTCCTATATGTGTACTGTCAGCAGGCGTATGCCTGCTTACAGATCACACTCTCCCGCCCGCACTGTGGACGCGAGATGTAGCGTCCATGCTGCGGGCGGGAGTGTGTGATCTGTCAGCAGGCATACGCCTGCTGACAGTACACATATAGGAGTGAATGAGAGCTTTCAGACCCGGTGCGCCCTATTATAAACATAGGGGCCGCGGTCAGCATGCTCACACTTGCAGATGCATCTGCAAAACGCTGCAGATCCATCTGCAAGTGTGAAGGCAGCCTCAGTTGGATGTGTGCCTGAAGACGTACATCCAGCCGAAATGCATGGCTACATGGAGATCCTTCGGGTCACTGCATCGCAATACTTGCCGTGAGCCAAACAGAGCCAGGCAGCTGATATCTACGTGCCAGGCATTGGAGTGGCATGGCAAGCCAATATCAGCTACCGGCCACTGCACCAGCTACACAGAATGGGACGCAGAGCGGTGTGGAGGAAGGTGAGTAGAATGTTGCTTTTGTTTTTATTTGTTTATGCGCTAAAGACATAAAGGGGAACATATATATCATGAAAGTGCTCAGGATGGAGGGCATATATACCAGGATGAGGCCTAGGATGGGAGACATATTTATCAGGATGGGGCTCAGAATGGGGAACATATATGCCAGAATTGGAGACATATACTGTATACCACGATAAGGGACATACATACCAGGATGGGACCTAGGATGGGGAACATATATAACAGGATGGGAACATATTTGCCAGGATAATGAACATACAGGTGCATCTTAATGAATTAGAATATCATCAAAAAGTTAATTTATTTCCGTAATTCAATAGATAAAGTGAAACACATATATTTTTTTAAACCAGTTGTTTTTTATTGAAACATTTTCACATATATACATAAATATATAAAAGAACAGGCATGATAACATTAACTCAATGTTAACAGGGAAGAAAAGAACAAGAAAATAAAAAGAGGAACAGGAACAAGTTCCTCGCAAATATATCAAGGAATGGGGAGGAGAAAGGGGAGGGAGGAGGGGTAAGAGAGGGAATCAGCCGGCAGCCTATGTGGAAGAATCGTGCACCTAAATAAACAGATCTTCAAACAAGTTCAACATTGGCATCAGAAACAGCGAGTAGTATATGAACAAGTCATTATTATCATCATGAGTATTGTCCCATGTTATCAGGGTGATGGCGATACTGTATTGTATCGTGACGAGAGCCAAGGATCCCACCAGTTACGGATTTTAGTGCTCTGGGGAAGGTCATGGGCAAGCATGAGCTCGTATGTGAAACACATATATTATATAGAGTCATTACACACAGAGTGATCTATTTCAAGTGTTAATTTCTGTTAATGTTGATGATTATGGCTTGAAGCAAATGAAAACCCAAAAGTTATTATCTCAGAAAATTAAAGTAGGGAGGATGAAGGGTCTGATGGCCGCTTTACACGTCCCGATATCGTCATCCAACAACGATAAAAAGTCACGTGGTTGGTGCGTTGGCGCCGATATCGTTCGTGCGTTGTATGGTGTAAATGTCCAATTCGATGCAAGAATGATATTGGGGGAGATATAAGCAGGCTCTCCAACTGCCCGATATTGGATAGACGATCTGGCAGGATCGTTCTGTGTGACAGCCCAACAACCACTTGGAGAGCAACTTCCCCTATTCACTCCCATATTAAATGGTCGCTCCCTGGGTCGCTCGTACAAGGGGCGATGTGTTGCCTTCCGATATCTCCCTGTGTGACAGCTCCTATGCGATCTTGGATTCCTGTCAAAAATGTGCGCGCTCCCGTGCCGTTGTATACAATATCAGGACGATATCGGGACGTGTAAAGCGGCCATGAGAGATAAAATATGACCTAAATAGGTATCAGAGGCTTCACCTTGTGTGGTTGTGAGAGTCACAACCACTATAAAAACATATCACGGCTGCTGCAGTCCCCAGCGTGTGGCATATAGAGTAGGGAAGATGAAGAGTTAAAAACTGCACTGCCATATTCCATGAGACATCAAAGGGTGAATATAATATTGATTTATTATTCAATATTTCAGGGCTCCCTGGCCCATTCCTCATGACAAATCAATATCATATTACCATGTTTCAGGGAGCCCAGAAATACTAATACATCAATATTATATTCACCCTTTGATGTCTCGTGGAATACACCAGCGCTAATATTAAAACTTCATCCTTCCTACTTTAATTTTCTAAAATAATGACCTCTGAGTTTTCCTTGGCTGTAAGCCATAATCATCAACATTAACAGAAATAAACACTTGAAATAGATGCCTCTGTTTGTAATGATTCTATATAATGTATGCATTTTACTTTTTGTATTGAATTACTGAAAAAAAATAATTTTTTGATGATATTCTAATTCATTTAGATGCACCTGTATGTACCTGAAAGAAGCTCAGTATTTGTAACACATATAGTTGGAAGGGGCCCAGGATGGGTGACATTAGTTCAGAATGGGGGACATTGCTACATAATGAATGGGGAAAACACATGTCTTCATAAGATTTAGAATGTTACAAGGGCCAATACATCTGACCATCATTTAGAGGTGGCATAGTTCCAACTTTTGCATCGGGGCCCATTGGACTCTAGTTATGCCACTGCATAGCTGCACTGTTTCTGAGTAATAAATGACAGGTACAAGCAGCATGGTATCATGAAGTTTAAATATTACTTGAAAAATGGATATCATCTTTTAAAAAAACATTCTGGCAGCAGTGAATGTTATAACATATAACGAACAATCAAAAAAACATTACTTACCTGTTAAACTGCTGCTCCTATGCTTTACCTTGCCGATCATTGTTTAGCTCTTTGGTGCTATAATACAAGAAAGTACATCACTGTCTGCAGTGGTCACATTATTATTCACTACATTATTGCCCACTGAAAATAAACTCGACATCCATGTTCAGATATTGTTATGGGAACCATAACTAAACCAATTTTTGATACATCTAATATATAAAGTTGAACATATGTGTATGTGTCCACTAAAGGAATCTGCACTTTCGCATTTACATGCACAAAATTTTGCACAGCCACTTCTTTTGACTCAGGGAACATCATAGAATATGTATTAAGGGAAGATTTTAACCTCGCGCTTTACAGTCATTCTCAAAAAAAAAAGTCTTAGGGCCCTTTCACATCAGCGTTTTTTTCAAATCGCGGCAGATGCGGTGAAAAAAACGCATCTGCCGCGATTACCGCATACCGGCTGCACTTGCGGCACGGTTGCGGCGCGGTTGCGGTAAACGCCATACAAGGTATAGGCAGACTTGCGGCAGGTGCGGCAAGTGCGGTTTTGGCACTTGCGGCAGGTGCGGCCGCGAAACAAAATGCTGTCAGCCGCGTTTTTTTTCGCTGCCGCACATGCCGCAAGTGCCGATGCCGCAGTTGCCGCACCTGCCGCAAGCCCGCATATACATTGTATGGGGCTTGCCGCAAGTACACCACAAGTGCAGCCGTTATGCGGTAATCGCGGAAGTTGCGTTTTTCTCACCGCAACTGCCGCGATCAGCGCCAAACCACTGATGTGAAAGGGCCCTTATTTACTTTTTGTATGTGTCAGATAATTGATAGTGTCTTGGCTGTTTTGACAGTTAGCCTGGATATTTATCAGGTGGCCTATAGCAACCAATCACAGATCAGCTTTTGATTGGTTGCTATAGGCAACAAAGGACATTTATAATATAACACAGCTTATGCATGTTTGTGAAACATTAAGGGAAGCTTGCCAAAGGCAAGGACTTCTGGAATGGGATATTTCTCGCAGTGAAGCAGCAGCCACACAAACCCCAATGCGACTAAGACCGCTCTTTCCTATTCTTTTAACAACCTGCCGCACCGAGCCCTCAGTATACAGCAGGAGCCCACACAGCCCCCAGTATACAGCAGGAGACTGCACACAGCCCCCATTATACAGCAAGATCCCACACACAACTCCCATTATGCAGAAGGAGCTCACACACAGCCCCCATATACAGCAGAAGGCCGCACACAGCCCTCAGTATATAGCAGGAGGCAACGCACAGCCCCTACTATTACAACAGGAGGCCACACACAACCCACGTATACAGCAAAGGCCCGCACACAGCCCCCAGTATATAGCAGGAGGCTACACACACACCCCAGTATACAGCAGGAGGCCACACACAGTCCCCAGTATACAGCAGGAGGCCCCACACAGCCCTCAGTATACAGGATATCTCAGGAATCTAATAGTATGAGAGCAAACATACGACTGAGACAAGGTATTTATGGGAAAAAGTCTGTGTTTAAACACACATTGCAATGTTCAAACATTAGGTGTAGCAAAATAAGCAAAGTTTATAAATCATGCAATAATAATAATCATGCAATGTCCTTAGTGAAACCAGTCGGAATAGTCTCTGAGAAACAGTTCATCCACAGTGATGCCAATAGCAGATGTGGTTAAGTACCAGTTCACACTGGGAGATACTGATTGTGGAACAGCCTATAAGTAACAGTTCACACTGTGAGATGACAATAGCAGAAGCGACTATAGTAATAATTCACGCCCATGGAGGCCTGGGTAATGTAAAGTCTGTAGTGCAGTGTAATTTAAGGAAGTTCTGAACTGCTCTGATCACTGCATCTTAAAGGGATCCTGTCACCTCCAGAACGCCTCCTAAGCTAGCAAAACACATCCCTGCAGCATCCATTCACTAATCTCACACTCCTTTTGTCTCCTAAAAGCGTCCTGTAAAAGTGCATAAAAACGTTTTAATACTCACTCATTAGTGATTATAATTAGTAGGGGCTATATTCTTTAGTCACCAAGGCGGGCTGTTTTGCAGGCTCCAGGATCCACCCTCTCTCTGTCTGTGTGCTCTGCTTGTGCAGGCTTTACCCTCCCCCCTCTCTATCACTCACAGAATGCAAATCATTAGTCCTGCCTTCAGCTCCAAATCACAGCAACACAGACAGAGAGAGGGTGGATCATTCAGGCTGCAAAACAGTACGCCCTGGTGACTAAAGAATATAGCCCCTGCTAATTAACATTGCTAATGAGTAAGTATTAAAACGTTTTTATGCACTTTCACAGGATGCTTTTAGGAGACAAAAGAAGTGTGAGATTAGTGATACTATGCTGCAGGGACATCTTTTGCTAGCTTAGGAGGCATTTTGGAGGTGACAGGATCCCTTTAAACAAACAGACACAAAAGCTGCAGTGAAGCTTTCAAAAGCTAATTGAGCTTATGTGGCTTGAGGCTGGCAGAAGCTGGAGCAGGAAGACACACAGCACAGAGCAGCTAGAAGATGGAGGATAGAAACTGGAAGCAGGTGTGGTTTGCTGGACATCAGATTGCAGAAGCTGGTAAGAATCAAACTAGAATAGCAGGAGGAGGAACAGCAACTTGAGATGCAAACAGGAGCCAGAGATCCAAGCAGAATACTCAAGAAAGTACTGGAAGATGACTGAAGCTTACAAAGGCAGGAACACATAGATAGAAAAGAGGTAGCAAACGTAGTTTTGGAACAGGGTAAACAAAGAGACATAAAGGGTAATCAGAAGATCCAGAATCCTGACAAGCAGGCCTCACTATACAGCAGGAGGCAACCCGCAGCTCCCAGTATTACAGCAGGAGATCACACACATTCTTCAATATAGAACAGGAGGCCACACACACTCCCCAATTTACAGCAGGAGGCCGCTCAGAACCTAGTATACAGCAGGAGGCCACACACAGCCCTCAATATACAGCAGGAGGCTGCACAAAGTCCCCAGTATACAGAAGGAGGTTGCACCCAGCTCGCAGTATACAGTAGGAAGCCACACACAGCCCCCAGTATACAGCAGGGGGCCACACTCAGCCCCAGTATACAGCAGGAGACCACATATATCCCTTGTATATAGCAGGATGCCACACACAGCCCCCATTATTAGAGCAGGAAGTCACATACACAATCCCCAGTATACAATAGGAGACCAGGAACAGCCTCCAGTATTACAGCAGGACGCTGCACACAGCCCCCAGTATTACAACAGGATGCCGCACATAGTCCCCATTATTAGAACAGGAGGTCTCATGTAGCCCCTGTATTAAATCAGAAGCTCACACATAGCTCCCTGTTTTAGAGCAGGAGCTCACACATAGCCCCTCTATTACACTCAAAACCTCACACAGCCCCTATATTAGAGCCTGTGCCCCACATAGCCCCTGTATTACAGAAGGAACCCACATATAGCCCCTGTATTACACTTACAGCCTGTGCATCTATGACGCCAATGCGGACTCTATAGTGGTCGCCACAGTGATGCTGCACCTACTCCACAGGTGTGGTATCACCGCTCTCAGGTGAGAGGGGTCGCAAACCTGAGACACATAAATTGCACCCAACACCATCCTAACTTCAAGCCAGGAGATGCTGGGCAGAAGAGACCCCATGATGGGCAGACCCCATCTGCTGGCTGGAGGAGAGACTAGGTAAAGGGGGTGGGACAGAAGTCAGAGGCAGAAGTGAGAGACAAGAAGAGAGAGTTGGAGAGCATCTAAGAAGGACGTGGAGAGAGGGAGTTCTAGGGGACACGAGAGTGGAGGATCCACCTATGGGGGCCCCGAATCTGGACCCGACCTGAGTCGGGCGGAGGGACTGGTTGTGAGAGGGGACCGACCCTGGACTAGTGGGAATGCTCCAAGGTTCTGCCAGGAAACCGGAGGCCCCTGCATCTGCATGAGTGGTGGCTACCTTCTGTGATTAATCTGCAGGACAGTGGCTAGAACTAGGGTCAGGGGACGTGTTGCCGTCGCCCGACAAGGCCCGCAGCCATAAGCTTGGGACCCTGTACACGAAGGTGTAGGGCAGGAGAGGAGAGTAATCCAGCGCAGGGAAAGAGAAACCTGGAAAGGCTTAAGAAGGTTGTCTCCGTGAAGCGATCCTGACCGCCTGGAGCTGACATGGCCACACCCTGGAAGAGCACAGCACCCAGCTGGGTTGCCTTTGCCAGATCAGCAAGTAATGGTAAAGGAACTGCATGAACTGTGTCTGTCTTTTCCTTCAGCATCCTGCTGCCTTCTACATCGCTATGGCCCCGTCCCTGCTATTGACTCTAACATCAGCCCTGGGGCTTGGCTCCACCTGTGGGGAGCGATACCATCTTGGATGTCGTACCATCTGTCCCAGAGGCCTAAACCAGCAGTGTCGGCCATCCCTAGCCGAATACCACAGGTGGTGTCACGAAATAGACTTCTAAATTCCTTGTAAATACCCCCTTCTAAGCACGGCGAGGGACACGGAGCTAGGCCACAGCCACCGTGACCTCCCTAGGACTATTGACCGGCCCGGCTACTGAGTACCCCCCCGGCCCTAATGGCCATTGCACATCACATAGCCCATTTATTAGAACCTGTGCCCCAGATATCCCCCTTATTACAGCATGTGCCCACACATAGCCCCTGTATTACAGCCTGTACCCAAACATAGCACCTCTGTTACACCAGGAGCACAGACAAAGCACCTGTATTACACTAGGAGCCCACACACAACCCCTTTATTACACTTGCAGCCTGTGTATCTCGGCAGAGAGAAACAAGACTTTGTTAACCCATTTCTATTTTGTTATAGCCAAGAACTGTTAGTGTGGAGTCCACTGGGACGGGGTACTCGGTACCGGAATAGGTTGCTGCTGGGGATGTCACGGAGGGCCTGGTCCGGGCCGTGTCCTGGGTTCCGCAAGTAAAAGGGGGTATTTACAAGGGATGAATGTTTGTCGTGACGCCACCCACAGTGTGTGGTCAAAGTGACCACCACTGCTGCAGAACCTCCGGGGATGATGTTGGGCAGCTTAGATGGAACGGCTCTCCGTAGGTAGAGACTGGTTCCCCAGGGCAGTGGTAATTAGAGTCTATTGTGGATATAATAGATGTGATAATAAAGGGGTTGATAGTGGAGACGGGTTCAAGGAACACACACTCACGTTTCTGAAGTTTTCCAAAGCTTTACTGCAGATGTTGTAGCAGATTATTGTCCACAGAGTCTGTACTGGGGCCGGGTTGCTCCCACCTTGTCAGGGTCGTCAGCTTCCTCCTGCTGTGCTGTGTGTGACCCTGCTGCTGCTTCTAGCTGAGCTGCTGGCACTGTTTCTCTCCTCACAGGTACCCCTTGGCTAGGCAACTTGAGTCTTCCGTGTGCTTCTGACCCCACCGTGTTGCTTCACTCTGGAACAGTGTTGATCTACAACCTCCACTATCCCGGGATTTACTGTGTTGTGTGTGTCAGTCACAGTTTCGGATCCGGTTTCTGTTCTGTGCGCTCCTCCAGGGCGAGTGGTGATGGCACTCAGTCTCCCAGATGTGTTCCTTTGTCTTCAGTTCTCCTTCCCTCAGACCCTGGATAGGCCTGGAATCAGTGAGCGGAGTGTAGAGAAGCCTGACGCAGCTCCTTTACACTACAGTCTCCCTCAGTTCTCCCAGGAACTGGACTCTTCACAGTACTGCTACACCTGGTGACTCACCCCTCCACTGCAGAGCAGCACACAGCAGACTAAAGGAAAGAAAACTCAGTTTAATTACAGCAGCAGCAGCACTCATGGACCTGAAAGCAGTTAAAACATGGCAGGTACCCTTTAGAGTTAGTCGAATGACCCGGGAAGTTTGACTGTGTACGTGATTCCAACCCTATGAGATGTTTCTGGCTCACCCTCCCTCCGAGAGTAGCCACACCACCTTCCCCTGTTCTCTCTCTGCATGTGCCAGGTACCAGGTAGATGCAAATGTCCTTAATGCTCCTCTTCAACCTATGCGTGCACAGGACCCACTCCCCTCTCTGGTCTACATGTTGTCCACTGGTCTTTCTTTCGCCAGTGTAGACTTTCTCTAACCTTTCTTTCACTCTGCGTGTGTCCTACACTAACTGTAACTCCACAACAGGAGCCAAACCCCAAAGAGGGAAAACCCCTCCACTATGTAACCCCTCCACTATGTACCCCCTCTAGTGAGCAGGATAACTTTTTAACCCTTTCAGCTTGCTTTCTAAACTCTGAGTCCCCCCTACACTGTGGAGTGACCTCTAGAGTAACCAGCACCAGCTCAACACTAGTACATAAAAGACATAAATAACAGTCACACATAAATCGCATAAAAATAGTAACGATCTTCAGGGGAGAAGCAGCCGTCTCTTCTTGGCATCAGTCACTTCCTTACACATGCCGCAAAAGTCCTAGGAGCAGGCTTAGGTTATGTTTACACAGGGCTTTTTTGGTGCATTTTTTGCATGTTTTTTGTATTGGTTTTATGCAAATCCATGCTAATAAAAAGTTTTTTTCATTACCTGCAAAACCTATGAGATTCCAAAAATCTCATGGACACACTGCTTTTTTTTCCTGACTGAAATGGAACACACCTTGGATTTTGCTGCATTTTGAAAAGTAGCGGCATACCAATTCTTTCAGCGCTTTTGCTGCTTTTTTCACGATTGAATGCAATGAAGAGAAAACAAAACACAGCTGTGTTTTAGGCGGCCGTCACACGCAACGATTTCTTGCCTGATATCGTTTAAGCGATCTCCTTTTTGATCGCTTAAGCGATATCGGGCAAGAAATCGTTGCATGTAATCAAGCGATTTACGATGTGAAATCGCTTGATCGTGACATCGCTGATCTGAGCTCCGGAGCTCAGATCTAGCGATGAACGATGCCACGATCTGCTTCATCGTGGTGTATAACACCACGATGAACGATCTCCCAGCGGCAGAGCCTATGCTGGGAGATGGTAACTATGGTACACGTCGGGTAACTAAGCGACGCCCGGCGCCTAGTTACCCGATGTGTACCATAGTTACCAGCGAGATCGCGGATCCACATCGCTGGTGAGTCTGTCTGTGTGACAGCTCACCAGCGATGTGAGCGATATTGTAAGCGATCGCGCGTGCACGTGATCGCTTACAATATCGCTAGAGATATCTCAGCGTGTGACGGCCGCCTTAGCTGCATTTTTTGCTGCATTTTTGTAACAACAATAATGCAGCAAAAAAATCTGTGCCTGTACCTTTGTTCCAGTACCCATCCAGTGTGCCAGCACTGGCTGTATCCACCAGTACCTGCCGTGCCTCTCAGAACATGCCGTATCTGCCTGTACTTGCTATCCCACCACTACCAGTCCGCTTGCCAGTACCTGCCTGCTTGTCAGTGCCAGCCTGCTTATCTGTACTAGTCTGCCTAATTGCTGTAATGCCAGTCTGTTTGTACCTTGTTTCCCCGTCGTTACTGAGCATGTCTGTGCTCTTACCCTATGCCCCTTCCCCCTAACCAGCTGGGATTACCATTGTATGCTACCTATAAGGATGCTGCTCAGTTCCCTGTTCCGCTGCGTAGCCGTACATGTGTTGTGAGCTCCTGTCTAGCCCACCGGGACTATGGGGTACTCGGAACTGGGCCCTCTCGACGTCGTCTGGGGGCTGCGGGGTGTCACAGTGTTGTGACCTGGGTCCATGGTCCCAGGCGAGTCAATTAAAGGGCTGAAATAAAGTTTTTAGTAGGAGATTGTGACGCCACCCGTGGTTTGTGGCCAGCTGTAGCCACCGCTGCAGTAGGGTCTTCTGGGGATGATGGGGTTTGCAGCCAGGATGATGCGCACTCCACAGGTAGGGCTGTTCCCCAGGGCCTCCATGTAGGTGGTGAAAGGAAAGGAGATTGTCAATATTCCCAGGCAGCCTCCATCTGCCAGCTCACCGTAGCAATCAGCCCCTTTCCTGGGTGCGCAATTAAAAGTCACACACAGTTCTGAGCTTTACAGGGTTTTACTTCTCACTCAAAGTTCTTACAGCAGCTCACAGTCAATTGACTAGTGGCTCCGATCTTGGATTAGCAGCTGGGATGACTCGTCAGAAGAAATCCCCCTCTGGTTCCTCTCGGGCCTCTGCTCTTGGTCCTGCGCATAAACTACGGTCACAGGCTTTTCGTAGGGCACTCTTCTGGGAGCTTCTAGCCCTCGTCTGACTGCCTTCCGTTTGTCGTGATTGGGTCCGGGACATAAAGACCCCGCACTCTGCTGGTATTCGTGGTTGGGGCGTGAAGCTTTCCTGCCACCTTAACAGAGCTGGCACTCTGGTTCTGGCCCGGTCCCTCAGTGCCCCCGCTGACTCGGACACACCAGGGACCCCTTCTTACTTCCCTCGGTACGCAGCCTGGAACCCGGGCTTGTCATACGGTGGCACAGGCCACCGGGTCCGGGTTCTTCCCATCTGGTGTCTCAGTTAGCCAGTCTGCGGGTGTCTCTCTCTAGGTGTTCTTTCCTCCTCCCGACTAAAGACTCAACTCACTTGGTGTTTCTTGGTTTTCTTCCAGTTTCTCAACCCCTTACCGGGCTCCTTCTCTAGCTCTCCACCCTCCACTTCATCCCTCCCGCTATCCCTTGCCTGACATGAAGTAACTAGGACTAGGGATCGGGGGTTGTGTTGGGTGTTTGTGCAGAGTGACCAATTTATCAGTCCCAACTGCTATACCACTTAGTGGCGACCGGTCCAGAGGGGCAACACACTTCTCTACTGAGCTGCATGACCATCCATGTGTGCGGTCCCTGGCTGCTCTGCTGTGGAAGGTATCTGTGGGTTTCGAGGTCCTCTGCTGTGGTGCATTGCTTTCCATGTGTGTCCAGGCTTGCAGCTGCTGCCAGGAGCCCTAAGCCTCAGTTCCTTTGCTGGGTTCCTGTTTGTACCTAGGGTGTGTGCACCCACACCTCCTCCGCTTTTATTAGGTATGGTGCATGCCTTGAATTGCTGACCGCAGTCTATTGCTGGGAGTCAGTTCCTATTTAAAGTTCCATTTCCCTATTGGGAGTCGCCAGAGCTTTACATTAGGTTTGTGAATCTAGCCAGTTGTGTTGGTCCAGCCAGCTGTTCCTGGTCAGTCTGTAATTCAAGCTCCAGTTCTGCCAGTAATCAGTCCTGTGTTAGGCCGGCTTCACACCACGATTTTTGGGATCCGGGGCTGTCCGATGTAAACCAGACAACCCTGGAACCAATTTTATTCCATAGTATTCCTATGGGGCCGGATGGGACCAGATGGCAGTGCCATCCGGTTTTGTGCTGTCCGGGAGGATCAGGCACATTTTGTTTTTTTTGTCCCGGACACAAAATCAGAGCTTGCAGCATTTTTGTGTCCGGGGCAAAAATTGGACCAAATCAGATCCTCCTCGATACGACATAAAATAGGTCCAGTTCCCAGACGATGGGTGCTGAAGTGCAGCAGCAGCCGGCGCTGAACTTCAGCACCTGGGGAGCACCCGGCTGAAACTTCAGAACCGCGGCTAGCTCCCCGGTAGACGCGAATCTCAAATTTCAGCACTGGACAGCAGCAGCAGCCATGCAGTGCCGATTCCGGCAGAAAACAGGATCGGAGGGCATATTTGCCCTCCCATTCTGTTTGTCCAGGACCGTCAGGCTGTGTCCCAGTGCATCTTGCAAAACACCGGAAACAGTCTGACAGTTCAAAAAATGTGGTGTGAAGCCAGCCTTGGCTGATGTCTCTTTGTCTTTGTCTCTGGACCCGTCCTGCCTACAATAACCCTGGTACCAACCTCCCTGCCTTGTCTCTGGAATCCTTCGGTGCCTTGTACACTGAACATAAAGACTGTGAGTTTTCTGTATCCTGTGTCTTGTGAATAAACCTCTATTTCTCTTTTGAAGTTGGAGTCCGGTGTTCCTGTTGAGCTTGTACCACTCTGTGCTCATGCTACTGTGCTGTGCTTGCACCATGCAGCTTCAGTCCAGTCCTGCGGTGCCTGTGTCACTCCACTCTTGTCCATGCTCATTGTGCTTGCACTGTTCTGTTTTGCTCGCACTACCTAGCTCCAGTCCACTCCTGTGGTGCCCAAGTGATGCAGCTCCGGCTCTCTCCTGCAGTGCTTGCACCGTCTTGCTTGGGTCCTTTCCAGCCAGTGTTTAATATCCGGAGCCTGATGACCACTGCCTGGTGCCTGGGGCCATGTCTGATGTCCAGAGCCTGATGACCACTGCCTGGTGCCGTATCCGATGTCTGGAGCCTGATGACCGCTGGCTGGTGTCTGGAGATGTGTTTGAAGTCCGGAGCCTGATGATCGCTGCCTGTTGCCCTGAGCCGTTTCTGATGTCCAGAGACTGATCACCGATGTCCAGTATTCAGATGTTCTGCCATGTTTTTATGTCTTCTGCCTGAAGCTGTTTTCAAAGCCCGGTGTCCAGATGCCCTGCTTGTGTCTTGATGTTCCCTGCCTGGAGCCATGTCCGATGTCCAGAGTCCAGATGTCCTCCATCTTCTACTGTGAACCCTTTCATGTTAAGAAAACTTCATTATCTAAACCTGCAGTTGTGCAGCGTCATGAAGTCCTGATATGTAACATCTTGCCCACTTGCTCGGCTGCCTTAGACCTGATCACTGCCCTTGCCTAGTCCACGCTGGCCCTGGTCCCCCCTTGTGGTCCAGTGGGTCCACATACTAGTAGCCCCTTGGACGCATGCCCCGCATTGCCATTGGCCTGGCAGTATAAGAGCATAAGTGAGCCCCTTCGTGTCAATTGCCTGTTCCAGCTGTCCTGCCTGCATCTGAGTCGTACCTGCATTCCTGACCCCTTGGGTCACATGCCACGGTACTGGGGACTGCCCTGAAATGGCTACCTTCCAGCACATGCCTAACCACACCAACACCAACACTATTTAAGATGAGGTAGCTGCTTATATACGCCCCAACAAGGTAAGCTTGGTCCCTTGGCTCCACACCCACAGCTTAACACACTAATTTTATTGAAACAGCAACACACAATCTTGTAAGTGACGCATCACTGGAGGCTTGGTCTCAGATCTACATCACGCTGCACTCGAATTACATAGCAAAAACGTGCTGACAGATTCCCATTTTATCTTAACTCAGAGTTTTTCCCCTATTAATACGTAAAAAGCTAATAAGTAAATTTATACATTTTTAAATATTTTGCTAGATCTATTTTAAAAGTAATTTTTTCTTGGGTTAAGACATGATATAATGAAAATTGCTGTTCTATGCAGTTTTAGATAATGCCTACACTAAAGATGGTGGTTAGTATAAATGAGAGATGATGTAATGTGTTTACCAACCCTGGAAGAAGCCGAAATATGAAACTCGAGTCAGGCTGCTGATCTCTTGATAGACTACTGAGTTTTTATGATATGTTATTTTATCAATGCAATTTGTGAGTAAAACTAAATTTTGCATCTGAGCAATTTTACATTTGTCATCTGGAAAATAAGTTAAACAAGTATCAGTTCCTGGGGAAGCGGAAACTGCATATCTATATCTATTTAATGTTAAAACAAAATAGACCTGCATGAGAGCAAGTGAACAATCTTCTTCACCCTTGCCGCTCACTCACGTGCCAGTTGTCCTATGAAGAAGACGGTCCTTATCTGACTCAATTTTAAATTATATAGATCTAACCTGACACTGACCGGCTTCTTCATCAGGATCTTTCCGTGCATGTGCCATCATGGATAATGAGGGTGCCTACACTTTATTGCAGGTAGGGGAGCCAAGTTATTGAAAGAAATGTGACCTCTCAACAGGAGCTGGATGGTAATATTTGGCCTGTGCGGCAAGCCTGGAGCACTGGCCCATGAGTGGTACTTTAGGTTTGAGTCTTATGTAGCACTCAGAAAGTAATTGCAAATGTTTTACTTATAGTTTATAGCTGCAAAATCTCATTAAAATTAGCAGTCACTAAAAATTACCAATTTGCACTAGATTTCTAATTTTACATTAACATAACAGTGTAGTTTGAAGCACCCCACCATCACCATCGCATAGACCCTTGCTGTAATAACCCCCTGACAGTAGAATAATAAATCATATCCCATCCCACCACCGATTATAAGTCTATACACTTTTGCATTGATAACTCATAGTATAATAATATCCCTTTCAGGTTATACCATGCCCCCACCCTGTAGTACTCAGCCACCAATTCCCTCAAATTATAATCACATACCACCAGTTACATAATAATTCATCAAGCCCCATAACTGTCACCTACCCCCTGCAATATTCATTCACCTCCCCCTGTGATTATAATCGCACACCTCTTGCAGAATATTAGTTGAAGTGCTGTGAGACCCTTGCCACTGTTCTAACACTTACCCTCCTTTGTTTTCATATTCCACTGTGCCATCTTGTGCCTGTAACTTCTGACTGGCAATAAGTCAGAAGTTACGGTACATTACAAGCTGTTAATTCAACATTTTGAGGGCCAGAACCAAGCTCTCATCAGGGCCCTGATGAAGTGGCTAGCCAAGCCATGAAACGCGTAGGCTAAATAAAGAATATCTTAGATCTATATTCTGTTGACGGTGTGGTTTCCTGGCTAGAGCGGTAAAATAAGCCCGGCTCCTTCTCCTGTGGATTTTTCTGTTCATCCAGCGGGGCACCGGCGACGGCCATACACCTGTGAGTGCCTCATCAGTTTGTTGTGCCTCACACAACCGAAATTGGTGAGTTGGACAGATTGGGGGGACCATGACCTGTAATAGATGGTATCACCCTATGTGCGCTCCCTTGTTTTGTATATTTTTATACTAAATCATCCCAGACAGATGTCTGTCCAGCCTCTGTTTGGAGACTTCCACATTGAAGGAGAGCTCACCACATCTCGTGGAAACCTTTCCACTTATAATATAATAATAATTTATTCATTTATATAGCGCTATTAATTCCATAGCACTTTACATACATGAGTAATGCTGTCTCTCTTGGAGCTCACAATCTAAATATCCTATCAGTATGTCTTTACAATGTGGGAGGAAACCCACGCAAACACAGGGAGGACATACAAACTCCTTGCAGATGTTGTCCTTAGTGTCCTTGGTGGGAATTGAACCCAGGACTTCAAGACCCCAGTGTTGCAAAGGCTACAGTGCTAACCACTTGAGCCACCATGCTTGCCATTGATGATTCTCACTGTCAAAACATTTTTTCTAATATCTAATTGGTGTCTCTTCCCATTGCTTCTAATCTTTACTTCTGCAAATGAGAATAAAGCTGATCCCTCTACAGTGTGACATCCCTTTAGATATCTATAGACAGCTATTAAGTCTGCTCTCAGTCTTCTTTTTGGCAAGCTAAACATTCCCAAATCCTGTAACCATTCCTCATATGACAAGGTTTGCAGGCTGGAGTAGTGCTTTAAAGAGTTATACGCCAAAAAATGAAGTTAGCCCCTAACTATAGGAGTGATAATCACATGCTTATTGCTTGACATCTGACTGCTGGGGCATCCAGAACACAGTCCTCAATAGAGTATAGGTTTACATATGCAGTCTCCATTCCACACATTGTACTTAGTAATCCCATAGGCAGAGCTCAGCTGTTGTGGCGCCCTGCTCACGCAGGTAGCCGCAGACTTCCCTAATGCACAGTTGGGTTTCCACAGCAGGTACCTACTACATGCAACATCTTCCACCCCGGACCAGTAGGGGGAGCTCTACTCACCAACTTTAGGTGAGGTCCCCTATAAATACTGCTGCTGGGGGCAGAGTTAGTTAGAGTGTGCAGATGCTAGGAGAGCTGCAAAGACGTGGTGCCGCGGTTAGGCCCGAGCCCGTGACCCGGAGTGGCCCTTCTGACTTCCCGCAAGCCTAGGAGTGGGGACTGAAGGCAAGGAGCAGAGCCAAAAAGGGAGTGAGGAACTAGTGGAAGTTCACCCAGAGACGTACCAGACATCGGGGATCCGCACCTGTAGGATACTTCAAGACTACAGAAAACCCCGTCACACCATGGAGACTTCAGTCACCCGATCCCCCTGTGAGTCCAGAGAGAGGGAGCCAGACACCGCAGTGAGGCATCACAAGGCAGTGATCAGAGAGGGTAACCTGTGGAACGTGCAGGAGGAGAGAGCAAGGACCCGAGGAGAGAGGAGGCCAGTCTGGCTGCAAGCAGACAGGGCTTCAGGAACTGTAGGGAAGCAGAGGAGGCCTTATACTTGCTGTGGGGACCCACTGTGCACCTGGTCACCTGTCAGTGCCCTGGACGTCTTTACCTGATATAACACCAGTAAAAGGTAAAAGAGACTTCTGCAGTGTGTGTGCGTCATTCCTCTTCGCTCCCTGTGCCCCTTATAGACTACTCCATCACTCCCCATCCTGACCTAAGATCCCGCTCCAAGCTGCCCCTCTACATGACGCTGGGCTGGAGGACCAGCTCAACCTGTAGGGAGCTTTGCCATCTCAGGAGCACTACCATCTACCTCAGGCGGACTGTGGCGGCGCTGGTGACCCATCACCAGGTACTACAGGTGGCGTCACATGACAAACTCTTATCCCCTGTAAATACACCCTTTTTAAAGTATCACCCAGGCCACGGGCTCAGGAGCTGCCACCCTTGACATCCCAAGCATTCCACTCGAGCCTGATACCCGAGTACCCCAGGGCCTGGGTCTCGACACTGTTTTCATCAGTCCCATGCAGTGGAGCAGAGGCTAAGCATGTGCATCTTCGCTCCATTCAGGTTGGGGATGCAGATTATCACTTTCAGGATTGAGGGGGGGTCCAATGGTCAGACCACCAGATATCATAAAGTCATCTCCTGTTCTATGAAAAAGTGGATAGCTTAATTTTTTGGGAATAACCCTTTAATCACCCCATACTACGAAGTAAAAGAACACCCCACACAGGGCAGTTTCTATGTGTATGTATGGATATACAGTGTTGGCCAAAAGTATTGACACCCCTGCCATTCTGTCAGATAATACTCAGTTTCTTCCTGAAAATGATTGCAATCACAAATTCTTTGGTATTATTATCTTCATTTAATTTGTCTTCAATGAAAAAAACACAAAAAGAATTGTCCTAAAGCCAAATTGGATATAATTCTACACCAAACATAAAGAAGGGGGTGGACAAAAGTATTGGCACTGTTAGAAAAATCATGTGATGCTTCTCTAATTTATGTAATTAACAGCACCTGTAACTTACCTGTGGCACCTACAGGTGTTGGCAATAACTAAATCACACTTGCACCAGTTGACATGGATTAAAGGTGACTCAACCTCTGTCCTGTGTCCTTGTGTATACCACATTGAGCATGGAGAAAAGAAAGAAGACCAAAGAACTGTCTGAGGACTTGAGAAACCAAATTGTGAGGAAGCATGAGCAATCTCAAGTCTACAAGTCCATCTCCAAAGACCTGAATGTTCCTGTGTCTACCGTGCGCAGCGTCATCAAGAAGTTTAAAGCCCATGGCACTGTGGCTAACCTCCCTAGATGTGGACGGAAAAGAAAAATTGACAAGAGATTTCAACGCAAGATTGTGCGGATGGTGGATAAAGAACCTCGACTAATATCCAAACAAGTTCAAGCTGCCCTGCAGTCCGATGGTACTACAGTGTCAACCCGTACTATCCATTGGCGTCTGAATGAAAAGGGACTGTATGGTAGGAGACCCAGGAAGACCCCACTTCTTATCCCGAGACATAAAAAAAGCCATGCTGGAGTTTGCCAAAACCTACCTGAGAAAGCCTAAAACGTTTTGGAAGAATGTTCTCTCTTTTTGGGCAAAGGCATCAACATAGAGTTTGCAGGAGAAAAAAAGAGGCATTCAAAGAAAAGAACACGGTCCCTACAGTCAAACATGGCGGAGGTTCCCTGATGTTTTGGGGTTGATTTGCTGCCTCTGGCACTGGACTGCTTGACCATCTGCATGGCATTATGAAGTCTGAAGACTACCAACAAATTTTGCAGCATAATGTAGGGTCCAGTGTGAGAAAGCTGGGTCTCCCTCAGAGGTCATGGGTCTTCCAGCAGGACAATGACTCAAAACACACTTCAAAAAGCAATAGAAAATGGTTTGAGAGAAAGCACTGGAGACTTCTAAGGTGGCCAGCAATGAGTCCAGACCTGAATCCCATAGAACACCTGTGGAGAGATCTAAAAATGGCAGTTTGGAGAAGGCACCCTTCAAATATCAGGCACCTGGAGCAGTTTGTCAAAGAATAATCGTCTAAAATTCCAGCAGAGCATTGTAAGAAACTCATTGATGGGTACTGGAAGCGGTTGATCGCAGTTATTTTGGCTAAAGGTTGTGGAACCAAGTATTAGGCTGAGGGTGCCAATACTTTTGTCCGGACCATTTTTTGAGTTTTGTGTGAAATGATCAATGTTTTGCTTTTTGCTTCATTCTCTTTGTGTGTTTTTTCATTGAAGACAAATTAAATGAAGATAATAATACCAAAGAATTTGTGATTGCAATCATTTTCAGGAAGAAACTGGGTATTATCTGACAGAAATGCAGGGGTGTCAATACTTTTGGCTAACACTGTACATACACATTTTACCAAAATCAATTGCTATATTCCTATCCCAAAAGATTGATAGTGTTGTTGCACCACTTTACTGCATTAAATAAATTACCAGTTTAGCGCTGCCGCCAGTGTGACACAACCAGATGCACAAATCAGTGGCCAACTGACAACAGTGCTGAACAATATCATTACTGTTGTATGAATGACCAATCTCCCCTGGTGTCACAGCTATGGACAATGACATCTCCAGATGGGAAGCATAAAGGAGCACCCTGCTGCATGGCCACATCGTAAAGATTGTGACAAGATTGCAGATTTACGTCTCTCAGCCTCCTCATCCTGCAGAACAGTTCTTCAGCCCCTATAAACAGCCTCCATATACAGTACATGATCTAGTTTCTGAATACAGATTCCATATGCAGCACATGCTCATCAGCCTCTGTATAAAGCTTCCATATGTGCAGTACATGCTCCTCAGCCTTTGGATACAGCTTCCATATGCAGGTTCATGCTCCTCAGCCTTTGTATATAGCCTCCATATGCAGTACATGACCCAGCCTCTGTAAACATCCTCCATATGTAGTACATGACCTAGCCTCTGTACACAGCCTCCATATGCGGTACACGACTCAGCCTCTTAATACAGCCTCCATATGAAGTACATGACCCAGCTTCTGTAAACAGCCTCCATATGCAGTACATGAACCAGCCACTGTAAACAGCCTCCATATGCAGTGTACAACCCAGAATCTGTATATAACCTCCATATTCAGTACATGAAATCATAGCTCTAAATAGGTAAACCTGAGTATGCTGAAGATAGGCCTAGTCACAGAGAGCTAGCAACTCTAAAATCAATTGTTTATTACTCTTGATTAACAAAAAATATCCAATAAAATAAACACAATGTGTGGGTGCAGTTTTACAAATCTACCGTATATAAAATACAAGATAAAGTTGAGTGGATAACTGATCCTGCTACACCCTTCGTCTGCTTCCTACCTGACTGCAGGGGTCAGTACCCTTGAAGAAATGTGCAAGAGGTGCCCCTGCTCCACGTAGGATGGCCCTCCTAAGAGGGCTAAGTGTAAAGTCAGTAAAATTCACACGGATAACACCGCCAGTACTACTCATCCAGATGAAGGCCAGATGCTCAAAGGTAAGACAACACTCCAAATAAGTCAAAACCAAGACTAATTGTACAAAAACAAAAACCCAGAATAAGGCTGCTTTCACATCTGCGGTAAGGTGTAATTCCCGGCTGATCCGGCAGATGTCGCTGCAAGTGTAGCAAGTGTGGTATTGCCAAATCCGACAGATTCGGCACTTGCGACAAAAAAAAATAGAGAATGAACGGGGCTTGTCGGATCGCTGCCGCAAGTCGACCGTTACACGGCAGATGTGGCAATATCTGCTGGGAATTACACTTTACCGTAGATGTGAAAGCACCCTAAATAGTACAAGGACATAAACCCAGACTAAATAGTACAAAGACAAATACCGGAAGTGTTTCCCCTCAGGGGTATATGCTGTCCATCAGTCTCAGATAGAAAATACCGTATATACTCGTGTATAAGCCGACTCGTGTATAAGCCGACCCCCCTACTTTTGCCCCCAAAACCTGGGAAAACCTATTGACTCGTGTATAAGCTGAGGGTGGACCCCAGCACAGGTATACAGCCCCCAGCAGTGTGGTATATAGGCCTCCCCAGTGGTATATACAGCAGCCTCCTAGTGGTATATACAGCAGCCTCCAAGTGGTATATACAGCAGCCTCCCAGTGGTATATACAGCAGTCTGCCAGTGGTATATACAGCAGCTTTCTAGTGGTATATACAGCAGCCTCCTAGTGGTATATACAGCAGCCTCCCAGTGGTATATACAGCAGCCTCCTAGTGGTATATACAGCAGCCTCCCAGTGGTATATACAGCAGCCCCAGTCCCATCCACACACACATACATACACACACATATATACATACATACACACACACATACACACACATACACACACATACACACACATATGCACCGTTTCTTACCTTGTCCGGTGCTGTCCCCCGCTGTCATGTCCCGCTCCTCTGGCCGTCTGGTGCTGTCCCCGCTCTTCTCCTGGTCTGCGGCGCGGTTCCCGGTCCAGTTCCATGGTGATCGGTGCGGTCCCCGGCCGACTTCCTGCTTCCATCTGTAATCTCCGCCCAGGTCAGGCCCTGCACCAATGAGAGCGCAGGACCCGTGCCGTCAATCACCGCCCAGACGCGGCCAGATGACGTTGGGGCCTCTGATTGGCCCAACGTCATCAAGGCGCCGCGGATTAATGACATCGGGCCAATCAGAGGCCCCAACGTCATCTGGCCGCGTCTGGGCGGTGATTGACGGCACGGGTCCTGCGCTCTCATTGGTGCAGGGCCTGACCTGGGCGGAGATTACAGATGGAAGCAGGAAGTCGGCCGGGGACCGCACCGATCATCATGGAACTGGACCAGGAACCGCACCGCAGACCAGGAGAGGAGCGGGGACAGCACCGGACAAGGTAATGTATATTGTGCAGCGCCCCCCCTCTCCCCCCTGTCTTATTTTCAGCCCCTACCGTATTGACCCGTGTATAAGCCGAGGGGGGGACTTTTCAGCCCAATTTTTGGTCTGAAAAACTCGGCTTATACACGAGTATTTACGGTAATCATAACGATGAGCTCAATATTGTGTAGCCCTGAGGGTCCTTGAGTATTATCAATACTGCAAAACCTAGAGAATTTGATTGATATACGGTACTTCAAAAGGTATCACATGCATGATTGTGGATGCAAAAAAATACGTATGTACACAAGAAAGTTCATTGCCTACTATATACATGATTAACTAGAATGAATATCATTGTACTGTATGAACTGATACATGTCAATAGAAACTTTCATACATAATTGTTAACAGCTAAAACAAGTTTATTGGTAATTCCTTATTTTGTGTCAACCACATAAGCAACATTCATTGTAAATCTAAGTATCCATTTTTTTCTGGATGAATATCCAATCCGGTGAAGAAATTGGGAGATAGAGGTGATAGTATTTGTGGGTATCACTATATATAATTGATGAAAAATCAGAGCAACTTTATCTTTATTTTCTTAGTAAGTGTTATTACACATTAATGGAAATTGTAATTGGGTTAAGCAAATGCAGTCTGATAAATCACTTAGGATGCCACGGCTTCGGCACTTGAAAGGTTCATATATTCATTAATCAACAAGACATGATAGTCCCTGCATTATAATATCAAATTATCCTAATATAAAATCCCTGTATTAGAATTACAGAAATGAGAATTTTGACAACCTAAGTGAATTTCCAATAGAAATCAGGGCACCCTATAGATATAGTCCTTGAATAGTCGTCCAAATAAGGGGGGTAATTCTGTTGCACCTCGGGGACTGGGGTACTCGGAACCGGGACCTGTCTTCTTCAAGGGCTGTGGAGTTTTCACAGTGACGTGATCCGGCTCTGTGGTCCCAGGTGCGGCAATAATAAGGGGTAGATAAATGAAGGAAAGGGGTTAAAGTTTATAACGAATAGTTTGTGACACCACCTGTGGTTTGTGGCCAGTTCGGGCCACCACTGCCGTCCAGGCCTCTGAGGATGATGAGGGTTGGCAGCTGAGATGTTGTGCCCTCCACGGGTAGGGCTTGTTTCCCCAGGGCAGGTGTGAAAGTGAAGTGTTTGTATGCTGCGCTCAGCCTCTCAGGCAGTTTCCACTGCGGCAGGGAAATCCAATGTGCGGCTCTGCAAGCGAGCCTCTGCAGTCGCAACCCAAATAAATCTCGTACACAAGTTCTGAGTTCACCGGGTACTTTACTCCATTGCTCCACGTACACGACAACACAGTCACAGTCATTTTACAGCAGTTTACACGGTCCTGGTGACCGGTTAGCAGCTGGGACTGTTTGGTGGGGGCACCCCTTTTCTTATGCCTTTCGGGCCTCTCCGTTTTATCCCGCGCACATCCTCCAGGCCAGTGGTCGCAGGCTTCTCTCGGACGTTCCCTTGCGGGACTCCTAACCCTTTCAATTTCTGTGCCGGGGGTTGGTTTCTGGTCCCTTCACCCCGCCGGTTAATTTATGGCTGGGGCATACAGCGTCCTACCATGTCAACAGGGCCGGCTCCCTGGTGTTGGCCCAATTTCCCCGTGTCCCTACTGGTTTGGACCCACCATGGACCCCCTCTGCTCTTTCTCAGTACATAGCTTGAGATCCAGATTGGCCATCCAGTGGCACAGGCCACCGGGTCTGGGTTCTTTCACTCTGGTGTTACAGCTTCACGGCTTTCAAGGTGACTTGGCTTGGGAGTTCGGTCCCCTCTCCTACCAAAACTCACCAGGAACACGAACCTGTGCTCACTCCTCGAGCCCTCACAACTTAGCGTTCCTAGGATTGACTCTAGTTCCTCCACGCCCTCCCGGGCTTTTCTCTGACTCTCCACCCTCCACCTTGCTCCCCCCACTATCCCCTGCCTGACATGGAGTCAGGGATTGGGGGATATGTTGGGTGTTGGTGTGGGGTGACTAGCTTACCTGTCCCAGCTGCTGAACCTCACTGTGGCCACCGGTCCGCAGGGGCACTACAATACCATCAAATAATTCATGATTCAGCAAGCCTCCTCCTGTAATAGATCCATGGCCTCATATATGGTAAGCAGTAGCCGCAGCATCACTTTTTGTTTGCTCATAGTTCGTTGCTAGAACAGGAGAAGAGCATAGGATCTTTTAAGTGACCTGGAGGAGACATGTGGAATCAGAAGAGGTTGTTAATTGAAGCTACAATTCCCAGTACATTCTTAACAACAGTAAAGAGATGCAGAGAGTTGTTATCAGTTAGATGTTTATTAGTCAGCATAAAAAATTAACATTTCCATCTCTGCAAATTGTCACTTCAATGAAGAAGTGGATGAACTCTAGCTTCACCTTTAGCGCCAATTGTCACGAAGACTCAGTCAGCACCTGCAGCTCTCTGGCGCCCCCTTATCCTGCTGGACAAACCCGGTATTGCCAGAGGATAAGAAAGGAGCCCAGCTGTTCTAGTTTATGTAGTATACTGAGGCACGTGATGTGACGGGATGTATATATGACCAGCCCAGGGGTCTTGGGGAACTCGGTACCCGGGCGTTGATGCTGGGGGTGATGTCTCGGTGGCCTGTGCCCGGGCCTGTACCCTGGGGGTCACTGGGTAAAAAGGAAAAAAAAAACAATAATAATAAAAGGAAAAGAATAAAGTCTCATGAAGCTACCTGCAGTTTCTGGTGATCTCACCAGCGCCGCTGACAGACCGCCAGGGAAGGTGGTATTGCAGCCTGTTGATAACGCTCCCTGCAGGCGGAGCGGGGTCCCCGGGGCAGTGCTGCTGCTGAGCTGGACGATGTGGCAGCATCTACAGTTGTGGCCAAAAGTATTGACACCCCTGCAATTCTGTCAGATAATACTCAGTTTCTTCCTGAAAATGATTGCAATCACAAATTCTTTGTTATTATTATCTTCATTTAATTTGTCTTCAACGAAAAAACACAAAAGAGAATGAAGCAAATAGCAAAACATTGATAATTTCACACAAAACTCCATAAATGGGCCAGACAAAAGTATTGGCACCCTCAGCCTAATACTTGGTGGCACAACCTTTAGCCAAAATAACTGCGATCAACCGCTTCCGGTAACCATCAGTGAGTTTCTTACAATGCTCTGCTGGAATTTTAGACCATTCTTCTTTGGCAAACTGCTCCAGGTCCCAGATATTTGAAGGGTGCCTTCTCCAAACTGCCATTTTTAGATCTCTCCACAGGTGTTCTATGGGATTCAGGTCTGGACTCATTGCTGGCCACCTTAGAAGTCTCCAGTGCTTTCTCTCAAACCATTTTCTAGTGCTTTTTGAAGTGTGTTTTGGGTCATTGTCCTGCTGGAAGACCCATGACCTCTGAGGGAGACCCAGCTTTCTCACACTGGGCCCTACATTATGCTGCAAAATTTGTTCGTAGTCTTCAGACTTCATAATGCCATGCACACGGTCAAGCAGTCCAGTGCCAGAGGCAGCAAAGCAACCCCAAAACATCAGGGAACCTCTGCCATGTTTGACTGTAGGGACCGTGTTCTTTTCTTTGAATGCCTCTTTTTTTCTCCTGAAAACTCTATGTTGATGCCTTTGCCCAAAAAGCTCTACTTTTGTCTCATCTGACCAGAGAACATTCTTCCAAAACGTTTTAGGCTTTCTCAGGTAAGCTTTGGCAAACTCCAGCCTGGCTTTTTTATGTCTCAGGGTAATAAGTGGGGTCTTCCTGGGTCTCCTACCATACAGTCCCTTTTCATTCAAACGCCGACAGATAGTACAGGTTGACACTGCTGTACCCTAGTACTGCAGGGCAGCTTGAACTTGTTTGGATGTTAGTCGAGGTTCTTTATCCACCATCCGCACAATCTTGTGTTGAAATCTCGTCAATTTTTATTTTCCGTCCACATCTAGGGAGGTTAGCCACAGTGCCATGGGCTTTAAACTTTTTGATGACACTGCATACGGTAGACATAGGAACATTTAGGTCTTTGGAGATGGACTTGTAGCCTTGAGATGGCTCATGCTTCCTCACAATTTGGTTTCTCAAGTCCTCAGACAGTTCTTTGGTCTTCTTTCTTTTCTCCGTGCTCAATGTGGTACACACAAGGACACAGGACAGAGGTTGAGTCAACTTTAATCCATTTCAACTGGCTGCAAGTGTGATTTAGTTATTGCCAACACCTCTTAGGTGCCACAGGTAAGTTACAGGTGCTGTTAATTACACAAATTAGAGAAGCATCACATGATTTTTCTAACAGTGCCAATACTTTTGTCCACCCCCTTTTTTATGTTTGGTGTGGAATTATATCCAATTTGGCTTTAGGACAATTCTTTTTGTGTTTTTTTCATTGAAGACAAATTAAATGAAGATAATAATACCAAAGAATTTGTGATTGCAATCATTTTCAGGAAGAAACTGAGTATTATCTGACAGAATTGCAGGGGTGTCAATACTTTTGGCCACAACTGTACTTCTTAACTTAAGCAGAATAAAACACCGGAGGCTTTCAGACTCTGCACGGGTATTTTACTGGTAACAGTTCACGGTTCACTTCAGTTTCACCGGAGGATACAAAGTCTTTCTGAGGCTCTCCAAGTGTTCTTTCTACTACGTTCACTGTCCTGTGTCTTTCTTGCGCCTCCTTTCTATCCGTGCGCTGCCCTGTACAAACCCACTTCCTACCAGGGCTGTTGGGTGTGATGAGGTTGCCATTCTCTTCTCTAAAAGGCTTAACCCGGTTTGAGGGTACCTGGTGGGGCTGTACGTTGTGGACAAGGTCAGGGGCTACTTGGCAGAACTGTGAGCCACCAGTATTGGCATCTCAGGGTTGGACTCGTCTGCACCGCGACTCGGAGCCGGTAACCCGTTGTGGATCGGGATTCCCCTAAACCGTTTACTCTGACAATCTGACACTGGGTCTCCCCCTTCTGTCTGGGTGGCCACTCCTTTTTGGGCGCCCTCCATGTGGAATCCCTCTAGGACTTGCTCCTTGCTTCGTTCCTCAGACTAGACTCAATCCGTCTGTGTGTTTCCTGCTCCTTCTACCCTAACACTTCTCCCACCGGGGCTGGGTCTCCCAGGCAAACAGGTTAACCCTTTAATCCCCCTATTCTAGGTGTAGGGATGCTGGGATGAGAGCCTCAGTTCGACATTATTCCCTCCAATGACTGGGATACCGCAAACTCTGTTTTGGGTGCAGTACCCCTACTGTGGCGCACTGACCAGTGGGGCGCCACATATATACCACCAGTTCCTGCCAGGAACATATATATATACCTCGATGCAGTCACCCTCAGGCCCCCAATATCACAAAAATACAAAAAGTTATGCTGCCAATACCGATGTCTTTCAGGTGGATCAGTCACCTGTCTGGTTCATCCACTTCTTCATTGAAGTGACAATTTGCATATTTCCCAGAGAAGCATTGTGGCTTTAAATCTACTTAGCAACTTATCTGTCTCACGCAGGTAGCCACAGACTTCTCTAATGCACAGCTGGGTTTCCATAGTAGGTACCTACTACATACAACACCTTCCACCTCGGCACAGTAGGGGGAGCCCAACTTGCCAACCTTAGGAAAGATCCCCTATAAATACTGCTGCTGGGGGAGGAGTTAGTCAGAGTGTGCAGACGCTAGGAGAGCTGCGAAGATGTCCTGGTGGTCGGTGCCGAGGTTAGGCCCGAACCAGTGACTCGGACTGGCCCTTCTACGTCCCGCAAGCCAGAAGTGGGGACAGAAGGCAAGGAGCAGTTAGCCAGAAGGGAGTAAGGAACTTGAGGAAGTTCACCCAAAGAGAACCACCAGATATTGGGGATCCGCACCTGTGGGATACTATAGGACCACAGAAAACCCCGTTGCACCGTGGAGGCTTCGGCTACCTGGTTATCCGCTGTGGGTCAAAAGAGGGAGCCAGACACAGTAGTACAGCACCGCAGTGATCAGAGAGGGTAACCCGGAGACCGCACAGGAGGAGAGAGCAGAGACAGGAGAGGAGGCAAGTCTGGCTACAAGCAAGCCGTCCTTTAACCAACACTACAGAGCAGAGGAGGCCTTATACCCACTTGCTGTGGGGACCCACTGCGCAACCTGTCCACCCGTCGGTGCCCTGGATGTCTTTACCTGCTCAACATCAGTAAAAAGGTAAAAGAGACTTCTGTGTGCGTGCATCATTCCCTTCGTTCCCAGCACCCTTCATAGACTGCCCCAACACCCCCATCTCAGCCATAACTCCACTCCACACTGCCCCGGAGGTCCAGTCCTACCTGTGGAGGACTTTACCACCTTAGCTGCGATCCAATTCACCTCCGGCGGACTGTGGCGGCGCTGGTGCAAATCACCAGAACCTACAAGTGGCGTCACGACAACAAACTCTGTAAATAATCCTCTGTAATTTACAATCCTCTGTAAATGTATCCCTTTTTGAAGTGTCACCCAGGATACGGGATCAGGCACGGGCACCATTCCCCGTGACAAAGTTAACCCTTGCGGCCTGATACCCGAGTACCCCGGAGCCTCGACATATTTTTCTGGCGTCATGAACAGGATCCCGTGCCCGGTATTACCGGGTACTGTATGCTGTATTATTGACTATATTAAGTGACTGTTTAGACTACGCCGCCATTACTGCACTGAAGAGCAGGAAGAAAGGGGGCGTGCCAGCCTGTAGAGCGCAAAACTGAAACCCGCCCCTCGCTCAGCCGAGCATTCCCGAGCGCCGCGGCCTAGTCTGGAAACTTCCGAACTGTTTAACTCTTCGAGGACTGGCTGTAATTCACTAGGGGGGCCTCCAACATGTCGGCCTCCTCCAGCGACGACGACGGTGCATACGCTGATCCCGGGAATTACACCAGAGGACCTATGGCTGCCTCCGGCAGCACTGCCAGAGCACTGGTTCCCTCGCCACAATAATGCCCATGTCACGCCCATACATCCCGGTCGCCAAGTGGTTGCCCCAGTATGACGGACGCCCTGATACATTGGGCGAGTTTAAACAAAAGATCAATAGCATACTGGACATGTATGAGATGACCAGCCAACAATGCGCTGCTGTGTTACTCTGACAGTTAACTGGTGCAGCAGAGAAAGAAAGTGCGTTATGGTCTGCTGCTGAACACAAATCCACCTCTGCTATATTCAATAAACTGAGAGCTATCTTCGAGGAGTGCAACGAGGCTGATATACGCATGCGCTTCCATTACTGCTACCAGAGGCCGGGAGATGACATAAGAGGTTATGCCTGGCAACTGGAAGAAGCACTGCGCACCCTTAAACATGTTAGCCCCACCAGTGCACCCAACGAAAACAAGCTCCTCATTGAACAGTTCACTCGGGGACTGCTATCCCCCGAGGACAGTAAGACTGTACGTTGGTGGTCATTAAGCAATCCGGAAGCTGACTTCAACACCCTGAAGGAGATGGCCATCGAAGGGTTAAAGCCGGCAGAGACCCATGAAGCTGCTATTAAAAGGTGGTGCAGTGGTGAGGTGCAGGCTACTCCAAAACCATTACCCGTGTCTGCAGCCACACACAATGTACAATCTGCTCAGCCTGACAAATATGATTCCCTGCGGGCTGAGATGCGTGCTGAGATGCACCAGATGAACAAAAACATTGCAAAGTTAATGGACGCTCTGCAGTTGCAGCAAAGCAATCAACAGCCAGCACCAAGACCCCAGCCCAAGCCTCAGCCACTGATTCAACTTGCCGACAGCCCGGAGGATGTACCCTGGATGCGAAGAAAGCAAGATACAGTGTACCGAGGAAGAAACACCGACCGCTACAGCTCCACTGGGAGCTCATCTGCTGCCGCTGTAACTGCACCGGACACCTCGTCAGGAGCTGTCATCTAAACGGGCAGTCCCTGGGGGGCCGGGGCCAAACCTCAGGACTAGATCAACAGTACCCAGCCACCTGGTACAAAACCTTTATCGGACAGAGGCCGTTTCTGTCCATTGTACTAGATGGCATCCCGACACCTGCTCTGCTGGACACCGGGTCACAGGTGACCACCATCCCCTATATCCTTTATCAAAAATATTGGGCTGATGCAGAGCTGAAACAGCCTGAAATAGACCTTACCCTTAATGCATCAAACGGTGAACCATTTACCGTTATGGGGTCAGAGAAGTGCCCATAAAGGTGGGGAGGGTGGAATTGCAGAACCAAGGGGCCCTTGTAGTAGCAGAAGCTAGTAATGCTAATGATCCCTATATCATACTTGGTACAAATGTTGTTAGCAATTGCTTGGAGGAAGTTTTGTCTTTGCTTCAACAGATTGCAGACACTGACAGACCTGGTCAGAGGAAGGTCCTCCAGCGTGAGATCAGAGCCATCCTGCATCAGCAACACGTAACAATTACAGGTTGTGAAATTGGTACTGCTCAGGTGTCAGACCCGTTGCCTATTGTGATTCCCCCAATGAGTGAAATGATGATTTGGTGTCGAGCAGCTATAGGTCTTAGAGGGCAGGACTATCAAGCATTAGTGGAGCCTGTCAGCACAGAGCACAGACCTACACTGTTGACAGCCAGAAGGGTGGTGGACATACACAATGGGAGAGTACCTGTTCGCATCTTAAATTGTGGCAGTGAGGAGGGTAAATTACCCAGGTATACAACCGTTGCTAAATTGTACACAATCAGCAACAACGAGATCCAAACAGTGCAGCCCGAACCCCATAAAAAATGGGCAAAATCTGATCAAACCACTGGGCCACTGGAGGACTGGTGCCAGCAGCTCCATGTCAGAACTGACACCACTCCTGTGTATGAAAAGCAAGGTGTGTACCGGGTAGTCCAATAATTCGAACATGTCTTTAGTAAGCATCCACTTGACCTTGGTAGGATAAAAGGGGTCCAACATCACATCCCCACAGGTACACATCCACCAATCAAGGAGTGGTACAAGCCTATTACACCTGCACATTATCAAAAAGCCAAAGAAATGTTACAGGACAAGAAGGACGCAGGGGTTATACGAAATAGCTGTGGTCCCTGGGTAGTTCCATTAGTCCTAGTCAGGAAAAAGGATGGCAGTATGAGAATGTGTGTAGACTATAGGCAAATAAACCGCATAACACACAAAGATGCTTACTCGTTACCTCGTATAGAGGAATCTTTAGCTGCGTTGAAGTCTGCCAATTTCTTCTCCACCTTAGATCTAACTAGTGGGTATTGGCAGGTGTCTGTAGCCGAGGAAGACAGAGAGAAGACGGCATTCACAACACCTATGGGCCTATGTGAATTCAACAGCATACCCTTCGGACTATGTAACGTACCCGTAACCTTCCAGCGATTAATGGAAAGTTGCCTGGGACATAAGAACTTTGAGAAGGTGCTGCTCTACCTGGATGAAATGATTGTGTACTCCAAGACCTACGAGGAACATGTCACCCATCTAGGAGAGGTGTTTGAAGCTCTGGCCAAATGCGGGATGAAGCTAAAACCATCAAAATGCCACCTGTTAAAGCCAAGAATACAGTACCTGGGACACATAGTCAGTGCCGAAGGCGTGGCCCCCGATGCAGACAAAGTGACAGCAATCAAAGAATGGCCAGAACCCAAGACCATCAAGGAAGTATGTCAATTCCTGGGTTTGGAAGGTTACTATCGGAGGTTCATCAAGGAGTACACCAAGAAGGCTGCTCCCCTGCAAGACCTCCTAGTAGGCCAACCCACAAAGGGCAAGCCAAAGGATTCTCCGTGGAGATGGGATAAGTAACAAAAGGAAGCGTTCCAGACAATGAAAGAAGCCCTGACAGGAGAAGAAATCCTTGCTTACCCGTACTACAATCTGTCATTCCTGCTGTATACAGACGCCAGCAATGTGGGACTTGGAGCCGTCCTTTCCCAAAAGCAAAATGGCAAGGAGAGGGCAATTGCCTACGCCAGCAGGAAGCTGCGTCCCACCAAGTGGAACTCCAAAAATTACAGTTCCTTCAAGCTGGAATTCCTGGCCTTGGTTTGGGCCGTCACAGAGAGGTTCAAACACTACCTGGCCTCTAGCAAATTTACAGCCTACACGGATAACAATCTGCTGACCCACCTGGAAACTGCGAAGTTGGGAGCCATGGAACAGAGATGGATGGCCAGATTGTCCAACTACCAATTCACCATCAAGTACCGGGCTGGGCACCACAATGGAAACGTGGAAGCATTATCCAGAATGCCTCACTTATCAGAAGAGGGTGTAGACGAAGACGAGCTGGAAGAAGTGGAGTTACCTGCTTTCCATCAGCTAAAAGTAAGAGTAACCCAATGTCAGCAAACCCGTCAAGACCCCTCTACAAGGACAGTGAACCCGTTACCCCACTTTTGTTGGAGAGAAGCGCAAGACAATGACCCGGCTAGCAGTCTAATCAAACAACTGATAACCCAAAAGTCAGCAAAGCTACCGAGAATCCCCAATCTGCAGTAAAACATCTATGGAACGAATGGAGTAAGCTGTTCTTATACCAAAATAAGCTGTGTCGGATGTATATCAATCCAAGAACTCACGAGATGGCTTGGCAGATTCCTGTGGTCTTGAACGCTTATCACAACCAGACTGGTCACTTCGGATAGAAGAAGCTTGAGATGCTACTCAAGGATAGGTTCTTTTGGGTCGGCATGCGGTCATCCATTGAAAAATGGTGTAAGAATTCTAAATCCTGCAGCCTGAGAAGAAAAGACTTACAGAGCCAGAAAGCCCAGCTTCATCCAATTGTAACCGAGCAACCTCTGAAAATCGTAGCCTTGAACCATGTTAAACTGACTCCAAGTAGATCCAGCTACACCTACGCGTTAATCATGGTAGACCATTACTCAAGATTCTTAATGGTTGCCCCTGTAAAATATTTAACAGTTGCAACAGCTGCAAAAACTTTCCAAAATGTATTCTGCAGACCATTGGGATACCCAGAACAGGTCCTAACAGATCAAGGATCAGCCTTCGAAGCAGAGATCTTCCAAGAGTTCTGCCAGATGTATGGGTGCAAAAAGACCAAAACAACCCCGTATCATCCCCAAATCAACGGACTCTGTGAGAAAACGAATCACATCATCATTGACATATTAAAGATCCTACCAGTAGAGGAAAGAAACCAATGGCCAGAGAAACTACCTGATTTGGTTGATATGTACAACCACATTCCAGTAAGCTCTACAAACTGTATACCAGCATACCTGATGAGAGCCTGTACAGGAAAATTACCCGTAGACTTGGAACTCAGAGTAGTAGATCCTGAAGCAGATCATGCCATTTCCAACTGGAAAACCCATCGCCTAGAACAATACAAAAAGGTTCAAGCAAGCGTAGAAGATAACCTGGAGAAATCCCGTGAGAAACAAGAAAGGGACTACAATAAACATGCTCCAGCGGAACCAATAACACCTGGAAGTCTTGTCTTTAAAAGAAAAAAAACAAACATAAGTTAGACGTTCGGTGGGAACAAGTACCTTACATGCTACTAAATTCTGGAAATGACATCAGTAGAGTCTGTATCATCAGCAAGGACGGTGGAAGAACCACACAGATTGTATCCAGAGATCACATTAAAAAGTGTCCAACGGATTGGAAGAACCAAGATCTCCCCTATCAACCAATTCTAGAAATAGAACCAGGACTTAGTTCTATTCCAGAACCAAAGGAGAAGGTAATCTCAACAATTCTAGGAGAATTTCCAGATGATTGGTCTCAACAAGATGGAGCCATCATAGTGCCAATACTAAACTTCTACCAGCCCAAGGAAACGGAACAAAGGAATCAGGAAGAAATACCTGTTGCTAGAGAATCTGAGGATGCTGCAATCAATACACCTGCTAGCCCTGTAGTGAGACTAAGGCAACGCAGACGCTTACCTTACATACCAACACCAAGCCCTCCACTAGAAACCTCACCTGAGACAGTGACACCTGTAGTGCGGAAATCACGTAGATGCACACAAGGTAAACCCCCATCTAGGTTTGGAGAGTGGGCACAGTAATGTAAGGTAGAACACACTAAAGAACCATGTAAATAGTCATTGTAAGTAAGAAATGTAAACAGTGTTTCAAAGGTGAAGAGTAGGCAAAACCCAGGTACACAACACCAAGAGAAGAGAGTTGGCGTAAGGAGCTGTCTAGGGAGAGTAAAAACTTGGCCAAAAGGTGACCCCAGGGCCAGGAGGCCTACAGCACTTATGACCGTTAAAGGCCCTGTAGTTCCTAGGACTCCTACGCCGAAAACGCCCGCTGTTGTGTGTATTTTGAACTGTTGAGCCTACAGAGACTTTACCTGTATGGACTTATTGAACTTTTGCCTTTGAACTTTTTCCCCTTTGAGCTTTTACAACTTTAAAAAAGGACTACAGTTAATGGACTAATGTAGCCACAAACTTTTCAAAGCCTGTGGTGGATGGACTAGCACCGTACGGACTTACCTGTTTTTCTATTTTTCTTTTTCCAATATTTTTCAGTGATTTTTGTAAATTTTTATATTTTAAGACTTTGTAAATATGTTACCTGTTATATTGTTGAAAATTGTTATTCTTTTGTTTAAACAAAAATGCTCAGTCCAGGAGTACTGATGTTACCTAGGGGGGTATGTGGCACCCTGCTCACGCAGGTAGCCACAGACTTCTCTAATGCACAGCTGGGTTTCCATAGCAGGTATCTACTACATACAACACCTTGCACCCCGGCACAATAGGGGGAGCCCAACTTGCCGACCTTAGGCAAGATCCCCTATAAATACTGTTGCTGGGGGAGGAGTTAGTCAGAGTGTGCAGACACTAGGAGAGCTGCGAAGACGTCCTGGTGGTCGCTGCCGAGGTTAGGCCCTAACCAGTGACCCGGAGTGGCCCTTCTACGTCCCGTAAGCCTGAAGTGGGGACAGAAGGCAAGGAGCAGTTAGCCAGAAGGGAGCAAGGAACTCGAGGAAGTTCACCCCAAGAGAACCACCAGATATTGGGGATCCGCACCTGTGGGATACTATAGGACCACAGAAACCCCCGTTGCACCGTGAAGGCTTTGGCTACCCGGTTATCCCCTGTGGGTCAAGAGAGGGAGCCAGACAAAGCAGTACAGCACCGCAGTGATCAGAGAGGGTAACCCGGAGACCGCACTGGAGGAGAGAGCAGAGACAGGAAGAGAGAGGAAGCAAGTCTGGCTATAGGCTGTGCTTCAACCGACACTACAGAGCAGATGAGGCCTTATACCCACTTGCTGTGGGGACCCACTGTACAACCTGTCCACCCGTCAGTGCCCTGGATGTCTTTACCTGCTCAACATCAGTAAAAAGGTAAAAGAGACTTCTGTGTGTGTGCATCATTCCCTTCGCTCCCAGCACCCTTCATAGACTGCCCCAACACCCCCATCTCAGCCATAACTTCACTCCAAACTGCCCCGGAGGTCCAGTCCTACCTGTGGAGGACTTTACCACCTTAGCCACGATCCCATTCACCTCCGGCAGACTGTGGCGGCGCTGGTGCAAATCACCAGAACCTACAGGTGGCGTCACGACAACAAACTCTGTAAATAATCCCCTGTAAATGTATCCCTTTTTGAAGTATCACCCAGGATCAGGCGCGGCCACCATTCCCCGTGACAAAGTTAACCCTTGCGGCCTGATACCCGAGTACCCCGGAGCCTGGGGCTCGACCGCTACAAGGAAACTCCTCTACATAAGGTAGATAGCTAGTTCCCCAGACACCGTTTACATCTAGGTACCTTATAGATGATATTTTCTTTAATCAGAGTTGTTCCAGTCCCTTTTGTCTCCTTGTAGTACAGGCACCATGATGAGATTTCACTCCCACATCTTTTCTCTCCAGGTTTCCATCTTCTCAATCTTCAGCATTTCCTAACTTGATGCCCTTAAAAATAAAAAGTATCATTACACTGCCCCCGAAATATAAATATATTTCATGCTGCACCTCTGAGTAAATAATTTCCCCTCACAGTACTTCCTGCACAAAAAATCCCCACAAGCACTGCTTCTCTCCAAAACAGCCCCACATACTGCCTCTTTACATAATGTCCCCCAAAACTTACCCTTTCTATAATTTCACCCCCATGCTACATCTCTGCATAAAGTTCTTTTCCACGCTCCTCATTATTCTCTCTCACCTTTCACAATCCCCTCACTAATTGCCTCATAATATCCCAATTTGCTCCATGATGTCCCTCATTACCCCATAAAGGCCTCCATTGCCCCATAATATCCCAATTTGCTCCATAATGCCCTTCAATTCCCCATAAAGTCCTCTATTGCCCCATAATGTTCTAATTTGCTACATAATGTTTCTCATTGCCCCATAATGTCCCAACGTGCTCCGTAATGATCTCCATTGCTTTATATTTTCCCAATTTGCTGCATAATGTTCCCTATTTCCCCATAATGTCCCAAATTGCTCCATAATATTCCTCATTGCCCCATAATGTCCCATTGTGCCACGAAGTTCCCCATTGCCTTATTATATCCCTTGTAAAATAACCCCACTCCTCCCCCATCATGGCCCCTCCTCCATAATTATGCTACATTGCATCTTCAGCTCCTACTGGAGTGCTTACCAATGCCGGCCGTGGCCTCTTCACTCCTGTAGCTCTCCTTTGTCTCAGTTCTGGAGCCGCACTATTCCAATGTATGCATGTCTGAAAGACTCATATACATTTGAATATAAGAAAAGAAGCAGGGTTTCCAGGTCCTGTGCACTTGCATTTTGTGCAGGCCTGGACTCCTACAGCACAGTGTTAAGGAACTTTGGGGAGTCACATGACTGTGATGTCACCAAAGGTCCTTTAGCAACTTTTGGAAACTGCAGTAATAATACAGATCTTGTACAATCACAAGTACAAAATAGTACAAGTTCTGTCCTATCACTGCATTTTGTGATTAAAACGTTCAGGGCCTCTCACAGGGTGGGGCGCTGTACAGCTGTCTAGTCTTGCTGTGCCAAGAAGTGCTTTGTGACTTGCCCCGTGGGGGCCGTGGGGTACTTGGAGCCGGGTCGGCAGTTGCTGGAGGTGGCGTGACCTGGTCTGTGGCCCCGGAGCCGTCAATAAAAAGGGGGGGTTGTGTTGAAAGTCTTTATAGCTTTAAGGGGAATACTGCACTCAGGACCTGGGGATAGGAATTGATCTCGTGATGCCACCCGCGGGTTGCGGCTAGTGGTGGCCACCACTGCTATACAGTTCCTCTGGGGCTGGCGACAACGCAGCAAAGTTGGTAAACCCTCGACGTAGGGTAGAGCTAATGGTACTGATGTTACAGTGCAAGGCTGATGGCGCGACAATTCAGTTCCCAAAGACAGTGGGGTGCAGTCTCAAGGTCTTTGCTCACGGTCTGTTGTTCCGGGTTACAACAATCGTCACTGTGTAACAGCCCGCTGAGCGCTGAGTTCTTGGAGGGGGGGATCCAGCTAACTCCTGAGTAGCTTGGTGACACTTAACCAGTACCCCCATTCCACTCTCCTCTCACGGTCGTCTCACTCTGCTCTTGCTCCGCCCTCCTGCCTTGCACCTCACACACAGAGCCCCGAGCCAGTAGCCACGGGCCTTTGCGGGGCAGTTTCACTCTTCCAGTCCCCTGGACCCTATGTGGCCACCTTTTCTGAGGGTGTGTGCAGTTTCGGCTGCAGCACTTGGAGATACCGCAGCATCCAGGTTGCTAGCTGAGCCTGGTTGTTCTCCACTAGTCTGGGGCCCGGTCTCCCTTCTCTGCATCCTAGTTGTCACATCGCCATTGGACTCGGTGGCTGGTGTTCCTGCCTCAGCCACTGGGAGGAGCCGGTTTCCTTCGGCTGATGGCGCCAGTGATAGGAGGGCCTTGTCCTCATATGGACCTGCTCCTGCGACGTCTGCCTCTGTCGCGGAGCGCCGCCATGTTTCTCCTTTGGGTGGTGTTGGTAGCAGAGGAGCGGGCCCTGCAGAGCTGTCTGTTAGGCGCAGCCTTCGTTCTGCTGTCAGAAGTGGGGTGGGCGGAGCCAGTTGTGCATCACCATCTGGCCTGGTTCTAGGGGCGGTCCGGATGAGATCATCAGGCTGTGGGCTCCAGCCTATGGGAGGTAGCCGTGCCCTTCAAGTACATTGGAGCCTGGCTTGCAGGCCGCCAGATATAGTTTTGGTTCCCCAGTGATAGTGTGTGTTTAGTTTCGTGTCTGACCTTGCCTGGATTTCTGACTCTGCCTCTGCCTATTGATTTTGTACCTCAGCTGCCCTCTTGGTTTTGCCCTTGACCTTTGCCTGGATTCTTGACTCTGCTACTGCCTGACGATTTTGTACCTTCACTGCCCTCTCGGTTTTGACTCGGACATCTGACTTCGTTTTTCGGGTCTTGATTATCCCTGGCGACCTCCCCGGCTCTGTTGCTCATATAGGCAGCTACCCCCTGGGCTCCGCTGTAATTCCAGATCCCTGTATAGGGGTTAAGGGTCTCAGGGTTTCTCGGGGTGCTGCCTACCAGCAGCTCGGCCACAGCGGATGGTCGTCACATTAGTCTCTCACACGGTTTCAGTCAATGTGGATGTGGGCTTCCCCTGGTGGATTGCTCACTATCCGGTCCCTGGGACCCCTTTCATGTTCGGGAGCATTTCTTTTCTTTCAGGCTTTAGGATGAGCTCCTACCTGCTCCAGTCCTCTGGACACCTCATTCTTGGTCTTATCCCCTTCTGACAGGCTCTCTGACTCTCACAGACTCCTACTGCTCTTGCCAACCACCCACCAACTGTCTTCTAGATGTTTCTACCGTCCTTTTATACTCTCTGTGACGTGGTCCTACATCACTAACGTGTGTCCTCCTGACTTCACTCCCTCCTGGGTGCTCCCCTTAACTCTGCGCTCCACCCATCCCTTTGTACCTTGGTTCCTCCTCTCCAGACAGGATCAGAGACTGTGCTCTCCCTTGGGAGCTATCTTGCCTCAACCCTGACCTGAATTAGTGTAGTGCTGGCCTGGGTGTCTGGATAGGGGTCAGTGTCCTCTCCTTACCCGAGAGCGGGGTACTACACCTCTGGCTGGGGTGCAGCATCTCTGTGGCGACTGGATCTGCAGGGGTGCCACACTTTGTTTATAGATAGCTGTATGTGGGTGAAGAGTCGGACTGCCCAATCAGTGACTTCCAATGAGGTTCGGGTCAAGTTTGGGTCCAGAACAGAACTTTATACAAAGTCCTGCTGAACCCTCAGGACCCAAACGTCTACTGCTCATTTGTAATTGTGATGGTACAGTGCGGCTTATGCACCTGGCAGTTGGGCAGCTCTGAAAGGTTATGAGGAGACTGACCCAGGGGGCATCTGCCCCATTGAACAGTCCGTCTCTGCCTGTCAATCACTGACGGGTGGGAAGGATAGGGAGGGGAGGCAACAGAACTGTAAGTGTCATGTCCCCTACTTGTAAAGAGCATTACAGGGGCTAAACACAAATTTGTATTTAAAACCTAGTGCCAGAATCTTTTAAAATTAATCGCACACTAATAAAAGATGTGCACCCCTGCCTTAGACTCATAGAGGCTTGGTTGCTGTAAGACAGTCCTATACCTGACGATGGCATTAGTTGGCAGGATAGAGGCTGTAGATATTAGGGATGATCCTGCTGCTAAATCCTGTGCCTCCCTGCTGACTCTTTCAGTTAGGAGTTTTCGGACAGACTCTTCTGTAACCAGGGAGCTGTGAGCCTGCTACTATTTACAGAGTCATAGTGATTGCCTCTCAGGTTCTCTGCTCTACTATGAACACTGCTCTGTCCTGCAAGACAGCTTGAACAAAGAAAAACTGAAGAAAGAAGGTACTAGAGTGTGAATCATGAAGAAGTCAGGTAAGGTTTACCACATTTGTCTGCTGTGATTTGGTCTGTTCATACAGTATAGCAGGTGTCCTGGCTGGGGACTTGCTGTGTAAGCTGCTGCCTCCTGTAACCATATGCTGCACAGATATCTAGGCTCTGTATTATCCCATAGAAGAGTATTCACACAGTGTGACAGATGGAAGGAACTGATATGCAGTTCTGCACTTTTATATGATTTTACAGCTCGTGGATTATCCATTTCACTGGTTTTGAGAGTTTTATTATATTATTTCATTGCAATGGACAAAAGATAACTTATGAATCTATTAATTTATTAATTATAGTTAATGGAAATGTAATTTTCCAAATAATCTGTTTTAAGTCCTCATAGTACCCAAGTCCTTTTCTGATAAGCTGCAATGAAATATTCACCTGTGTGAGCAGCATACAGAGTTACATAGGTTAAAAAATATATCAAGTTCAACCTTCCTCCATTTATACATTTTGTCACTTTAATTATCTATAATCCAAAATGTTACCTGTACTGAGGAAATCACCCAGCCCTAACAATCTGAAGAGTGTGTCAATGAAATGAAAGCAAGCATAGATCATTCGTTTATGAGGGAGTTCTAGAAAATCCAAAGTTTGCTTGAAATTTACAATAATTTGTCATAGTATTTAATAACTCCATCAGAAGCCCAGGTCACAGATTCTGTTGTACCTGGCTGGAAGAATTGCTGTATGCTGTGCAATGGAGCTGGCCAGATCCCACTATAGATCAATGGGGCCTTCTTACTAGTAATGTTTGGTGCCTACAGAATATGTGAGTTATTTATTATGCTTTGCTTATATTGCCATCATATTCTGCAGTGGTTTACTGTCCCCATTGTGGCTCAAAATCTAAATCCCCTATCAGTATGTCTTTGGAGTGTGGGAGGAAACTGGAGAACCGGAGGAAACCCACACAATCACGGTGAGAACATACAGGCAGATGTGGTCATCGGTGAGTTTTGAGCCCACTGTAAGGTTAAGTTCAGACTGTGCGTTTTTGTTGAATTTTCAGCAGCAAAACTAGATCCACCTTTGCAAACATATCATCTGTTTTTGATCCGTTGTATTTGTGCTGCGTTTTTTCCCCATTATCCATGGTTTCAAGGGAAAACAGAGGACCAGTAAAAAATGCAGTATCTGAACAGCATTTCTGAAAACTCGTTGACTTTGCTGGGCATCACTGTAAGTGATCCATTTTATGGATCACAAAAAACGTATCAAAAAAGCACAATGTGAACATAGCCTTAGTCTACAGTGTTATCAGTGAGCCACCATGCTGCCTGGACTTGGTTCCTTTACATCTGATCATTAGCAATAACAATAGTGACACATTATTTTATTGTTCATCCTCTACAACATCATCATCCTCCATTATCATTGTACTAACAGGAGGATTTCTTTATAAACAGGGCTCAAATAACAGCGCATGTGATGTGCTAACCTCTATATTTATAACATGGGGGCTACAGGGGACAAACAGAGGACTGTTTCTTTATTTGTTTGTCCGTACCACCTCCTCCGCCGGTGAACTTTCTCTGTCTTCCCTTGGAGCAGATGCTTGGTCTATCACTTTTATTTGGTTAGGAGAGGTCTCCCCATTGCTTTGGATCCAGGAGTAGCTAGGTTTAAAGTAAGGAATATTTTAGATCTAGTAAGAAGCTGTGATGAATGGAGTCAATATCTCAGTCTAGCATTTGATCAGCGTAACACTTGTGTAAATTCAGGTGGAGTATGTGCATTTCATAATCAGGAGACTTTAAGGGGTTGTCCACTACTTTTTCATTTATTTAAAATGAGCACAGGGAGATTATAAAACCACACAAAAATACCTAACACCCCTGCAGTACTGCTACCTATGTCCCTTTTCAGTCTCTTAGCTCCTGTTCCAGCAAGGTAAATGACATGACTGCTCTAGGCAATCAGTGGTTAATGAATGGCTGCAGCGGTAAATGATGTCTATGTCTAGAGGACTTAATAAAATTGGGGGGGTGTGGCTGATCAGTGGGGTCCTCTACATTAGTATCCAAATGTTAGTGGACAACCCCTTGAAGTTGACAAGTTTACTCTACTCTATTCTTCCTTTTAATTTAGTATTATTGTAACATGACCCTTTCTAAGTCCCATTTATTGCCTTACAGAGCCCATACAACTCCACTAGCTGTTGGCCAACTGTTTTTTTTCCAACTCCCCTATGCACAAGCACACACGAAGGTTGATTTCTATGGCAATAAATAAACAGTAACATTCCTTCTTCACCCTGACATGTCCTGCTGGCGGAGAGCTGCCATTTTCCCATACACATAATAAAAAAATCATGATTACTTTTTCTGTAATGCGTATGCGCACCTATATATAATAGCAGTCTCATTGAAATGGTGTACATATAGATAAATGCCATTTTCTTATTACAAATATATGAAGTAACTGGCATAGCTCCTCTGATACATGCCCACCATTGTCTTTTTTTGTAATTACTTTATATGGAAGAAATCAATGTCCTGGTTGTGCATGATGTTTCATTTTAGCAGTTTAAGTTTATTTGGAATAAAACTGTTTATAAAATATTATTATTATTTTAGCGCCATTTATTCCATGGCACTTTACATGTGGGGTGTACATAATAACAAGTACAATACTTATGATCAATAAAAGGGCGCGTTACACGCTTCAATGTCTCAGTGGTCCGACCAACGATCCGACTTGACCTGGATCGCTAGAACAAAATCCAATGATCGCTGGTGAGGTGTCATACGTACAGATATCATGAACGATGCAGCAATGATTCCGCGACAAGCCAACGATACTTGCAGTCATTTGGTCGCCTACGTCCTTCAGTTCTGAATAGGCTAAGTTGTAAACGACATCGTTATCAAGGTGTCACACACACCGATGCTGGAGGTTGGGCGGAAGATCAACGACTGATTTAAGGTCGTGATCATAAACCTCCAATCAATGATCAGCCGACTTATCGTGGATCATATGCACGTGTCACACGCAACGACGTCGTTACGACGCCGTAGCAATGCCCGAAGGCCGTGACATACCAACGATATCGTGAACGATATCGTAGCGTGTAATGGGCCCTTTAGGCACAGACTGGTACATGAGGAGAGAGGACCCTGCCTGTAAGGGCTCACAGTCAACAAGGAATGGTTGAGGATACAGTAGGTGATGGTAGATCTGGTTGTGCGGCCGTATAGTGGACTGAGAGTTACTGCAGGTTGTAGGCTTGTTGAAAGAGGTCTTCAGGTTCTTTTTGAAGATATCCACAGTTGAAGAGAGTCAGATATGTTGGGGTAGAGAGTTCCAGAGTATTGGAGATGCACAGGAGAAATCTTTTATGCGGTTGTGGGAAGTGGAGATAAGAGGGGAATTCAGAAGGAGATCTTGTGAAGATTGGAGATTGAATGTAGGTAAGTACCAAGGGACAATATCACAGGTGTACAGAGGAGACAGGTTGGGTATGGCTTTACATGTTATGGTTATGGTTTTGAACTTAGGGCAGTTTCAGCTGAATGGTGCGGTCGGAAACAATATTGTAGCTGGTCTAAGAGGGAGCAGGAGGAGAAATGGGAGGACAGTTAAAAACGTACATGCTGTTCCAGTAGTTTTGAGGCATAGGGAAGAAGTGAAGAGGGTTATAGCTAGACACAGAGGATGTGTCAATGGAGGGTTTTTTGAGGATGGGTGTTAACGAGGCATGTTTAAAGCATGGGGTGAAGACACCAGTTATTATTGATAGGTTGAAAACATGGGTTAGGGTTGGGATGAAGACTGAGGTGAGGTTTGGGATAAGGTGTGACCGGAGCGGGTCAAGTGCATAAGTGGTGAGATGTGATGTGGAGAGTAGAGAAGAAAGGTTTTCTTTGGTAAGCGAAACTGGGTTCGGAGGAAGAGAGCTGAGTAGTTTTGAGGAGGGGCTGTGGGGACTGTAGGCCAAAACTTTCTCTAATGTTGTCAATCTGCTGCCTGAAGAATGAGGCAAAGTCTTCAGCCGAGATGAGAGGAGAGGGCAAAAGTGCTGGGGGACGGAGGAGAGGACTGAGAGTGTTGAATAGCTGTTTAGAATTGTGAGACAGGGAGGATATGAGAGATGGGAGTGAGGTTTGTTTTGCAGCATTTAGTCTGGACTTCAAATTGTTGAGGGATTGTTTAAAATTTGTGAAATGCTCATTGGAGCGTGATCTCTCCCATCTCCGTTCAGCAACCCTAGAAGTCCGCCTCAGTTCTTTTGTCAGGCGTGCCAGGGTTTCGCAATTATTTGTATACATGAGGGGAAACCAATTCGAGAGCTGCAGATACTGTGGCGTTATATAAAGCAGCAGCCTCTGCATCATGTAAGGAACCTATGTATGTAAGAAGAAGAAGGGACTTGGAAGATGTGTGTAGATCAAGATGTTTGAGATTTTTGTGAGGAGGCGCAAGTTTGTAGAGTCGGGGTTTTGTGCTTGGAAAAAAAAGAGAAGAGAATGAAAGTAGGTGGTGTCAGACAGGGGGAGAGATGAGTTAGAGAGGTTAGATAGGGAACAGAGGTGGTTGAAGATAAGTATCAGTGTGTGGCCATCTTTGCGAGTGGCTTCGGAGGACCACTGAGCAAAGCTGAAGGAGAAAGTGAGTTTTATGAGCTTAGAGACAGCAGAGTGGGAAGTGTCAATTGGGATGTTGAAGTCACTCATAATGATAGTGAGAATGTCAGCAGAAAGGAAATGGAGTAGCCAGGTGGTGAAGTGGTCAAAAAAGCTGGTGGCTGGCCTGTGGGATGGTAAATGACAACCATTTGGAGGTCGGATGGGGAATGTATGCAGAGTGCACCAAAAAAAAAGAATGAGTAGTGGCAGGTGGCAGTGCAGTTGGTGTGTAAAAGAGCAGCTATCGGACAGGAGCAAACCAACTCCTCCACCATGCTTCTTGCTTGGGTGAGGGATGTGAGAAAAAATGAAATCCACCAAAAGAAAGTGCAGCTCATGAGGCTGTGTCAGATTAGGGAGAGTCAGGTTTCTGTGATGCCAAGGAAGGAAAGTTTGTTATTGATGAAAAAATTATGGATGTATGAAAGTGTGTTGCAGACATAGCGAAAGTTCCATAGTGCTCCTGATAGAGGAACTGGGATTAGAAAGGTTGTGTAAATTCCTGATCGATCATGGATGGGGGGGTAGAAGTAGCTATTGAGATGTGGAGAGGAGGGCCAGGATTTAGATATTACTAGTAATGAGAAGTAGAGAGAGTGTTAGTAGGTTGTAGGAGGAGAAGGCATGAGGTGGCAATGTGTGTCTGGAGACAAAAGACTTTATGTTGAGGAAAGGTTCTGAGGAGGAGGAGGTAAAATGGAGGAATTAGGGGGATTAGTAGAACTTTAAGTATTATAGGCTTGATAGTGGAGAGAAATAGAAACATTGTTTACATGGACTAATTATCCAGTTACCTTCAGGTCCATTACAGTCCAATTCTTGTCTACTTCATTACAACACATCTACATGACACACTTAATATGAGGCACTAAGTAGACTACGTCCAGGAGTATAGGCGCTCACAATTTATGAGCTTAAAATGCATTCAAGTGTGAAAAAAAGAAGAGGGGCCTGTGCTTATCTTGCTAACTACCGTATATACTCGTGTATAAGCCGACCCGTGTATAAGCCGACCCCCCTACTTTTGCCCCCAAAATCTGGGAAAACCTATTGACTCGTGTATAAGCCGAGGGTGGACCCCAGCACAGGTATACAGCCCCCAGCAGTGTGGTATACAGGCCCCCCAGTGGTATACAGGCCTCCCCAGTGGTAGCATACAGCCCCCAGCAGTGTGGTATACAGCAGCCTTCCCAGTGGTAGTATACAGCAGCCCCAGAGGTATACACAGCAGCCCCAGTGGTAGTATACAGAAGCCCCAGAGGTATATACAGCAGCAGCCCCAGGGGTATATACAGCAGCAGCCCCAGGGGTATATACAGCAGCAGCCCCAGAGGTATACAGGCCCCCCATCAGTATCCAGGGCCCCCCCCCATGCTCCGCAAACCTGTAAAGCAAGATGATTATACTTATCACTGTCCTGTCGCCGCCGTCCCCGCCGCTGCCGACATCGCGCTCCTCCGTCTTCATCCAGCGTCTTCCGGCTTCCTGTGGTCGGCGCAGACAATGACGTCATTGCCTGCGCCAACCACAGGAAGCCGGAAGAAGACGGATGAAGCCGGAGGATCGCGATGTCGGCAGCGGCGGGGACGGCGGCGACAGGACAGTGATAAGTATAATCATCTTACTTTACAGGTTTGCGGAGCATGGGGGGGGGCCCTGGATACTGATTGGGGGGGCCTGTATACCGATGGGGGGGGCGCCCGTGTAGTGACTCGCGTAAAAGCCGAGGGGGGAACTTTTCAGCCCAATTTTTGGGCTGAAAAACTCGGCTTATACGCGAGTATATACGGTACCCTGTTTCCCCGAAAATAAGACACCGTCTTATATAAATTTTTGCTCGGAAACATGGACCATGTCTTATTATCAGGGGGTGTCTTATCTCCATGAAGAAGAATTCACATTTATTGATGAACAAAATAAAAATGAAAAAATTAACATTTATTATATACTGTATAGCAGTTGTCATCACAAACCAGCATAACCAAACTGTGTCATCCATCTATCCATCATCCATCTGCAGCCCCCATCCTCCCCCAATATTTTCATCATCCCCCAATATTCCCATCAACCATCTTAAGCCCCATCATCCATCAGCATCCCTCATCATCCCCAATATCCCTCTGTAGCCCCCATCATCCCCCAATATCCCTCTGTAGCCCCATCATCCATCAGCATCCCCATCATCTCCCAATATTCCTCTGTAGCCCCATCATCCATCAGCATCCCCATCATCTCCTAATATCCCTCTGTAGCCCCCATCACATATCTGCAGCCACACACACAGTCAGCCACACACACACACACAGTGCCACTATTGCCGAAGGCTGCCGGAGCTTACCGCTGCCACCACCGCCGCCGCTTGATTCACTCCTTGTCACCCGGTGTGTATGTACCCGGGTGACGCTCAATGTAGATGTACGATGGTAAGTCACAAACCAATCAGGCGGCTTCTGGCATCTGATTGGATGCTGAAATTCCGTACATCTACCCTGAGCGACGCAAATGACCTCCATACAGGAGATGTACGGTAATGCCGAGGCCAATCAGACGCCAGCAGACGCCTGATTGGCTGACGGCTTACTACCATACATCTCCATTGAACGGCACCCGGTACACACAGGAGGAGAACATTGAGGAACAGATAAAGCGGCAGCAAGCAGCAGAGACAGGCTCCGGCAATAGCGGGTACCGTGAGGTGAGTATCAATTTTTTTTGCCACATCTTATTTTCAGGGGGTGCCTTATATTAAGCAGCCTGGCCAAAACCCCACTACGTCTTGTTTTCGGGGGGTGCCTTATTTTCAGGGGAAATACGGTATCAAAGCTGACCCACATCTGGGATACCATAGCAGAGTAAGTAATCAAGTCATAAATAAAACTGGGTAGTGGGTCATGGAGGGGTCAGAATGGAAAGAAACCAAATGATTGAGAGAAGTGGATTGCAGAGAAAATCAGTTGTGAGCTGGGTGGTAGAATAGAAACATACCTGTAGGTAGAGTAGAGAAACATATGAGAGCAATGATAGATGACCACGTGCATTCTGTATGTATCATATTGAATTCTGGTTTAATTCATTGTAGTACGCTTAAATGACACACTTAAGATGAGGCTACAGGACTGATCTGGTAATAACTATCAAACTTCTTGGCCTATTACTGGATAACTCTTAATTTTAATAAGAGCAATGTATTAAGTAATTTCTGTTAAAATTTTCTCTAAACAAAATACAATAAATGTGGCCTTGCTAACATCTAGATCACATTATTGATTCCATGTGAGCAGTTGCAACAATATTTAAAAGCACATGGTGGTGTTGTGGTGACCTTTCACCTCGGTTATCGTGAGTTTGGTTTAGTTAAGTTTGTACTTGCTCAAATTGCATACATGATATGTACATGTTGTAATGTTTATGTGTTGTTACATTTTTTTATGCGAGGATAAGTGCTTCCAAAAACATTTCAGTTTGGAAATTCCCCTCTGAATTCACAAGTGTTGAATTTCTAAACTTCAGACTGTTAGTTCAAGTTTCCTAACTGGCTTATGGAAATGTCATTTTACATATGACCTCTATTGTTGACTTATGTACTTGAGAAGGCAATAGCTTTGTGACCCATTAAGCGAAACTGTGTACCCAGTAGGGTCAACCTGTTCTATCACAGAGCCACGTCCGGTCAAATGACCCAATCGCAGGTCCTCAAATAGGTCCTGGAAGATGTCTTATACATATTCCTCCTGGAAGAAGTGGGTTGCAAGCCCACGAAACGGTCGTACAGGTTGTGCACCAGTGCACTAGTCTCCCCTCGAGTATGTATGTTTGGTAGGATGTTTGGGTCTTCATCTTTTACATTGTGATGATTCATAGGGTTTTTACTTTTCTATAAGGTAAAAAATGCTTGTACCATGTTAGCCAGTAGATAGAAAAATATTAGAATCTGAGAGTCCTCAGTGGTTGATACCTTTTAAAGGCTAACTGAAAAGATGGTAAGTTTAGTATCTTTTCAGATGACCTTTTGTGATTCACCTATTTATGACCTGTATTTTGCTGCCTGCCTTTGACATTATTTATACATACTATCTCGATGTGGTGTATTCATATGTATACCATATGTGCATGTATACATCCTACTGTATTGCTACATGTATCCTCTTATTAAAGAGTTCACAGCTTTTGCACATTTAAGCTCCTCTTGTCTCTCCTATATTCTACATGGAGTGTGCTAATCCCGTGGCCCTGTGGTTCATACTCTAATGTTACCATGACCTATGTGGGATAAAGATTTGCTCTAATGGTTCTGTTTTTGTGTTCTTTTAGAAAGTGGTAATCTTCTTGAGACTACCCCTGCAAAGATTGGTGGAAAAAAGCATTACAACTGTTATTAATGGTGCGGTTGCTACCAAATGTGATAATCATAAAAATTGTCATCCACTCATCCCGCAGAATCATGCACAGGGCCAGGGGTGTAACTACAACAGGTGCAGGGGTTGCGATCGCACCCGGGCCCTGCAGCCTAGGAGGGCCCCAAAAGTCCCTTTGTCCCATAGAAAAAGACTAATACTATTAAAGATTTGCAATAATTGGGGGCCCCGTTGGAGCTTTCGCATCGGGGCCCCAGGGCCTGAAGTTACGCCACTGCACAGGACTCTCTTCATAAATCATGCCCACGCTTACTTGGGGGAGAGACCATGATGCATCAATTATAATGCAACTTCCTTATTGAGTTCATACAGGAAAGGTGGATGATGATACAGTAATTATAAAGAACAGTCAAAGTTGCCCTTGATGGCAAATAAATATTATGAGGGCTGGGTATATTAGATCTCCAATGTTAGCCCTAAAGACATCCCAGTCAGATTTTTTGTCATTTTATATATATGTGTAATTCACATACTGATACAAAATACTGACAAAACTGGCAACTGAAATTAGCACCTATATATGAAGATGTAGCAGTGACTAATGACGTGAGTCTCACAAGTAGAGCAGATTCCCCGGGATGTAGAAACATCCAGCCTTGTGTAATGGGAATATGTATGTTGCTAGGCAGCAGTTTGCATTATGGCGTGGGAGTAAACGGAAAGGAATAAGCAAACTATTCAGTAAAGTTACATTTTTCACAGTGTGCCACATTCAGGTTAGAATGTAACAATTTTCCCACCCTGTAGCATTAATTTTAATTAGTAGCACTATACTTCTCTGATCATAATATTTAGCAGTAAATTCACTGATGGCTATCATGTTTCATGGGCAGTAATTACAAGTACAATATGTTTGAGTACAATATCACAAGATATAATCACTAAAAAACTATGGCTATAGACAGTTCATAATTACAGTGCCTACAAGTAGTCTTCAACCCCCTGCAGATTTAGCTGGTTTGATAAGATGCCAATAAGTTAGAGCCTTCAAACTGCAAACGAGAGTAGGATTTATTAACAGAAGCATAAATCTTACAAACCAAAAAGTTATGTTGCTCAGTTGAATTTTAATAGATTTTAAACATAAAAGTGTAGGTCAATTATTATTCAACCCCTAGGTTTAATATTTTGTGGAATAACCCTTGTTTTCAATTACAGCTAATAATCGTCTTTTATAAGACCTGATCAGGCAGGCACAGGTCTCTGGAGTTATCTTGGCCCACTCCTCCATGCAGATCTTCTCCAAGCTATCTAGGTTCTTTGGGTGTCTCATGTGGACTTTAATCTTGAGCTCCTTCCACAAGTTTTCAATTGGGTTAAGATCAGGAGACTGACTAGGCCACTCCATCACCTTGATTTTTTCCCTCTTGAACCAGGCCTTGGTTTTCTTGGCTGTGTGCTTTGTGTCGTTGTCTTGTTGGAAGATGAAATTATGACCCATCTTAAGATTCTTGATGGAGGAGCGGAGGTTCTTGGCCAAAATCTCCAGGTAGGCCATGCTATCCATCTTCCCATATATGCGGACCAGATGGCCAGGCCCCTTAGCTGAGAAACAGGCCCACAGCATGATGCTGCAACCACCATGCTTGACTGTAGGGATGGTATTCTTGGGGTCGTATGCATTGCCATCCAGTCTCCAAACGTCACGTGTGTTTGGCACCAAAGATCTCGATCTTGGTCTCATCAGACCATAGAACCTTGAACCAGTCTGTCTCAGAGTCCTCCAAGTGATCATGAGCAAACTGTAGACGAGCCTTGACATGACGCTTTGAAAGTAAAGGAACCTTACGGGCTCGTCTGGAACGGAGACCATTGCAGTGGAGTACGTTACTTATGGTATTGACTGAAACCAATGTCCCCACTGCCATGAGATCTTCCCGGAGCTCCTTCCTTGTTGTCCTTGGGTTAGCCTTGACTCTTCGGACAAGCCTGGCCTCGGCACGGGAGGAAACTTTCAAAGGCTGTCCAGGCCGTGGAAGGCTAACAGTAGTTCCATAAGCCTTCCACTTCCGGATGATGCTCCCAACAGTGGAGACAGGTAGGCCCAACTCCTTGGAAAGGGTTTTGTACCCTTTGCCAGCCTTGTGACCCTCCACGATCTTGTCTCTGATGGCCTTGGAATGCTCCTTTGTCTTTCCCATGTTGACCATGTATGAGTGCTGTTCACAAGTTTGGGGAGGGTCTTAAATAGTCAGAAAAGGCTGGCAAAAGAGATAATTAATCCACACATGTGAAGCTCATTGTTCTTTGTGCCTGAACTACTTCTTAATACTTTAGAGGGACCAAACAAAATGCTGGTGGTTTGAGGGGTTGAATAATAAATGACCCTCTGAATTAACTTTTAACGCTTTAAAAAAAAAAAAAAAAAAAAAAAAAAAAAAAAACTTTTTGGCTGCAGTGCATTTCCCACTTCCAGGCTGATCTACAGTCCAAATGTCACAATGCCAAGTTAATTCCGCATGTGTCAACCAGCTAAATCTGCAGGGGGTTGAATACTACTTGTAGGCACTGTATATATATTGTGCCAACACAGTCCTACAAAGGGAAATCGATAACATATGGTATAACAATATACAGGGGCATAACTACAGCAGGTGCAGGGGTTGCAATGGTACCTGAGCCCTGGAGCCTAAGGGGCCCCAAAAGTCTATTTGGCCTGTAGAAAAACACTAGTGCTGTTAAAGATTTGAAATAATTGGGGGGACCTATTGGAGTTTTCGCATCGAGACCCAGAAGCTTCAAGTTATGCCACTGACAATATATGATACTATACTTGTTGGAAGAAACAGATCTGTATGGAGTGGAGATATTGCAATGACACCCGAGATGTGCTCCCTTTGACTAGCATCGCTTTGAATTTTATTGGTCTTCTTATATGGATTAAAACGACATTTTGTGCCCCTTCCGCTAGAGTCCAAGGCCCATGTGTGACTACACTCCCTACACCCACTAAAGGCCCTGTCACACGGGCGACATTGCCGCCAATTACATAGGCGACGTAGGGGCGTGGCCTATTGGCGGCGACATCGCCCCTACGTCGCCTCATGTAAAGGGGCGATGTCTGTGCCGCCGGGAGGTCGCTTGGTTTCAGAGCAGTGCTCTGAAATCAGGCGACCGATCTGGGGCGATGTGCACACATCGCCCCATGCAACCGGCCGCCGGTGACCTGTCAGGCAATGGGAGCCATGGGCTCCCATTGTCCTGCATCGCCGCTGGGGTTTTGAGACACCCCAGCGGCGATGCCGCCTGACAACTCGCCGGCGCAGCGCTGGAGATGTCGCCCCATGTAAACGTCTACTGCCCCGTAGCCAGGTGTGACGGGGCCTTGAGAGTCATTTGATTTAAAAGTTAATAAATTAGGGCCCCCGGAGCTTCAAGCTTATATAATGGCTCTTTATCATTAGATTTTAACATAATAATTGGTTTAATTGAAAATGTAGAAATAAAATCATAAATATTCTTTAGGTATGTAGAACATCCAAGTAGCTATTGCAATCACATGGTTGTGTGTACGTGACTCATTCTGCTTCTATCAGTAATCCATAAGTAAAAGTGAAACTGTGGTCATATAGATTGCACTCAGACAAGATCACGTTACAGTTAAACTACATAATTTCTATTAACATCTCAATAGTCCACCAAACAATTACCGTATCTCACCGTAACATTACAATCTACTTCAAAACCACCCAGAATTTCCCTATAACGGGCTGTTAGATGAATGATGAGTACAAAATATATTTAAATAAGTGATCACTTTATTAGTTTAAATCGTATAATAATTCATAAAATGTATATAAAACTACACAAAGGTACCCCATTGATTACCAATAGTTTATAACCGGGTCAAGGACTGTGACCAAACTGTAAATGACTCTATAATAGTTAACAACAATTAGTAACAATTAATAATATACTTTTAGCATTATACAGTACCAGTTACTCCAGGGTTTATTTAACACTATAAGTGGCTGCACTATCGATAGTTGTATTAATTATCCGCCTAATGGGACTCTGATATATATTGCCATGTGCCCAAGTACCACCAGGTGATCCTTCCAATGATGTAACACTTCCCCTACTTCTCCCTGGACTGGGTCACCCGTGTACAGTGCTGCCGCAGTGCCCCAGAAGTAATTGTCCCTGCTTAAATCACATACCTGGTGTATAGTAATAACTGTGCTGGTCAAGGCTTCAGTCCTGGCCCCCCCCCGCCAACGTACGTTTCGCTATCTTCTTCAGGGCGTGATTTTGTACTCATCATTCATCTAAGAGCTAGTTATAGGGAAATTCTGGGTGGTTTTGAAGTAGATTATAATTTCTATTAACCCTCAGACAGCAGACCATAATCCAGGAAAATAGCCCTATCAATGTTACAATTATGGTGGAAAAATCCTAGCATTCTAGAGTCAAAGTATATGGCTAGAATGGACGCACTGTAGGAAGAGGGCAAATGCCAATTAAGGTGATAATATTAACCACACCATGACAAAAAAGTGGAGTAAAGATCTATAGATTATAAGAATAACTATATACAGATTGCTTGTCTGGGCATTATAAGGAAGGTGAAAATGTTATTGAAAACTGACAAGGTCAAAAAGATCACATGATGTAAAGTGTATATTTTTTTATTGGAAACCAAGACTTTCTAGAGATCTGCATGTGCCTTTTAAAAAAGCACTCCCATCAAAATGTTTATCCTTTTTGCAAACATCATAAACCACTGTGTTCTTTTAGTTGTTCATTTTGCCTTTTTACCTTGTTAATTTTTCTGTTTTCTATTAGGTCTTTGACATCACGTGATTAAAAACAGACTAACTGAAGTCTTCTAAGCTCTATGTAGAAATAGAAAGTCAGTTTTCCCTGCATGATTCATTCTCCTATAAAACTCCTGGTCAAGCTGCTCGACTCCTCCACCCTTTGCCTTGGTCTTTATGCAGGGAAAAGTGACTTCCTGTTTCTACATAGAGCTTAAAAGAATTCAGCTAGTCTGTTTTTAATCATTTGACCTCATACACCTAATGGAAAAGAGATGAATTAACTGGGTGGAAGGGGAAAATGAGCAATTGTAAATAGTGCTGTATAATATGATGACTGTGTATATAAAGATTATACAAATTTTGATGGGAGTGCTTCTTTAGCTTTACTTTCATAAGAAATCTTTATCTTATTACAATTTACAATGTGCATATTTTATTGCACCAGATGTCCCTTTCTTTGGTAAAAAAATTGTATTTAAAATTCATTTAAAAACCCTGACTTAAAAATGTATTAAAGGAGAAGTCTATACTAGAATTGAAGAATATAGAAGGTTTTTACCATATTGTGTAAGTATGTACAAGTAGGTATCACAACCACAAGATTTTTATCTTGTTTCTCACACTGAGAGCAATCAACATATGCACAAGTATTCACATAGGAAATACACAATATAGTACAATACTCTATACTTTATTGAATTTTGAATCATTAGTTATTTATCATGTCTAATAAAGAAATGCACAGTTTAGGGTAAATGGCCTAGTATTTTCATTAGGTCAAATGTACATGACTTCTCAAATGTTGTATGCTTTTGAAGTTTTTGTATCATTTTGAATGGCTTCCTGAAGTCAAGGCTCGGCAAGTAAAGTGATGCCTCAAGCAAGTCTTTTATTATAAAGCTTCTTGGATTCCTTGCAACTTCTGAGTACAATAAGTGACCCATTTTACTCTTTTCAGCTTCCTTCTCCTTTGTAAGCATCCTTGCAAGCTTGCTTAGCAATGGGTCTCAACACCTTTGTTTACTGCACATGTTAAGGGTTTTTAGTTAATATACTTCAATGTTCTTTTCCATTTACATGTGTGTATATAACTTTTGCATGATCAACAAGTTCTGATGTCGCTTCTCTATTATTAAGGGGTCTGTTACAAACCACATTCACTAATGACAACTAAATAAATGTGTAAAAAAAAAAAAGGGCTTAAAGAAGCACTCATGACAAAATTTTTATAACCTAAACCCTTCCAAATGTGTCTAGAATAATATGTAGTTTTATTAAAAAAGCTACTGGTCTCCATCTTCTCTGGTTTTCAGTGTCGTCCTGGTTCTTTTTTGGTTTATGTAAGTGCTCCTTTTTCTTGCAAGACCATACAGGTAACATCATACCTCTCAACTTTTGAAGAAAAGAAAGAGGGACAAATCATGCAATAAATTTTCACCATGCCCCTAGCCAAATCCAAGGCTAGACCCATTTGCTATTTCTTTTTACCCTGACAGGAGCAGATGTCAGAAGGCCGGCAGCAGTGAGGGAAATTCAGCAGACACTCGAGACTTAGAGGTTAGAGGGAATGCTGGCCAACTCCATTGCCAATCAGCACACCATGGCTGGAGTCCGCACTGAAGGTTCAGCTGCGGATTACGAAGATGGCATGGATGTGGAGGCTGCACCCCCCGAGGCCAGACAGTTTGAAGATGCAGATGTCGATCACTGATCCGGTTGCACTTAGGTGCGGTGGGTCCGTGTCCGGCTCCAATCACTGTGTGCCACCATCGCCATTTCATTAGTCATTCCGAGGATAGTCCACGACGTGGATGCTCCGCTCCGAATCATAGGCAAGAGTTTTTTTTCCTTTTAGACTGGAACTAATAGGTGCCAAGTGTGGATCCCAGCAACCTCCTGGCCCCCCAGAATCTCCTTCAATCAACTAGGGACCGTAGCGCTTACTAGGACTGTAGTCTCCAGTCACATCTGGATTATCTGCTTTGAGACACTCGAGACTTCATGACATAAGTTCAAATCTGGGACTGTCCATTGTATTCGGCATGGTTGGGGCTTGAGATGAGCAGATCGATTCATGGTAATCCAGTCCACAGCTCAGGTCAGTGGAACCTGGCGGCTGGATGGGAGGCCCGCATATCTCTTACTGTCTGGCATTCCTGATGCGGCTTTTGATTAGCCTAGGCTCATGTGACGTCATATGTGCATCATACTCACCTCTAGTTTGTACGTTTTACCTTATTTTTTTATTCATTCATTCATAGTTGTAGCACCCAGAAATTTCTCATTCTGATGTAATGATGTAAGCTTCTATGTATGAGATTTGGCTTTTTTGTGTATGTAAGACTGTATTTTCAGACTCAGACGTGGGAATGTCTGATGCACAACAAAAAATAATGGGTACAACGGGATGGTATAGGGGAGGGAGGCCCTGGTGATAGGGAGCGGGGATGGGAGACCTCTTTAAACTAACCTGAGATGCACTATCATTCCTAGCGGGACCTTCCGCCACCATCGTGGCTTTGTCCCTGGCTGTCACCTCAACTACCCCTGGCTAGTGCGTAGGCCAGTGTATTCACTGGATCACACCTGATGTAATACACAAAGGGCAGATAGATAGACTGGGGGAACAAGACAAAAAGGATACATCTACATGGAATCTGCAGCCAAACTCGATACGTAGCAGTTAAAAACGGCTCCAGGACAGCACACCAGCAGCAGACACACCAGCACCACAGGAGACCTCCACAAACCACGATGGTCTGCATAGGAATGAATCTCTATTATCGGCATCAGGTGATGGGTCATGAAACTACTTATAGGGAAGGGGGTGTATTCACAAACTGCTGCAAGCTAAAGCAAAACTGGCTAAGAGCTACCAGCCAAGAAAACTGACATTAGCCCTTGATGGTACAAAACAAATTAATCAACAAGCCCATATACTGGCTTATATGCAGTCTATTCCAGTGGATAATCCAGCCTCTGATTCTTCACCTGAGTCCTCACCTGTCTGCTCCTCCACGTTTTGACGGTGACTTCAAGCAGTGCTGTAGCTTCATCAACCAGTGGCCCCTGCACTGTGAACTTTTAGCCCACCAGTTTTCTTCAGACTTGGCCAAAGTGGTGTTCCTGATGTCACACCTCAGTGTGCAGTCCCTGGCTTTGGTCAATCCCTTGTGGGAGAGAGAAGACCCAGTTAGCTGTGATATCCTGGACTTCCTGCCGGCATTCAGAAAAGTTTTTAACGAGCCAAGCCATGTCGCCTCCACAGTATCAGCTCTTCTGCAGCTGCATCAGAGGGATCATACTGCCTGTCAGTATGTGGTTCTATTCCACACCCTCTCATCTGAACCATGGTAGAATAACCAAGCACTGGCGGATGCATTTTGGGAAAGTTTATCAGTAAAAATAAAGGCGAACTAGCAAATTGTATTATTTTCTATTACATTAGATGAACTTATTTCTTTGTCTACCTGGGTTGACCCAAGGTTCCAGGAGAGCTCTATGAAGGTGCACCATGTAAAGATGTCGGAGCAGCGTCAGAAGCATTGTCGAGCCAAGGGCCTGTGTTTCTACTGTGGTGGTGCAGAACACTTCATTTAAGCCTATCCCGTGAGGCTGGGACTTCCTTGCCTGGGGTCTTTGGGTGGCACTACCCTAGGCGAGAACAAATCCTCTCCCTCGTTGACTCTCGTGTCGTGTGGAGGAGGTTGGTTTTCAGTGTCGGTCTAATTAGATTCCGGATCCACTGGGAACATCATCCAACACGTTGTGGTGGATCAGTACATGATTCCCGTCCAACAACTGGACCGTGTCATCTGTTGATTTACCACTCTAGTCTCAACCCATATGCTTTGTGTCTGAGCCAATAGAGTTTGAGCTTCGCATTTGGAGCAGATCACCTACTTTGTGCACCCGAACTTGTCCTTTCTGCTTCTTCTGGGGCTGCCCTGGCTGTCTACTCATGAGCCTGCCCTTGACTAGAAATCCAGAAAGGTGGCCAATTGGGAATAGAGTTGCCATGGGAGATGTCTGGTCCCTGCATCCCTGAAGGTGTCTACTTTGCAAGTCAGTTCTGTCTGCCATTCTGAGACTAAGTATAGGTCCCGCAGACAACAACCATCTGGATTACCTCTACCACCGGCTAGTCCTACTGTTACCAACTGGAAGACATCATGCTGGAGAAGAAGCTTTTTCCTGGCCTGGTGAAGACGGGGCATAAGGAGGTACTGTAATGCCGACATCCCCATTGTATATTGCCTCCCTGCAGCAGGGACACTGGCTTACTCATCGCTGTGATCCAGACACGCATCTTCTCCCTCCTCAACCGTCCAAGTGTTCCTCTGCTGGCTGATGGTCCTGGAGCCTGTTTACATCGCACAGGTCTCCAAGGAGTGCGCTTAGGGCGCATGAGGGCGTTCCTGTCCTCCACTTAAAGGGACAGTGCCCCATTACCAGGAATTGCCCCACAGCCCCCCCATTAGGGGAGGTGCCTGATCAACATCCTAGTTTAGTTAGTCCTGTGTCTACTAAGCTAGTTGTCAGACTTATATTGTCTTGTGTCTGTTGCTTAGTACCTGTACTTGCTATTCCATACCTGCTGTATGAGAGACTGTCCTTTTCTGTCCCTGTGTCCTGTCACCTTTGTATCCCAGTGACTGTGCCTGTGTCTGTCTTGGGCATGGGGTTCAACGGCCACAGTGACTCTGTGGTTGAGTGGTTCCACTTTCCCACGCTCACCCTCTTGGCTAGCTGTAACAAATATCAGCATAAAATTCTGGGCTGGGAGCTTCAAAGCATGTTTTTCCATGGCTCAGCAGCTACATGCAAGCCTTACATCATCAAGCACAATGACAAGTGTCGGGTGGAGTGATGCTACCATTGGACTTTAGAACAATAGAAACAAGTTCTATGGAATTCTGAATGGTGCTTTTCTATCTGGCGGTTTAATGGATGATCCTGTGTTTGGCAAATACCAAGAGAATCCTAGTTTGGAAGAATTTGACTGGTCGAACTATAGAGCCTTTCTGCAAACCAGGCCCTTTCTTCTAACAATAGTGTTCAACATGACAAATCCTCATCTGAATGAGGGAACAACAATTTTGAGTGACATTCCAGAGTATTGTAGAAAGTCTTCCTACTAGGCTGGAAGCTGTTTTATACCTTCAGTAGACATCTATATATAAGTACATAGCAGAGAGAAGAGGCAGCACTCTCACGTTGCAATATACAAGCAGAATGTACTATAGCCTTTTTAAGGAAAAATACTAGGATGTAAACCGGAACATCACATATTGGACTATAATATAATCTACTTGCCAATTAAAACTTGTGAGTGCTGTCTCTTCTCTCTGTTTTGGAAACTTCACTGGGTGCTTTTTTTGGATGTTTTCTACCATGTGAAATGCTCCCTATATTCCAGAGACTGATAATAGCCATGCTCACTATGTAGTAATTGGTAATTTTAACTGCTCCCTGCAGCTCTTCGATGACTGGAAGCAAGTGGCTACAGGGATAATAAAATATCCAGTAACTTCATTTTCTCCTTTTAGCCGCTACTCCAATAAGCTGACTACACACAATTTAAACAGTGTTTATCTGCAGAATAACCTTATATCTGTAGGTTTGTGGACATGACAGTTTCACTTTAACCCCTTAAAGGGGTGATCCACTACTAGGACAATCCCTTTTTAAAACCCCTTTTTTAAATGTCTTGTTTCCCCCAGTTAAAATAATAAATCATGTACTCATCTCCCATTCGGCTTCTGTTCCTGCGCTGTTGGTAATCACAGCACGGGGCTCACATGACATCACAATGACCGCCGGCTTCCTTCTCTCCTTCTTTGGATATAAGAACAATTAAGAGGAAGTGACAGTTGCAGCGCTCACTTCCTGTTGATAGCTCATTTGGTCACATGGCTGTATAACACGGATGTCGAGTGTGTCACAATGCATGGCCTGGCCGGCGGCTCTCCCGGCCTGAGTGTGAGAGCTGCATAGAAATACATGTCGGGAGATCCACCGGTCAGGCCATGCATTGTGGCGTTATCGTCGTCTGTGTTATACGGCCGTCTAATTGTCCTCAGACTTCATAGGTACTACATTTAGAACATTGTTACTACTTGTTTTGTGTGACCATTCATGGTCTTTTTTTTAAATACTTTTCTTTTTTAAAGGACTTTAGCATCATGCATTCCATTCTGCAAAGAACATAGTGCAATGGTTAGCAGCAGCCAAAATGTTCTCGCTAAAATATTTTAGAGTACATTTAGGTAAGAAGCCAAAAATATTATTATTTAGCTTTGTTTAGGATGAAAAGCATGTGATAGCTGTGATTACAGCCATGAGGGACAGGATTTTATTAAAGAGGTTAACCGGGACAGTTATTATTTTTGTGTATGCCTCTAAGAACTATCAGGTAAGCAGTTGCTAATAATTTGCATGTTCTGAACAAGGATGATCTCTGCTGGTTTAGCTGACAATTCCACTGTGTCATTTCACCTCTCATTACCAGAGCGGCACTTTTCCTTCTGGTCTGCTCTATCAATGGCGTCACTGTAGACATCATGCTGTTTAAGGCTGCCTTCACACTTGCAGATGCATCTGCAGCGTTTTGCAGATGCATCTGCAAGTATCAGCATGCAGACCGCGGCCGCTATGTTTATAATGGGGCGCACCGCGGTCTGAAAGCACTTATTCATTCCTATATGTGAACCGTCCGCAGGCGGATGCCTGCTTACAGATCACACACTCCCGCCCGCACCATGGACGCGAGATGTCGCGTCCATGGTGCGGGCGGGAGTGTGTGATCTGTAAGCAGGCATCCGCCTGCGGACGGTTCACATATAGGAATGAATGAGTGCTTTCAGACCGCGGTGCGCCCCATTATAAACATAGCGGCCGCGGTCTGCATGCTGATACTTGCAGATCCATCTGCAAAACGCTGCAGATGCATCTGCAAGTGTGAAGCCAGCCTAACAGCCTACTCCCTGTCAACAAAGCAGAGTGGAAGAGAAGACGCTGCTCTGTCAATGTGGTGTCAGCATAAACCTCAGAATCATCAGCAGGAGTGTTCTGTAACTGCTCTGAGACAGCAGAAATTCTTGCCGGGGAGAACAGGCAGGTAGTTAGCAATAGTTAGAACACTGTTGTAAAAGTCATAGTTACTACCTGTAGATTTTAATTGCTGAGAAAGGTTCCTAAGAAGCAATCACAATTATTATATGTTGAATTATACCTCAATCGATCCTATAGTTCCCAATTCCAGTCTTTTCTGTGCATTGAATAGGCATCTAATATATGTAAGTGGAATCTGTCAGCCAGATTTCACAATCCAAAATATGCACATTTAGCTCTTTCAAAAACAAGTTCAACAATACCTTTACTTGGCCATTTTGTTCCTCCATTATTGAAAAATCTGTCTTCAAAATTACCTGCAAACGAGGTTGAAGGACAAGGGTAGATTTAAAGCCTCTGCCTCTCCACCTATATTCCCTGCCAAGAGAAGCCTCCTCCTGCTTGAATGATGGCTCGTGAAATCAAAGTATACAGGCTGTCAGTCAAGCAGGAGGAGGCACTTGGTGCTGGGCGGGGAATACAGCTGAAGTGACAGAGGCTCCAAATATACCATGAGTTCAGATTGAATTTGCATACTGGCCTTGTAAAAGTAGTGCTGAGCTTATCGTTGAAAAAGCTACATGCGCTTATAAATAGATTGAGAACTGAAATCTTGCTGTCAGATTTTCTTTAAAATAAGTAATCAAAAATCAGATCAATTGGTGTCTGGCACCCCCATTGGTTAACTATCTAAGGGTGGTTTATCATTTGCATTTTTTAGTGTTGCTTTGTAATCCATTCAAATCCTGAAGCCTCCTGATTAGGCCCCATGCTTAAGATAGGGCAGCAGGCACATGCATTTGCATCAGTTTTTCGGCGGATTCTTACCGCTGCGTCATTTTGACCTCCTTCCCATACAACTGTACAACATAGTGCAACTCTACTGCTGAAAATTGCAAATCAGTTCTTGTTTTCTTGTTGGCCTCCCACTGATCAATCTGATATTGATGACCTATTTCTAGGATAGTTCATCAATTAGATGCCCAGACCCCATATACAACAAATTTTCCTTATATAATGAAGAATTTTATTGTGCTTCAGTATAACTGATTTTCTTATTAAACTAGAGCAACACTTTAAGCATCTTTTGGATATCTGATTTCTGTAGCTGCCTGTCCACTATTCCAATTGCATCACTCATGGCTACAAATAACAGGGGAACCAGTATAAATGGGAATTAGAATGAAGAGTAGGAATAAAGGCCAGCAAAGAAGTCACTACTGGTGACTGCAAATGAGGAGTTCTCTGAATATATTCTCATACTATTATGGAAAGTTTATGAAACATAGTTGGTAAAGTTTGACTACAGTTTTATGGAAAATGTTCTTAGGGTCCGACAGCTAGTACAGTTTGCAGATTGCTGCCCTCTATTTTGCAGAACATTGAAAAAACTAGTTTGGGGCTGTAAATGTCAAGGAGGGGGCTGTCTGCTACAAATAAACAGGTCTGTAGACAAGCTGCCAAAACATTGCGTAAGTGCCCAGTGTGAAGGAAGGAAACAGCTGGCTATCAGTCAGTTGATTGCAGTTTCGGGGCATATAGTGTATGGTGTACATGGCTTGACTTACTACACGTCACATTGGTCATAGCATGTGGCTTAGGTTACATAAATGGGCCCTTCCGAAACCAAAAACTGACACAAATTTTAAATGAGATCATTGAGTTCTGTAATCCTGTCACCAGGATCATTTACTTAACCTCACACAGAATACAAATGCGTTATATATAGAAACCATAAAATATGTTATCGAAAAGCTTCCAAAAATCAAGACATAATGTCAAAAGCAAAATCCAGACATTTATCTAATGGTAAATCACAGCCTTCCTTTATTTAAAAAGTTATTTAGTCAGGGGAAGGAATGTCATAAAAATGATTAGTTTACATTATTACCTTAATTGTTAAATAATTATTCTAACCCTGCTCCCTTCTGTATTGGTAGTGGGTGGTACATCATGTCTACAGACACCTATGTGAGTGATTGGCAGGTACTGTGCACCAGTCCTATTTATCAAAACAAGTATGCAACACCTGGTGATGGCGCATTCATCCCTACATGGAACTTGTAGAGGTGATGTCACCGGGGCTGCTCATCTTCCAATAAAGAAGTAACCAGATGTAGCCAATTGGTGTTTTTTTATCTGCTTCGGTCAGCCAGTGTAAATGATCTGCAAACCGATCAGCGGTCATTTAATAACATGTTTAGCAGAGGCATAACGATCTTAGTTGTAGAAGTCGTGACCGCGAACGAGTCCAAAGGTCAGAGGTATAGCTAGAGGTTCACCTCAAGTGAGGATGAAGCATCTAAGTGGGCCCCTGAGCAGGTAACCATGGTAACAGCTATGGTGGCACACACCCTAATCATGGGTACAGGGCAACCTCAGCAGATGACCGCACTGTTACTGGAAATAAATATCTATACAAAAACCAACACTGATAATACCGCTATATGATGACCATATAGTAGAAGCTACCAGTCCGGCAGAGCATACAATGATTACAATACAGTTATACATAGTAACTTATAATAACATTATTTTTAATGGAGCTGTACAGTTTTCCATCTTTTCCATTTGGCCAAGAAAGACATTACAACTTCTTCCAGCCATGACTCGTCTACAGAGATTACAACAAAAACATACTTAATTTTTCACATTTCCAATGCCATCCCCATCTATTCCCAACTTGCACAAACTCCTCATCCTACTGATACCCCAATATTGAGATGCTGCTGCCATATGTATCTCTATTACTGCACCTGCTGTGTAGAACAAAAACATAGCTTCTATTACTGGCCCACATAATAATGCCACCACTGCACCCATTAAATGGTAATAATGCCTCCTTTTTGTCTTCTAGATTGGTAAAATTGCCCCCTAAAAATATGAATGTCCTGTGAAAGGGTCCACATTTTTGATCCTATAAAGTAAAAATGCCCCATGTGCACCTTTGACAGTCACAATACCTGAGTGTCCCTATAATAATGATGGTTCATATGTCCCCACTTAACAGTTAAAAACATCTCCTGAGTTTCCTCCCATGTAAACCTTCTCTACAAACAGTATGATGGACCCACAGCTCCCCAAAACAATGTTCCACACACTGTATAATTGTTCCTATACTGTATAATAGCCACAACAGTAGCCGACACACTCTTTAATGGTCCCAATGGTAGCCCCCACATTGTATAAGGGTCTCAGTAGTCCTCACATAGTATGAGGGACCCAAAGTAGTCTTCACAGTTTATGACAGCCATCCACTGTAGCTCCCACACTATATAATGATTCCTGCAATCGCTCCCACACTATTTAATGACCCCTACATTACCTCCCATACTGTATAATAGCCCCACATTAGCTCCCAACCTATATAATGACTACCACATTAGCTCCCATGCTATATAATGGCCCACGCATTAGCTCCAACACTGTATAATGACCCTCATATTACCTCCCACATTGTATATTGTCCCCCACATTAGCTCCCAACCTATACAATGACCCCTACATTCACTCCCATGCTGTATAATGACCCTCACATTAGCTTACACACTGTTTAATGTCCCCCAAATTTTCTCCCATGTTGTATAATGACCCCCACATTTGCTTCAACACTGTATAATGGCACCTACATTAGCTTTCACACTGTTTAATGTCCCCATATTAGCTCCCACACTGTATTATAACCCCCACATTAGCTTCCAACCTGTATAACAAACCCTCACATTAGCTCCCACGTTGTGTAATAATCACCACATTAATTACAATGCTGTTTAATGGCAGTCCAAACATTGCATAATGGCCTCCATAGTAACCCTCACACTGCAAGAGGGACCCAAAATAGTCCCCACATTTAGAACAACCATTCACCATAGCTCCCACACTGTATAAGAGCTCCAAAATTCACTCCCACACTATATTATGTCCCCCACATTAGCCCCCAAAACGTGTAATGACCCCCAACATCAGTTTCCACACTGTATTTGCTCCTATGTTGTATAATGACAGCCACATGAGCTCTCACACTCTATAATGGCCCGCACATTAGCTTCCATGCTGTATAATGTCCCCCACATTACCTCCCACTGTTATGCTCGCAGATATGTGTGGGAGGGAGTGAACCTAATAGGTCGTAGTACTGATTTTGCCCTGGAGAGGCATAACTAAGTGACTACCTCATTTCACTAAAGCCTCTGATGGTGAGGCTAGACGTGTGCTGGTGTGTAGCCACAATTTGCTACTCCAGGGTATCACGGTACCTCGACAGTAGGCCCCAGGGATCACGGATGCAGGCAGGTATAGTCTATGGCATGGGTAGGTGCAGCCTGGATGGCTGGTGCAGTAGGTATGGCAAGTGTAGAAGGTATGACAGCACAGCTCGTTCAGGCTGGTGCAGAGGATATGACAGCATGTCTGATATAGGATCGGCTGACAAAAGCAGGCATGGGATATACTCACGAACACAAGGAAACAGCAGAGGCAACTCAAATGTGTATACAGTGAGCTATCTCTAATGTGTATACAGCAGGTAGTCTGTAATGTGTATACAGCCCGCAGTCTGTAATGTGTATACTGCCCGCAGTCTGTAATGTGTATACTGCCCACAGTCTGTAATGTGTATTCAGCCCGCAGTCTGTAATATGTATACAGTGGGCAGTCTGTAATGTGTATACAGCCCAGTCTGTAATGTGTATACTGCCCGCAGTCTGTAATGTGTATACTGCCCACAGTATGTGTATACAGCCAGCAGTCTGTAATGTGTATACGGCCCGCAGTCTGTAATGTGTATATGGCCTGCAGTCTCTAATGTGTATACGGCCCGCAGTCTGTAAGGTGTATACGGCCCGCAGTCTGTAATGTGTATGTGGCCCTCAGTCTGTAATGTGTATACAGCGGGCAGTCTGTAATGTGTATAAGGCCTAAGTCTGTAATGTGTATATGGCCTGCAGTCTGTAATGTGTATACGGCCCGCAGTCTGTAATGTGTATGCAGCCCTCAGTCTGTAATGTGTATACTGCCGCAGTTTGTAATGTGTATACGGCCTGCAGTCTGTAATGTGTATAATGCCTGCAGTCTCTAATGGGTATACAGCCAGCAGTCTCTGATCTGTATATAGCAGGCAGTCTCTAATGTGTATACAGCAGGCAGTCTCTAATGTGTATACAGCGGGCAGTCTATAACGTGCATACTGCCCGCTGTCTATAATGTGTATACTGCTCGCAGTCTCTAATGTGTATACTGCCCGCAGTCTCTAATGTGTATACAGACCACAGTCTCTAATGTGTATACAGCCTGCAGTCTGTAATGTGCATACAGCCCACAGTCTGTAATGTGAATACAACCCACAGTCTCTAATATGCATACTGCCTGCAGTCTGTAATGTGTATACAGCCCACAATCTGTAATGTGAATACAGCCTGTAGTCTGTAATGTGTATACAGCCCGCAGTCTGTGTTGCGTATACAGCCTGAAGTCTGTCATGTGAAGCATCAGAAAGTTTTCCTGGGGGCAGAGTTCGCGCTCTGTTCTTCCTGGTGCTTCCATGGATTCTGTTCCTTTCTGCGCCAAGCACTGGAGATTCTGCCGCGACCTTTCATTTTTCCCCATCTCCAGGATCTCGCGGAGTCTTGGCTATCTATATACCACAGCCTCCTGTCTATATAGTACAGACCCCTGGGTATGCTGGGTATAATTCTCCTGTTCTGTATACTGAGTGTAATCCTCAGTATCTGTATGTATACACTGCACAGTAGAACTTCTCCTGTCCTGTACACTGGGTGTAAACCTCAGTGCCTGTATTATTCTGTATATATACACTGCACAATACCACTTCTCCTGTCCTGTATACTGAGTGTAATCTTCAGTATCTGTATTATTTTGTACATATACACTGCACAGTATCACTTCTTATGTCCTGTACAGTATCTGTATTAGGGTGGCTTAACATTTGCGCATGATGCGCAATGTATTTGAGCGCAGCAAAACGCAGGCAATATGCGCTCCTATGTTTAACATGGGAACACAGTGCCTGTTTGTGGCTGCGTTCAGCTGCGTTTGCGTTCGACTGTGCATAATTTATGCACAGCCGAATGCAAAATGTTGGATTTTTTGTGCATAGCTGTGCATTTGTTTTATACGCAAGCAGACAGCTGCGCACAGAAAATGAATTGGATTCAATCTGTGCGCATTGCCATTTGCTGGCAAGTGCACAGACGCTGCGGAAGATGACCTCCTCTGAGGTCATCTGCTGGTGAATCCTGTCCCGCAGTTCTCTTCTTCTTCTTTCTTCTTCTTCTCTTTTCCTGCCGGCGCCACTGGATCATTTAAAATAGCCGGTGGGAAAGCCGGCGGTGAAGTCAGCTTTCCAGCCCCGCTATTTCAAATGAACTGCTGATGAAGTCACCACCGGCTTTCCCGCCGGCTATTTTAAATGAATCAGCGGCGGCAGGGAGCTCAGCAGCGGCGGCCGGGAGAAAGAGATCAGCGCCTGCTGCCTGGATCTTCGCCGCTGATCTCCGTGTCCCGGCTGCCGGTGCTGATTGGGTGGCCGGTCTGCCTCACTAACATTTTCATGGGAACGCATGCAGACACTCTCCACTGCGTTCACATGAAAATGTTTGTGTTCAGCACTGCATATGTGTATGAGCTCTATACGCTGCAGTGCCGAACACAAATGTGAACCCAGCCTTATTCTATATATACACTGCACAGTATCACTTCTCCTGTCCTGTATACTGGGTGTAATCCTCAATATCTGTATTATTCTGTATATATACACTGCACAGTACCACTTCTCCTGTCCTGTTAGAGAGGTGGTATTGGACTTTCATTTTCAGAATTTAAATGTTGTTTAAATTGATTAATCCCAATATGGAAGTCATAACTTCTCTTCTGTACAGGTAAAGACTTGCCCTTTCCTCTGGATTTCATCGCTGGGATCCCACAATCCCGAGAAACGTAGCTTTGAGGGGCACCATGTAAATGGAGCTGTGGTTGATTATTCCCTCTGCTGCACCATGTAACTGGAACTGTGGTTGATTATTCCCTCTGCTGCACCATTCACATGTGGCTCTTCAGATAACTCCTTTGAGAAAGTAATGAGGCCATGACAACGTAAAAGCAAACTTCACTGATCGGGGCAGATGGGTGTTATAGTATGCGGGCTGGTGAGGTCTGTTTTCCAGGGCTGCTTTTTGGTCCCAGTCCGGCCCTGACGCTCAGCCAAAGTATGGTCAGACCACATGGAGCTGCGTTGTGGACACCAATCTCCCTGCCCTGGTACCATGGCCATAGCGGGGCGGGCAGACCGCATTGGAGCCTTGTCATGAACATCAGTATCCCTGCCCCATGGAGACTAGTACCATGGCCATTGGCATAACAGTACCACCTTCCTCATATTGGTATTCTCCTTTAGACTCCCATGACCTCTCCTCAGGACCAAATCCTTTTCAGTTGACTGAGAGGAAGGTCTTGACTCTTCTCTTTTTCATAGCCAAGATGTTCTTTGCCTCAAAGACATCTCCAGCGCTGACTGGCAAAGGCAGAGAACCTGGGTCCTGGCAGTAATGGCTGAGAACGCCATGCTTTAGGAGAGAGACATGGAAGGAGTTGTAGATCCGCAAGGAGGCTGGAAAATTCAGCATGTAGGACACCTCATTAATCCTTTGGAGGGCCTCCAAGTGTCCGATAAAACGAGGCCCTAATTTGTAAAAGGGGATCTTGAGGCAGAAGTACCTAGAAGAGAGCCATAACTCGTCTCCAGGTTGGAAAAATCAGAATCAAAGCAGCTCTTATTTGCATCATCTTTCATCTGTACAGACGATTGCTCCAAGGATATTTTGGTCTCAAAACAGATTTTGGAGAACTCCTTAGCAAGAGCCTCGGCCGCTTGGTTACTGGAAGAGAGAGTCAATGGAGTCAAGGTTTTAGGATGCTGCCCATAAACTGTGAAAAAAAGAGAGTTAGAGGAGGACTGACTGACATGGTTGTTATAAGAGAACTCTGCCCGGGGAAACAGGTTGACCCTGTCACAGTGATATTTATTCACAGAGTGCCGCATGTAGATGGTTAGGATATGATTCACCCTACTTGGCCATTAGATGATACGCTGAAAAGTCAGAGATGACATTGAACACCTTGCAGAGACCGCCAGAAGCAGGTGATGAACTGAACTCCTCTGTCGGTCACAATGTGGAGTAGCAGGCCATGCTGGAGGAAGATGTGCTGGATAAATAGTTCTGCAAGCTTAGGAGTGGATGAAATACCAAGCAGTGGAATGATGTGACCTATCTTGGAGAATCTGTCCACCACTACACAGATGACGAAGCAACTTGAGGGCAGTGATAAATTCGTAAAGATGTCCATAGTGATGTGCTGCCATGGAACAGCAGTTATCGTTTGAACTCAATAGACACCCAACTGGGAGGTTTTTTTTGGTGGCTAATTGTAGGCACAGGATGGACAAATGGATACAAAGTCGTGCATGTCTTGGTGCAAAGTCGGCCACCAATAGTGCCGCGAGATTAGCTGTGTAGTCTTCTTTTGTCCGGCCTGATCGGCCAGCTTGGAGGCATGATTCTACTACAATACTCTCCTCTTGTCTCTTAGTCACCAAAGCTTTACCAGGTGGCATCTGTGTCAAGCTGACTAATCCTACAGTGAGTATCTTGGAGGGTTCAATGATGTTCTAGGGTTCGTCCTCCTGGTTAACAGATAGGATCTGAATAGGGTAATCGCCTTAAAGGAATCCTGTCACCCCCAAACCACCTCCTAAGCTATTAAAAGCTGTCCCTAGAGCATAGTAACACTTACCCTACACTCCTTTTAGCTCCTAAATGCATATATTGAAACTGAATATAAACGTTATAAAAGTACCTCATTACTGATGGTAATGAGTGACTATGGTATTCATAGTCACCCAGCCAGGCTGTCCCTCTTCATAATATCACGCCTGAATAGGCGTGATCTTAATCATACATTCAAATGCGCGCCTCCCTGCGCGCCTCCCCACTCTCCTATTCCGGCCGGGCTTCAGCGTGGGGCTGTATGACGCGATTCGCGTCATTTCCGGCGCCAGGTGACGTATGTACACCCGCGCCACTGTTAGAGCTTCAGGCCCCGTACTGCGCATGCGCATGTGCAGTGCGCGTTTTGAAGCTAACAGAGCGGGCGGGTGTACATACCGTCACCCAGCGCCGGAAATGACGCGATTCGCGTCATACAGCCCCCACACAGCAGCGGTCCGGAATAGAAGAGTGGGGAGGCGCGCAGGGAGGCGCACATTTGAATGTATGATGAAGATCACGCCTATTCAGGCGTGATATTATGAAGAGGGACAGCCTGGCTGGGTGACTATGAATACCATAGTCACTCATTAACATCAGTAATGAGGTACTTTTATAACGTTTATATTCAGTTTCAATATATGCATTTAGGAGCTAAAAGGAGTGTAGGGTAAGTGTTAATATGCTCTAGGGACAGCTTTTAATAGCTTAGGAGGTGGTTTGGGGGTGACAGGATCCCTTTAATGTTCTTCTCAGCCGGACGAAAGTGGAAAATTAAATTGAATCGGGTGAAGAACAGTAACCACCGGGCCTGACATGGGTACAACCTATGTGCAGATTGTAGGTAGGCCAGATTCTTGTGAATGGTGGTAATGATGATGGGATGAATCTCGTCCTCAAGAAGGTATCATCACTCCTCCAAACCTAACTTTATGGCTAGCAATTCTCAGTCGCCAATCGAGTAATTGTACTTGCCGAGAATGACTTGTAAAAGAAACCACAGGACACGATTTTGCCGGCAGGCAGTTTCTGTGTGTGCACTAGCATCTACCTCCAAGAACTGTTTATTGATCTCCGGCCTACGAAGTCCTGGAGCCAAAAAGAAAGCTTGCTTGATAGCAAGGAAGGATGGAGTCAGCAACTTTACAGGTTAAGGCTGAGATGAGTAGAACCAGAGCAGAGATGTTCGGAATAAATTGGCAGTAATAGTTAGTGAAATTCCAGGAACTGCTGGATGGCTTTAATTTCAACAGGACAAGGCCACTTAAGCATGGCCGTCACCTTCTCCGTATCCATCTCAAGACCAGTGTCTGAGATTATATAGCCGAAGAAGGGAAGGGATCTTTGCTCAAATTTTGCATAGAGACAGTTCTCCCTTAGCCTCTGAAGAATCAGGTGAACATTTCTCCTGTGTGTGGACAGGTTGGGCTAGTACACCAGGATGTTGTCCAGATACACAACCACACATATTTATCAGGATAGGGCCAAGAATGGGTGACATATATCATAGAATCATAGAAAGGTAGAGTTGGAAGGGAACTCCTGGGTGATCTGGTCCAACCCTCTGCTCAAAGCAGGATTCCCTAAATCATTCCATATAATAAAATGGAGAACATATTTAACAGGAAAGGGCTCAGGGTGAGAGATATATATGCCAGGATGCGCACAGAATGGGGACATATGTACCAGGATGGGGGACATATTTGCCAGGACATTACTATATAATGAAGGGGTAGAGAGACCAACACATGTCTCTACAGGATTTAGAATGCTACAAGGGCCCATACATCTGACCTACATAAGGAGGAGGGCGGGGGATAGGTCCAAATTTTGCACCAGGGCCCATCCGACTCTAGTAATATTACTGCTGTTTAGACAGGCCAACTGCACTTCCATGTGCATAAAACAATAACTAATTTTGTGTGCAGTAGTATACTGTATAATTGTTTTTAGTCCTGTTTACACAAGGCTGACATACAGCAAAGAAAGATGATTTGTAAGTAAGTTTGAAAATTATTTCACTTAACAAATAAGCATTTTACTTGTCCTTTTGGGTGATCTGGAGCCTGTTTAGACAAGCAAATAAATGTGACATGAACTTTCCTTTGAACACTCATTCCCGATTATCCACCAGTGTAAGTGCACTCTTCCTTTACACAATTGGCAACTATCATATAGCATATACTGTCCACATTACTCCAGGCCATTGTTATCTGTTTTGGTATTTACTATTAGTCCCTGGATTTGGGATCATAAATATACAGTATATCACCCCAGTCTAAGATTGCCTTGTGGATGGGATATGTCTATGACAGAATATTTGCTATAAGGAATAAATATAGGTGTCAGATATGATATAGTTCAGGTTCATTCACTCATATTATCTGTGGGTGAATGAAGTGTTAAATACACCACAATTTACTTGCACTTATGACTAGTTGGCATTGAGTACTGTAACATCAGCAGTATTAAAGAGTCATTTGCTGACTGCAAAGGATGAGATATTATATCACAATATCCCATTACATACATAAGGTGACCGACAATATTGAATACTTCAGCATTTTGATGAAAAATAAAAGTCTCTTTTGACATCAAAATATGTTAATTGGAATATGGGCAGAAAACAGGCCAGTAAGTGCGAATGTGCAAACTAAAACTTCAACTTGTCATTTCCAAAGATCTTCTCTTACATCTGACTTGTCTCATTTGGGATAACATGACGAAAAGGTATGAGGGTCTTTCCTTTGCTACTAAATGAAAGAGTAAAATGAAAGGAAGCCTCTTCGGCATCCAACACCATTTAAAGAAGAGCATTCATTGACTCAAGCGTTGATATTTACTAATTTATTGCATGCCTTTCTGGCTTAGGAAGTGAATAAACAACCTCATCAGTAGTTGAGCTCCCTTCGCAAGTGATAGATATTGGCTAGGCTACATAGCAACCATATATGTCTAATATCCTCACCCAGAGCTGAGCTCTGTCTGCTGCTGTTAACTATGTAGATGCTGCTGTCAAGCTCTGACAGTAAGGTAAAAAATGTTTGTACTGTGTTGGGTCTAGTTTCCAAAATGGGGTTACTTGTGGGGGAGCTCCAATGTTTAGGCAGACAGAGACTCTCCATATGCATCATGGTGTCCGCTAACAATTGGAATTATTAGCAGACATCATGTCGCATATGGAGAGCCCCTGTGTGCCTAAACATTGGAGCTCCCCCACAAGTGACCCCATTTTGTAAACTAGACCCCAAGGAACGAATCTAGATGCATAGTGAGCATTTTGAACCCCCAGGCAGGGCCGGCCCTACCGCTGTGCAAGTTGTGCAGTCGCACAGGGCGCCGCCTGCCATGCTTCAAAGGGGGCGCCAGAGAGACGGATATTTATGGTCTCTCTGCGGCTCCGCCGATTAACCTCCCTACCGGTATTCCCGAGTGTGACTCGGGGTTAACTTTAGCTGACAGAAGCGGTAACCCCGAGTCATACTCGGGTTTACCCGCAGGACGTTTGCAGATCCTGCATGAGGAGCTGGGGAATGGCGGTGATTGGTGCCATTCTGCCCCGCCGCCCCTGCAGCTTCAGATGAGCACCAGGGATGGGGGGGTGGCGGTGCTGTGATCTTTCAGCCCTGCCGCCCCGTGCACCCGAGGACGAGCAGTGGAGGGAGGACGGGGCGGGAACCCGAGGACGAGCAGTGGAGGGAGGACGGGGCGGGAACCCGAGGACGAGCAGTGGAGGGAGGACGGGGCAGGAAGTGAGGAAGCCTCACTTCTTGCAGCTGTGCCCGCCCCTACTCTCATCTGCGCAGACCGCGGGAGTCACTACTGACAGCTGGGACAGGTACCGCACAACGAAACCCAGCCTTACATGAGCACCAGGTGGGGGCTGTCAGCGTTCAGCCCCGTCGCCCCTGCAGCCTTAGATGATCAGCTGCAGCTTGCAGCTGTGGAGGGGGGGTGGGGTTCATGCTGTCAGCTGCAGCTGCGGGGGGGGCTGTCAGTGTTCAGCCCCGCCGCCCCTGCAGCCTCAGATGATCAGCTGCAGTTTGCAGCTGTGGGGGGGGGTTCGTTCTGTCAGCTGCAGCTGTGGGGAGGGTATGGGGGGTGTTTGATGCTGCCGCTTGGAGCTGTAGAGGGGGGTGGGGGAGATGCTGTCAGCTGCAGCAGTGGAGAGGGAGGGGGTGCTACCAGCCACAGCTGTGGAGTCGGGTGCTGTCAGCTGCAGCTGTGGGGAGGTTTGCTATCAGCAGCAGCTGTGGGGAGGTTTGCTATCAGCAGCAGCTGTGGCGAGGGAGGGGGTGTCAGGCAGCTGCGGAGAGCGGGGGGGGGGGGGGGGGCGTGATATCATGACGTTATTTCACATGAGACCTGCAGCCAATCAGCAGCTGTTTCATTATCCCTTCCTTCAAAACTGTGATCCAGAATAAAAGAGAGCTGCTGCTGTTCCCTGATTTCCTCGGGATGTCAGTTTTATATGAGGAAAGAGTGAAGGTGCCACTGATTGGCTGCATGTCTCATGTGACATGGTCTGGGGGCACCAAAGGGGAATTTTGCACAGGGCGCAATTTAGCCTGAGGCCGGCCCTGCCCCCAGGTGCTTCACAAATTGATCCGTAAAAATGAAAAAATAATATTTGTGTGAAAAAAGTACTTTTTCCTTATTAAGTATCAATTTGTGAAGCATCTGGGGGATCAAAGTGCTCACTATGCATCTAGATATGTTCCTTAGGGGGTCTTGTTTCCAAAATGGGGTCACTTGTGGGAGAGCTCCAATGTTTAGGTACTCAGGCTCTCCATATGCAACATTGTGTCCGCTAACAATTGGAATTATTAGCGGACACCATGTCGCGTACGGAGAGCCCCTGGGTGCCTAAATATTGGAGCTCCCCCACAAGTGACCCCATTTTGGAAACAAGACCCCCAGGGAACTTATCTAGATACATACACCATGTTCCAAATTATTATGCAAATGTTCTTTTTCTGATTTTCCTAAATGGTTGGTGCAAATGACAGTCAGTGTAATAAAAGTCATCATCCGTTACAGTATATATCAAATTTTATTGAAGAAACCTCCCAATGATAACAGTATAATCTTCAAAATTAAAAAAAACTCTAAATGCATTGTTCCAAATTATTAGGCACAGTAGAGTTTCTAAACATTTGATATGTTTGAAAGAACTAAAAAAACGCTCATTTGTTGAATTTGCAGCATTAGGAGGTCACATTCACTGAAATGAAAAGCTATTTAACTCCAAAACATCCTAAAAGGCCAAGTTACATGTTAACATAGGAACCCTTCTTTGATATCACCTTCACAATTCTTGCATCCATTGAACTTGTGAGTTTTTGGAGGGTTTCTGCTTGTATTTCTTTGCATGATGTCAGAATAGCTTGCCAGAGCTGCTGTTTTGATGTGAACTGCCTCCCACCCTCATAGATATTTTGCTTGATTATACTCTAAAGGTTCTCTATAGGGTTGAGGTCAGGGAAGATAGTGGCCACACCATGAGTTTATCTCCTTTTATGCCCATAGCAGCCAATGACATGTATTCTTTGCAGCATGACATGGTGCATTGTCATGCATGAAGATGATTTTGCTCCTGAAGGCACATTTTTGCTTTTTGTACCATGGAAGAATGTTCTCAGTCAGAAACTCTATATACTTTGCAGAGGTCATTTTCACACCTTCAGGAACCTTAAAGGGGCCTACCAGCTGTTTCTCAATGATTCCGGCCCAAAACATGACTCCTCCACCTCCCTGCTGATGTCGCAGCCTTGTTGGGACATGGTGGCCATTGACCAGCCATCCACTACTCCATCCATCTGGACCATCCAGGGTTGCTCGGCACTCATCAGTAAACAAGACTGTTTGAAAATTAGTCTTCATGTATGTCTGGGCCCACTGCAACCATTTCTGCTTATGAGCACTGTTTAAGGGTGGCCGAATAGTAGGTTTATGCAACATAGCAAGCCTTTGAAGGATCCTACAACTTGAGGTTTGAGGGACTCCAGAGCACCAGCAGCTTTAAATATCTGTTTGCTGGTTTGTAAGGCCTTTTTATCAGCTGCTCTCTTAATCTGATGAACTTGCCTGACAGAAACCTTCCTCATTCTGCCTTTATCTGCACGAACACGTCTGTGTTCAGAATCAGCCACAAATCTCTTCACAGTACGATGATTACGCTTAAGTTTTCGTGCAATATCTAATGTTTTCATCCCTTGTCCAAGGCAGTGCACTATTTGTTGCTTTTCGGCAGCAGAGCGATCCTTTTTTCTTTCCCATGTTACTTGAAAACTGTGGCCTGCTTAATATTGTGGAATACCCAATTTTCCTTTTATTGGGCTCACCTGCCAAACTAATTATCACAGGTATCTGAGATTGATTTCAGTGATCCAAAGAACCCTGAGACACAATACCATCACTGGGTTTCATTGAGAAAAAAAAAACCTTAAAACCAATTTGCATAATAATTTGGAACATGGTGTTGTGAGCACTTTGATCCCCTAGGTGCTTCACAAATTGATCCGTAAAAATAAAAAAAAAATAAAATTTTTCACAAAAATCTTTTTCCCTTTTACGGCCTAATTTGTGAAGCACCTGAGGGTTCAAACTGCTCACTATGCATCTAGATAAGTTCATTGGGGGGATCTAGTTTCCAAAATGGGGTCACTTCTGGGGAGCTCCAATGTTGAGGCACACAGGGAGGGGCTCTCCATACATAACATGGTTTCCGTTAACAATTGGAGCTAATTTTCCATTGAAATTGTTAGCGGACGCCGTGTCCTGTATGGAGAACCTGTGTGCCACCAGCACAAGGGCAACTGGAAGAGTTGGGGTACAGCTCCAGAAAATGGTGCCTCTAATTAATACGCAACTATCTGGGGTGGCTGTGGGTTGCAATTCGCAGTGTGGGGCCCACAATGTTTGGGTCTCTCCACGCTGAGGATTTCAGCTCCCCAGCTGCCAAGTTGTACCTGGCTGGCTACCAAAAATACAGCGAAGGCCTTTTTTTTTTATTTCTAGAACTGATTGTAAAAAAAAAATTATGTGGGGCTCCGCCATATTTTTGGTCCAGCCAGGTACAACTTGGCAGCTACGGACTGCCACCAACCCCCAGCTGCCTCGTTGTACCTGGCTGGCAACCAAAAATACAGTGAAGTCCATTTTTTTTTACTTCTAGAACTGATTCTAGAAAAAAAAATAACGTGGGGCTCTGCCATATTTTTGGCCCAACCAGGTACAACTTGGCAGCTGGGGGCTGGAATCCTCAGCATGGAGAGGCCCAAGCGTTCTGGCCCCCCATGCTGCGAATTGCAGCCCACAGCCACGGCAGAAAATGGCGCATTCATTGAAGCGCCATTTTTTGGCGCTGTACCCAGGCTCTTGCCAGTTGCCCTGGTGCTGGTGGCAAACTGGGTAATAAAGGGGTTAATGCCAGCTTTTTTATTGGCAGCTGGCATCAAGCCCGAGATTCATAATGTCGGGCCAATGTTAGACCCGACCACTAGGAATCTCTAGTAAATAGTCAAAAAAAAATACACCACACAGAGAAAAATCTTTTTATTTGAAAAAAAAAAAACACAAACAAAATTCGGAATCCATCTTTATTATAAAGATCCGACGTAGTCCACAACGAAGGTCCCACGACGCTCGATCACCTCTGCTACATCCAGAGATTGTAGCAAGGGATCAAGTATCCTCTTCCTTCAGTCTATGGAGTCAGCGTTATGGTGCACTGTATGGCAATGATCTGTCATACAGTGCACCATGACTATGATCCCAGAGACTACAACAAGAGGACACTTGATCCCTTGTTGTACCCATCCATTCACCCATGCATCCATCCATCCACCCATGCACCCATCTATCCACGCATGCACCCATCCATACATGCACACATCCATCTATACACACATCCATGCATGCACGCACACTTCCACGCACACACACATCCATCTATGCACACATCCATGCAAGCACACATCCACGCATGCACACATCCACACATGCAGAGACATCCACGCACACACACATCCACGCACAACACATCCATGCACACACACACATCCACACATGCACACATCCATCCATGCAATATCCATGCATGCACACATCCATTCATGCACACATCCATTCATGCACACATCCATCCATGCATGCACACATCCATCCATGCAATATCGATGCATGCACACATCCATCAATGCACGCACACATCCATCAATGCATGCACACATCAATCCATGCATGCACACATCCATGCATGCACACATCAATCCATGCACACATCAATCCATGCACACATCCATGCACGCACACATCCATCCACCCATGCATGCACCCATCCATCCTTCCATTCATTCATACTTACCTCACTCATGATCCACCGGTAAGGAGGAGGAGCCCGGGAGAGGAGGAGGGGCCCAACCGGAACAGAGAAGGCTGACCGGCGGGAGAGGTGAGGACAGGGGGGGGTGACTTGACAGGGGGGGGGCTGGAAAGGTGGGGGTGGGGATGAGCAGGGAGGGGGCTGATGAGGCCGACCAGCGGTGTGCACTGTCGGGTGCAGCCCGCTGGGAGAGGTGAGGTGGCGACAGGACACAGAGCTGGACGGGGGGGCTGGAGGTGGGGGGCTGGACAAGCGGGAGGCTGGACAGGTGGGGGGCCAGGATGAGCAGGGAGGGGGCTGATGAGGCTGACTGGTGGGTGCAGCCCGCCGCCAGATAGATAACAATAGGGGAAAGCGGATGGGAGGCACGGGGGGGGCCCTGATGAGCCCTGGAGCATCAGGGGGGTGAGGAGGTGGAGGGCACTCACCGATCTGCCCCTCCAGACCTGATTGGAGAGCTCCAATCATATCTGGAGGGGTGAATCGCTTTGATCGGCAGTTTCACTTTCAACTGCCAATCAGAGCGACTTTAGCCACGGGGGAAGGGCTAAGCCACCCCCCTGGGCTAAAGTATAGATCCTTGCAATCCTGAAGCTCCGGTGACTTGTCACTGAGCCGGTCACCGGAGCTGCAGGACCACAAGCCATGATGTTATAGAGACGTCATAGGTCGTGAATGCACCGACTTCCATGATGTCTCTATGATGTCATAGGTCGGGAAGGGGTTAAGTGTGTCAAAGGTCATCATCAGTTTATATTCCCACACTCTTCTGTCTCGCTGTGACTGAAGTTACCTTTTAGAATTAGTATTTTCACATCCAATATTCTGTGATCAGGCCTACAAAAATGCCTAGGCACAGGTAAATCTGTCCTTCTTTCCTTTATTGTATGGCGATGAGCGTTTATCCTAGTTCTGAGTTGTTGCCCCGTCTCACCTACATATGGATTCCCGCTCACACATTTAGTACATACAATTAAATACACCACATTGCTTGTGGTGCAGCTAAAGTTACCTGGGATCTTGCAGTCCTGATGTGAGCCAGGAATCTGACTTTTTCAATAGTCATTATAAATGGACAGGTTTTGCACCTATTCTGGTTGCAGGGAAAGGTTCCTGTTGCTGTTGGAGAGGACAGGGAGCTTAGAATAATAATATTTATTCATTTATATAGCGCTATTAATTCCATAGCACTTTACATACATGAGTAATGCTGTTTCTCTTGGAGCTCACAATCTAAACATTCTATCAGTATGTCTTTACAATGTGGGAGAGTGCCTGGAGAAAACCCATGCATACACGGGGAGAACATACAAACTCCTTGCAGATGTTGTCCTTAGTGTCCTTGGTGGGAATTGAACCCAGGACCTCAAGACCCCAGTGCTGCAAAGGCTGCAGTGCTAACCATTTGAGCCACCGTGCTGCCCAGCTTCTGACAATTATGCTTTTTTAGATTTGGGGGCTGCCTAAAACACAGACGTGGGGGGTCAGGAAATACTGAAGATGTTCCATGAACACTTTCATCAGTTTCATCCCACCACTGGATGCTCAAAATCGGATGCCATCGGATGCCATCCGATCCGATTTTTTATCGGATCCGATTTAAATGGCTGGGGGAGGTTTTGGGAGTGGTCTAGGGTATTGAGCATGCTCAATACAGAAAATCTGATACCGATATCGGATCCGATTTTCCATCCGATCCAATCCCCCATAGACTCCCATATTATTTTAATTGGATCGCATCGGATCACATCGGATCCGATGCGATCCGATTTTTGAATCGGATACCAAAATCGGAGCAGTCTCCGATTTTGGCTCCTGAAAAAAATCGGACAGAATCGGATCTAATGCAAATCGGATGCCATTAAGTGCACATCCGATCCGATCCGATCCCCATTGGAGAACATGGGGGCTAAATCGGATCCAATGCTCCAACGGGGCCTTCAATTATTGCAAATCTTTAATAGCATTACTCTTTTTCTACAGGCCAAAGGGACTTTTGGGGCCTCCTAGGCTACAGGGCCTGGGTGCGATTTCAACTCCTGCGCCTACAGTATTGTATTTACACCCCTGCATGTAGTCAGGTTTTTTCACACCAGCATTCTGGCATTTGCAATCATCATTCTAGTTTATCCCAAATGATTTGGATCAAATTGAGGTCACGGCTCTATGGGGTCCAGTGAAGTTCTTCTGCTCAAAAAGTACCTAATTATGCTTTCATGGACCTTTGTATGTGTACTGGCAGTAGCGTAATTAGAGTCCAAAGGTCCCCGGTGCGAAATTTGGACCTGGTCCCCCTTCCCCCGCGCGCCATTATTGGTCAGATGTATGGGCCCCTTGTAACATTCTAAATTCTATAAAGACTCACGAATTGACCCCTCTCCCCTTCATTATGTATTAATGTCCCTCATCCTGCTATATATGGTCCTCCTCCTGGAATATGCCCTTATTCTGGTATATATGGTTCTCCATTATAGTAAAATGCAGCCTCACAGCCCTCCATATATAGTATAATGCAGCCTCACAGCCCTCCATATAGTATAATGCAGCCTCACAAACCTCCAGATAATATAATGCAGTGTCACAGCCCTTCACATAATATAATGCAGTGTCACAGCCCTCCAGATAATATAATGCAGTGTCACAGCCCTCCATATAATATAATGCAGCGTCACAGTCCTTCATATAGTATAACATGATAATGCATACATGCTCCATATAGCATACATCCTCCCCACACACACAGGGACACAGACACACACACAATGACACGGACACAGGGACACGGACACACACACAGGGAGATGGACACACACACAGGGACATGGACACACACACACACAGGGACACGGACACAGGGACACACACAGGGACATGGATGCGCACACAGGGACACGCACATGGGGACACGCACACAGGGACTTGCACACAGGGACGGACACACATACACAACAGGGACACACACACAACAGGGACACACACAGGGACACATACACACAGACACAGGGACACTACTCACCGGTCCACCCCACCGGTGCTGCTCTCATCCTGCAGGAGCATGGCACCTCAGTCATCTCCCTGCCTCAGATGCTGTTAGTGTATGGTGCCGCTGTCCTGGCCAATCACAGGCCACGAGCCGTGTGGGCAGCAAATCACAGGCCAGTGGCTGACGTCATGCGCCGACTGGCCTGTGATTGGCCACCGGGCCTGTGATTGGCCAGGAGAGCGGCGGGTGGCAGGGAGAGAACGGTGTGCCAGACTTTATGCATCCGGCGGCTGCCACCTGGAAACATGGATGTGCGTCCTCAGGGGCGCATATCCATGTAAAGCGGGTGAAGCCAGGGGTCGGCGGGCCACTGTACCTCCAGGCCCGGTCACACCTGCAACCGTGGTTGTTATGCTACAGCGCACTGGGGAATAGTCATGCTAGAACAAAAACGCTGTGTCCAAACATCCTGCAAAGATGGAATCTACAATTGCCCAAAAAATGTTATGGTGTGCTAAACCATTAAAGGGTAATATTACAAATCACAACATGATAATAAAGTTCACATGCGCTGATGTCATTCATTTTTAAATCTGCCCTGATTTGCATATATCACTTTCCTTAGGAAAAGCTCAATTTACCCTCCGGTTGCCATTGGAATAGTTTTTTAAGTAATTTTAACTCATCACAGGTTGAAAGAGGCACAGGGCATTCTCTTTTAGCTGGCTTCCTGCCAGCATAATTCTATTGTGGGATGTGTGTAGAATGAAGTTATTATTGTGAGGCATGATATCATGGAAAGCCTCCATCACAGTGATGACAGCAGGGGCGTAATTTCAATAGGTGCAGGGGATGCAATCGCACCTGTGCCCTGGAGCCTAGGGGCCCAGAAAGTCCCTTTGGCCTGTAGAAAAAGACTAATGCTATTAAAGATTTTTAATAATTGAGGGCCTCGTTTGAGCTTTTGCATTGGAGCCCATGAGATTCAAGTTACATCCCTGTGTGAGAGCTTATACTAGGAAACAGCTGTGTGCTGGTAACTAAGAGAAGTGACATCCTGCAGAATGGGGCTGTATATGACTCGCCCACCAGGGCCGTGTGGTACTCGGAACCGGGCGGCAGTTCTGCTGGGGGAGTCACGGGGGACGAGACCCGGCTTCGTGGCCCTGGGAGGTCAATAAAAGGGGAAAAAACAATTAGGAATTAACGTGATGCCACCCGTGGTATGCGGCTATTTGTAGCCGTCGCTGCAGTCGGGAACCCTGGGAATGATGGGAGTAACAGCGAGGATGTTGAGGCCTCCACGGTAGAGCTGGTCCCCAGGGCAACCGTAAAGTCTAGTGTAGTGCAGGGGTGCAGTGTTCACAGTCAAGGGCAGCCTCCAGCTACCGGATTCCCAAATCGGTCTACCTCCTCTCAGGTGCAAGAAATACAGTCTCAGACAGCATAGAGCTTTATAAAATCCACTGTCCAATTATACTCTGTTTCACTCAACACCAATAAAACCAAAATCTCCCGTACTTCCCACGGAAAACAAATGAAACTGCTGTCTCTTTAAACACAATTGATTAATTTCATTAATATTAACAATTTAATACATCAATCAAGGTACCCAAATTATTTACAGGTTAAAATCCATAATATTAAAATTCCTATGTAAATACGTCTCAAAGCAAACAACAGTATAACTAAGGGTGCACCAATGTAGTGTATGTATATCATCAGATAGCTTAAATTCTGGTGCTCATAAAAGTACAAGTTCACCATCACACACAGCCCAGAACCAGCCTAATACTTTCCAAGGGGCACATTTTATATCCTACTACACATTTTAAACAGGGTCCCCCAGCAGCACATTAATTCAGACCCCTGCTGGTAATTACCTTAGGTTCCAGGCTGTACTATCGCTGTTCTGCTACACTGGCTCCTCACCCCTCCAGCCAACGTACGTTTCAAGTTTTTTCTTCTTCAGGGCATCAGGTCTACATAAAGGAGCGTCAGGAATTTCTGACAAGCACTGGTTGTCATGTGACAACAATCTACCACAGAGGTCCCCAATTTTTCTGACTTTGAGAGCCACATTCAGCTCTGAAAGATGGTCGTGAGCCACATTCACCTTTGTGAGAGGGTCATGAGCCATATAAAGCTAGAGCACGCAGCACACCTAGAACCGGTATAATGACTGACAAATCTTTTTCACTAAAATCACAGAGGCTATATACTAAGGCTGCTTTCACACTGCGATTTTCAAAGATCTGTGGCTGTCCGTTGTAAAACGGACAGCCACGGATCCAATTTGGCCCCCATGTATCCCTATGTGCAACAGATTTGATCAGATTTGCCCTTAATGGCATCCGATTTGTGACAGATCCAATTCTATCCGATTTTTTGCTGCACCCAAAATCGGAGACTGCTCTGATTTTGGGCACAGCAGGACAAAGCGGACACAATCGGATCCAACATGATCTGCGGCCAGTAACATGAGGGCCTATGAAGCACGAGTCCGGAAAAAGATCGGATCATTTCCCGGACCTGATTTTAGTGTACTGAGCATGCTCAGTACACTAAAACTGCTCTTTGCCTGTTTAATTTCACTTCCGCAATGTATATACATAAATTGTGGAAGTAAAATTAACTAACAAAGCGTTAAAAAAAACCAAAAACATCCTCACCTCTCTGGCGTGTGTCTCGCTCCGTCTAGCTCCCGGGGTTTAAGGACCTGGTGGGGCGGGGCTACCCAATCAGCTGATCAGTCACATGACCGCATCAGCTGAGAGGTTGAAATCCCGCGCCTGTCAAAACTGTTCAGCGGGCGATTTAAACTGCTCAGCTGATGCGGTCATATGGCCGATCAGCTGATCGGGTTGTCACATGCCCGCATCAGTGTGGTTTAACACAGAAATGGCATCCGAAGGTCACCTCCGATGCTGTCCTTTCCTGTCTGTGGGGTTCTGCAAAAAGTAGGATCCCCACGGACAGGAAAAATACACAATGTGAAAGCAGCCTAAGATCCAGGGGTTTCTACCTTCTCCCTATTCAGATCTGTTCTTCTATGTGGAGCTATTCAAAAAAGTCACAATCTGGATATCTGCTCTTCATCGCTGTTTGCTAGACCTGGTGCTTATGCACGAAACTGGCAGACAGCTGCTAGCCACACATCATCAACCCACAAGCAACATGTGGCTCCCAAGACACAGGTTGGAGACCCCTGAAGATTCTACGATATTCTTCATGTGCCTGGCTTGGGAGTTAGGTTGGCTAGATGGAAGCCTTGCTTACCAATAAAAGCAAAACATCCAAGCAAATCTGTTTTGACATAACCTACATAAAATCTGCCAAAAGACTGTGAGAAAACTTGTTATAGTCTGAGAAGACCAAGGTTGAAATTTTTTGCCATAATTCCTACATGTATGTTTGTAGCAAAGCCAACATTAAAGGGAACCTGTCAGCTAGTTTTAGCCCTCTCTGCTATCCCTACCTGTCCCTGCACCTTCCTAACTGATCCCTAACCATCCCTGTCTGCCCTAAAAGGGCCCTATAAAGATTGAGAAAAATGATTTATAAAGTCACATACTGTCTCCATTCGGAGACTGGAAGGGCAGGCTCTGGGGCTGCTTTCTCCCCTCCTCGCTGAATTTCATGACGCCCTGCTGGTCTTATTCCTCCTCCTGCTTGAAACTCCCACTTCGTCCGATCATGTGATGCCCGGACGGAATGTCATGTCCGGTGCATTGTGGGGGCTGATCATATGGTACAACCCGGCTCCGGCACATGCGCAGTGCGCATGCTGAAGCCGGCCTGTGCCATGTGATCAGACCCACAATGGACCGGACCGGATATGATGTTCCGGCCAGGCATCACATGATCGGACAAGGTGGGAATTTCAAGCAGGAGGAAGAACTAGACATGGAATGATGACGCCCAGCAGGTCTTCCTGAAAGCCAGCAAGGAGAGGAGAATGCAGCCCCGGAGCCTACCCTTCCAGTTCTTGAATGGGAAAGAAACAGAATCGTTTGCGCCAAACTGCTATAAAAAATTATATGGGGTCGGTTTAATCACCCCTCCGCTCACCTTCTAAGGTTGTGCAGGTCCGCACAACTGGATTAGTCGCTAGTGCTGCTGGGCTCTCCTAGTTGAAATCGAGCGGCGAGGTGGACGTTGCACGTGCCCTCTGTGTCTCTCTCTCTGCACGTGACTGCTCTAAGGAGTGGTAAGCTGATGTCTGCCAGGTCCTGTGGCTCAAAGCTGCTGGCTATCACACTTCCCAGCAGGGAAGAATGTGTATGTAGCTCCAAAAGATAATGTGATATAATGAGCGCTAAGATACACACAAGGACTCGGCCATTAGATATTTTACCTTTCAGCTTTAATCAGCAAGTGGGTCCCTCTAGTCACAACGCGTTTCAACGCAGATAGCGTCTTTCTCAAGTGAATCACTTGAGAAAGACGCTATCTGCGTTGAAATGCGTTGTGACTAGAGGGACCCACTTGCTGATTAAAGCTGAAAGGTAAAATATCTAATGGCCGAGTCCTTGTGTGTATCTTAGCGCTCATTATATCACATTATCTTTTGGAGCTACATAGTTCTTGAATGGAGACGGTGTATGACTTTATGAATCATTTTTCTCAATCTTTATAGGGCCCTTTTAGAGCAGAAAGGGGTGGTTAGTGATCAGTTAAGAAGGTGCAGGGACAGGTAGTTATAGCATGGAGGGCTAAAACAAGCTGACAGGTTCACTTTAAGCTTTACCAAAAGAACACTATAGCCACAGTGATGCTTGAACTGAAGATTTATTCAAGATTGAAGGAATTATGGATAGTTACGATTATCAGTCAGTCCATTTTGAAACAGTTTTTAGTCCTCTGCTAAAAGCTCAAGATGAATTTAACCTTTCAGACCAATAACTACCCAAAACATATTACCAAATTAAAAAATTAATGGCTTCACATTTTAATACTGCAGAAGGGAGCTCTGTATAGAAGAGTTGAGAGGAGTGATAAACTTCAGGATAAGGACAGGGGATAGAAAAGAGGATATACTACAAATGTCAGCTTTGTATTTGAGAGAGTGAGCAAATACATATCTTGCCAGAAGGGAGCTGCAAGGAGCAAGTATGGTACAGGTAGTCCTCGGGTTACGACGGTCTCGACTTACGTCGTTTCATGGTTACGACGATGTTTACGACGGCTCAGTCCGACTTACGCGGTTTTGCGACGTAAGTCAAATTACGTGCAGACGGCTCAGTCCGACTTACGCGGTTTTGCAACGTAAGTCGAATTACGTGCAGTGGCGGAGGAATATACAGTAGTGTAGTCCAGTACTGTACACTGTAGCTGGTTACAAGAGGAAAACTAGTCTTCTGCATGCCATAGGACCCTTCATTATGGCTCCCAAACGTAAGCCAGACTCAGCTGACCCTAAAGAAAAGGATGCAGCAAAGAAAAGGAAGGCCATCACCATGGAGGTGAAAGTGGACATCATAAGGCGATCTGATAAGGGGGAAACACCAACAGAAATTGGCAGGTCATTACAACTTAGTCGTTCGACTGTCGCTACGATTATTAAGGATAAAGATCGTATCCTTGAACATGTGAAAGCGACAGTGATAACAAAGCAGCGTAGTGGGCTCATTATTGAGATGGAAAGATTATTGGTGCTGTGGTTGGAAGACCAAAATCAACGCCGTATCCCTGTGAGCCTTATGGTTATTCAGGAGAAGGCTAGGCGACTGTTTGAGGTGTTGAAAAGAGAAAAGGGAGAAGGAAGTGAAAATGAAGAATTTGTGGCGAGTAGGGGTTGGTTTATGAGGTTTAAGGATCGTGCCAATTTTCATAACATTAAAGTGCAAGGTGAAGCTGCAAGTGCTGATGAGAAAGCAGCAACTGAGTTTCCTAAAGCATTGGCTGAGATAATTGAGGAGGGTGGTTACTGTGCTCAACAAGTGTTCAACGTGGACGAGACAGGCTTGTTTTGGAAACGTTTACCCAACCGTACATACATCACCAAGGAGGAGAAGTCAGCACCAGGTCATAAAGTAGGCAAGGAGAGACTGACTTTGCTTCTTGGGGGAAATGCTGCTGGCGACTACAAATTGAAGCCCATGCTGGTGTATCAGGCTGAGAATCCCAGGGCACTCAAGGGCATTTCAAAGGGTGAACTACCAGTCATCTGGAAGTCTAATAGGAAGGCATGGGTGACAATTGCAGTTTTTGATGACTGGTTCACCAACCATTTTGTGCCAGGTGTGAAGCGGTATTGTACCTCCAAGGATATCCCCTTTAAGGTGTTGCTAATTCTGGACAATGCCCCTGGACACCCTGCCCATCTGGATGACTGTAACCCTAATATCAAGGTGGTTTACCTTCCACCTAATACCACTTCCCTAATACAGCCTATGGACCAAGGAGTCATTGCTACATTCAAGGCCTACTACCTCCGAAGAGTCATTAATAATGCTTTAGCAGCAACTGAAAAGAATAAGGACTTGACTCTTAAGAACTTTTGGAAATCATACAACATCATGGATTCTGTGAATAACATTGCTTATTCCTGGGATGAGATTAAGCAGAGCACTATGAATGGTGTGTGGAAAAAAACTGTGTCCCCAGTTTGTGAATGATGTCACAGAGGTCCAAGAGTCAGTGACTAGTGTCATAAAGAACATTGTTGATGTGAGTCAGACAATGAATCTGGAGTTGGAGGAGGATGATGTGACAGAGCTACTGGCATCTCATGGAGAGGAGTTATCTGCTGAGGACCTTATTCAACTGGAGAAGCAGATGATAGAAGAAGAGGAAGACATACTAACCCCAGAACCAAAGAGATTTACAAGGCAGGGCTTGGCAGGAGGTTTTGCCCTGATAGAGGAAGGGTTGTCAAGGTTTGAGGCTGAGGATCCCAACATGGAGAGGTACACTAGGGTTGCCAGAGGAGTCATGGATTCCCTTAGGTGTTATAAGGAGATATTGGAGGAGAAGAAGATGGTCTCCTTCCAAAGTAACCTGCAGCAGTACTTCAAGAAGGTAGACAGGCCTGCAACAGAGCCTGCAGCAGAGCCTCCAACAGATCCTGCACCTGTACCCTCTAGCTCAGCTGCCCCTCTTAACTCACCGACCCCTCTTGACTCACCTGCCCCTCTTGACTCACCTGCCCCAGTATCTCCAGCAAGTTCTGTAGCTTCCTCCCAATAAGCTTGTTCTCTCTTGGCATTGTTATTTTTGCTTATTACAGTACACTGTTTATTACTGTTACAGCACTTACAGTACTGTATACTGTAGTACAGTACAGTATTTCATTATTAAAATTACTTTTCTGCACAATATTTTACTGTTTTTATTGATAATTATGTATTAGAATAGGTGTATGGATAGGCTAAGTGTTTGCAGTACAGTACAGTAATGTTATTATGCTACAGTACTCTGTATACATGTATGATCCGACTTACGTCGAAATTCGGTTTACGACGCCGCGTAGGAACGGAACACCGTCGTAAGTCGAGGACTACCTGTATTCAGGAAGATGAGTTGTATACAGGGGAAGCTGAAAGAAGAGATATACTTCATTAGGGAGCTCTGTATAAAGGATCTGACAGATAAACTGTAGGATGCGGCTCTATACAGGGGACATGAAGGAGAATATTCTGCAATACAAGGCTACTTATAAATGGGCAGAGATTACTTGAACTGTGTTTGTTGCCTTATACTGAGATCAATAAAGTGAAACTGATTATGTTATTCTTTTGATGTACATAATGGAGGATTATCTGACAAGTGCATCAAGGGGTATATGCAATTTCACAAAACTGATCTGTTAGCAGCAGGAAAGTTGAGCTCTGCTAGATGCTATAACTAACAAATGATGTAAAACCACACAGGCAGCAATTTGCTGTAGATGGTAGAAGATCAAATTGGCTAAGCAGGTACTGTACACCAGGAGAGAGTGCACAAAAGCTTAAGGGAAATTTTATGACCCGCCCAGGGCCGTGCAGTACCCAATTCCGGGCGTTGATTTACTGGGGATGTCACGGGGCCTGTTGCCCGATCCTGTGGCCCTGGTGGTCGCTGAAAAAGGGAACAGTCAATGAAAATAACCTACGGCTCCGGTTAGGTTACCGGCGCTGCAGGACAGACCCCCGGGGTGATGGTGAAGCAGCAAGATGGTTTCGTAGGCAGAGTGGGATCCTCAGGGCAGTAGTGGATGATGAGAGTTGTGGAACAGTTTATGGACAGAGTAGGATCAGGGGCCACAATAACAGCCACACACACAGGGTTGTAATTTTCGTACCTTTAGGGCCCCTTTACACCCCACCACTGAAAGGTAGCAACTGCCTGGCATTGGGGATATTTATGCCTGTTGCCATGAAATTGCTACGAAATGGCGGCATGTAAATAGGGAAATTCCTTCCAGGAAGGAATTTCCCTATTTACGCACCGCCATTTCGTAGCAATTTCATGGCAACAGGCATAAATATCCCCAATGCCAGGCAGTTGCTACCTTTCAGTGGTGGCGTGTAAAGGGGCCCTTACTGATGTTGATGTTCAAGGTTAAGTCCAGGGTAATGTCCGGGTGGTCTGGAAGCAGTTCGGGATCATCAGATGAGTTATGAGGCCTTCCTTGTATGCTGTGTGTGTGCTTCAGTCCTGGGCTGTCTGAAGCTAGGGCCTGACCCTCTCCTGTGTCCTCACTTGTATGGCAGGCTGCGAGAGCTCTGCTGCGGTCACTGATGTATCCGCTGCGGTCCCGGGCTCTGCTAGGTGACTGTGCCCCAAGTGCTGCACCAGGAGACTTGAAGCCTCCCTGGTCTCCGGTCTTTACTGCTAGGCTTGTACAAAATATAAAATCTAGCTCGACCACCGGTTAGGTGCTCAAGGGAAAAAAAATTCCAGAAGATAATTAATATTAATCCCTGGCACCTGGTAAAGGAGAAACTTGAGAAGTTGTATCTTTTTGTTGTGGTTTTTTATTTGCAGTTGTGAAGACAAACAATCAACGTTTCGACCCTACATCGGGTCTTCATCAGGATTGGTCTTCTATTGGTAGTGTGTCTGTTCAGGATGTGTTAGTTGTAAATTAGGGCATCTCTTTTATGTCTATGCCTGTTTTATTGAACCACCTAGGTTTCAAGGTGTTTGAAAAGGGAAGTTTATGTGAAGATCTGGGTTTCTACCTCAAGAACTACAGGCTCCTGTCCTCCCATTCAGCCCCATGGACCAGACACTTGGAAAGAAAGGCAGGAGTCACATACCAAGCAATCTTTGTAGTTCTTGAGGTAGAAACCTAGGACTTCACATAAACTTCCCTCTTCAAATCCCTTGAAACCTAGGTGGTTCAATAAAACAGGCATAGACATAAAACAGATGCCCTAATTTACAACTAACATGTCCTGAACAGACACAGGACCAATAGAAGACCAATCCTGATGAAGACCCGATGTAGGGTTGAAACGTTGGTTGTTTGTCTTCACAACTGCAAATAAAAAACCACAACAAAAAGATACAACTTCTCAAGTTTCTCTTTTACCTGGTGCCAGGGATTATCATTAATTATTTACTGCTAGACTGACTGGACCCATGCAGTCTCGGACTCCGATGTCCGGGCTGTCAACGTAGCTCTTCTGGATCGAACCAGCTCGACTCCGCTCACCCTGGCTAACTCGCCTCGCCTCCGACCCTCACTCTTGGGTCCCTCACACTAACTAGGCTTCCCCTCTGGCACGGGCTTAGCGTGGCTCCATTCACCAGATGTCTTCCTCAGTACTGCTCTGTACTGAACTGCCTGACTCCTCCCCCGAGCCTGAATTTATAGGGGACCTTGCCTGAAGTTGGCAAGTAGAGCTCCCCCTTCAGGTCTGGGGTGGAAGTTGTTGTGTGTAAGTTTACCTTATGTGGAAATCCTTCCCTGGTCCAGGTGTTCCCGTTGCAACCGAACCATGGAGTGGGGTGCCACATTCCCCCTAAATTCAGTACTCCTGGACTGAAAAACACAATTTTTAAACATTAATAACATTAAAATTGTACTGAGTCTCACAAAACAAAAATTTACAAAAAACAATAAACCGAGAAAAACAGGAAAAAGCTGCAGTCCATACGGTGCTAGTCCATCCGCCGCAGGCTGTTAAAGAAGTTTTTGCCACAACCAGTCCCGTGGCTAATGGTCCATGCTTAAGTAAGAGTTCAAAAGTTCTAATGAGGTGCCAAAGTTCATGCAATAAGTCCTGCAGGCACATTACGCTTAACGGTTACGGGTTCCTTGGTTGCAATAATATACAAAAACATTTTACCTATGGGCGTCTCAGCTTAGGAGTCCTGGTTTCAACCTCCCACCTCCAGGAACTTACTTTTCCTAACTTAATATTCCTGGAGATGAGTCAAGTTCCTCCACCCTTCTGTACACTACTATTTACGGTGTATTTACACAAGAGCACATAGTTACACATTTTCCTTAGTACACTCTATTCTCTATACCTCAGTGGTGGCTGACCAAAGTTACTACGGGTTTATCTGCATAGAACTGGTGTCTCAACGGGTTGTGTACTAGTGTCTACATCTGGTGCTGTGCCTGCACTATCCACTAGTCAACATGTAGACCTAGGTGTCTTTGATATACCATAGTATTGTCTTAGTCTTACCATAGGACTGGCAGGTTCACCGATTGCAGGATCCTCTGGTTCTGCTACAACAGATGGTCCTTCTGGGACTTGAACAGGTTCTTCCAGTCTTCCTTGGACTCCTACTAATTGCGGGAAACTGATCAATGGTACTATTATGGCTCTGTTGTACTGAGGCCAACTTTCAGGAAAGTCTCCAAGTACTGTATGTATCACCTTCTCCTTCTCTTCTGTTGGTTGAGGTGTATAGGGGATGACTTCTTTCTGCTTCAACTGTTCTGGGCATTTCTTAAGATGGTCTCTAGAAACTGCTGTTGATGTTTCTCCTCTGTCTTTGCTGATTAAACAGACTTTCTTGTTATCAAAGTTAGAGGGCAATACTGTATAGGGTTCTGCTTCCCACTGGTCATCAAGTTTATTTGTTCTTCTTTTCCTCTTCAGAACCATATCTCCAGGTATTAAGGGAACAGCTGGTGCATTCTTGTAGTTTTTTTCTTGTTTTTATCTTATCTGATTTAAACTTCTTTCCACTCACACTTATACTTTCTTGTATTTTTCTTTGCCTTCAGTATTCCAATCAGCATCAGGTGAACTGGTTTCAGGAATGACAATTCCCATTTCTAGATCAATTGACAGCTTTCCGGGTCTTGCTCTCATCAGGTGGTATGCAATACTTACATGTATGTTGTTGTACATGTCCACTAAGTCAGGTAATTTCTCCGGCCACATGTTTCTTTCTTCCAAGGGCAAGGTTTTCAACAGGTCTATGGTTCATTTTCTAGCACATGCCATTGGTCTGTGGATGGTACGGTGTGGTGCAGATTTTTTTCCACAAATACAAATTGCAAAACTCCTGGAACACTTCAGCTACAAACGCAGGACCTTGGTTTGTCAACACCTGCTCTGGATACCCATGTGGTCTACAGAAGTAGGCTTGAAAGGTTCTCGCTGCAGCTCTTGCTGTTAAGTCTTTGACAGGTACTACTGTCATGGCAATGAATGCGTTAATGAATAGTTAATAAATTATTGCAGACACCCAGAAATCTTCCAGCGTGCAGGCTAGCGGCCTGTTTGTAGAAAAAGGCCTTGCTCCTTTCCTCTAGTTAATTCTTGTGTCTCCTTCTTCTCTTTCATCCTACCCTCCTCTGGAATTATTCTGTCTTAGAAGCTATTATATATATTGTTTTGACTTAGACTTAGCAGTTCTTATCAGAATGTCCCCGAACCGAATGTACTGTACTAATCCAAGGCTGAATTGAAAAACTAACACACAGAATATATGTTCTGTTCTCACTAAATGGGCCAGGGGGTCCTGAATTTAAACAGACAGCTAAACCTTTATACTGAGTCCAATGAGAAGACTGTGGTGAAGTCTGTGCTTTTATTGAACGTTGCAGTATATTTGTATATGGTAAAACTGGAAACAATCAGAATACAGAACAATCAGTGCATGGTACAGCAGAATACACATTATACATGGATATATAATATGCACAAACTAGTAACTAATCTAGATTATAACTAGATGAGCCAGGCTAAAACTAGAGCAGAAAACAACTAATGAAGGCATGAATACATACCGGCAATGCAATCGCATGGGAACAGTAATACTGAGTGTCTTCTTCCTTCCAGAAATGAAAGTAAAATGGAGGCTGAGCTACCAAAATGCATTGCAAGAGGGAGGAGAATTAAACAGAAAGACTGCAAACATAGCATTGGCCGCTAGAGGGAGCCAGAACACTACATATGGGAAAACTCATTAAAAATCTACAGCTATACAAATTAATAACGATATTATGCAAAAACAAACATTTGGAGATGGAGTGGATTTCAGAGACAGAACAATATAATTGAATGTTCTCTTCAGAATAAAACTGCAGATTCAGCATAATGTGATTCTAAAACCCCCTAGAAACACCCCTAAGTAATGCCACTTTAATGGAAAGTATTAAAAACTGCTAACCCCTCCTAGAATAAAGCTTTTGTCATTAAGCTCTACTTTGACTTATTGTCAGCGTGGTTCTTACCGGTGGAGTGCACACACTTAGACAAAGCGTCAATTTGGCAGCAGACACTTAATAGGACAGCCCACCCAAAAGGTGTGAAGGCCTCCCATGACACTACCACTAAGAATCTGGAATAGTGGTCCACCATTGTGAGGGCATATGTATAACGTGATCTGCTGGGCATCAGCTGCACATGATCCAAGGCTACTAGCTCCAACGGCTGTTTGGTGATGATTGGCTGTAGTGGAGCTCTTTGACTGTCATGATCCTTTCTCCTTAAGTTGCATGGGCCACAGTTTCTACACCACTTCTCAATGGCGGTTCTCATGCCAACCCAATATAATCTCTTGCGTAACAGTACCTCAAGCTTCTTCTACCCGAAGTGTCCTGCTCCGTTGTGGTACGCTTCTAGCACTATCTGGACATCTTTCTTCGGCACTACTATCTGCCACACTATCTCGTGGGTTCAGGGATTGATGAAACGCCTGCACAGCTTACCCTGATAGATGAACAACCTGCTTATTTCTTTCCACAGGTGTTGCACCTCTGGTGGAACATCTGGGCTAAGACGTGAATCTGGTAGCGTTATCAGCTCCTTAACTAAGCTGACAGCCAGATCACTGTCTTGCGTCTCCTTCCACCCATAGTGAGGTAATGAGTTCAGCGTGGCTACTTGACGTTTACAATTCTGATGACACTGGGATGCACTGTAGCAGTGGAAGGCTGGCAGCTCTATCTCTTCTAGCTCATCCACGTCTTCTCCCACATCTGGTAGGTGAGGCATCCTTGACAGTGCATCTGCATTGGCGTTCTTGCGGCCTACCCGGTATTTGATGGTGAAGTCATAGTTTGACAACCGAGCCATTCAGTGCTGTTCTGGTGCACTCAGCTTCACGGAATCCAAGTGAGTTAGAGGATTGTTATCCGTGAAGACAGTGAACTTTGCAGCCGCCAGGTAGCGCTTGAACCGTTCGGTGATAGCCTAGACTAAGGTAAGGAATTCCAGTTTTTTTTTTTTCAAACCTCTTTTTATTAATAATTTCCATTAATAAAATATTACAAACAATAGACATATACAACATCATAAGTGCATACATTTGTATATATAGAGTGTCAGATTCTATTCAAGAAGTGTTAAACAAAATAACATTTCGCTCTCAAAGTTGGACACAGGGTATCAGATATCTTATTTTCAAGGTTAATCCATCAATCCACTATCAATACCACTCACAATTTCAGTTTTCCCAAGGATCCCCCTAATTCGTCCAATAGATACCATGAGGTTCCTCTAAGAGGGTATATTATCTGTCGAATCTCCTCAATTGACATTTAGGATTCCATAAAACCTCTCCATTTTCCCATGAACGCTTTGGTGCTACTTTCTTTGTCTCTAAGATCCTCTCTCCTATCTACTTCTAGCGCTTTTTTCAGTCCTGTTACCACCTCTGATTTCCCCGGCATATCTGGTCTAATCCAGTAAGTCAATAACAAACGTTTTGCTAGTAAAATTAAAACATGAGTCACCTTCAACCCCTCCCCACTGCTTTGTGGTATATCCAGATCCTGAAATATCCATATTTTCGGGATTAGTTCAAGGGTAAACTTACTCACTTGTGTACACAAATCCCTAATCATGATCCAGAATTCCTGTACCTTCGGGCAGTTCCATATACCGTGTATCATGTCCGTCTTGACTTGATCACATTTAGGACAACTATTTTTTCTGTCAGGGTTGGTTGCTGATGCTGGGATATTAAAGCCATATATTAATCCATGTATTATACGGAAATGTGAATCACGCCACTGTTCGTTTAATACATTGTGTCTTACTTTGTTCCAGCCCGCCAAGATAATATCGTCCGCCGTTTCATACTCTAAGAACCTGCGCCACTTTTTAAAGGGTGCCGGTACCCCTCTGGGTAGTAATGTTGTTTCTCTTAGCGTCCCATAGATCTCGGATATTGTGAGTTGACAAGTATCTAATGTTAAAAGCCTATCCCAGATATTACGTTTAACCTCTTTCGTCAAGTCTTTCAAATTGGTCATGATGTGATGTTTCAATTGGAGGAATTGCAGGTCCTGCACGTCTCCCAGGTTGTAGGTCTCTAACACCTCATGTTTTGTCATCCACCTGCCCTCCGATATATGCATCAAGTCACCCATCTTGTGTATCCCTTTCTGTCTCCATTTAGCAAAGAGAGCATTTTCTCTCCCCATTGGGAAGTCTGGAAAGGCCCAAGGAACCAGATATTTGGACACCTTCCAAGATAGGCCACATTTCTTCCTAACCGCCTTCCAGGACAGGATAGTATCTCGAAAGACAGCTGAGAGTTTTATATGAGCCGGTAGACCTGTCATTGACGTATGGAGTAGTGAGCATCTCTCTAAAGGCGCACAATATGCCATCTCTAGCCTTTTGTCCGAATATCTTTCCGAATTTTTACACCATTCCACTACATGTCTGAGGAGACAGGCCAAGTTGTATCCTCTAATGTCAGGGAAATTTGTTCCCCCTTTTTCCTTCCCTCGAGTCATGATTCCCAGTCTCAATCTCGACTTTTTGCCCTTCCATAAAAAGTTTGTGAATGCTCTGTTTATTCTGGCTATATCTGCCCTTTTCAGTAGCAGAGGTAGAGTCTGTAATGGATATAGGAGTCAAGCAAAACTGATCATTTTCACTAGGTGGCTTCGACCTAACAAAGATAGTGGTAAATCTATCCATTTTTTTAATTCCTTCTCGATTTTTTCAATGAGTGGGCCATAATTAAGGGTATATATCTGTTCCCAAGTCCTTCCCAATCTCAACCCTAGGTATTTGACGTAGGTGGGCGCTATCGGTATACCTAACTTTTCTATTGTTCCTCCTATGTCCCCCCCCCTCTTATTTTCAATATTTCACACTTTTTCCTGTTTAACCTGAAACCCGAGAAACCGCCGTAGCACTCTATTGTATTTAAAAGTGTAGGGAGGTCACGAGCTGGATTGTTCATGAACAATATTATATCGTCTGCAAATAAGGCAGACCTCAGTTTCTGTTCCCCTACTGAAATGCCTTCAAAGGGGCTACAATTGTTCATGTATCGTGCCAGAGGCTCTATAGCCAGGTCAAACAGGAGCGGTGATAACGGACACCCCTGTCTTGTGCCCTTCTGCAGAGGAAATGTGGGGGATATAAATCCCGGCGTATGGACCCGAGCTGTCGGATTGGAATACAGAGACCTCAGGTATTGTCGAAATCTCCCCTGCACTCCAATGCGATCTAGTACTAGACCCAGCCATGGCCACCTCACATTATCAAATGCTTTTTCTGCGTTAGTGTGACCATGGCTGGGTCCCCTCCCCCTTTTTTATTCCCGAATCGGACCGCATCTAGTGCCAAAAGGGCTTTGCACACATTTGTTACTGCCGACCTCCCTTTAATAAATCCCGTTTGGTGATTTTCAATCAGATCTGGTAGTACCCTTGCTAATCTATCCGCCATAAGTTTGGATAATATTTTAAGGTCTAAATTAATTAAAGATATGGGCCTATAATTTGCTGGGTCATCTCCCCCCCCTCCCCTTTTGGTAGCACCTTGATATAAGCCATATTCATGGCATCTGATATGGGTTCTCCCGAAAGTATGTTATTGTAAAGACCAGTTAATGTCGGTGTCACTTCCTCTCTTAAGATTTTATAGAATTCCCCTGTATAGCCATCCGGTCCTGGAGCTTTTCCATTACCCAAGTTTTTTATTGTTCGATCCACCTCTTCTTCTGTTATTGGTCTATTTAAATCCTCTAGGTCAAGTTCCGTGACTGGGGTAAAGGGCACCCTTTCTAGCCAGTCTGACCCCTCCTGAATAGGCGCGTCCGAGGTCTCATAAAGCCTCCTATAATACTCCCCTAATGTGGAATTTATTTCCTTAGGAGTTGTCGAGATGAGTCCCCCTTTTTCCGCGTAGGGCTCTGATCGGGTTGGGTAGTCTCCGTCCTTTTGCTAGCCCCGCCAACAACCGCCCCGCCTTGTCTCCAAATCTATTGAGGTCTGTTTCCAATTGACCTTTTATCAATTCTTCTCTCCTACTGGCCCACAGCTCAAAATCCGTTTTGGCTTCTACCCAGGCTTTTTTGTCTCTGGGATCTTGTGATTGTCTAAACAACCTGTAAGTGGATGACACTTTTTCACTGGCTGTTGTGTATCGTTCTCTTATAGATTTTTTTTGTTTGAAGGTGTGAGCCAGTATGAGACCTCTTATCACTGCTTTTCCCGTTTCCCATAATAGACGATAATCGTCTTTGTGCTCTATGTTGTCAGAAATGAAACCACTCCACCATTCTTTCAGTTTTGTCTTAAATTCTCCTTCTTTTGCCAAGTGTGAGGGGAACCTCCATAAGAAATCCGTTCCTTTCTGATGCATCTCTGCTATTTCAATGCATATCGGGCTATGATCAGAGATGACCATATTTTCTAATGTGGCATTTTCTGTCCTCCGCCATAGCTGCTCGGACGCCAGAAAGAGATCAATGCGCGACCAAGAGCCATGCGGGTGAGAGAAGTGGGTGTAATCTAATTCTTGCGGATGCATCACTCTCCACACGTTAATTAACCCCGTCGTCTCCAAAGGCTCTGCAAGGTCACCTCTGTTTTTAGTTAATAAAGTCTGTCCGCCCCTCCCACCCCCTTTTTTCCTATCCATATCTTCCGTCACCACTTCATTGAAGTCTCCTCCGATCAAAACATTATTTTCCCTATCTCCCATAATGGATATGGACAGGTCTGTGAAAAATTGGGTTCTAGAGGTATTGGGTGCATAAATATTGTGTATGCTAAGCTGTTGGTCTTGGAGCTGCAACACCACATGCAAACTTCTCCCATCAGAATCTTGGGATACTGATATTAAATTGTAGGCTAAATGTTTATTGAGTAATGTCAACACCCCTGCCTTTTTATCACGGGCAGGTGAAATCCATCCCCACCCATAACTTTTGCATATATTTTAACTCGTGTGACTGGAGGTGTGTCTCCTGAAGAAGAGCTATATCAGCCTTTAATTTTTTTTAGATGGCGAAGTATCATATAGCGCTTATTGGGAGACCTCAGACCTTTCACGTTCCATGAAATTATTCGTAACATTGCTTACGTTCCCCCTTCCCCTCGCACCCTGTGTCCTTCTTGTAGACCAGACTCGTCAACCTTGTCTCCCCAGTTTTTCCAACACTCGGCGAAATAGATGTGAACATTTGAAATATGCATCTGATAGCTTTTTGCAACACAAACATATAACCAAACAATAAACCCCTGAGAACACCAACCCCTCCCTTTTTTCCCATACTTAAGGAGTACTTATCTTGTTTCCCCCCCTCTCCTTGGATAAATAAACCTTCTCGTGACTTCCCTTTTACTGCAACAGACAGCAGCTCCCCGCGCCTTTTAGATATAGCATTTACTTTTAACTTCCGCCCCCCCACCTCTCTACCCAAGTGATCAACTCTTGTCTTCAACATATATGTCCCCCCTTTTCCACCTGCACAGACCAATTGACGAGGCACAGGAAAATGATGGTCCTCCCTTGTAGCAGAAGACTTCAGTCCAGGGTTTGCCTGTGTATCTTTAGCATTCTCGCAATGTCCTGTGTTCTATATATCAGCAGAACCTAGGACAAAACATAAAAAACCAGGGACCGTGGAGAAAATAAAAATAAAACTATAAATATAAAGAAATATATATAAAAAAAAACCAAAACAAAACAAAAAAAAAACACAACAACCAAATCAAAATGTATAGCCCACTCTTTCTTTCCCTTATTTCTTCTTTCTTCCCTTTTCTCCTTTCTCATAGAGATGGGAGTCTCTATGAAAGAATGTGAATCCTACTGGTAAATGCTCGACCTCATTCGTCAAACTAGAACAAATTGGCCATTTCCTCTTCTTTTTTACTCCTTTTTCCCTCTCTTACTCTCCCTCTAGTCAATGTCATTCACTCTCTTCAGAAGGGCATGTGTCGTCTCGTTGTCATCTGTTCCCATCCTGCTTCTGCCATTTCTGCCCTTTGCCGTCTTTGTATGTTGGTCCTCTTCCCTCTTTATTAGACGTCACCTTTTCTGCATAGGTATGCTGTGATAGGGGTGTCTGAGATCCATTTGTTGCGGGTGGTGGTTGTGATCCCTGTGGAGGTATTGGCTCCTGCTGGAGATAGTCCATGGCCGCCTTGGCATTTATGAATGACAGCATAACACCCTGAGCATTCCTGAATCGTAGCATCGCAGGAAAAGCTAATTGAAACCTTATGTTCCGCTTATATAGGATGGTACACGCTGCACTGAAGGATTTCCTTTTGCGTGCCACCTCTGCAGAGTAGTCCTCATACAGTCTGACTCTATGGCCCTGTATGATTAGCGGAATCCTCCTGGATCTAAATTCCATCAGTATGGCCTCCTTATCTTTATAGTCCAGGAATTTGGCTATGATCTGGCGTGGGCCCTCTTTTGGGTCCTTCGGGGACCTATCATGTGAGCCCTTTCCACTTTGCATTGTCTCCACAGTCCCATAGCTTTCGGTAACTCTGTCTCCCATATCGCGTCCAACTGACCTGATAAGAAAGTCTCTGGCAAACCGACCATCCTGAGGTTATTTCTCCTGGAACGATTTTCCAAATCATCTACTTTTTCCTCAGTGTATGCTGAGTGCTTTTGTAGGGCTGCTATATGTCGTTCCATTATTACAATCCTGTCCTCGGCCTCACCCAGCCTCCTCTCTGCCTCCTGCAGCCTCTCTCCATGTTGTTCTGTAGTTTGCCTGAGCCCAGATAGAGCTTCTGCTACTGTGTCTTTCAGGGCTGATGTTATATCTGCCACAATATATGGGGCTATTGCTTTGGCCAGTTGAGCTACATCAATGGGGCTTTTAATGTAAGCCTCTTCTTTCCCCTCCATTATCTCATCATGCTGCAGCTCCCCCGGCCGTGTGTCAGTCTCCCATCCCTCCTCCAGTACCTCCGCAGAGTCTAAGTACTGCTCCGCTTCTTCCTTGTCTCTGCCTGGATCTCCTCGTTCAGCTGGTGGGCTGTGTCGGTTTTCCTCCACTTCTCCCTCCTCAGTGATAGTATCACGGCCTCCATTGCGACTGGCGCTCCCCGCTGTATGAACTCTGCCTCCGCCTGCGGCCGCCATTTTCACTGTGTGCCCGCTCTTTTTCCCGCTCTGCGGGATCGCCGTCTCCTCACGTCCCGAGCTCCTCAGGACATAGCGATCTAGGGTCCCTGTTGATTTGGGAGTCCCCTCCATGCCTCTGGGTGCGTTCTGGTGCATCAGTCCCGGTAATGCTGGCAGTTAAGCGGCGCGGTCTCTGGAGCGTCTCCTTCACGCTGCCATCTCCTCAGAGCTGGAACTGGAAGTCGGAATTCCAGTTTTAACGAGCTGTAGTTCTCTGGGTTCTTCTCGGTAGAACGGAGCTTTCTGCTGGCATAGGCAATCACAGGTTCTTTGCCCTTCTGCACCTGTGACAATACCGCTCCCAATCCCACGTTGCTGGCATCTGTGTACAGCACGAACGATAGATTGTAGACAGGATAGGCCAGGATTTCTTCACCGGTCAGGGCCCACTTCATCTGCTTGAAGCAGTCTTCTTCTTTTTCACCCCATTCAAATGGAGGGCCAGAGGTCTTGCCTTTCTTGGTCTGGCCTACCAGGAGATCTTGCAAAGGCGCTGCCATCTTCGTATAGCCCTTTATGAACCTCCTGTAGTATCCTACTAGCCCCAAGAACTGACATACCTCTCTGACGGTTGCTGGTCTTGGCCAATCTTTAATGACGGTGATCTTTTCTGGGTCTGGTGCCACACCCTCTGCGCTGACCACATGCCCGAGATACTGAACCTTCAGCTTTAGCAAATGGCACTTTGATGGCTTCAACTTCATACCGTACTTCGAAAATGCTTCAAATACCTCTGCCAGGTGATCCAGATGTTATTCATAGGTTTTGGAATACACCATGATGTCATCCAGGTATAGTAGCATGGTCTCGAAGTTTCGGTGCCCCAGGTAACACTCCATCAGCCTTTGGAACGTTCCTGGTGCGTTGCAAAGTCCAAATGGCATGCTGTTGAACTCACACAGGCTCATCAGTGTCGTGAACACGGTCTTCTCCTGATCTTCTTCTGCCACGGAGACCTGCCAATACCCACAAGTAAGATCTAAGGTGGAAAAGTAATTAGCAGCTTTCAATGCAGCAAGTGATTCCTCAATGCGGGGTAACGGGTAAGCATCTTTATGTGTTATGAGGTTTATTTGCCTATAATCAACACACATCCTCATTGTGCCATCCTTCTTTCTGACTAGGACAAGTGGAGCTACAACTGTCTCTAATAACCCCAGCCTCATTCATTTCCTGTAACATTTCTTTTGCACACTGATAGTGAGCTGGTGGTACAGGCCTATATCCCTCTTTTATTGGTGGATGGTTTCCTATAGGTATGTGATAGTGTACCCCTTTTGTCCACCCAAAATTGAATGGATGCTTACTAAAGACCTGTTCATATTCTTGTACTACCCGATAAACTCTGTGCTTTTGGTGAGAAGAGGTGGAGTCAGTGCCTACATGCAGCTTCTGACACCAGTCCTCCAGCTGTCCCTTGGAGCTGTTGTCCTCCATCTGATTGGACAGGGTCAAGGGTTCCACTGCCTGGATTGAGTTATTGTTGACAGTGAACAGCTTGGCAACGGTAGCATATCTGGGCAGTTTGACCTCTTCTCCTCCACAGTTTAACACTCGTATGGGTACCCTCCCCATATGGGCTCGACCATCGCCTGGTAATCCTGCCCTCTGAGGCCTATCGCTGCCCGAAACCATATAATCATTTCACTTTTTGGGAGTAACAAAATGGGGAACAAGTCTGTCACGTGTACACTGCCAATTTCCCCACCGGACAATTTTACCTGTTGTCCCTGCAGGAGGGCTCTGTTTTCCTTCTGTAGGACCCTCTGATGCCCGGTGCTGGCAGTTTCAGAAATCTGTTGGAGTAAGAAAAGCACTTCTCCTAGACAATTTTTAATCACATTAGTGCCTAGTATCATTTGTGGATTTTTCTCACCACGATCAGTTTCAACCACAATAAGTCCTTGGCCCTTTAACTCCACCCTCCACACTTTTATTGTTACCTCCCTAAACCCTACTTGTTTTACTGGTAGTCCATTAACAGCATAAATAGTAAGGTCAGGGTCTGGGCGGGCGAGCTCAGAATCGGCCCAAAACCTTTTATAAAGGATATGTTGTATCGTGGTCACATGCAAGCCGGTGTCCAGTAGTGCAGATGTGGGAATGCCGTCCAGCATGATAGATAGGATTGTCTGTCCTCCCATGTACCTATCACGCCAACCATATGGGCCTGATCGTCTTATTCCTGGGGGTTGGCCCTTGGCCCCAGGAATTGCTGGTTTAAAGTACATGACTTGGCAAAGTGGCCCACCTCATTGCAACGGCGGCAGTTGGGTTGTCCTGATGAGTTGTAGCGATTGCTGGTTCTTCCTCTGAACGGTGGGATACTCCTTCTTACTATTCATGGGACGTATTCGGGGCTGTTGGCAAGCTGGATCTCTCCTGACAACTTGTGTTCTGGTCTGAGCTGCATGGCCTTTAACATCCTGGCCACATCCTTGCTGAGCTGCTGCACCTGGAATTGCAAGCTATCAGGAGCATTAGGTGTTACAGTCTGTCCTTTGGCTCTCGCTGTGGTAAAGGAAGGAACGCCAATTCCAAGGAAGAGGTTCTAGCTGGCTGCAGATGAGGTGAGGGGTCTGTGGTCACAGGGATTTGCAGCGGTGTAATGGCTCAGTCCTTCAGGACTACAAAGTCTGCATCTGGGTGTTCTAGGGCCCATAGGCGCAGCTGAGTACGATTGGTGGGTGAATGCAACCCCTGAATAAAATGTTAAGACAGCATTTTATCCTCTTCCTGCACACTGATAGGGTCTTCTTGTTTTAAAGTCTGCAGCGCCTCCTGGAGGTTCATGGTGTAGTCTTGTATGCTATCCTGCGGCCTCTGTCTGCAGTGGTAAAACCTCACTCTCAACTCAGCCTCAGTGCGGGATTCAAAAACAAGTCTTAAGTTATTAAATGTTTGGATTGCTGAGTCTTTAAGGCTACCTTAACATTTGCGCTCCCCTCCGCAGCGTTCTGCGGAGGGGATCCGCAATGTGACCGCAGCGCCGCAAGCCCCTATCTTTATAATGGGAGCGTACGGTGCTGCATATGACCGTGCGCACCCATTCACTGCTATATGTGATCTGTGTGCAGGCAGATGCCTGCGCACAAATCACCCAGTCTCGTCCGCACCACGAACGCGACATGTTGCATTTCTGGTGCGGACGAGACTGGGTGATTTGTGCGCAGGCATCCGCCTGTGCACAGATCACATATGGCAGTGAATGGGAGCGCACGGTCATGCACAGTCAAGCGCAGCACTGTGCGCTCCCATTATAAACATAGGAGCTTGCGGTGCTGCGGTCACATTGCGGATCCCCTCCGCAGAACGCTGCGGAAAGGTCCGCAAATGTGAAGGTAGCCTAACTGCGACTGACCAGGACTCGGCTTCACGCTCTGCTGCACCCATTAACTGTCCTAGCACAACAGACGCTTTTTGATTGCCAGTCATTGCATATGTTGGGCCCACAAGGCTCTGGCGACTCAGATCTTGGGCGGTTGAGTGCAAGGATGTCACGAGTGGTCGGTGCCTGAGCCTGTACCCTTGGGGTGACAATAAAAAGGGGCATTTTTGATGGAACATAGAGTTAATGTTTGTCGTGACGCCACCTGTAGATGCGGTGATGGCACCGGCGCTGCTGGTGCCTCCGGGGTGATGGGCGTCAGCAAGGTGGTATGGCTCCCTACAGGTGGAGCGGGGTCCCCGGGGTTGTAAGGGTAGAATGGTGGAATAGGGTAGTGCAGTCTTTGCTGTTTGGGACAGGCCAGAAGGATGGACACACACAAGAAAGTATTTTCTGTACCTTTACTGGTGGTTTGCAGGTACATTTCCAGGGTTGAAGGATGCACTCTGGGATTTCCACACCGAGTGGGCTATAGGCCTCCTTGTCTTGCTCTCTTGTCCTGAAGTCTGGCATGTGTGAACCAGGCCTGACCTCCCATGTCTCTCTCACACCTGTGTTGCTGCACTGAGGGCTCTCACTTGGTTACCACTACCTCTTCTGCAGCTCCTGGCTCCCAAAGGTGGAGTGCTGTGGGTATACGGGAAGCTAAGCCTCTGCGGTATACTGGGATTCTCTGGTGGGCTTATCTCTCCCTTGCAGACTCAGACTCCAATGTCCGGTGTTCTCTTGGGGTGAGCCGGTATGGCTCCTCTGCCCCCACTGTACTGTTCCTCGCCTCTGCCTTCGGTCCTCACTCTCTGGACCTTCACACTGGCTCTGGCGGTGCACTGGTTTCGGGCCTAGCATGCCTCCGGTAACCAGTTTTGCTCACTAGGCTCTGAACTGATCTTCACAGTTCTCCTAGCGACTGCACCCTCTGGCTAACTTCGCCCCAGCACCTGTATTTATAGGGGATATGGCTTAACAGCAACCAGTGGTGCTCCCCCTACAGGCCTGAAGAGGAAGATGCTGTGTGTATGTGGATACCAGATGTGGAAATCCCTTGGTGTACTAGTTGGACCTGTGGCCACCTGGCACAGGGCGCCACACATACATGTCCAACGCATTGCGTATTTTGTTTTGGGCCCAGCATGCCTCCGGTAACAAGTTTTGCTCACTAGGCTCTGAACTGATCTTCACAGTTCTCCTAGCGACTGCACCCTCTGGCTAACTTCGCCCCCAGCACCTGTATTTATGGGGGATCTGGCTTAACAGCAACCAGTGGTGCTTCCCCTACAGGCCTGAAGTGGAAGATGCTGTGTGTATGTGGGTACCAGATGTGGAAATCCCTTGGTGTAATAGTTGGTCCTGTGGCTACCTGGCACAGGGCGCCACACATACATGTCCAATGCATTACGTATCTTTTTCCGAAACCCAGCCAGGGTATCGGGTTTACCATCATATTGCAGTAACCACGCCGCTCCCGGGACTTACGGCAGGGCGAGCAGCGTGATCGCTGCCACAGCTCCAGGTGCTGCGGCTGCTCCCTTGCGCATCTATCCATCCATGCAAAAGGGCTAACTAAATGCGACATGACACCTGCGGACCATGGCTTCAAAATCTTCACTCCAAAACGTCGCTCCTTCACTTCAGAGTACTGACATGCACCCAAACAGTGGTTGAAATGCAACCAACCTTATATGTGGTACCAGTGTACTCAGGAGAAATTGCAAAACAAATTTTGGGGCCCAATTTTTCCTGCCAGCTTGCAAAATAAAAATATTTAATGCTAAAACAACATTCTTGTGGGGGAAAAAATCATTTATTTTTAATTTTCCCATTTCTATGTTGTAAGATTCTGTGAAGCACTTGTGGGTTCAAGGTGCTTTCCACTCATCTAGATAAATTCCTTGGAGGTCTAGATTCTAGAATGGGGTCACTTGTAGGGGAATTCCATTGTTTAGGTACATCAAGGGCATTCTAAACACAAGAGGACACGTGCAGACCATTCCATCAAAATCTGAGATCCAAAACATCACTCTCTTCCTTCCGAGCCCTGACATGCGCCCAAACAGTGCTTTTTTTACCCCTTGTTGGGTATCGTTGTACTCAAAAGAAATTGCACAACTAATTTTGGTGTCCATTATTTCCTGTTGCCTTTGCAAAAATGAAAAAATTGCCTCTGAAAGAACATTTTTGTGAGAAAAAAATATAGTTTATAGGTTTTACAGCTCAATGTTATAAAATTATGTGAAGCACATGGGGGTGCGGTAATCACACATCTAGATAAATTCCTTGAGGGGTCTAGTTTCCAAAATGAGGTCACTTGCAGGGGACTTTCACTGTTTAGGCACATCAGTAGCTCTCCAAATGTGGCATGGTGTCAGCTAAGAATTTTAGCCAATCTTGCATTTCAAAAGTGAAATGGCACTCGTTCCGTTCTGAGCCCTGCTGTGCGCATGAACAGTGGTCTTCCACCACAAATATCAGCACACTCAGGATAATTTCCCAACTAATTTTGGAGTTCATTTTATCCTGTTGCCTCTGTGAAAATGAAAAAACTGAGCCTAAAAGAGCATTATATGAAAAAAAAGGGATTTTTCATTTTCATGGGTCAATATATGAAGCACCTGGGGGTTTAAAGTGCACACCACACAGCTAGATAAAGTCCTTGGGGGATGTAGTTTCCAAAATGGGGTGACCTGTGGGGGATTTCCACTATTCAGGCACATCAGGGGCTTTCCAAATACAACATGGTGTCAGATAATGATTCCAGCTAAGGCTGCTCTCACATCAAGTTTTTTGTCAATCGCAGCAGATCTGGCAGTTTTGCTTCATCTGCAGCCTTAACGAAACCCTTGTGGCAAGAGTGCGTTCCACCTAATTCATTCCCTATGGGACTTGCGGACATGTGTGGCACTTGTGGTTTTGCATTTGCGGTGAGCCATAAAATCGCCTCAAGTGCCCGATTTGCTAGACTGCAAACCGCATTTACGTATGTCCCATAGGGAATTCATTAGGCTGAGCACAGTCTTGCAGCAAATAATCCATTATGTGGCACATCTGCCGAATCTGCCGTGATTGCCGAGAAACGCTGATGTGAAAGCAGCCTAATTTTCCATTTATAAAGTTAAATTACACTTCTTAACTTTTAAGCTCTGCTGTGCGCCTAAACAGTAGTTTTCTGCCACATATAGGGTATCAGTGTACTCAAGAGAAATTGCCCAACAAATTTTATGATCCATTTCATCCTGTTACCCATGTGAAAATGAAAACGTTGAGCCTAAAAGAACATTTTGTTCGTGGAAAAAAAGAACTTTTTAATTTTCACAGTACACTGTATGAAGCATCTGTTGGTTCAAAGTCCTCACCACACATCTAGATTAATTCCCTGGGGGAGGGGGGTCTAGTTTCCAAAATGGTGTCACTTGTGGAGTTTTTCACTGTTTAGGCACATCAGGGGTTCTGCAAACATGACATGGTATCAGCTAACGATTGCAGACAATTTTCCATTCAGTCAAATGGCGCTCCTTCCCTTCTGAGCCCTGCTGTGAGCCCAAACATTGGTTTTCCACCAAATATGCTTTATCTGTATACTCAGGAGAAAATGCACAACACATTTTGGGGTCCATTTTCTGCTGTTACCTTTGTGAAAATGCAATATTTGAGGCTGAATGAACATCTTTGTTGGAAAAAGTAAAATGTTAATTTTTTTTCCTTCCATGTTGCTTTAGTTCCTGTTAAGCACCTGAAGGGTTTATAATCTTCTAGAATGTGGTTTTGCCTAGCTTGAGGGATGCAGGTTTTGGAATGGTGTCACTTTTGGTTATTTTCTTTCATATAGGCCCCTCAAAGTGAATTAAAACATGATAGGTCCCTAAAAAAGTGGTTTTGATGTAAAAATGAGAAATTGTTAATGAACTTTGAACCCTTCTAACGTCATAACAAAAATACAGGGATTTTTGTGTACTCACCGTAATATCCTTTTCTCCTAGTTCATCATGATGTTTAGCCTTTGTGAACGAGACGCTGCGCTCTGGGGTGGCGACATGATCGTCCTTAATGTTCATCGTCTTGTTAACAGCCTCAATGAGGCTGTCAACCATTGCCTTGGTGTCCGTGGTCTCACTCTCGTGGGATGCATCCGATTGTGACAGTTTCCCCTTGGAGAGTGATTCAGACCGGTGACGAGGTGAAGGGGAGCGGGACCTGTCACTTAGGGGTGATGCGTTGGGAGATTGTCCCTGGGACGGGCTGGTATTAGTCCGTCTTCTGGTGGGTAGGGGGGCCGTAGGCTGGGCGTGTTCCCTGCTGGAGTGGGAGCAGTGATGTTTGTGGTCACTGGTTGTGTAAGGCTCAGGACGGGACTGCAACATTTGGACTATGGAGTCTAGTTGTTACGACAGTGCCATACCCCATGGAGGGATGTCAGACACACTGAGAACTGCATCAGTGATAGTCTCAGTGGGGCATTCAGGTTCACAGTCCTTGCAAAATTGGGAAGCATGTTTGTGTGGGAGCGGGGTCTGGCAACTGGTGCATCATACCTTGTTCCCTGCGTTCTTGTTTTCCTCTTTGGAAGGTTTGGGATCTGCCATAGAGTACCAGATTACTGTTAACAATGGCACTGAAGTGTACTAAATGTGTTGCTATGAAGGCAAACGAGCCGTCACTGGACAGGGGTGGGTAGTCTGCAGGGAAGAGGGTCTCCTAATGGTCCTGTGTCCCCCAATGATGCGCAAGAGAAAAAGTGTTTGTAAATTTGTTCTGCTGAAAAGTAGATGTGTGGGTTATGTTAGTTATTAACTACTTTGTGGGACATTACTCTCAGGTTTAATGGAATAAAAATTAAAGTTTGCAAATTGATACATTTTCAAAATGTTTGCCAAATTTCCAATTTTTTCACAAATTAATGCAACAATAATTGTCCTAAATTTACCACCAAAGCTACATTTACATGGTGCCTTTTTTGAGGATCTGCTTTTCAGCTAAAAAATGGATCTGCTGTTTTAAAAAAGGCATCATTCATTCATTCACACAGTGCGTGTTTTATGGATCCGGTCTTTTGAGCACATAGACAATAGAGGCAATGGAGAACGTGCACCAGGAAAAATACCAAAGAACTGACATGCTTATTCTTTTTGAGGATCCGTTTTTCAGCTAAAAATGGATCCTTAAAAAATGGAGCGCCTGAATTGTAAATTTGGAAATGCATTGACTTGGCTGGGAAGCCAAACGGCACGGCAAAAACTGATTATCAAATAAATGCCGCAAAGCCGCACCGTGTGAATGTAGCCTTAAATGAGGTATGATAAGTCACGAAAAAAACACTCTCAGAACCAATGGGATCCATTGAAGCTCCAGCGTTATTACCTCATAAAGGGACACTGATCAGAATAGTAGAAAATGGCCTGGGCATTAGGGTGGAAACCAGGCCCAGGGGGTAGGGACCCTAAAATGCCTGCTCCTGCAGTGTGTAGGTAGGCTGTAGGTATCCCAGTACCCTCTGCTTCCCAGCTACATAGGCTGGGGTCACTAATAAAGCTGGGGTAAGGCAGAGAAGGGGATAATACACTGGAGACACCACATACCACAGCACAGCTTGTACTAATAGCCAACACTCAGTCCAATCAGGAGGTGTCTCTTCTGTTGGACTGGCTGATAGAGCAGAAAGCAGCCGGGGTCTTCTTAGGCTTGCACTCATGACACCAGACAGGAAAGCGGTCTCCTTACAGGCAGGAGGTGTCTCTTCTGTTGGACTGGCTGATAGCAGAACACCCCAGCTCACAGACACAGACAGGATAGCGGTCTCCTTACAGGCAGGAGGTGTCTCTTCTGTTGGACTGGCTGATAGCAGAACACCCCAGCTCACAGACACAGACAGGATAGCGGTCTCTTTACAGGCAGGAGGTGTCTTCTGTTGGACTGGCTGATAGCAGAACACCCCAGCTCACAGACACAGACAGGATAGCGGTCTCCTGCAGGCAGGAGTTGTCTTCTGTTGGACTGGCTGATAGCAGAACACCTCAGCTCACAGACACAGACAGGATAGCGGTCTCCTGCAGGCAGGAGTTGTCTTTCTGGTTAGGAACCCCGGCTGACACAGACAGAACACCTCCAGCTGAACCAGACACAGTGAAACAAGGATAGCGGTCTCCTTACAGGCAGGAGGTGAATCCTTTGTGAGAGAGTTGTGGGGAGAGCACGTGACAGACACGTTAGCAGCCTGGAGATGTTAAGCTCCCCCTGGCGGTGACTGGAGGCGCTGCAGCGCTCCCGAGGTGTCAGGCAGCTCCAGTCCTCGCCCCTCCTCCTCCTTCTCTCAGATCTCCCACCCTCCGTGCACGTAATCCATACTGGACTCTACCACCACAGCATCCCGGCCCTGAGCCCTCCGACACCCCACGGAATACACACAAAGCCCCGGTGAGAGGAGCATATGCCCGCTCCTGGCGCACAGCTGGGGGGATCCAGTCATTGGGATATGTGATGCGGGCGCTCTGCGCTCCACAGGCCGCTCCAATCTGTGATCCGGACTGATCCCCAGCGATCGCTGCCTGTGCCCTGCTGTGCCGCCCCCCGCAGGTATGTGGGGGAGGATGCTCTCGGATTACGGCTCTGGATTCAGCAGTTTCACCACAGGTAAGTGCTGGAGATAGTGAGATGAGTGCCACCTCCACAGCACTGCGCCCCCCGAGGGCAGGACCGTTATATAACACCCTGTGCTCCTCACCACTATGGGATGCCAATCTGAAAGTGGGCACAGGGTACAGCCATGTGCCCCTCACCACTATGGGATGGCAGTCTGGAAGTGGGCACAGTGTACAGCCATGTGCCCCTCACCACTATGGGATGCCAGTTTGGAAGTGGGCACAGTGTACAGCCATGTGCCCCTCACCACTATGGGATGCCAGTCTGGAAGTGGGCACAGGGTACAGCCATGTGCCCCTCACCACTATGGGATGGCAGTCTGGAAGTGGGCACAGTGTACAGCCATGTGCCCCTCACCACTATGGGATGCCAGTCTGGAAGTGGGCACAGGGTACAGCCATGTGCCCCTCACCACTATGGGATGCCAATCTGGAAGTGGGCACAGGGTACAGCCATGTGCCCCTCACCACTATGGGATGCCAGTCTGGAAGTGGGCACAGGGTACAGCCATGTGCCCCTCACCACTATGGGATGCTAGTCTGGAAGTGGGCACAGGGTACAGCCATGTGCCCCTCACCACTATGGGATGCTAGTCTGGAAGTGGGCACAGGGTACAGCCATGTGCCCCTCACCACTATGGGATGCCATGTGTCTTCCAGGCTGAGAGTACCTCTACCTCCCACAGGCCATTGTGTGCAGGGCTAAGGATGTGTGGATAGATGTGTAGAAATATGTCTAATGTATGTGTATATGTCTATATATACATATGTGTGTGTATATCATATACATGCCAGCATATATAAGCGTTCTACACCCCCATGTAATGTGGGTGCAAATATATGTGTGTGTATACACACACACATCTATGTGTTATACACCACCACACATGTATGTCCGTGTGTGTGTGTGTGTGTGTGTGTATATATATATATATATAATATATATAAAAACATACACACATCTGTGTGCTGTACACCCCACGTGTGTATATAAGTGTACTGGATGTGTGTATGAATGAATAAATATCTTTGTGTTACACACACACACACACACACGTGTAGGTGTATATGTACGTATATAATATATATATTGTGTATGTATATATCTGTGTTATATACATATACACATGTTAAGAGTGCATATGTGTGTTGTACACACCATGTGTATGTATATATCTGTGTATATGTGTACTGGATGTGTGTATAAATGAATAAATATCTATGTGTTTACACCTACACGTGTGTGTTATTATACAATATGTGTGTGTGTGTGTATGTATATATGTGTGTTGTACACCCCACGTGTGTATATGTGTACTGGATGTGTGTATAAATATGTATGTGTTATATACATATACGTGTGTGTTTATATATACATATATGTGTGTGTGTATGTATATATCTGTGTGTTGTACACCCCACGTGTGTATGTATATATCTATGTGTTATACACCCTCGTGTATGTGTGATCCCTATGGGGTGGCCAGTAATGATAATCCCGCTCTTCCGGTCATGGTCCTTCTTATATAACGCTGTGATTTTCCGGATCCGCATACACTGTGGGTTCTCCTGCGTCACAAGTAAACTTTCCACAGCCATCTGTCCCTCTGTCTGTCCTGTAGATAGGACTGTCTCGTCTTGTGATGTGAGGGTCCTAGTGTAGGAAATGGCAGCCCCAGTAGATCTGTCCCCTGATTACTAATCATTGCTTTGTCCGTGAGTCATGGGGAGGAAGTGTAGTAATGGGAGCTAACGTCGCTCCGTCCTATTAACGTTACTTCTATGGAACTTTATCACTATTTTCAGAAAAGTGGACGGGGCTTAATCAGTGTCTGTAATCTCCATTCTCTTTACTTTATTAACTATTAAAATGTATTAAATGATCCCATTTAAACGGCTGCTTTCACATCAGCGTTTTTTTTAAATCGCGGCAGATGCGGTGAAAAAAAAACGCATTTGCCGCGATTACCGCATACCGGCTGCACTTGTGGCACGGTTGCGGCACAGCTGCGGCAAGCCCCATACAATGTATATGCGGGCTTGCGGCAAGTGCGGTTTTGGCACTTGCGGCAGGTGCGGCAGCGAAAAAAACGCGGCTGACCGCATTTGTTTTCGCGGCCGCACCTGCCGCAAGTGCCAAAACCGCACTTGCCGCACCTGCCGCAAGCCCTCATATACATTGTATGGGGCTTGCCGCAACTGTGCCGCAACCGTGCCACAAGTGCAGCCGGTATGCGGTAATCGCGGCAAATGCGTTTTTTTTTTCACCGCATCTGCCGCGATTTAAAAAAAACGCCAGTGTGAAAGTACCCTTAGATGCTTTCCCATTGACTGTTTGATTTCCTTACCATGTCCATCCTCTTCTTGTGGTCAGCCGCTACAATGTGCTGTGACATAATAATAGTGATTGATCCGCCAGTTATTGATGATTGGGTTATCAATATTGATGGAAGCTTGTCCTGTGTCAGTCGGTGCTAATTAGTGCTATACATCACAACGTTTCAGGAGCCCGATCTAGTGGTGGACGTCACTGTGATGGACCGGTCTATAGCTCCTGAATATCATGTCGCTGGTAGGATCAGTGCGGATCTCCCATCTGTGTCCCGCTACGTTCTGCCTCTGCCTGGATGGACATAGACAATGTGCCTGATCTGTTGGTGGTCTTCACCCTACAATCCTCTTTAGCACTAATTGAGTGATTGGCACTATCACAGGCGGCTTTGTGTGCTGCCAGCAGTCTTGGAGTTAATGCCCGCTAACAGCTCATTGTTCTCTCTAATGATTTTGGTGGAGGTTGTTGGGGTCATGGTGACTTTTCCTGATATTGGTTGGCCACTTAGTGAAATGTGACCTATAACCACTTGGAAATATAGGATGGTTTGGCAGGTTACATCTTAAGGAATATGGTGCTACAGGAAATTGTGAAAGACGTGGAAGGTCTATGCGATGGGTGACAAGCCAAGTGCTGAATTCAAGTAGTACCTCTGCCTGAGAACAGAGGCAGAATAGTAAATCTTGTCATATATCCTGTATACATCCTTTATAAAGGACGTAGTACTGTCCGGGGTACATGGTGATAGTTATAAGAAAATACAAAAGGTGTATAACATTTTTTATTTAGTAAGGCTCTGTTCACACACAGCTTTTCTAGTGTTTTTTTTTTCCGTCTACAGCCAAAACCTATTTTCATGGCAGTAAAATGCTTCGTTCAAAACCCAGATTTTGCACATTTTTTTTTTTTTTGGGTACATGTTTAATAAAGTTAATATTAGTCACTAAAAACGCAGCTAAACCTGTTCTCATTTCTTTTGTACGGGTGACAATGATGCAAGAATTGACAGCATGCAGGTTTCCAAAAACGCTGCAGTTCTCAAATGCAGTCACAACATAATAAACCATGTTCTGCAGGAGATTTCTGATTTTTTTTTTTTTTTTTTTTTTAATAGTAATGTATAAAGCAACTTCTTTTCTGCAGACAAAAACCGCAAAAAAGACTGCAGTGTGTGAACACAGCCTAAAACAGGTCATTGACAGCTCAATGTAATCTGTAAGGAGGCTTCCCAGTGTTATGTCTGCACTTGGTGCAATGTTATACTTTGCCATTGTGTTTTGGCTGCTGATTTCTGATGGAGGAAGTGGGCAGGGATTCTGGCAATGCCGTGGGCCCCTACAATGTGCTGCCCTGTTAAGGTGCGTTTACACACACCAATTTATCTGTTCAATATCTGAACCAATCTCTGGTTGCAGTGAAATCATGGATACATTGCTCCATTTTGTGGCTGTGTACAACATGGAGCAATGTATCCATGATTTCACTGCAACCAGAGATTGGTTCAGATATTGAACAGATAAATTGGTGTGTGTAAACCCACCATTACTGTGATGTTTCTCATTAGCCATACTGCACTTGTGGGTAACGTATGGAAGCAATCAAACTTCAATGAACGTGGCACAAACTTCCTGTGCAATGAACATGGGGCAACGCTGCAGGCTCCTGGTACATTGGAACCATTGTAAAACCTAGATGGCTCAATCATAGATTATATATTGTCACAAGTCTAATATACAGGCTATGTATTGTGTATGTGGTACATTTGGTGATGTAGGTTGAAAGGGAATATGTTAAGGTATTGTTACACGGGCCGACTTTGTTATCAACATTGTTCAAAAGTGACGTTTTGAACGATGCTGAAACAACATCGTTAGTGCGTCGTTGCGTGTAAACGAACGATTCAACAACGATAACTAGTCAAGTTGAAGTTGACAGGTTTATGAACATGTTCCTAAACCTGTCAACTTCAACTCAACCAACCTGCAGCATCGTTCAGTGTGACAACACGCTGAACGATCTCGCGGTGGACAGCTTATGCTGGGAGATGGTAACCATGGTACACGTCGGGTTACTAAGCGCTGCGCGGCGCTTAATATCTCGATGTGTACCTTGGATACCAGCGTTCTCGCTGGTCCGGATCACTGTTGAGTCTGCCTGTGTGACAGCTCACCAGCGATCTGAACGATGTTGTTAGTGATCTCGCATGCATGAGATCGCAAACAGCATCGTTCTGAAAATTGAGCCTTGTAACGGTACCTTTAGTAGGACCAACCGTCCTAAGCCGTTTGTATGAGTGGGTAGGTCATAGGAAGCTTAATGAAATGATACCTTGATATCTGTGATCTGATGACTTATTGCAGAAATCTATGTTTTCCTAAATATATAAATGATCTGGTAAGATCCGTGGGTGGGTCATAGATCTGGTAAGATCCGTGGGTGGGTCATAGATCTGGTAAGATCCGTGGGTGGGTCATAGATCTGGTAAGATCCAGGGGCGGGTCATAGATCTGGTAAGATCCATGGGCGGGTCATAGATCTGGTAAGATCCATGGGCGGGTCATAGATCTGGTAAGATCCATGGGCGGGTCATAGATCTGGTAAAATCCATGGGCGGGTCATGGGGTACCGTTACATGTCACAACATTGCATGCAATTTGCTGGTTGCAGTGAAATCATAGACACATTGTTCCATTTGTACACGGCAACAAAATGGAACAATGTGTCCATGATTTCACTGCAACCAGCAAATTGCCAGTGAAATTGCATGCAATGTTGCAACATGTAACGGAACCCTTAGATCTGTTAAGATCTATGGGCGAGTCTTAAGCGGCCGTCACACGCTGCGACATCTTGAACGATATTGTTAGCGATCACGTGCACGCGCAATCGCTTACAATATCGCTCACATCGCTGGTGAGCTGTCACACAGACAGACTCACCAGCGATGTGGATCCGCGATCTCGCTGGTAACTATGGTACACATCGGGTTACTAGGCGCCGCACGTCGCTTAGTAACCCGACGTGTACCATAGTAACCATCTCCCAGCATAGGCTCTGCCGCTGGGAGATCGTTCATCGTGGTGTCACGCACCACAATGAGGCAGATCGTGAAATTGTTCATCGCAAGATCTGAGCTCCGGAGCTCAGATCTGCGATGTCACGATCAAGCGATTTTACATAGTAAAATCGCTTGATTACATGCAACGATGCCAAAACGATATCGCCTAAGCGATCCAAAAACAGATCGCTTAGGCGATATCGGGCAAGAAATCGTAGCGTGTGACGGCCGCTTACGATCTGCTTTGCTTACAGACCTTTTTAAAATTAAAGGTTAGTTACAGTCTGCTTTCCTGATCTACATTGTATTAAAGAACTGAGGATGACGAGAAAGTGCACAATAGGGTCTTATTTGTGGAAGTAGGAAAGAAATGAAATACGGTAAATGGCTTACCTTGTGAGGTTGTGCCAGTCACAACCACTATATGCACATGTAATCCCAGCTGCAGCAGCCACCATAGGGTAAAGTGAAGAAAGAGCCAAGGACAAGGTAAATGCCTTGCTGCCAGGAGGAGAAACGTCAAAGGCAGGAATATTGCCAAATGTGATTTAATTTTTCAACATCAGATGTGATTTTTTTTTTTTCATGAAGAAGGAGCCAGTATCACCCCGAAACACATTGAAAAATTAAATTGTGTTCTGCAATATTATTCCTGCCTTTGATGTTTCTCCTCCTGGTAGCAAGGTATTTGATACTTGTCCTTGGCTCTTTCTTTACTCCTGATCTACATATCACACTGGTAATGCCACCTTTCATTTATAATGATCCCTGGAGGCAGATTCTCAGAGAGATCAGTGTCCGGCCCATAGACCTTACAGCTTATTTACATACTAAGAAAAATGTGGATCTGAAGATTAAAACATATCAAATAAATCATTTTATTCAACTCTCTATGACCTACTGCCCATATAAACAGTTTAGGAGGGTTCTCTTTAAAGACTTTTCTTACCATCCTCTTGTATTGATCTACAGCCTTTATTTCCTTCTTGCTGATATATCCCTCAGTGCCATTTACCATTTACACCCTGCAGGGGCGGACTGGCCCAGGCGGCAGGGGGGCAAGTGCCCCCTGGCCTGGTGATATAGCCCGCATCTGGGGCCTCCCCATAGAAACGGGCCGGCCGGCGGCGCGGCCGGCGCTGTGATATAGCGGCTGCGACGGTGAGTGAGCTGCGGCGGTCTGATAGCACAAAATCCCCCCTCCGCGCCTCAACTAAAGGCTGGCTCACCAAAACTGCCACCCGGGTTCAGAGTCACCAGCCAGCCCCTGACACCCTGTATCATAGGAGCCAATTATCCCACCAGTACTTTGATTGGGATTCCTTTATCATTTTCCAAAACTATAAAGTGCTCCAAACTCTTCAGCCCTGTTCCAGGAAATCTTCACAACCCCATTCCAAACAAAGGAGCATTTGGGTCATATTACTCTGTGTCCATCTTTATAAATGGGTATCATCAGATAGTGTTTAATACAAGCAATTTACTGCGTTTTGAACTGATCTTCAAATATTAACTTTCTTTGTTCATAGCCCTGGAGTCCGACCAACACTGCTAGATGGCTGGTCATGCAGAGTGTTTACAAGCTCCTTTCTAATGTGTATGTAAGCACTGCTTATAAAGCTAGTCACAGGCACACTGTTAACCTCTTAATTCCTGCCAGCTTCAGTGCAGTCCTTACAAGCTGGACAACAGTGGTGGTCGGTAACCTAGGCACGAGATGTAAAGAAAAGAGAAATGCGAGCCCCACGACAATCAGTCGGTTTCTCTCTCCTTGCCTTCGCACAAACAAATTAATCAACAGCTACAGAGCGCTGTGACTGCCACTCACTTCCTGAAGGTGGGGCTAGAGAAGCCTGCAATGATTGGACATGGGGCTAGCATGACATCATGCGAGTCTGGGGAACAAGAGTACTGACAACGTTGGAACAGCGCCAGCACAGGGGGTTAGTACAGGCTTTTTCATTTTACCTGGGGGAAACAGAAGGAGGAGTTGTTCTAGTAGTGGACAAAACCTTTAACGGAAACCTGTCACCTGGTTTTGGGTCATAAATTGTGCCCACCACCTTTAACATGATGTAACCCGTTTATATCCAGAAGAAAAAACTACAAAGGGCATAAATTCAGAACATTAATCAAAAAAGCTTCAAAAAGTCAAAAAAGCTTGCACACAGCAGGACACAGTAGGCCCAGTGATAAAGGCAAACAAGTGCACCATACTAGTGCAGCAATCACACTCAACCTGCCTCAATATGGGGAGGTGATTGGTGGTATTTTTATATGCACTCTGATGAGATTTCCATCGGGCATCAGTCACACATGAAGGTTACGATGCAGAGTGTCTGCAGCCTGTTGGTCATGCCCATACTTTTTGATCAGGAGGGCTTCCCAGCACTATATACATGCAACACACTGGACAGATGCCCCCTAGGGGCCCCCACTGTGTCCTGCATAAAGATAAAAAAAGTGCAAAAAAAAATGATACATGATAATGTGAGGTATTGGTAGATATTTTGGCCAAAATACGCAAGCTCATAATCCACGTCAAGGATCTTCACTCTTCCCTATACACTATATTCTGAAGAAAAAACTACAAAGGACATAAAATCAGAACATTAATCAAAAAAGCTTACCAAAAGTCAGCTATCCATTGCACTCAGCAAGGACACAGTAGGCCCAGTGATGAAGGCAACCAAGTGTATAATACCCATGCAGCAATCACTCTCAACCTGCCATAATGGATAGTTGACATTTGGTAAACTTTTTTGACTTTTTGAAGCTTTTTTTGATTCATGTCTAAACCTCTTTACATCCCCAGATGTGCTCCTGCTTACATCATAAATTGACTTTTAATCTGTCCTATTCTGTATGTAAATGACTTTTTATTGGTCAGATGGGATTCGGCACACTGCTCCAAGGCAACACCATCCCACTCCATGGAAACCGCCACCCCTCCTGAGTGAATGTAAGTGAATGACAGCGACGTCATTCACACGTCTTGCACCTCCATAGTGGCGTGCCTCGCTGTGCCCGATTGAAGCTGTGCAGTGCCCAAAGTCTCGTAAGATTCCACTGTGCAGGCGCGAGACTTTGCTCTTGCGTGACTTTGATGCTGTGCAGCTTCAATAGAGCATAGTGTTGGCATGCAGCGGGGTGGCTCTGACCGCAGTGGAGAGCAGCCCATCTGACCCTTAACGAGTAATTTACATACAGCGCAGGACACATTAAAAGTTGTTTTCTGAGGTATGCAGGTGCACGTCTGGGACTATAAAGGGGTTACTGGACCCCTAATTACACCACAATAAAGATGATGGGCTTTGTTTATAACACCAAAAACAGGTGACAGATTCCCTTTAATATTTCAAGAACGGCTGCAAATTTTCATGAGCAGTAAATGACAAAAGTACTTGTATTTACAAACACTACTTGACAATATCCGTCTATGTAGAGGGGGAGTTAAGATGGGTCAGAGAATTGATGTACAGGACCACAATTGGTATAGTAAGTATAGTAAGGAGCCGCTATCTGACCTCTATTATTAGCACCACTGTACTGTACACTATGGGCACCGTGCATCTCTTGGATGCACATATTGATGCCTAGCTCACAGTATAGTAAGGAGCTGCTATCTGACTTCTATTGTTAGCTGTAGTGTACATTATGGGCACCATGCATCTCATGGATGCACATATTGATGCCTAGCTCACAGTATAGTAAGGAGCTGCTATCTGACTTCTATTGTTAGCACCGCTGTAGTGTACACTATGGGCACCGTGCATCTCTTGGATGCACATATTGATGCCTAGCTCACTGTATAGTAAGGAGCCGCTATCTGACCTCTATTGTTAGCACCGCTGTAGTGTACACTATAGGCACCAATCATCTCTTGAATGCACATATTGATGCCTAGCTCACAGTATCTGACCTTTATTGTTAACACCGCTGTAGTGTACACCAGACGTGCCGTCACAGCCCAGTGAATTGATAATATATTTTGCTCTGTTTCTCCTGACATCATGCCCTGTCTCTTTCTGCAATCTGTAGATATGGTTATATTGACCTGCAGCGGGTGTCCATGCGGTTTCATGAATATTTACTTCTTGGCTCCTTGTCATTTTTGTTGTTTTTAGAAGCAGTTTAAAGAAAGAATAGTGAAAGATTGTGTTATGGGTTCACAATGCTTAATTCTGGCACTGTGCGGGCTGGGCCTCCGCTTACTGCCTGCGTCTCATTAGTACCCCCACAAATAGCGTGTGATGGAGGCTACAGTCCATAAGGGAAAATAATGACACCAGCCAGGTTCCTCTGATTTAACAAATGTTTCTTATTCTCTAACAGAGGTAGCACTGTGCCCATAATAGTGCCGTTACTCCAGGCCTCCGGAGCCAAGAACACTGCCGTCTTGTGTGTAACCTAATTAGGTTAAAACACAATTAACTCCTTGTAAAAAATTTTGTTCCATGGAGAAATAAAGCTGTAGTATATACCAAACTCCGAGCCATTCTATTGTCACCTCTGTCAAATTCTTGTAAGTTTTTGTTTAAGATGATTTATAAGAGAAGCTAAAGATTAATGCTGCCATAACCAGAAAATATCCACTTGTCTGTGCTGCATTACCAGTTAGAATTGCCATTCAGGTGTCAAGTATTGACTGGGACAGCCAAAGGGATGAGCACACCATGCAGCCACCCTTTCACATCTGGTGTCTTGATTTCACTGGTATCTGCATTTTTAGGATGCCGATATTGGTGTCTGTAATGGTAGAGGAGAGAGTTGACAGCTCCTTTTTCCACCATTCATTCTGTGACTGAAAGGCAGTAGACGCGATATGTTCGCAAAGTTTTGTCTGCTGTGTGGAGCCTCAGTGCGCACCCAACAAAGACCATAGCATAGTGTCAGGGGAATACTAGCAAGGTGAATATTTTTTTTTCAAATTGTTTGTGGCTTGTGGACTGAATAAGTGAGAGCATCATATCATTTGGGTGACTGTGGTGGCCATTATACTGTGTGGATCTCTCTTTGAGGCTGTGTTTGTGGGTTGTTGTGGGGAATCATACTGTGTAAAGCGTTGTGAGCACCATCATATCATGTGTGAGGCACTGTGAGGAACATCATACTGTGTGTGAGGCACTGCGAGGCCATCTTGTCGTGTGAGTGGTGGCTCTGAGAACCATCTTGCTATTTGTAGAGACTTTGAGCACCATCTTGCTGTACGTGGGGAGCTGAGGACCGTCTTGCTTTGTGTGGAGGCTGCGAGGACCATCTTGCCTTGTGTGCGGGCTGTGAGGACGTCTTGCTTTTTGCCTTGTGTGTGGCTGTGATGACAGACTGGCCTTGTGTGTGGCTGTGAGGACCATCTTGCCTTGTGTGGGGGGCTGTCGTGACCGTCTTGGCAGATGTTGAATGCTATGAGGACCGGTTTGCCTTTTCTGGGGGCTGAGAGGGCCAACTGTCCTTGTGTCGGGGCTGTGAGGGCCGACTGTCCTTGTGTCGGGGCTGTGAGGGCCGACTGTCCTTGTGTCGGGGCTGTGAGGGCCGACTGTCCTTGTGTCGGGGCTGCGAGGGCCGACTGTTTGTTCTGCACACGTTTGTGTCGGGGCTGCGAGGGCCGACTGTCCTTGTGTCGGGGCTGCGAGGGCCGACTGTCCTTGTGTCGGGGCTGCGAGGGCCGACTGTCCTTGTGTCGGGGCTGCGAGGGCCGACTGTCCTTGTGTCGGGGCTGCGAGGGCCGACTGTCCTTGTGTCGGGGCTGCGAGGGCCGACTGTCCTTGTGTCGGGGCTGCGAGGGCCGACTGTCCTTGTGTCGGGGCTGCGAGGGCCGACTGTCCTTGTGTCGGGGCTGCGAGGGCCGACTGTCCTTGTGTCGGGGCTGCGAGGGCCGACTGTCCTTGTGTCGGGGCTGCGAGGGCCGACTGGCCTTGTGTCGGGGCTGCGAGGCCGACTGGCCTTGTGTCGGCTGCGAGGGCCGACTGGCCTTGTGTCGGGGCTGCGAGGGCCGACTGGCCTTGTGTCGGGGCTGCGAGGGCCGACTGGCCTTGTGTCGGGGCTGCGAGGGCCGTCTTGGCAGGTGTTGAATGCTATGAGGACCGTTTTACCTTTTGTGGGGGCTGTGAGGGCTGACTGGCCTTGTGTGTGGTGGGGGCTGCGGGAACCGTCTTGCCTTGTGTGTGGTGGGGGCTGCGGGGACCGTCTTGCCTTGTGTGTGGTGGGGCTGCGGGGACCGTCTTGCCTTGTGTGTGGTGGGGGCTGTGGGGATCAGGTTGGCAGGTGTTGAATGCTATGAGGACCATCTTGTGGGGTGTGGGGACTATCGTACTGTTTGAGGGAGCTGTTAAGGCCACTATACTGTGTTGGAGGTCTTTGTGTGAAGGATTGTGGAGCCATCAGTGTTTGGTGGAGGCTGTGTCAGGACTGTCCGATTGTGTGGGGGATATCATACTATCTGTGGGGGCCATCGTACTGTGTGGGTGGTGGGGTTTATCACTATAGTGATTAGATGTATGGGAAAGTGGGGGTGGCGCTCTCTCGGGGGCTGCGGGGGATCATACCCCTATGTGGGGGGCTCTGAGATCCATCATACTTAACTAAGTCCAGCCTATTGGTTCGACCCTCTACATCAGTCATGATCTCTCATATGGTCCCTCAGGAGAATGAATTGCCCACCCCTGCTCTGCTCTACCTGGGTGACCACCTGAGTGGACATGCTGCCCTTGCTAGTTGTTATTAAGCTCTGAGTTTACTTGACAGAGAAGACTCAAACTTTATTGTAAAGAATTGTTTATATCTTTTTTTCTTTTAATTTTTCTTGATTCCTATGCACATTTATTTGCTATACTATCTTATACATAGTACTGTTACATTACTCAGTATATTGCTAAGTACATGGGCAATTTTTAGAGCATGGTTAATCATTCCCTAACAATTGACAATACTAAAAGACAGTCCTCGGATTCTGCACTGTTTGCTTAATACATCGCTTGGTTGGTGATCTCATCTGTTCACAGGACATCCCTGATAAGGTACTGTTACACGGCACGACGTTGGAACGATCTTGTGGATCGGTGGTTGCAGACATCGCTGGTGAGATGTCACACGTCTAGATATCGTGGACAGTTCAGCAACGATGTTGTTCGCAGGTATCGTTCACAAATGCCGCGAACGATCTCTGCTCATTGCTGTGAATGGACAAAGTCGTAAACGACATCGTTTTCGCGGTGTCACACACAACGATCTAGCAGGTTGGCGGATCGTTGATTATGAGGTTTGAGTACATGTTCCCAAACCTGCGATCAACGATCCAACAACTTATCATTGTTGGTTCTCTGTGTTATACGCAACGACGTCCTAACGATGTCGCTGGCACGCCTCCAAACCCGTGATGTATCAGTGACATCGTTAACAATGTCGTGCCGTGTAATGGGGCCTTTAGGGTTCCCATACACTTATTTAGCTAAGTCTGCATGTGTTTTGTTTGGGAGATGGGAATAAGACACTCGGACATCCCTGGCAGTGGAGTACTGCACACATTTCTCACTGTCGATGTGATGGCTATTACCTGCAGCAGACCTTTCTGGAGTTATACAACAGATCCTGTTCGCTCTCCTGCCCATTATACCACCTGGCAGAGTGTAAGCCATCGTAATTCTACCTACAGGTAGCTAATTGCTGCCCTACACTTTAAGGTGAATCTGTTACCCAGGTTTTTGCCACCTATTTTGAGAGCCGTATAATGTAAGGCCAGAGACCCTGATTCCAGCGATGTGACACTCTTCTGCTCAGTGTAGTTTTGGTAATCTCCAGATGATTAAACAATGATTTCATCATTAGAGGATACTTGTCCTGCTGTCAGGTGGTCCAGCATATTCCTGAGCATTGTATAACTCCGCCCCCACCGCTGATTACAGTGTACACAGAAAGCAGCCAATCAGCGGTGTGGGCGGGTTATAGAGCTCCACATTCAAAGAAATGCTAAATCTGCAGCAGAGACCAGAGTGATTTTATCAGAATGACAGCACGCAGCTCAGTAAGTGACACATCACTGGAATCAGCGTCTATAGCTCTACATTATGCTGCTCTCAGATGGGATAGCAAAAACCTGGTGACAGGTTCCCCTTAAAGGAAAACTGTCAGGTCAAACATCCATATGTAACTGTTATCATTTTCTAATTCCTCCCTCTAAATTCTCTTTATTTATGTATTTCTTTTATTTATATTCCTCACCTATCTTCTGTAAACTTAAAGGGAACTAACCACCCCAAATGACCCCCCTTGCCTGTTAATATGTGTCCCTACACCCAGCACACACATTTGGGGCAATCGTTTTTGCTAAAAAAACTGTTTAGTAGAAGCTAAGATATAGCTTTATGAAGTTTAATAAATTGAGACGGATGGGTGTTACCTAGCTTTGTCCTCCGTGCCTGTCAGCGTCCTCTCCCCTCTCAATTTCTAAGAGCCTGGCCGCGTCATGAAAGGGGCGGGACTAAATCGTGACGAGCCCCGCCCCCTTTCATAACGCGGCCAGGCTCTTAGAAAGTGAGAGGGGAGGGGGGAGAGGAGGCTCACAGGCACGAGCACTGCACGTGGACAAAGCTAGGTAACACCCATCCGTCTCAATTTATTAAACTTCATAAACCTATATCTTAGCTTCTACTAAACAGTTTTTTTTAGCAAAAACGATTGCCCCAAATGTGTGTGCTGGGTGTAGGGACACATATTAACAGTCCGGGGGGGTCATTTGGGGTGGTTGGTTCCCTTTTAAAAAAAAAAAAAAAGAGATTCATTCCATCTGTCACTCACAGTGAATGATCCACTTAGTTCTCTGCTGTCCACTCCCCATACATGAATATGCAGGTTACATACTCGCACCATATCCCTGCACAGGACATCAGTGTGTGTGTGGGAGGGGGCTGTATTCTCCTCTCTGTGTTTGCAGCATCCCAAGAGGTCAAATACAACACAGAAGCTGTCACAGTACAGCAGGATATCTGCTTTCCAGAAACAAATGGTGTCTAGATAAGGCAGACCTGCTGTAGCTCTCTCCCTCAGTGGTGATATCAACTGAACAGACCTCCTGTAAGTGAAATCTGACACTGCACTGTTGGCAGGAGGTTGCATGATTACATGACAGTGTATACAGCACAGGACTAGTCCTGTTTGGTTATAATGGAGAGGACTAATCCAGGAGCTCCCTGCAGGGTCTGACAATGCTGATAACATGGAAACTACAAACTGCACAATAATGATTTTACATGTTTTTAAAAGGTCTGCCCAGGCATTATTCAAGGGTAATATTAGTATCATACTGAAAAATGACCATCAGTGTCCCTTTAAGAGAGGATCTGTCGCCATATTTGACAATACAAACTGTATACATTATTTAAGACCTCTCTTAGACCTGATGGTGCTGGTCTGTCTGATTGTATTAGCTTAATAGAAGAATGAGCATTTTATGACACCTGCTAAAGAGTGAGACTGCTCAAGAGTCCAAGTGTTCTCGGTCTGTGCTCACCTGGTCTGGCTGACAGCGGCAGCTATCGTAGTAAGATAATCAGCAGACAGGAGGGACTCCTTTAAGAAAATACCCGTGTAGCTGTAAATTAAAACTTTTTTTTAAGTACTCCAGCCTCATTAGGTCTGATACGTTAAATAATGTATGTAGTTGTGTTGTGAAATCTGGTGATAGATCTGCTTTGGAGGAAGCTATTCTAAAAGTCATGAACTTCTGAATATCATGTGCCCTAATATACAAATACAAGCTGAAGAGTAGAGTCACATCAGCCAAGGGCCAAACGTCTCCTCCAATTACCACAGTCTGCAGCTTGTTGATTCAGCAGATATATTTGGTCGAGGATATGATGTTGTTAATTTCTGTGAATGCAGACGGGATAATATAACCTCAACATGAGCGTGTTTTATGTCTGTATTTCTATCCACATACAAAGATAGCTGGCTGATGGAGACTGGCTAGGATTCCTGATGAGCTAATAATAAGTGAAAAGCGAAATGTTGGAGACCTTTGAAATGATCTAAGATGCAAGAAATAGACTTGTTTTTCTATTAGCATGTATGTGATAACCCCAGCCTTTGCCAACAATATATTAAAGGGGTTTTCCATGGGGAAAGAAAAGTAATGTATGGACTTAAAGGGAACCAACCACCTCAGATGACGACTATAAGCAGTTAATACATGTCCCTGCACCCTACCTACACCGTTCCAGCTATGTTTTTGCTAAGAATATTGATAAATGCAAACCGAAATATACACTTTGTAAACTTACATTCCTGCGTACTTGAGGGCGTCTCCCTGTGTGTGCTGGGACTTGTGTGCTGTGCTCATCATGCCTGCTCTCCCCCTCCCTTATGCACGCCCCCTCTCAGCCTGCTATAGTGATGTGAGGCTGATCTTGTCATAAAGGGGCGGGGCTACCGGGATGCCACGATTTAGCCCCGCCCCTTTATGACGCAATCAGCCTCACACAGTATAGCAGGCTGAGAGGGGGCGTGCATAAGGGAGGGGGAGAGCAGACATGATGAGCACAGCACACAAGTCCCAGCACACACAGGGAGACGCCCTCAAGTACGCAGGAATGTAAGTTTACAAAGTGTATATTTCGGTTTGCATTTATCAATATTCTTAGCAAAAACATAGCTGGAACGGTGTAGGTAGGGTGCAGGGACATGTATTAACTGCTTATAGTCGTCATCTGAGGTGGTTGGTTCCCTTTAAGAACTAACTGTCAGGTAGTTACTAAATACCAGCCCGCTCTACTTGGCATTGACTCACGGACTGCTCTCTTCGGTGATTCTGCTGCTTCATGTAAACAGTGCAGCTCTTTCTCTTCCCCTGCTCTGTCGAAGTAGCGTGAATGTGACTGCCGACATCATGTTTATTGACAGCCGGATCCCCGCTGTTAGGCAGTGGGCAGCCAAACATCAGTCTGCATGACACCAGCAGTCACGGCCCAACTACAGAGCAGAAGAGAAGATGCTGCAATCTCGACATAACGTCAGCAGAAGCCGCAGAATCGCTAGGGGAGGTCTGTGATTGCTCTCTCCCGGCTCAGATACTTTACACCTCTTAATTCTTAGGCCTAAAGCAAAAAAATAATAGTCCTGGACAACCCCTTTAAAGGTGTATTCTGGGGATAAGTTATCATGGAGTGGATAGGTGACCACTGTCCACCAAGTCGTCTGAATGGAGTGGTGATTGCACACCACAATTTGATCCTGCACTGATGATGTCACATACAGCATTCACTTCACTGCTGTAGCCAATCATTGATTTGTATGTTTATGACATGTGAGTGAATGCTGAGCCAGTGATTGGTTGCAGTGGTCACAGGAATCTGGTAGATGATCACTGCAGTAGTGGCAGTGAATAGGAACATGGCAGCACTGGAGAGGCAGGTGATCAGATAAATTACCATTATTTTAATATTTTAACCATTCATAACTCCATTAAGTTTTAAATCTGCACTGAGAATGTATATGTATGAGAAAGTAAGGGATAGTTAACAGCACCTTACAGTGTATTCCTCTTTATCCTTGTAGACATTCGTGGCACCTTACAGTGTATTCCTCTTTATCCTTGTAGACATTTGCAGCACCTTACAGTGTATTCCTCTTTATCCTTGTAGATATTTGTGGCACCTTACAGTGTATTCCTCTTTATCCTTGTAGACATTTGCGGCACCCTACAGTGTATTCCTCTTTATCCTTGTAGACATTTGTGGCACCTTACAGTGTATTCCTCTTTATCCTTGTAGACATTTGTGGCACCTTACAGTGTATTCCTCTTTATCCTTGTAGACATTTGTGGCACCTTACAGTGTATTCCTCTTTATCCTTGTAGACATTTGTGGCACCTTACAGTGTATTCCTCTTTATCCTTGTAGACATTTGTGGCACCTTACAGTGTATTCCTCTTTATCCTTGTAGACATTTGTGGCACCTTACAGTGTATTCCTCTTTATCCTTGTAGACATTTGTGGCACCTTACAGTGTATTCCTCTTTATCCTTGTAGACATTTGCGGCACCTTACAGTGTATTCCTCTTTATCCTTGTAGACATTTGCGGCACCTTACAGTGTATTCCTCTTTATCCTTGTAGACATTTGCGGCACCTTACAGTGTATTCCTCTTTATCCTTGTAGACATTTGCGGCACCTTACAGTGTATTCCTCTTTATCCTTGTAGACATTTGCGGCACCTTACAGTGTATTCCTCTTTATCCTTGTAGACATTTGTGGCACCTTACAGTGTATTCCTCTTTATCCTTGTAGACATTTGCGGCACCTTACAGTGTATTCCTCTTTATCCTTGTAGACATTTGCGGCACCTTACAGTGTATTCCTCTTTATCCTTGTAGATATTTGGAGAAATATGCGGTGCATTTTCTGAATTCTTTGACCCAACCAATAGTGCGCAGTGTTGTAACTATTTATCTCTCGCTCAACTCTTTGTAATCTATGACGGAAACATTTACAGATATGTGACATTTCCTCCAGGAGCCATCATTATATTGAGGTCCCCATACACATTAGAGTAAGGGTCTCAAACCCTGCTGGGTATATGGCGCACATAGAAACATTTTTAATTTTGAGAACTGCATTCTTTGTAGGACAATGCCATTTTTAGTGAAACCAAATTTTTTCTCTATACACTTTTTTCGCTCATTAAGTTAATTTTTAAAAAATGACATTTATGGGTTATAGCACAGTTTTATTGCTTGGGTCATTTCAGATGTGGCGATAAGAAATGTGCACTTTTTTGTTTTTTAATTTATATGTAAAATAGCATTTTTAGCAGTAAAAAAAAAAAAAAGACACGCCTTCTTGATATATGTATATTTTTTTTTTACATTTTTTTTCCTTACATTTTATTCCCTTTTTGTAAGTAATAATATCATCTTACAATTAGCACCACATCGTACGTTTGGCCAACATATTGCAGTAATATCCCTATCCTGGTCCTCCTCTTACAGTAATATTCCCATCCTGGCCCTCTTCTTGTAGTAATGGCCCCATCCTGGCCCTGTTCTTGTAGTAATGTCCCCATCCTGGTCCTCATCTTGTATTAATGTCCTTATCCTGGCCCCTTCTTTTAGTAATGTCCCCATCCTGGTTCTCATCTTGTATTAATGTCCCTATCCTGGCCCTCTTCTTGTATTAATGTCCCTATCCTGGCCCCCTTCTTTTAGTAATGGCCCAATCCTGGTCCTCATCTTGTATTAATGTCCCTATCCTGGCCCCCTTCTTTTAGTAATGACCCCATCCTGGTCCTCATCTTGTATTAATGTCCCTATCCTGGCCCCCTTCTTTTAGTAATGTCCCCATCCTGGTCCTCATCTTGTATTAATGTCCCTATCCTGGCCCCCTTCTTTTAGTAATGGCCCCATCCTGGTCCTCATCTTGTAGTTATGTGCCCATCCTGATCTCCATATTGTAGTGTTATCCCCATCCTGATCTTTCTTGTAGTAATGGCCCATCCTGGCCCTGTTCTTGTAGTAATGCCCCATCCTGGTCCTCATCTTGTATTAATGTCCCTATCCTGGCCCCTTCTTTAGTAATGTCCCCATCCTGGTCCTCATCTTGTATTAATGTCCCTATCCTGGCCCCTTCTTTTAGTAATGGCCCCATCCTGGTCCTCATCTTGTAGTTAGTGCCCATCCTGATCTCCATATTGTAGTGTTATCCCCATCCTGATCTTTCTTGTAGTATGCCCCTTCCTGGTCCCCATCTTGTATTAATGTGTCTTATACTTGGTCCTTTTTGTAGAAATGTCCAAATTCTGGTCCTCTTCTTGTAGTAATGGCCCCATCCTGGTCACTGTCTTTTAGTAGTGCCCACATCTTGCTCCCCTTCATGCAGGAATGTCCCATATTGTAGTAATGTGTCCATCCTGGTCCCCCATCTTGTAATTTCACATATGCACACACACACACACACACCAAGGATATGGAGGAATGGGTTATATCTTCGCGCTGCTGATAACCGATCCGAAGGTGCCGTCAGGATACAGAGAACTGTACCATTGGTACAGTTCTCTGTATCCTGACGGCACCTTTGGGTCCGTTATCAGCAGCGCGAAGATATAACCCATTCCTCCATATCCTTGGTTTATGCTGACTTTGTGGGTTCTTACAGCAGCTGATGTCTTAAATGTTGATTGTGACTTGCACAACCACCTCAGGTTTGTACCTCCACTACTACCCTTCCTCCATCAATGCGCTCCTGTCTTTCCAGCTCATATCCCTGGTTTTGTGAAGACACACATTTGTTTTACCTGCCCTCTGTTCAGGTCATCCGCTGATGTCATAAGCTGACAGAAGATGCTGGGCTTTGATGGGCCAGCAGCTGCAATTGGTGTAACTGAGTAGCGTTTGTCCTCAGAAGTATAGAGCGCAAGTTGGCGTTGCCATCCTGCGGGCCACCTGCGGCCTGTGTATCATGTGTTTAAGAATCTGCATTAGACTAATTTTAAGCAAACTTCATGCAGTGGGTTTAGCGAACAAGAGGTGTTTTGGCCTCCAGCAGAGGATTGTCTGGGAGATAAGGATCCTTTTTTGGCACAAATCACACACTCTCGCCCGCACCAGGGACGCAACATCTCGCGTCCCTGGTGCGGACGAGAGTGTGTGATCTGTACGCAGGCATACGCCTGCGTACAGATCACTAATGGCGGGCAATGAGAGCGCACGGCGGTCTGCAAGCATCTGCAGACCGCCATGCGCTCCATTATAAACATAGGGGCTGCCGTCTGCATGCAGATACTTGCAGATGCCTCTGCAAAACGCTGCGGAGGCATCTGCAAGTCTGAAGGCTACCACCAAAGATGTCTGGCCCAGCAAGTGCCCTACTATATGGGGAGATGAGATAGCTGCCATTCGAAGGGCAGGTTTCCAGAATTCCCTTTTGTATACTAGGGGCTGATCCTATGAAGAGTTGTGCGGCTTTGCTGTAGTTTAACCTTTCAGTTGTATTTTGCTATTGTGTTTCATTACTGTAGGCCGGGATGGTGGTGTTATGGAGTTGTGCTATGTGTTTTCTGCTCTATATAACATTTTTCATCGACCACACCAGACATTGACGTGGATTGAAATGTAGGTCGGGAGAGCAGTGTCATATATAGATTTTATTCTCTGGATGTAGCCAGTCTGTAATTTACCAGACAGATAATAAGCAGGGGCTGCTGGCTCACTTTAGGTCTTTTTTGTTTTAGCACTCACAGACATAACATCTACGTCACAGCGTTGCCTTTTATCACTGATGAGAACAATTGTTGGGAAGTGTCCTCACGATGAAGAACACGTTGTACCCAAGACATGGCAGGAATTGGCAATTTAATCCTATAAAATCCAACATTGTTTTCTTTCCAAGCCCAAAATAGAGTGATTTGTCTAAATCTGCCTGGCTTTAAAAGGAGTTTTAGAAGCTGATTACCAGAGTCAGAAGCCATGCCGGTAGTCAGGGTCTCTATCATAAAGCTTGTGGTCCTGAGTCACTTCTCATGAATGATGCCAGTGCTGCTAAATCTCCGAAGGTTTCATCTACACCAAAAGTCATTCAAAGTTATCAGTTAACATTCTACGCTCATAGTGCCACAATGATGGTGATCCAATGGTGGAGATGATTGTCAAGTTGGCTTTAGTTAGATTCTAGAAATGTAATGTTTATGATTTCTATATACGTCCTTAACCCTTACCTACTATGCTAAAGAACCTTCTTCAAGGTGTAATGAATATGTGCGGCTTTGAGGTTTCCATGAATGTCACATGACCACACATGGGATATATCCACAGGTCGCAGATGCTCATCATGGCATTTGGGAGAGTGAATACTGTAGAATAGACTCTTCTAATGAGATCCCCAGTGTACAGCTACACTGGACTACATGTCTACACTGGGATTACTGGTCTGACACAGATTAGGTGGTCTGGACATCCTTACTGCTTCATTAGGAGCAAAGCTCTTCAAAGAAGACTAACTCTCCCAACATGCTTTAGCAAAAACCTGCACTGAAAACAAATTCACGGTGCTATAAAAGGAATACCGTATATCTGGATTTAGGGAAGGTAATATATATTTCTAAAATAGCGTGTCAGGTTGATACCGGAAGATCTTTGAAGTCTATTAGATAGTGGTAATTTTATAAAGCTTTTGATGGTTTTAAATGAATATTGAAAGAGATGAAGTGTTATGGCCGCTTTACACGTCGCAATATTGGTACGATATTGTATACAACGGCACGGGAGCGCGCACGTTTTTGGCACTAGTCCAAGATCGCATGGGAGATGTTACACAGGGAGATTTGTAGAAAGTAGCGGCACACGGATTGGATCCAAAAATTTCCAGCCTTTATTGGTGCATCAAGTTACAGATGGTGCAGGGAGGGGGGTGCTGAAGGTGCAACGGACCGTGGAAGAGGAGTACCTCGAAACGGTCTGTTGCACCTTCAGCACCCCCCCTCCCTGCACCATCTGTAACTTGATGCACCAATAAAAGCCGGAAATTTTTCGATCCAATCCGTGTGCTGCTACTTTCTACAAATATCAAGAGTTTTTCTCCAGCAGAGCACCGGATTCCAGACATCGCCGTTTTCCGCAAGGGATCTGCAGCAGGTTAGTGCCCGGTTCACTTCTCACAATAATTACACAGGGAGATATCGCCAGGCAACGCAACTACGATGTCTACAAACCCTCCTTCACGCTGTGTACGAGCGACCCAGGGAACGACCATTTAACATGGGAGTGAATAGGGGAAGTTGCGCTCCAAATCGTAGTTGCGCTGTCACACAGCATGATCCTGCCAGATCGTCAAGCCAATATTGCACAGTTGGAGAGCCTACATAATTCATAAACGATATCGTTTTGGCATCATTCTTGCATCGCATTGCTCATTTACACCACACAACGCACGAACGATATCGACGGCAACGCCCGAACCACGTGACTTTTTATCGTAGTTGGGTTACGATATCGTGCCGTGTAAAGCGGCCTTCAGTATAGTCATGTGTTTCACTAGGGCACTGTGACAATCTATCCCATAATCAGAATGGGGCTTTCTGAAATCTGTGCACATGCTGAAGAAGCACAGCACATTAATGGAGCTATTAATATCAGTTTGTGGAGATCTGACACCTGGCACCCATGGCACTACACCTCATCTCCCATATAAGTAATAAGGTCCTGTGCCCAGAGGTGACCAGTAAAGAATATACAGAGCTGCGCTCTTCCTCTCTGTACAGAAAACAGCATATCGGTGGGGAATTTGTTGTCGTACCCCTATGAACTGGTTATCAGTATGTTAGTCTTGGACAATCCCTTTAACTATATTCCCTCAGGGATTAACTCACTTTTTGGATGGAATACATATCTATTTACAAAGCCTGGTTAAACTATTACTGCAAATCCTGTTTTTATTCGTGGAACATTATACCCTCAGTCTAGTATATGTCCTCAAAATGACTAAAATCAAGTCTTCTGTCAACAAACCCCCCTTCTAATTACATTGCTCTTTTCCAAGTGGCAGCCTTCCAGTGTTGTGGTCTCTGCTCCCCATAGAAATGAAGTCATCCCTATGGTAAATAGTGTGAGGTTCGCTTAGTGCATTGTTCTTGCATATATTTGGCTCTTGCCTTGTCTTGGCCGGTGTTGCGCTACTCCGGTAGTCAGTTATTTGGATGTCTGATGAAAAAAGGCAGAAACGTTAGGGCTTTAATGAGAACTCTTTCCAAACTGATTTTTTTTCTATGATTTATAGGTGTCATAAGGTATCTGCATAGGTAGAAATTACCTTAAATAAAGTGGATGGTGTGTAGATTCCGGACCCCAGTGTATGACTTGTGGGGGGTGGTAACGCCCAGGTTTGGTGCCCACATTGCTGTGTAGGTGGGTGAAAGCACTGCTCTATAATAGTGATGCTCATACTCTGAAATAATACAAGAGAAAGTTACAGCAAAGGTAAAGTGCATGGCATCTAGTGCGACACCCTGCATTACATGCTGCAGCCCTCATTTAGCTTCTTTAATAATAAACATACAGGCTTTTAATCCCGTCCTGCTGGATGAAGTTATTAAATATAAATGTTTACAGCCACAGATGATGTCATGCCATTGTGATCTCCAACTGTAATAACTATCAGATGGACGATCGGCGCACTCTAATAATTTGTCATCATTTCTTCCAGATCTGTGCACAGAATGTTCATTTCTCATCAGTACTTGACCACTGTATAGACCTTAAAGTAGACTGGACTCAACCAATTATCAGTGTCCTCAATCAGACATTTGGGTGTGTTATATCCATGTTTTGTACCAATGCAAAAACAAACCCATTGTAATCTATAAGGCTGTCTAATTAATGCAGGGAGTTGGTTTTAGTTGCTGCATGTAAAAATAGGTGATGTCTTCAGAATAAGGCTAAATTCAGATATCACAGATATTTCTCCTATGCAAAAAATGGACCAATTTTCCTAAGTCCCTTTAAAGGAGGTGACCATACTCAGCTCTGTTAGGCAGTCCTTGTAAGAAGGACGGAAGTGAAGGTACATACGCTTGTTGTCTGCATTCAGATGGGTCTCCACAACCCCAGGCCTCTAGATCCGCTTTACAGCCCAGGCTTGTTCATGTTCGTAGGTGGAGGTACAGGAGTCGGACCACCACAAATCAGACACCTATCTTCAATCAATATCACTGGATTTTTCTGGAAACCCCTTTAGTTACAGTAATGCAGGATTGTTATTGGGTTCTTAAGTTAATGATCTTTATTTATATATGCCAACATATTGAATATAGTCAAAGAACTTTGGGTCTTGAATATAGAGTTTGTGTGTTCTCACTATATGTTCCTTTTTTTTGTCTCAGGCACCGATTTCCCCACATCTGGGTGGATTGCAGGTTCACTGTGGCATTCTTCAGTTGCCCCACCTAGTGGCAGGACCAGCCACACACGGAGACACAGCATTACTCTGACAGCGGTGATACCGGCATAGGTACCTCTTGTTCGGACAGCCTGGAAGGTGAGTGCACAGTCTTACCATTCAGATTACCGGTGGCTATGTACATCCATTCGTAGTCGATGAGGAGTGTATTAAAATTGTGTAGTTGATAAACTCCTTAGTGCTGGTTCTTGGAATATGATTTTACTGTAGAATTCTTTGAATCTGGCAATATCTGATCCGATGGGTGGTGGATTCTCATATTCTTCAGTTGTCAAACTATCACAATAGATCATGTAAGACTGACTTGCAGTCGATCCAAAATAACAACAGAAGTCTGTTATTCTAAATGCTGTTATTTGCCTAGTCTTTTACTTTTGATTTTAAGATCCCAGACATTTTTGGCGCTTCCTCCCTCTGGCCTCTAGCTCCTCCCTCTGGCCTCTAGCTCCTCCCTCTGGCCTCTAGCTCCTCCCTCTAGCTCCTCCCTCTGGTCGCTAGCGCTTCTAGCTCCTCCATCTTTCCTCTAGCTCCTCCATCTTGCCTCTAGCGCCTGCATCGTGCCTCTAGCTCCTCCCTCTGACTAGCTCCTCCCATCATCGTAGAATCTCATCAGTAACATCTGTCATCTCCTATCTCAGTAATGGGAAAGTCTTCACTGAATACAGATTTTACCTGAGAATTAAGAACCTCTATAAAGTAATATAAGATATGTCAGCTCTCCGCTGTAATCAGATAGTCAATTGTGCACGGAGCCATGTCCTGATACCATAATATTTCTTCAAAGCTAGATCACTCTATACCACTATACATCACAGCGTAACACAGGTGAATGTGGTCACCTTACAAGACTGCATGCTACCTCAACACACCAGTCTCAAAAAGTTAAAACTAGTTGGATGTTTGGTTACGGTCGCACGGCCATGTGGCTACAATGTGACCCCATTCACCTGCATTTTGCTGCATAGAGGAATCTTTTGGAGCATGACTTTAGGCCATAGTCACCATGCAGCTCCACTTGCCTGACATGTGACCATAGATGTCATTGACTCTACGTAGATTGGTTCCATCATTATGAATATTAGTATTTGCAGAATGGTTCTTCCCGGAGCAGCTGTTGTAACCTGCACCACCTGCCGATTTTGCAGTGTTCCAGTATAGTGCTTGCCTCCCTTCTTGACTAATTATCCCTGCATTTAAGGCTTGGTTCACACTGAAGTCAGAGTCTCCTCTGCTGGTTTTGTCATATTCACCTGAAGACATACATTATGGAGTTTGTCTAGCACCATTATGTGTCCATCACGGGGCAGCTCCATTTCTCATGAGTTCAGGTTGTTTGTTCCTATGACAAAACTGACAACTTAAACTCAAATTTGGAGGTAACTTAACCTAGAAAGTTACTTGTTCCGGCAACTCAAAGATTAAAATGCCTGATGTTAGGCTCCTTTCACATAGGCGTTTTTGAAATAATGCGGCAGATCCGGCAGATTTACTGCATTTGCCGCCTAATGGCCGCATTTGTGGGACACTTGCGGCAAGCCCTATGCATTGAATATGGGGCTTGTGGTCATGTGCGGCAAGTGCGGTTTTGCCGGTTGCAGCATATGCGGCACTTGCAGCCGCGAAAAAAAATGCGTTCAGCAGCGTTTTTTTCGCGGCTGCAACTGCTGCATCTGCCGCAACTGCACTTGCCGCACCTGACCGCAAGCCTCATAGACAATGCATGGGGCTTGCCGCATGTGCTCCAAAAATGCGTTCGTTAGGTGGCAAATGCAGTAAATCGGCCGGATCTGCCACATTGTTTCAAAAACGCCTATGTCAAAGCAGCTTTAAATGTGAACTTGGCTGTTTTATGATCTCACCTGTGAAGCTGGATATGTCAAGAGATGTGAATGCATGTCTTTGTAAATGCCTTAACCACTAAAGGGGTTATTTCAATAAATTTATATATCAGCGCAGCACTCCCCAGTGTCATGACTTCTCATTTCCAGGTTTGTCAGACGCTTGTTTAATGGACAGTGTAGGCCGGCAGCATCATTACTGCCACTAGCATGAACGGTGTGCTCTCAGATGCTTCTAATAGAAGCATGTTTACTAAGGCTGAGCCCCAGATAGCCTCAGTATGGCGCTTACAAGCTCAATAAGGAATGTATACATCACCACTGGTAGACGGCAGCAATGGCTGGCAACAAGTAATAAAATAGAGAAAAGCAGGGCAAACAAGCTTAGGGCCCTTTCACATCAGCGTTTTTCGTAATTCGCGGCAGATGCGGTGAAAAAAACGCATCTGCCGCGTTTGCTGCGTAACCGTTCCACTTGCGGCGCGGCCGCGGTTTTTTTCGCTGCCGCACCTGCCGCAAGTGCAAAACCGCACTTGCCGCATCTGCCGCAAGTCCCCCTATACTTCCTATGGGAGCAACCGCGCCGCAAGTGGAACGGTTATGCGGCAAACGCGGCAGATGCGGTTTTTTCCCCGCATCTGCCGCGAATTACGAAAAACGCTGATGTGAAAGGGCCCTTACTCACTATCTTATTGGTTTCTTGTCGTCTTTTATCATGATAATACATAAACCTTTAAGACTATTTCTATTGTTTCCACTTTTTTTGTGCTGTCTTTCTGCATCTTTCATTTCCCATGCAAAACAGTTATAAATCCAATGTGTAGAAGCTCCTTTGTAATGCAGTATGTTCTCCATTAAGTCACTGCTGCCATGGCAGTTCAGATCTTGTGGGTGGCTGTCAGTGGCGGCTTTTTGCCTATCCTGTTTCATACGAAGATACTGAAGATTAGAACCTGATAAGTATGGGTTGTAGCTGTTCATGATACTAATATGGAGCAGAAGATAGAGGGCAGGATATATGTATTATTCTCATATCTTCAGCATGTCCTCTTATTGAGTCTGCCAGAAATGTGCAGATAGATGGACTGCTAAAAAATGAATGGGTTAGAGCCGAGAGAATGGATTGAAGGGTCCAGGGCATCGGCCAGGCCAGTAATCTGTGACTGCTGGATGGGACCTTATAATAATAATAATATTATTATTATTATTATTTATTGATTTACATAGCACTATTAATTCTATAGCGCTTTATATACATTTTGCAACACTGTCCCCATTGGGGCTCACAATGTAAACAGTTGTGACAGAGTCAGAGACCTTCTGACGTTCTAGGCTGGCACCACGTTGTGTGTGCGTTATGACACAATGATGACCTCATGCCAGCCCAGCTTATCTAAAGCAGTGCCAGCAATGTTGGGATATAAACAGATTTGCAGACCTCCTGTCCAGTGGTTACAGATTACTGACTCGGCATCTTAGACATACAATTCTTCCTTTACTAGTAGTGTACTTCCATTAAAAACATTTGAAGGCCAATCAACTTCTAATACCATGGAACATCACGGCTGATGGTTTTTCTACAACGGCTCTCTAATGTCACCGCTCTAATACATTTCCTGCACCAATCCTGTGGTCAGTATAAGGGGCTCCACATTATTAAAAAGCTTCAGTTTGCCCATTTGTAGCTCTGGACATATACAGTCATGGCCAAAAGTTTTGAGAATGACACCAAAATGATATTTTCACATGATCTGCTGCCCTCTGGTTTTTATTTGTGTTTGTCTGATATTTATCACATACAGAAATATAATTGCAATCATATTATGAGTACCGAAAGGTTATATTGACAGTTAGAATGAGTTAATGCAGCAAGTCAATATTTCCAGTGTTGACCCTTCTTCTTCAGGACCTCTGCAATTCTCCCTGGCATGCTCTCAATCAAGTTCTGGACCAAATCCTGACTGATAGCAGTCCATTCTTGCATAATCAATGCTTGCAGTTTGCCAGAATTTGTTGGTTTTTGTTTGTCCACCCATCTCTTGATGATTGACCACTAGTTCTCAATGGGATTAAGATCTGGGCAGTTTCCAGGCCATGGACCCAAAATCTCTGTTTTGTTCCCTGAGCCATTTAGTTATCACCTTTGCTTTATGGCAAGTTGCTCCATCATGCTGGAAAAGGCATTGTTGGGCGCCAAACTACTCTTGGAATGTTAGGAGAAGTTGCTCTTGGAGGACATTCTGGTACCATTCTTTATTCATGGCTGTGTTTTTAGGCAAGACTGTGAGTGAGCTGATTCCCTTGGCTGAGAAGCAACCCCACACATGAATGGTTTCAGGATGCTTTACAGTTGGCATGAGACAAGACTGGTGGTAGCGCTCACCTCTTCTTCTCCGAATAAGCTGTTTTCCAGATGTCCCAAACAATCGAAAAGGGGATTCATCAGAGAAAATGACTTTACCCCAGTCCTCAGCAGTCCACTCCCTGTACTTTTTGCAGAATATCAGTCGGTCCCTGATGTTTTTTCTGGAGTGAAGTGGCTTCTTTGCTGCCCTCCTTGAAACCAGACCTTGCTCAAAGAGTCTCCGCCTCACAGTGCGTGCAGAAGCACTCACACCAGCCTGCTGCCATTCCTGAGCAAGCTCGGCACTGCTGGTAGTCCGATCCCGCAGCTGAAACAGTTTTAAGATACGGTCCTAGCGCTTGCTGGTCTTTTTTGGGCGCCCTGGAGCCTTTTTGACAACAATGGAAGCTCTCTCCTTGAAGTTCTTGATGATGCGATAGATTGTTGACTGAGGTGCAATCTTTCTAGCTGCGATACTCTTCCCTGTTAGGCCATTTTTGTGCAGTGCAATGATTTTCTAGGCAAATATTGACTTTGCAAGTAATTGCTGTTAAGCTGATCACTCTTTATGACATTCTGGAGTATATGCAAATTGCCATTCGAAAAACTGAAGCAGTAGACTTTGTTAAAATTAATATTTGTATCATTCTCAAAACCTTTGGCCATGACTGTATAACCCATATGATGAGTATAGTAATGGATTTTGAATTGAGCAGATAATTCTAGAACGGTCAAAGTTTACATAATAAAATCTTCCTTTCCTGTAAAGTACACTGCCGGCAGCTCCACATGTGAAGCGGTGCAGCCTGTTTTTCATGTTTCGCTGCTTGCACAGTTACTTCTCTACCGCTACATTTAAATGAGCTATTGTGGTATTTGTGCTCCCGCTGACAAGACACGAGCGGCTGCAGGTCTCTATACTGAGGCTTCCTGTATACAGAAAGACAGGAAGCTGTGCTGTTCTGTGCTCTGGTTTAAGGTACAGGACCGTGCCCCCGCTCCGCTCCATGGGCTGTAATGAACTGGACATGTTCTGTTACTGACACTTTACGTAAGTCCTCTCAAATGACAATTTCTGAATTTGCTATTATTTTACATTGAAACATTGAACACTTTCTGGTAAAAAAAAACCTCATATATCTGGTGTCTGATCAGCAGAATGGGTTTTTTAACCACAATGTGGCATTTTTAGCTTTGATCCAAGATGGCACGGCAGGTAGGGTGGCTGATCAGTAATTCTCTATGGGGCTGCTGGAAGATGCCGAGCGCAATGATTGGGGGTGAGTGAGTGTAGGGAGGGGGGTGTGTGATTGACCCTGTGCACGGCTGCGCTCCATTAATTCTCTATGGGGCTGCTGGAAGACGCAGAGCGCAATGATTGTGGGAGAGTGAGTGGGGGGTGGTTGACCCTGTGCATGGTTGCTCTATTTTAATGGGGATAATAGTTCTCCATTCTGTGCGTGTCCCAATGCACCAATCCTGTGGACACCCTTTGTCCATGTAGTGGGGTGTATGCAATGTTGCTGGCCCTTTTACTGTGTACACATTAGCTGTCTTTCTGCCTGTCATTGACATCTTGTATTCAGTGTACTCCTACACATGACTGAGACAGGCAGTGTGGGAGGCCGCCGCTCTCTGTATGAATCATGCACTAATAACAAGCCGTACCACTCTAAAGAAAATGTTCTTCACCATATTGCACTGTACACCAGATTAAGTATCGTACTGAAAGAAGATAAACGTGATTTGGATGTTTTAGAAAAAAAATATTATAACCCACCATCTCTGTATGGAAGCCATCCAAGACTAGAAGGACTTCTGTCTGAAAACGTAGGCCGCCTGTTGAGGCACTGCTGCATGAAGCCAGTCTGCACTGGTGGTATTGGTGAATTGGCTATGGGGTGGCACATCGTCTATATATTGACTAGACAGATCCAATATATATTTTATAAGTTTTAATGGAGCATAATCTTGGCCTATACCCTGATCACACTGTGTCTCGTTATTGGGACTTCCATTGTGAGGGAATCTGAATGCCAGTGATGGAGTTCTTGGCAGTGGAGAAATGTGAAGCAAACGGTAAATGAAGCTTTCTATAGGGAAAGTGATACAGCTCTCATTCAAATTAAGGGAACCTGACCAAGGTCTGGCATTCACAGGCGATGATCATTTGTGCTGTGCAGTGACGGGCATTAGGACTGTGCAGGCTTCAGAACCGCATGCCTCTCCAGACATCTATGCGGTCATTTCACCAGATACGTCTTCACTTCTGCCACCATCACTCTCAGCCTGGCGTTTACTTTGCCCATCACATACATTGTGACGTGAAGCCTAGTGACGAGATCTCACATGACGTCATGAAGGATCAAGACCCTTCCCTTTCCCTCCTAATCCAACACAGACTTTTCAGGTCTTTGTCACAAGCTATACTTCCAGCACTGTGACTGCTCCGAGAGGTGACCTGACGGGGAAGGGGAGGACACTGATTGGCTGCAGCAGTCATAGCTCTTTGTAAGTAAAGACTGAGAGGACTGTTGGAGCATCTGCCCTGGATCTGCCATGCATTGTCTGCTGACCATCACCTTGATGCCGAACCCCGTGCTGCAGTATGCATCTATTCCTGCTTTTTGTCTATTATGGGCACGGTCTGATGACTTCATATCCCATTTTTATTTAAGTTATAAGTGAGAAAACCACAGGAATTCCCAGGCAGGACTTCATGCAGAAATGGCATTTTTTCCTTCGGTGTTCAGACTTGTTTACGGTTCTTCCCCATATTCTATCAGCAGAGTTATTTTAGGGCAGATTGGTGTTTTTACACTCTCTATGGCTGTGGGTTCCTCACATTATCTGGTGGCCTGGGAAACAAATAACCTAAATACATGACATGCCATTCATCCCTATTCTTTGGAATTCCAGAAATGCCCATCCTGACACACAGGTGATCGGGAGAGAATAATGTCTGTTACATGTGCTGCGCTGGGAGGGCGGCCAGAAATCTGCTGTCTATTGTTCTTCCTGGGGATTAATGGGTTAAGAAGCGGAAATCAACATGTTGAAAACCCAGCATTGCTAATGCAATTCTGTTCCCATACAGTATCAGGTCTAAGGCTGCGTTCACACGCTGCGTATTTGGCACGTGTTTTTACGCGCGTATTTGCTCCAAAAATGCATGCGCGTCTGCGTTTCCCAGCAAAGTGAATTGACATTCACTTTGTGCCATTCAGACGTCGCGTAATTTTACGCAGCGTTTTTGGAGCAAAAAACGCGTGCGTAAAAAAAATGAACATGTCAATTCTTTCCAGTTTTTACGCGCGTTTCTTCCATAGGCCCCATTAAAGCACTGGAAAAAACGCGCGTAAAAAAGCGCAATTTAAGTTGTTCTTTCGCGGTTTTTTTTTTACGCACGGTTTTCCCCTTAAAAAAACGCACGTAAAAAACGCGACAAATACGCAGCGTGTGAATGCAGCCTAAGGCTGCACATGTGTAAAATGACTTTTTTTTGTGCAGGTATAAACAATACAATCACCCTATAAGTGAGCATTTTGCTCGATCATTGGGTTATCGTCCGCACGTAGGTCAATAATCTGGAAAGGTGTTCCTACAAATCCTGATTCCCTTTCACTAGGTTTTTGCTATGTAATCTAAGAGAACTATAATGTAGGGGCAGAGACACCGATTCCAGTGATCTCACTTACTGGGCTGTGTTTTGTTGTTTCAATGCAATCAGTGTTTTATTACCAGGAGGTTATAACTTCAGGACAACTATGCACCCTATTCTAACCACATCCCCATCGCTGATTACCAGCTCTCTGTCACTGTACCATCTACACAGAAAGGCATGATGTGGGTGGGTTATACACAGCTCAACATCAGAGCTCTGCTACATCTGCAACAAAGAAAACATATTCTATCACAACTGCTGCACCCAGTAAACTAAGTGATACAGTGCTGGAATCAGGGTCTCTGTCCCTACCTCATGCTGCTGTCAGATTACATAGCAAAACCTGCTGACCGATTCCCTTTAAACAAATGTTTTGTTACAAATCCTGTCATATTCACAAAGCAATCTTTAAAGTAAATATGGTAAGCAGTCCCTCCTGTTATATTGGGGGCCTGTACGATAGTACAGACGTTACCTGAACCCTTATATTGCCCAGTATATACGTGTCTCTACAAATCCAATTGGTCGGAGGATATACTTATAGGAACAGTTTTTGTCTTGGACCCCTAAACTGACTGCAGACCTTTTCCCCTAATCTCTGGGCACCTGTACTATACAGTTAGGGCCAGAAATATTTGGACAGTGACACAATTTTCGCGAGTTGGGCTCTGCATGCCACCACATTGGATATGAAATGAAACCTCTACAACAGAATTCAAGTGCAGATTGTAACGTTTAATTTGAAGGGTTGAACAAAAATATCTGATAGAAAATGTAGGAATTGTACACATTTCTTTACAAACACTCCACATTTTAGGAGGTCAAAAGTAATTGGACAAATAAACATAACCCAAACAAAATATTTTTATTTTCAATATTTTGTTGCGAATCCTTTGGAGGCAATCACTGCCTTAAGTCTGGAACCCATGGACATCACCAAACGCTGGGTTTCCTCCTTCTTAATGCTTTGCCAGGCCTTTACAGCCGCAGCCTTCAGGTCTTGCTAGTTTGTGGGTCTTTCCGTCTTAAGTCTGGATTTGAGCAAGTGAAATGCATGCTCAATTGGGTTAAGATCTGGTGATTGACTTGGCCATTGCAGAATGTTCCACTTTTTTGCACTCATGAACTCCTGGGTAGCTTTGGCTGTATGCTTGGGGTCATTGTCCATCTGTACTATGAAGCGCCGTCCAATCAACTTTGCAGCATTTGGCTGAATCTGGGCTGAAAGTATATCCCGATACACTTCAGAATTCATCCAGCTACTCTTGTCTGCTGTTATGTCATCAATAAACACAAGTGACCCAGTGCCATTGAAAGCCATGCATGCCCATGCCATCACGTTGCCTCCACCATGTTTTACAGAGGATGTGGTGTGCCTTGGATCATGTGCCGTTCCCTTTCTTCTCCAAACTTTTTTCTTCCCATCATTCTGGTACAGGTTGATTTTTGTCTCATCTGTCCATAGAATACTTTTCCAGAACTGAGCTGGCTTCTTGAGGTGTTTTTCAGCAAATTTAACTCTGGCCTGTCTATTTTTGGAATTGATGAATGGTTTGCATCTAGATGTGAACCCTTTGTATTTACTGTCATGGAGTCTTCTCTTTACTGTTGACTTAGAGACAGATACACCTACTTCACTGAGAGTGTTCTGGACTTCAGTTGATGTTGTGAACGGGTTCTTCTTCACCAAATAAAGTATGCGGCGATCATCCACCACTGTTGTCATCCGTGGACGCCCAGGCCTTTTACAGTTCCCAAGCTCACCAGTCAATTCCTTTTTTCTCAGAATGTACCCAACTGTTGATTTTGCTACTCCAAGCATGTCTGCTATCTCTCTGATGGATTTTTTCTTTTTTTTTTCAGCCTCAGGATGTTCTGCTTCACCTCAATTGAGAGTTCCTTTGACCGCATGTTGTCTGGTCACAGCAACAGCTTCCAAATGCAAAACCACACACCTGGAATCCACCCCTGACCTTTTAACTACTTCATTGATTGCAGGTTAACGAGGGAGACGCCTTCAGAGTTAATTGCAGCCCTAAAGGGGGTGTCACACGCGTCAATGTCGTCAGTGAGATGATCGCTGACGACATTGACGGCTGATTGCTGGTGAGCTGTCACACAGACAGACTCACCAGCGATCAATTGACCAGTGACATCATGGAAACGATTTAAATATCGTTTCCACGATGTCCTGCTCCCGCTGCCAGCCTGCTGGAAGCGGGAGCAGCCTGGTCTCCAAGGTACACGTCGGGTAACTAGGCAGCGTGCGCTGCCTAGATACCCGACGTGTACCTTAGTTACCAGCCTCCTCCGCTCACCCGGTGAGCGGAGGAGGCTGGTAACTAAGGTACACAGTCGGGTATCTAGGCAGCGCGCGCTGCCTAGATACCCGCAGTTTACCTTGGATACCAGCTCCCAGCGCTTGTGACAGGCGCTGGGAGCTGGAATATCGCTAGTCCCGGTGTCACACGCAGCGATGCTGCGTGTCCACCGGGCGACAATCGCCAGGTTTCAGAGCTGGTTCTGAAACCTGGCGATCATCAACCAGCGATTTATCGCTGGTTGATGCAGTATGTCACACGCGTCAATATCGCTGCAACGTCACGTGCAGCCGATATCGTGCAGGCGATATTGACGCGTGTGACACCCCCTTTAGAGTCCATTGTCCAATTACTTTTGGTCCCTTGAAAAAGAGGAGGCTATGCATTACAGAGCTATGATTCCTAAACCCTTTCTCCGATTTGGATGTGGAAACTCTCATATTGCAGCTGGGAGTGTGCACTTTCAGCCCATAATATATATATATAATTGTATTTCTGAACATGTTTTTGAAAACAGCTAAAATAACAAAACTTGTGTCACTGTCCAAATATTTCTGGCCCTAACTGTATATCGGGCTTTGTTTTAGATGTGAGGACTGCAGACCTTTTCCCCTAATCTCTGGGCACCTGTACTGTACATTGGGCTTTGTTTTACATGTGAGGACTGCAGACCTTTTCCCCTAATCTCTGGGCACCTGTCCTCTGTATCAGGTTTTGTATTACATGTGATGACTGCAGACCTTTTCTTCTAATCTCTGGGCACCTGTACTGTATATCGGGTTTTGTATTACATGTGATGACTGCAGACCTTTTTCCCTAATCCCTGGGAACCTGTAATATATATCGGGCTTTGTATTACATGTGATGACCACAGAACTTTTCCCCTTATCTCTGGGCACCGGTCTTATAAGGCTTTGTATTACTTGTGATGACTGCAGACCTTTTCCCCTAATCTCTGGGCACCTGTACTATATATCGGGCTTTGTTTTAGATGTGAGGACTGCAGACCTTTTCCCCTAATCTCTGGGCACCTGTACTATATATCGGGCTTTGTTTTACATGTGATGACTGCAGACCTTTTCTTCTAATCTCTGGGCACCTGTACTGTGTATCAGGCTTTGTATTACATGTGATGACTGCAGACCTTTTCCCCTAATCTCTTGGCACCTGTACTATATATTGGGCTTTGCATTACATGTGATGACTGCAGACCTTTTCCCCTAATCTCTGGGAACCTGTCCTGTATATCGGGCTTTGTTTTACATGTGATGACTGCAGACCTTTTCCCCTAATCTCTTGGCACCTGTACTATATATTGGGCTTTGTATTACATGTGATGACTGCAGACCTTTTTCCCTAATCTCTGGGCACCTGTACTGTATATTGGGCTTTGTCTTACATGTGATGACTGCAGACCTTTTGTCCTAATCTCTGGGCACCTGTACTATATATCAGGCTTTGTATTACATGTGATGACTGCAGACCTTTTCTCCTAATTTCTGGGCACCTGTACTATATATCAGGCTTTGTATTACATGTGATGACTGCAGACCTTTTCCCCTAATCTCTGGGCACCTGTACTATATATCAGGCTTTGTATTACATGTGATGACTGCAGACCTTTTCTCCTAATCTCTGGACACCTGTACTGTATATTGGGCTTTGTCTTACATGTGATGACTGCAGACTTTTTGTCCTAATCTCTGGGCACCTGTCCTGTGTATCAGGCTTTGTATTGCATGTGATGACTGCAGACCTTTTCTCCTAATCTCTGGGCACCTGTCCTGTGTATCAGGCTTTGTATTACATGTGATGACTGCAGACCTTTTCCCCTAATCTCTGGGCACCTGTACTATATATCAGGCTTTGTATTACATGTGATGACTGCAGACCTTTTCTCCTAATCTCTGGGCACCTGTCCTGTGTATCAGGCTTTGTATTACATGTGATGACTGCAGACCTTTTCCCCTAATCTCTGGGCACCTGTACTATATATCAGGCTTTGTATTACATGTGATGACTGCAGACCTTTTCTCCTAATCTCTAGGTACTTGTACTGTATAGCGGGTTTTGTTTTACATGTGATGACTGTAGAGTACACAAATGTTCAGATTATTGCCCCAGGACTTTCTCCGAGCCATCTCTCTCTATAGATGACTATCCAGCCCTTTTGTATTTCAGTAACTGGAGCACCATCACTTTTATATGCCGCCACATTACAAGCAGCCATCTTTTATTCCTATTGGAACTATATACAGTTATGATTGCGATATGTCTTCTCTTCCTCCTGCTCCTTCTATGATCTTTCTAAAGCCTCCTGGAAGGGAGAGGCAATGCAGAGGGAAAACAGCAGTGTAAGGAGTTGTCCTGTCCTGAGGTAGGAGGGACGCTCTCCGGAGACTCTTGGCAGGCTCTGTTACGCAGAGCAGTAGCTGTGCCAGATGGAGCAGCTTTTTTTCCCCTCACTGCATCACAAATACAATTTAAAGAGGACACATTGGTCAGATCCCTTCTGAATGTCACCGCTTTACCCAGAGGTTATTTAGAAAGGAATCTGATAGCTGACAGAATGTGGCCTACTCGTGTGGGCTGTGAGACCAGTTATTCTGTATTTATTATTGAAACCCTTTCTAATGTGGGCTATATCATGTCATTTGTGTCAGTCTGAACTGCACGTCTTGCTTTGCATTCATGAATCTATTATAAGAAGTGTATAGTGTAAGCAGTGTTACTCAGTGGCTCTTCACAAGCTGCAATATCGGTTTCCCAGGATGGTCTTTGGGGAAATTGATTGCACAAATGTAGTGTTCATGCTTTCTCCCTTGTGTGTCTAAGCACATAATAACAGTGAGTGTCGGCTGCTCCTGGCCTGCAGTATGTATTGGATGGCCCATGTGCCCGTACATATTAGTTATTGTACAGCTGCTCATATACGGTCATCGGTTCATGACTAAAAGCTTTCTCTTCTTCTATGAGTTATTATTCACACGAGACCGGATCGGATGCCTGTGCTGTTATGATGGATCTTGTGTCTATAGTTGTATCTATGTATGCTCTGGTATACACATACTCCAGGTCTGTTGGTTACAGTCACCTAAAGCTGCTCTATTTGGCTGCTCTTTGATCAGGCAGCTGTATATTTTGATAATTTTTAAAGTCTCTTTAAAGGGAGCCTGTCACCCCCCCAGGGCCTATTAAAGTAAAAGAGCCACCTTCAGCACCACTAAGGCAGCATTCTGTGAAGGTGGCTCTTATGGCTATACCCCCCCAGGGACACCGAATGAACTTTTATTAATTTCCCGCCATGTAAGCAAATACCTCTATTAGGTTTGGGAGGTACGTTCTCTCCCCGGTTCCATGACAATTGTGTACAAGATAATTGTGTACGGACAATTGTGTACAGACAATTGTGTACAGGCCAATTGTGTCCAAGGACAATTGTGTACAAGGACAATTGTGTACAGGGCAATTGTGTACAAGGCAATTGTGTACAAGGCAATTGTGTACGGACAATAGTGTACAAGGCAATTGTGTACGGACAATAGTGTACAAGGCAATTGTGTACAAGGCAATTGTGTACGGACAATTGTGTACAAGGCAATTGTGTACGGACAATTGTGTACGGACAATTGTGTACAGACAATTGTGTACAAGTGTGTACAAGGCAATTGTGTACGGACAATTGTGTACAAGGCAATTGTGTACGGACAATTGTGTACAAGGCAATTGTGTACGGACAATTGTGTACAAGGCAATTGTGTACGGACAATTGTGTACGGACAATTGTGTACAGACAATTGTGTACAAGTGTGTACAAGGCAATTGTGTACGGACAATTGTGTACAAGGCAATTGTGTACAAGGCAATTGTGTACGGACAATTGTGTACAAGGCAATTGTGTACGGACAATTGTGTACGGACAATTGTGTACAAGTGTGTACAAGGCAATTGTGTACGGACAATTGTGTACAAGGCAATTGTGTACGGACAATTGTGTACAAGGCAATTGTGTACGGACAATTGTGTACAAGGCAATTGTGTACGGACAATTGTGTACAAGGCAATTGTGTACGGACAATTGTGTACAAGGCAATTGTGTACGGACAATTGTGTACGGACAATTGTGTACAAGTGTGTACAAGGCAATTGTGTACGGACAATTGTGTACAAGGCAATTGTGTACGGACAATTGTGTACAAGGCAATTGTGTACGGACAATTGTGTACAAGGCAATTGTGTACGGACAATTGTGTACAAGGCAATTGTGTACGGACAATTGTGTACAAGGCAATTGTGTACGGACAATTGCGTACGGACAATTGTGTACAAGTGTGTACAAGGCAATTGTGTACGGACAATTGTGTACAAGGCAATTGTGTACGGACAATTGTGTACAAGGCAATTGTGTACGGACAATTGTGTACAAGGCAATTGTGTACGGACAATTGTGTACAAGGCAATTGTGTACGGACAATTGTGTACGGACAATTGTGTACAGACAATTGTGTACAAGTGTGTACAAGGCAATTGTGTACGGACAATTGTGTACAAGGCAATTGTGTACGGACAATTGTGTACAAGGCAATTGTGTACGGACAATTGTGTACAAGGCAATTGTGTACGGACAATTGTGTACGGACAATTGTGTACAGACAATTGTGTACAAGTGTGTACAAGGCAATTGTGTACGGACAATTGTGTACAAGGCAATTGTGTACGGACAATTGTGTACAAGGCAATTGTGTACGGACAATTGTGTACAAGGCAATTGTGTACGGACAATTGTGTACAAGGCAATTGTGTACAAGGCAATTGTGTACGGACAATTGTGTACAAGGCAATTATTTGTGTACAGGCCACTTGTACAGGCCACTTTCACAATGACGCTTACTTTCAGTTTCATTACTCACCCCTTGCAACTTTCACCATGACTTTTACTATGAGCAAGTCTGAAAAAGACAAAGATGTCCTTAGGCTTGGGGGACACGAGTATATCCTGCACAGGACACGTGATGACAGCATCAAAGAATGGCGGTGCAGGCAAGTCAACAAATTCAAGTGTCCCGCACGCATGCACACATCTGGAGCCGCGATTGTTAAACAGCCGACTGAGCACAGTCACTCTGCAGATCCAGTTCAAGCTGAAGCCAGAGCTACAATGGCTGCTCTGAGGCAAGAAGCAATCAGCTCTCAAGCATCTACTAGAAGCATTGTTGGACAGGTTCTTCGAGACAGGTCTGATGACGTGTTGTCTCGAATGCCCAAGCGAAGTGACGTTGAGCGAAATACACGTCGGGTCAGGCAGCGAGCAAACACCATGCTGACTCCTCCTCAAAGCATCAATTTTGCTATCCCCCAGGAATACAGCGACATCATTTTATATGACTCTGCAAGAGATGACCCCCACAGGATTCTTGCCATTGGTAGCAATGAACTGTTGCCTTATTTCGAAAGAGGAGAGACATGGTTTGGCGATGGAACGTTCAAGGTGGTGCCAACCATGTTCTTTCAGCTGTATTCTCTCCATGCAAAAGTCGGCAACTCCTATCCTCCCCTGATCTACTGCCTGCTGCCAAACAAGACTGGTCCAACCTATCGTCGAATGATCACGGCGCTCAAAGGGTTGATGCCAGGTGCAAATCCCCAGAAAATTCTTCTTGACTTTGAGATGGCAGCAATGTCAGCTTTCCAAGATGAGTTTCCAGCTGCAGCGATTTCTGGCTGCTTCTTTCATCTGAGCCAGTCCATTATTCGAAAGGTCAATGAGCTGGGCCTAAAGGCTGAATTTGAGGCTGAGGATGGAGAGTTCAATCTCAAGGTAAAATCTTTGGCCTCCTTGGCGTTTGTCCCACCAGCCGAAGTAAGTGCAAGGTATGACGAACTAGCCCAAATCTTCCCTGATGATGATGCTACCAATCAGCTCCTCTCCTACTTTGAGCATACCTACGTTAGGGGGCCAGGAGTAGGTGGACGCTTTCGAAACGCAAGGTTTACTCCAGAGGTCTGGAATCATTATGCTGACGCTTTGGCCTCTGCCCCCAAGACCACGAATTGCTGCGAGGGGTTTCATAACGCCTTACAAGCACTCTTTCTTTGTGCTCATCCTACCGTGTGGAAACTGTTCAACGGACTCATTAGTGACATGGCAATTCATAGACTTACAGCCCAGAATGCTGAGGTACTGAATGTTGAGCATCCACGAAGCAAGTATGTCCAGCTAGCTGAACGACTGCGTGTGAAAGTGGCTGATTATCACAATCAAGGAGACAAGCTGCGGTATCTACGAGCGATCAGCAACATGCAGGCACGATAGACAAGACCAGCAATATTTGTAGAATAAGAATAGAAGAAGCTTTGAAACTGTTATTCAATAAGCAATCTTACGTTAAAATCAATGATGAATAAAGTATTTCCTTTTTTTGGACGTTTAATTTTTTGTTTTCCCTATACTTGTCTGTAAATAATCGTCCGTACACAATTGTCCGTACACAATTGCGTTGTACACAATTGTCCGTACACAATTGCCTTGTACACAATTGTCCGTACACAATTGCCTTCTACACAATTGTCCGTACACAATTGCGTTGTACACAATTGTCCGTACACAATTGCCTTGTACACACTTGTACACAATTGTCTGTACACAATTGTCCGTACACAATTGCCTTGTACACAATTGTCCGTACACAATTGCCTTGTACACAATTGTCCGTACACAATTGCCTTGTACACAATTGTCCGTACACAATTGCCTTGTACACACTTGTACACAATTGTCTGTACACAACAATTGTCTGTACACAATTGTCCGTACACAATTGCCTTGTACACAATTGTCCGTACACAATTGCCTTGTACACAATTGTCCGTACACAATTGCCTTGTACACAATTGCCTTGTACACAATTGTCCGTACACAATTGCCTTGTACACAATTGTCCGTACACAATTGCCTTGTACACAATTGTCCGTACACAATTGCCTTGTACACACTTGTACACAATTGTCTGTACACAACAATTGTCTGTACACAATTGTCCGTACACAATTGCCTTGTACACAATTGTCCGTACACAATTGCCTTGTACACAATTGTCCGTACACAATTGCCTTGTACACAATTGTCCGTACACAATTGCCTTGTACACACTTGTACACAATTGTCTGTACACAATTGTCCGTACACAATTGCCTTGTACACAATTGTCCGTACACAATTGCCTTGTACACAATTGTCCGTACACAATTGCCTTGTACACAATTGTCCGTACACAATTGCCTTGTACACAATTGTCCGTACACAATTGCCTTGTACACAATTGTCCGTACACAATTGCCTTGTACACAATTGTCCGTACACAATTGCCTTGTACACACTTGTACACAATTGTCTGTACACAACAATTGTCTGTACACAATTGTCCGTACACAATTGCCTTGTACACAATTGTCCGTACACAATTGCCTTGTACACAATTGTCCGTACACAATTGCCTTGTACACAATTGCCTTGTACACAATTGTCCGTACACAATTGCCTTGTACACAATTGTCCGTACACAATTGCCTTGTACACAATTGTCCGTACACAATTGCCTTGTACACAATTGTCCGTACACAATTGCCTTGTACACACTTGTACACAATTGTCTGTACACAACAATTGTCTGTACACAATTGTCCGTACACAATTGCCTTGTACACAATTGTCCGTACACAATTGCCTTGTACACAATTGTCCGTACACAATTGCCTTGTACACAATTGCCTTGTACACAATTGTCCGTACACAATTGCCTTGTACACAATTGTCCGTACACAATTGCCTTGTACACAATTGTCCGTACACAATTGCCTTGTACACACTTGTACACAATTGTCTGTACACAACAATTGTCTGTACACAATTGTCCGTACACAATTGCCTTGTACACACTTGTACACAATTGTCTGTACACAACAATTGTCTGTACACAATTGTCCGTACACAATTGCCTTGTACACAATTGTCCGTACACAATTGCCTTGTACACAATTGTCCGTACACAATTGCCTTGTACACAATTGCCTTGTACACAATTGTCCGTACACAATTGCCTTGTACACAATTGTCCGTACACAATTGCCTTGTACACAATTGTCCGTACACAATTGCCTTGTACACACTTGTACACAATTGTCTGTACACAACAATTGTCTGTACACAATTGTCCGTACACAATTGCCTTGTACACAATTGTCCGTACACAATTGCCTTGTACACAATTGTCCGTACACAATTGCCTTGTACACAATTGTCCGTACACAATTGCCTTGTACACAATTGTCCGTACACAATTGCCTTGTACACAATTGCCTTGTACACAATTGCCCTGTACACAATTGCCCTGTACACAATTGTCCTTGTACACAATTGTCCTTGGACACAATTGCCCTGTACACAATTGTCTGTACACAATTGTCCGTACACAATTATCTTGTACACAATTGTCCTGTCACCTCTCTCCCCAGGACCTAAATGCCTCACCACTGTCCATCATCCTACTCTGGCCTCCGGGCACCACCTCCTCTATTCCTCCTGACTTCATCAGCGCCTGCGCTCTTCAGTCAGTTCTCAGGCATTCACCGTACGCGCTGCCCGAGAACTTACATCATATGATTTAATCAGATCGCGCTTGCGTATAGCGGAGGCCCCAGATGATGTATTCACACTGCGGGGTGGGGAGGAAAGACGCGGAGGGAGATGGGGACAGGCACAGTGATGTGTACATACACTGCTAAAGCGAAATAAAAGAAAGCAATGGTTAAAAATAAACTAAAATACCTCTCTGCAGACTGTCATGGGAAGGTGTCCGATCGCTGCAAGGACCTGAATCAGCTGACCGGCCGGCAAACAGATCAGCTGATGTGTCACCTGACAGCATCAGCTGAGCGTTTAAACCGCCCGCCGGGACCGATCGGTTGTCAGAGCTGTGGATGGGTGATCACTTACTATTGAGGCTACATTCACACATTGCACTTTTTTGCGCGCACTTTTCTCCTAAAGCGCACCTGCGTCTGCCGGCAAAGTGAATGGACTTTCACTTGTGCCGTGCAGATGCTGTGTAAATGTACACTGCTCTTTTATGTCAATTCTTTACATACCTACACCCGCGCTTACTCCCATAGGAGCCCATTATCCCCGCTGGAATTGCGCATCGCCATTCCGACAATCAGCAATTCCAGCGTGTATAATACCGGCGCTGCAGGATCTGATGTCACACAGGGGAGGAAGAGTCCTGTGTTCCTCCCCTGTATGACATGTGTGACAGCCCTTTTTGGGTTTTGCAGTGTATTAATATACACTGCGAAACCTAAATAAAAGTCATCCAAATGGTATTAAAAATAATAAATATTCAACGTAGAAGATTGGGGGGCACAAAGAGGATCAACCAATCCCACGCAATAAAGAACCGTGTATAATGGATTGGGATCAGAGCCAGGTATAAATAACAATTAAGTTTATTAATTCATCAGAAGGTACAAACAAGTAGCAAAAAACACACAATTAAAAACAAGTAAAAAGCAGAAACCTGCATAAGTTGAAGGGAACACCTTCGCTACTGCTTTCTAAGGTATAGGACTGCAATAATCAACAAAATTACATATCAAAAAAGTCTCTCAATGGATGCAGGTTAAAAGTTCCCTGGAAGTAAAGATCATTTAGGGCAAGAAGTCATACAATGATCAAAGGATCTCAATAGATGAATATCTTCATGATAAAGGGAACTACAATCAACCTGTATAAAGAGAGCATATTGAGAGAACTTTAGGATAAAGAGATTCAATGCAAGCTAAATAAGCTAACAACTAGTAAATCCTGGCTCTGTGCTCAATTGAGTTCCCTATTGACTGTTCGTGCTTCCGCCCCTTGGCGTCCTCTCACTCACTATGGCAATGTATTGGAATAACACAGAGATTCCCCGCCGCACCGCGCATGCGCAGTGCGAGCGATGAACTCAGCGTGACCGGTCGGTCTGATGAATTAATAAACTTATTTGTTATTTATACCTGGCTCTGATCCTAATCCATTATACACGCTTCTTTTTCTTGTATTTATAAAAATAATAAATATTGAATACTTACCTGTCTGCCGGGCTGTTCAGTTACCAGCACCAAAAATATCCACATCTAATGTGCTTCCAAGACCTGTGATCTGTGATTGACTGGTCACGATCATGTGATATTCACGTCACATGTCACATGATCGCGAGCGGCCAATCACAGATCTTGCAAAGTCCTGGAAGGTCAGTAGATGTGGGTGTCTCGGCTCCCGGTAACCCGAACAGCTGGCGGAGGGTAAGTATTCAATTTTTATTATTTTTAATACCATTTGGATTACTCTTATTAAACCCAAAAAGGGGCTGTCATACATGTCACACAGGGGAAGGAACACAGGATTCTTCCTCCCCTGTGTGACATCACTTCCCCCCTGCGCTTTTGGGGGAGAAGTGCGGCCATAAAAAGACATGGTGTGTGAATGCACCGCTTTTTTTTTTATGGCGCTAAAAAGCACGGGTGCAAAATGCTGCAAAAAGCGTGCGTGCAAAAAACCACAAAAGAAACGCTACGAGTGAACGTAGACTGAGTCTGATTTTCATAAGGCGAGATCAGTGTAGATGGCACTAATTGTGTGCAGGGCTTGTGTGACGTAACTTCACATGAGCCTCCAGAGGGTGGGTGCCATCACTGCTGGAATGGCACCAGCACTGGAGGGGAGTACAAGTGTTTTTATTTTAAAAGGGAGCGAATATGAGGAATGGGAAATAGTGGACAAAGCCTATAAAGCTAGTTGAGAACTCAGCAGCAGGGAGAAGGGGCACTGAGGAAGTGTCAATGGTTGGAGATTGAGTTACTCATATAGAGGATTTTGTTCTGTTACCCCAGATATAATAATTTTGTAGTTGTTCAATTTGCATATAGTAGGAAATAGTTTGAGTTTGTTAAATGTATTGTATTGTCTTGCTACGCTGCCGTCTGCTGTCCAGTGTTTGAATGCCGCTCATGTTTGTCCATTTAAAGTAAGTTGGTTCAACTGTGTGTATCTTCACTTCATTGTCTTGTGTTACTGTGAGACTAGGACCACATACTGTATACTGGGCTCGTGAAGGCATCAATTTCTGACCAGTAGCAACAACGTTGAGAGAAACTTAAGAGAAAGACACGGTATTCCATCGTCAACAAGCATCCTACTTTGTCCGGGCTTAATCAACCAAATCTTGAGTTGAACTGATGCTGTGGTTCTACATTTGAGTCTACAAAAGTTAAGTCTGTGCAGGTCCTGTCTGCTCCTTATTTTGGATACACAAGTAGGAAGATCTCACAGCACCCATCAATCAGCCATACCTCTAATCTCCTTGTGAGGAGACAGAACAGATTATACAGCCTTTCTTGTATATTTTGGCTATTCTGGATCGGGTTTGTTTTTTTTTGTCTGGTTTCCTGTGTTGTTCCATTTGTATAAGCTGACAGCTGGGTGTCACTATCTCCCTTGCCAGTGGTAGTGTCCCTAAACAGTCCTGTAGTCAGTGCTGATTTGATAGTGTCAGACCATGTGCGGACCCTCCCTACACCCAGCTGTCAGTTCATCCATTTCTGGTAGGAATAACAGAGGAATGGCACATCGCACACTTTTAAGAAAAACCCTAGTACCGTATATACTCGCGTATAAGCCGAGTTTTTCAGCCCAAAAATTGGGCTGAAAAGTCTCCCCTCGGCTTATACGCGAGTATATACGGTAATTGAAAAAAAAAAAAAAAAAACTGGCCAAAAAAAAATCTCAAGGGTTAATACACAGCAGCCCCAGGTCCCCCTCACTGTTTGGCGCCCCCACCGCTGCGCTCATACATTACCGGTCTAGCAGCTGTCATCCTCCGGTGGCTGATCGCGGCTCCCGGCTCCGGCTTCCATCTTCTTCTGTGTCTTCCTGCATGTCACATGACCGGCCGGCGTCGCGATGACGTCATCGCGATGCGCCCCGGTCACAATGCAGGAAGACACAGAAGAAGATGGAAGCCGGAGCCGGGAGCCGCGATCAGCCACCGGAGGATGACAGCTGCTAGACCGGTAATGTATGAGCGCAGCGGTGGGGGCGCCAAACAGTGAGGGGGACCTGGGGCTGCTGTGTATTACCCCTGGGGCTGCTGAGTACTACCCCTAGGGCTGCTGTGTACTACCCCTGGGGCTGCTGTGCATTACCCCTGGGGCTGCTGTGCATTACCCCTGGGGCTGCTGTGCATTACCCCTGGGGCTGCTGTGCACTACCCCTGGGGCTGCTGTGTACTACCCCAGGGGCTGCTGTGTACTACCCCTGGGGCTGCTGTGTATTACCCCTGGGGCTGCTGTGTACTACCCCTGGGGCTGCTGTGCATTACCCCTGGGGCTGCTGTGCATTACCCCTGGGGCTGCTGTGCATTACCCCTGGGGCTGCTGTGTATTACCCCTGGGGCTGCTGTATATACCCCTGGGGCTGCTGTGTACTACCCCAGGGGCTGCTGTGTACTACCCCTGGGGCTGCTGTGTATTACCCCTGGGGCTGCTGTGTACACCCCTGGGGCTGCTGTGTACACCCCTGGGGCTGATGTGTATACCCCTGGGGCTGATGTGTACTACCCCTGGGGCTGCTGTGTACTACCCCTGGGGCTGCTGTGTATTACCCCTGGGGCTGCTGTGTATTACCCCTGGGGCTGCTGTGTATACCCCTGGGGCTGCTGTGTATACCCCTGGGGCTGCTGTGTACACCCCTGGGGCTGCTGTGTACTACCTAAGGGCTGCTGTATACCACTGGGGCTGCTGTATATACTGCTGGGGCCTGCATACCACTGGGGAGGCTGCTGTATACTACCACTGGGGAGGCCTGTATACCACACTGCTGGGGGCTGTACACCAGTGCTGGGGTCCACCCTCGGCTTATACACGAGTCAATAGGTTTTCCCAGGTTTTGGGGGCAAAAGTAGGGGGGTCGGCTTATACACGGGTCGGCTTATACACGAGTATATACGGTAATTATACAGGAGGCCTTGTGCGTTCTCATATGAATTGCAAATAAGCCTTTTGTATGATGGGAAATGATTCATTACTATGCGGACACTGGGTAGGTTATTTTGGTTCAAGCAGTCTGTCCTATGGGAATATGGCTGAGGGCATCTCTACTTTATATCTGGTGTGTCCTCAGCACTGGCACATGGCCTCCGCATGTGAGCACATTAGTTTCAGCATTCCTTTGTAGTGGTGCTGCGGATACATTGTGTACTTGCTGGCACTTGCTGTTCCCCACAGATTACAGCTGATCACCGATTCTCCCAGTATCAGGATACTTTATCTACAGTCACTTTTGCACATCAGTTTTTTTTCTCCCTTACATGAAAACCCCATGTTTTTTTTTCCAGTGTTCTGGACCCATTTTGGTCAATCAGTACTTATAATCTCTGTTGCATCCATTTTTCTCATATTAAAAAGAAGTCATTGCTTCTCCTCCCATTAGGCCTCTGTAAGATGTCCATTTTTGTAAAGTACAAGAAAAACAGCCCTTTTAAAATTTTATTTGGAGGGGGGATTGTCAGAGTGTTATCGAGTGTCATCAGAGGTTGAGTCAAGTTTTTTCCTGCATGGAGAGGAAAAAATAAAACAATTCTCCTTTTCCCAGCTAGCAGACCATGAAAGTTGCACTTCACTCGGATGGCATCCGATGAGCGGTTTGTGGCCACTTTTTTCCAGTCCCCAGAATCGGAGACTGCGCCGATTTTGGGCTGCCTTCAAAAAAGCGACCACAAATGGACAGAAGCGCAACTGTCGCGGTCTGCATCAAATAACATGGGGGTCTATGGCAGCGGATCAGTTTCTGTCTGCTTGTGACTATTCTCTCTCTTTCTCTCTCTCTTTCTCTCTCATTCATTGTAATGCATGCAAATGGACTCCACCAAGCTCTGGCAACTCGCGGATCCGTCAAAAAAAGAAAAAAAAGGATCCAGGAGCATCAGTGGCATCCATTTGCGCACATCCATCCCAGTTTGTGTGGTCCTTAAAATTAAAGTATCCACACAGACAGGCAAGAAACGCAGTGTGAAGGGGGCCTTAATGACTCCACAGCTCTGGTGAAAATCACAGATATGTAAATGACCTTATTACCATTATAGGCATGAATAAAAATCACAGATATGTGAATGACCTCATTCACTATTGTAGGTATGAATGAAAATCACAGATATGTGAATGACCTCATTCACTATTGTAGGTATGAATGAAAATCACAGATATGTGAATGACCTCATTCACTATTGTAGGTATGAATGAAAATCACAGATATGTGAGTGTCCTCATTACTATTGTAGGTATGAATGAAAATCACAGATATGTGAATGACCTCATTCACTATTGTAGGTATGAATGAAAATCACAGATATCTGTATGACCTCATTCACTATTGTAGGTATGAATGAAAATCACAGATATGTGAATGACCTCATTCACTATTGTTGGTATGAATGAAAATCACAGATATGTGAATGACCTCATTCACTATTATTGGTATGAATGAAAATCACAGATCACATTCGTACACAACAAAGAGATGTCTGAATTAGGCCTTAAACAGTAAAATACTGACAGCCCACAGATGGCATCCATTTGCTCTCCATTCAATGGGTCAGTGACATTGCATTGTCGCATTTTGTTCACAACATTGGCTCAAAGCAGGACGTGCCGTCGTTTTTACTTTGCAATCTCTATGGGAAAAAAATGTAAAGCAGTAAGTCACATTCATTGTAATGGGAGCGTGATCTACTTGCAAAGATAATGGATTGCACACATACAAAAAAAACTGTGAAACCGGCCATAGGGATATTCCACGAGCAATGGAGGCTTCTGGGGACATCACACACATCAATGTCGCCAGCGATCTTATCACACACATCTTTGGAGGCTGATCGCTGGTGAGCTGTCACACAGGCAGACTCACTAGCGATCAGTACCAGCGAGATTGCTGGTAACCATGTAAACAAGTGGGTAACTAACTTAGTTACCCGTTGTTTACCATGGATACCAGCACCCAGCGCTTGCTGAGAGGCGCTGGGAGCTGGCTTCTCGCTCGTCTCCCGGTGTCACATGCAGTGATGCTGCGTGTCCACCGGGCGACCATCGCGAGGTTTTAGGGCAGGTTCTAAAACCTGGCGACCATCAACAAGCGATTTATCGCTGGCTGATTCACCATGTCACACGCATCAGTATTGCTGCAACGTCACGAGCAACAGCGACATTGACAGCGATATTGATGCGTGTGACATCCCCATTATAGACAAGTCGCCATGGTTGAGGGTCAGGCAAAATTTGACATTTAGACTAAGATAATCAGCGCTATTGGCCGGTGAACCATATTTTCAGCCTCTATGTCAATTGGCTTATAAGCGAGGTTCCATCTGCTGGCTTTTGTGTGTATGTGCTGTTTGGCATCAGGTGTAGACCCTGCCATTAGAGTAATTACATTCTTCACACATTCATGAGATTTTCATATGAATAGGATCCTGCTTACAGATTGGGACTGGAGAATGGATAATCTCCTTTTGCTGCTCCTCCGGGAGATGCAGGATGATTGTTTTGTCTAAATCTGGGATCAGCGCGAGTCATCTCCATGTTACGGACCCCCGGCTGAAAGGTTTTTATCCTGTGCTGCTGTTACATAGCATTGTCTAATTGCAGTGCTTTTCTGGTTTTTATTTTGTCTCTTTAGTCTTTCGTTAGCTCTGTTGGCTTTTTTCGCATGTAAACGCCATTATAAATGATTTAATGTATAAACTGTAGTATTTTTAGAGCATACATCAGGACTAGTTGTCTGAAAAGCTTTATTCTCTGCTTTGTGGGAATCTGTGCCTAAGCTAAAATAAAAGGAGGAATTTGGCTCTATGGAAATCGTTTTTATTTGTGTCTTCCTACTGTATCTGACATAGTTATGATAGAAAAAATGCAGATAACTGTATTGTCTTTAGGGGTGTGTTCACATACCTATGGAAAACTGAAATGGATTTATAAGATGACAGAAAAAAAGAGGATACGGGTACCGTTACACATAGAGATATATTGCTTGCAACTCACTGTTTGCAGTGAAATCATGGACACATTGCTCCATTTTGTTGCCATGTACAAATATTAACAATGTGTCCATGATTTCACTGCAAACAGTGAGTTACAGGCAATAAAACTGTGTGTAACGGTACCTTAAGATGTGTATATGGATCCTCGTGGGTCAGCCCCATTCATTGGCTGTTTCATTCCAAAACTGAGTGTATGCATGTACGTGTTTTTATGATGTGCATAAAAAATGTGCATGTGAATGGGGTATAAAATAGAGATTTAGTTTTGGAGTCTGGGCATAACTCATACAGGCACGACTTGCATTTATCAAACACTTTTGACATATTCTCTGGATAAGAACTGTCCTTTTAGCGGGGTCAGCAACCCTTGTCACTCCAGATGTGATGTCACTTAAGCTCCCAGCATACAAGCCAGAGGCATGTTTGAGATCCTTAGGCTGCTTTCACATCGCAATTTTTTCCTGTCCGTGTGATTCCTGTTTTTTGCAGGACCCCACAGACAGTAAAGGACAGGATCAGATATGTGCCTACAGATGCCATTTCTGTATCCGGATCTGTGATTTTCACGGATCCGGACACAGAAAAGCCCAAGCCTGCAAAGCGGGGCACTTTCACTTTCGCAATGTATATACTGGGGCTGATGTATACTACCACTGGGGAGGCCTGTATACCACTGGGGGGGGGGGCCTGTATACCACACTGCTGGGGGCTGTATACCTGTGCTGGGGTCCACCCTCGGCTTATACACGAGTCAATAGGTTTTTCCAGATTTTTGGGGCAAAAGTAGGGGGGTCGACTTATACACGGGTCGGCTTATACACGAGTATATACGGTAATCTTAAAAATAATGTTACCCAACCAATGAGTTTAATTGCTGGTTTATCAGGTGACTACTGGTAGCCTGAATACTCTGCATGAGTATTCAGAAACACGCGTTCCCTGCTAGTCGACCACTGTTAATGCACCGGTGTATTAGGCATTATTGTATGGCATGGGGGTTGGAATAAAGTAGAGGCTGGAGGTTGGAGTACGTAAACTGACATTCATTCTCTGTGATAAATCCCATTAGTTGCATTAGTGCCCAGTGTGCATGTGATGAGAAATGGGACATGTAGGTGGACATTCTCTTATAGATGATTCCTTCTCTTATAGATCATTCCTTCTCTTCTACATCATTCCTTCTCTTCTACATCATTCCTTGTTTTATAGATCATTCCTTCTCTTGTATACCAATCCTTTTCTTCTAAACTAAAAAAGGAGATACAAAGAGGCGCAGATTGTGCCTTATCAAAGGGACACTGAATGTTTCTATGTGGATTATAACGCTATCCACTCACCTTTTCTGGTTGTGAGACTCACAACCAGTATGAAAGCATGAGACAGCTGCTGCAGAACCTCCACCAACCACAAAACCGCGGGGAAACAGGAGACAAAACTTGAAATGGTGTCCGCGCTGCTGCTCTTTTCCAAAGGATTTCACAAGACGGTTATTACCATAAGAATGTCCTTTATTTACATCACACCTACGCGTTTCGGTGCTGTCCCAGCACCTTCCTCAGGGCATGTCAACCTTTTCTTCTATATCATCCCTTCTCTTGTAGATCATCCCTTCTCTTGTAGATCATCCCTTCTCTTGTAGATCATTCCTTCTCTTGTAGATCATCCCTTCTCTTGTAGATCCATTCCTTCTCTTGTAGATCATTCCTTCTCTTGTAGATCATTCCTTCTCTTGTAGATCATTCCTTCTCTTGTAGATCCATTCCTTCTCTTGTAGATCCATTCCTTCTCTTGTAGATCCATTCCTTCTCTTGTAGATCCATTCCTTCTCTTGTAGATCCATTCCTTCTCTTGTAGATTATTCCTTCTCTTGTAGATCCTGTCCTTCTCTTGTAGATCCTGTCCTTCTCTTGTAGATTCATTCCTTCTCGTGTAGATCATTTCTTCTCTTGTAGATCATTTCTTCTCTTGTAGATCATTTCTTCTCTTGTAGATCATTTCTTCTCTTGTAGATCATTCCTTCTCTTGTAGATCCATTCCTTCTCTTGTAGATTATTATTATTATTATTATTATTATTATTATTTATTTATATAGCGCCATTGGGTTCCATGGCGCTTTACATGAGGATGAGGGAGACAAGAACAAGTACACTAAATCTAGGCGATCAGGACGTACAGGTACAGGAGGGGCAGGGACCCTGTCCACGAGGGCTCACAGTCTATGAGGGGTGGGTAAGGATACAGTAGGATGGGGGAATGTCATGTATGGGGCGTTCGCCTGGGTCTCATGGCAGGTTGTAGGCTTGACGGAACAGGTGAGTCTTCAGGTGACACTTGAAGTTACTCAGGGTAGGAGAGTGTCTGACGTGTTCGGGTAGGGAGTTCCAGAGTAAGGCAGATGCCCGGGAGAAGTCCTGGACTCGGTTGTGTGAAGAGGTGATGAGGGGGGAGCAGAGGAGGAGTTCTTGGGAGGAGCGGAGGTTGCGTGAGGGTAGGTATCGGGAGACCAGGTCGGAGATGTATGGTGGGGCCAGGTTGTGTATGGCTTTGTAGGTCATGGTTAGTGTTTTGAATTGGGATCTCTTGGAGACGGGGAGCCAGTGAAGGGCTTGGCAGAGGGGGGAGACAGGGGAGTAGCGGGAGGACATATAGATGAGTCGGGCAGCGGAGTTGAGGATAGACTGGAGAGGTGTGAGGGAGTTAGCCGGGAGGCCATTGAGAAGGAGGTTGCAGTAGTCAAGGCGGGAGATGATAAGAGCATGGATGAGTGTTTTAGCGGTGTCGTGGGTGAGGAAGGAGCGGATCCGTGAGATGTTCTTGAGCTGGAGCCGGAGGGATGTGGTGAGGGCCTCGATGTGGGGTTTGAAGGATAGGGAGGAGTCAAGGATTACCCCGAGGCACTTGGCTTGGGGGACTGGGGAGAGGGCGCAGTCGTTGATGCAGATGGATAGGTTGGGAGGTGGGGTGGAATTTCTTGGGGGGAAGACTATGAATTCAGTTTTGTCCATGTTGAGTTTAAGGAAGCGAGCAGAGAAGAAGGATGAGATGGCGGAAAGGCATTGAGGGATTTTCGAGAGTAGGGAGGTGATGTCAGGGCCGGACAGGTAGATTTGGGTGTCATCGGCGTAGAGGTGGTACTGGAGGCCATGGGACTCGATGAGTTGCCCTAGGCCGAGAGTGTAAATGGAGAAAAGTAGGGGTCCCAGGACGGAACCTTGGGGGACTCCGACAGAAAGGGGGTAGGGTGAGGAGGAGGTGTGGGAGTGGGAGACGCTGAAGGTCCGATCTGCTAGGTATGAGGAGATCCAGGAGAGGGCAAGGTGGGTGATGCCAAGGGATTCCAGGATCCGGAGAAGAAGGGAGTGGTCAACCGTGTCGAAGGCGGCAGACAGGTCAAGGAGTAGCAGGATGGAGTAGTGGTGTTTGTTCTTGGCGGTCAGTAGGTCGTTGGTGACTTTGGTCAGGGCTGTTTCGGTGAAATGGAGGGGTCGAAAGCCGGACTGTAGGCGGTCGAAGTGGGAGCACGAGGAGAGGTGAGAGGACAGTTCGGAGTGGACGTGTTGTTCAAGTAGCTTAGAGGCGAATGGGAGAAGAGATATGGGGCGATAGTTAGAGACAGAGGTAGGGTCAAGTGAGGGTTTTTTTAGGATGGGCGTGATCCATCCCTTCTCTTGTAGATCCATTCCTTCTCTTGTAGATCCCTTCTATTGTAGATCCATTCCTTCTCTTGTAGATCCCTTCTCTTGTAGATCCATTCCTTCTCTTGTAGATCCCTTCTATTGTAGATCCATTCCTTTTCTTGTAGATCCATTCCTTTTCTTGTAGATCCATTCCTTCTCTTGTAGATCCATTCCTTCTCTTGTAGATCCATTCCTTCTCTTGTAGATCCATTCCTTCTCTTGTAGATCCATTCTTTCTCTTGTAGATCCATTCTTTCTCTTGTAGATCCATTCTTTCTCTTGTAGATCCATTCTTTCTCTTGTAGATCCATCCCTTCTCTTGTGGATCCATCCCTTCTCTTGTAGATTATTCCTTCTCTTGTAGATCCATTCTTTCTCTTGTAGATCCATTCTTTCTCTTGTAGATCCATTCTTTCTCTTGTAGATCCATCCCTTCTCTTGTAGATCCATCCCTTCTCTTGTAGATTATTCCTTCTCTTGTAGATCATTCCTTCTCTTGTAGATCATTCCTTCTCTTGTAGATCATTCCTTCTCTTGTAGATCCATTCCTTCTCTTGTAGATCACTCCTTGTCTTGTAGATCCAGTTCTTCTCTTGTAGATCCATTCCTTTTATAGATCATTCCTTCTCATATATCATTCCTTCCTCCGCTCTGTCTCTTTTGCTGACCTGGTTGTTGTATAGATACCTTCATCTTGATCTATAGGAACATGTCATGTTTTACAGTTTGTGTTTTACTCACTACCATATGCTCCTTATTAGTACTGCTGACCTCCGTCACAGTGATCTAATTAATCCTGATCCTCTGCTGTCACATTTCTTATTTCATTTCTCTAATTGTTTGATCCTCATAGACCCTGCACAGATTGTCGGGCCATTTTAATATTTCTTTTGGAAAGTCTACAAAGAGATTGAGATATGTCGTTTGTTGGAAGTAAAGTTGCAATGAATATTGCATAAAACAGTAATATTTCTAGCATGATCATTTCTTATTTATGGCTTCACTTTGTTCTATTCCCTAATTAATCTCCCTGAGGAGAGCTTGTACCAGGGAGTGTTCATGTTGCACTTCTGTGTAGAATAACTTCTCTAGTTCTAATTTCCCTGAGCCTGAACATTTCCATTCATTGCATATCAGGATATGACTGTTTATGAATGGTAGTCTCACCTTGCGGCTATAGTTCTAAGGCAAAGTGCACATCGCATGTGTGGCCACAGCTTTGTAGAAAAAATCTGGCAACAATGTCTTGGTTATTATTAAAATATTTTCTTTTATTAATTAATGTATTATAGCTGTCCTCATGAGAGGGGCTTTTCCTGGTATATATCAGCACCCTAGGGATGAATGGAGGCATGAGGGAGCTTTTCCTGGTGTATACCAGCACCCTAGGGATGAATGGAGGCATTTGATTAGCTTTTCCTGGTGTATACCAGCATCCTAGGGATGAATGGAGGCATGAGAGAAGCTTTCCTGGTGTATACCAGCACCCTAGGGATGAATGGAGGCATTTGATGAGCTTTTCCTGGTGTATATCAGCATCCTATGGATGAATTGAGGCATGAGAGGAGCTTTCCTGGTGTATATCAGCACCCTATGGATGAATTGAGGCATGAGAGGAGCTTTCCTGGTGTATATCAGCACCCTATGGATGAATTGAGGCATGAGAGGAGCTTTCCTGGTGTATATCAGCACCCTAGGGATGAATGGAGGCATAAGAGGAGCTTTCCTGGTATATACCAGCACCCTAGGGATGAATGGAGGCATGAGAGGAGCTTTCCTGGTGTATACCAGCACCCTAGGGATGAATGGAGGCATGAGGGGCGCTTTCCTGGTGTATATCAGCACCCTAGGGATGAATGGAGGCATGAGAGGAGCTTTCCTGGTGTATACCAGCGCCCTAGGGATGAATGGGGGCATTTGATGAGCTTTTCCAGGTGTATACCAGCACCCTAGGAATGAATGGAGGCATGAGGGGAGCTTTCCTGGTGTATACCAGCACCCTAGCAATGAATTGAGGCATGAGAGGAGCTTTCCTGGTATATATCAGCACCTTAGGGATGAATGGGGGCATGAGAGGAGCTTTTCCTGGTGTATACCAGCACCCTAGGGATGAATGGAGGCATGAGAGGAGCTTTCCTGGTGTATACCAGCACCCTAGGAATGAATGGAGGCATGAGAGGAGCTTTCCTGGTGTATACCAGCACCCTAGCAATGAATTGAGGCATGAGAGAAGCTTTCCTGGTGTATATCAGCACCCTAGGAATGAATGGAGGCATGAGGGGAGCTTTCCTGGTGTATACCAGCACCCTAGCAATGAATTGAGGCATGAGAGGAGCTTTCCTGGTGTATACCAGCACCTTAGGGATGAATGGAGGCATGAGAAGAGCTTTTCCTGGTGTATACCAGCACCCTAGGGATGAATGGAGGCATGAGAGGAGCTTTCCTGGTGTATACCAGCACCCTAGGGATGAATGGAGGCATGAGAGGAGCTTTTCCTGGTGTATACCAGCACCTTAGGGATGAATGGAGGCATGAGAGGAGCTTTCCTGGTGTATACCAGCACCCTAGGGATGAATGGAGGCATGAGAGGAGCTTTTCCTGGTGTATACCAGCACCTTAGGGATGAATGGAGGCATGAGAGGAGCTTTCCTGGTGTATACCAGCACCCTAGGGATGAATGGAGGCATGAGAGGGGCTTTTCCTGGTGTATACCAGCACCCTAGGGATGAATGGAGGCATGAGAGGAGCTTTTCCTGGTGTATACCAGCACCTTAGGGATGAATGGAAGCATGAGAGGAGCTTTCCTGGTGTATACCAGCACCCTAGGGATGAATGGAGGCATGAGAGGAGCTTTCCTGGTGTATACCAGCACCCTAGGGATGAATGGAGGCATGAGAGGAGCTTTCCTGGTGTATACCAGCACCCTAGGAATGAATGGAGGCATGAGAGGAGCTTTCCTGGTGTATACCAGCACCCTAGGGATGAATGGAGGCATGAGAGGGGCTTTTCCTGGTGTATAGCAGCACCCTAGGGATGAATGGAGGCATGAGAGGAGCTTTTCCTGGTATATACCAGCACCCTAGGGATGAATGGAGGCATGAGAGGAGCTTTCCTGGTGTATACCAGCACCCTAGGGATGAATGGAGGCATGAGGGGAGCTTTCTTGGTGTATATCAGCACCCTAGCGATGAATGGAGGCATGAGAGGAGCTTTCCTGGTGTATACCAGCGCCCTAGGGATGAATGGGGGCATTTGATGAGCTTTTCCAGGTGTATACCAGCACCCTAGGAATGAATGGAGGCATGAGGGGAGCTTTCCTGGTGTATACCAGCACCCTAGCAATGAATTGAGGCATGAGAGGAGCTTTCCTGGTATATATCAGCACCTTAGGGATGAATGGGGGCATGAGAGGAGCTTTTCCTGGTGTATAACAGCACCCTAGGGATGAATGGAGGCATGAGAGGAGCTTTCCTGGTGTATACCAGCACCCTAGGAATGAATGGAGGCATGAGAGGAGCTTTCCTGGTGTATACCAGCACCCTAGCAATGAATTGAGGCATGAGAGAAGCTTTCCTGGTGTATATCAGCACCCTAGGAATGAATGGAGGCATGAGGGGAGCTTTCCTGGTGTATACCAGCACCCTAGCAATGAATTGAGGCATGAGAGGAGCTTTCCTGGTGTATACCAGCACCTTAGGGATGAATGGAGGCATGAGAGGAGCTTTTCCTGGTGTATACCAGCACCCTAGGATGAATGGAGGCATGAGAGGAGCTTTCCTGGTGTATACCAGCACCCTAGGGATGAATGTAGGCATGAGAGGAGCTTTTCCTGGTGTATACCAGCACCCTAGGATGAATGGAGGCATGAGAGGAGCTTTTCCTGGTGTATACCAGCACCTTAGGGATGAATGGAGGCATGAGAGGAGCTTTCCTGGTGTATACCAGCACCCTAGGGATGAATGGAGGCATGAGAGGGGCTTTCCTGGTGTATACCAGCACCCTAGGGATGAATGGAGGCATGAGAGGAGCTTTTCCTGGTGTATACCAGCACCTTAGGGATGAATGGAGGCATGAGAGGAGCTTTCCTGGTGTATACAGCACCCTAGGATGAATGGAGGCATGAGAGGAGCTTTCCTGGTGTATACCAGCACCCTAGGGATGAATGGAGGCATGAGAGGAGCTTTCCTGGTGTATACCAGCACCCTAGGGATGAATGGAGGCATGAGAGGAGCTTTTCCTGGTGTATACCAGTACCTTAGGGATGAATGGAGGCATGAGAGGAGCTTTCCTGGTGTATACCAGCACCCTAGCGATGAATTGAGGCATGAGAGGAGCTTTCCTGGTATATATCAGCACCCTAGCGATGAATTGAGGCATGAGAGGAGCTTTTCCTGGTGTATACCAGCACCCTAAGGATGAATGGAGGCATGAGAGGAGCTTTCCTGGTATATATCAGCACCCTAGCGATGAATTGAGGCATGAGAGGAGCTTTCCTGGTGTATATCAGCACCCTAGCGATGAATTGAGGCATGAGAGGAGCTTTCCTGGTGTATACCAGCACCCTAGCGATGAATTGAGGCATGAGAGGAGCTTTCCTGGTGTATACCAGCACCCTAGGGATGAATGGAGGCATGAGAGGAGCTTTCCTGGTGTATACCAGCACCCTAGGGATGAATGGAGGCATGAGAGGTGATTTCTTGGTGTATAGCAGCACCAAGTGATGAATGGAGGCATGAGAGGAGCTTTCCTGGTGTATACCAGCACCTTAGGAATGAATTGAGGCATGAGAGGAGCTTTCCTGGTGTATACCAGCACCTAGGGATGAATGGAGGCATGAGGGGAGCTTTCCTGGTGTATACCAGCACCCTAGGATGAATGGAGGCATGAGAGGAGCTTTCCTGGTGTATAGCAGCACCCAAGTGATGAATGGAGGCATGAGAGGAGCTTTCCTGGTGTATACCAGCACCCTAAGGATGAATGGAGGCATGAGAGGAGCTTTCCTGGTGTATACCAGCACCTAAGGATGAATGGGGCATGAGAGGGATTTCTTGGTGTATAGCAGCACCCAAGTGATGAATGGAGGCATGAGAGGAGCTTTTCCTGGTGTATACCAGCACCCTAGGGATGAATGGAGGCATGAGGGGAGCTTTTCCTGGTGTATACCAGCACCTAGGGATGAATGGAGGCATAGAGAGGAGCTTTCCTGGTGTATACCAGCACCCTAAGGATGAATGGAGGCATGAGAGGAGCTTTCCTGGTGTATACCAGCACCCTAGGGATGAATGGGGGCATGAGAGGAGCTTTCCTGGTGTATACCAGCACCCTAGGGATGAATGGAGGCATGAGAGGAGCTTTCCTGGTGTATACCAGCACCCTTAGGGATGAATGGAGGCATGAGAGGAGCTTTCCTGGTGTATACCAGCACCCTAGGGATGAATGAGGCATGAGGGAGCTTTCCTGGTATATACAGCACCCTAGCGATGAATGAGGCATAAGAGGAGCTTTCCTGGTGTATACCAGCATCCTAGGATGAATGGAGGCATGAGAGGAGCTTTCCTGGTATATACCAGCACCCTAGGATGAATGTGAGGCATGAGAGGAGCTTTCCTGGTGTATATCAGCACCCTAGCGATGAATTGGGGCATGAGAGGGAGCTTTCCTGGTGTATACAGCACCCTAGGGATGAATGGAGGCATAAGAGGAGCTTTCCTGGTGTATACCAGCACCCTAAGGATGAATGGAGGCATGAGAGGAGCTTTCCTGGTGTATACCAGCACCCTAGGGATGAATGGGGGCATGAGAGGAGCTTTCCTGGTGTATACCAGCACCCTAGGGATGAATGGAGGCATGAGAGGAGCTTTCCTGGTGTATACCAGCACCCTAGGGATGAATGGAGGCATGAGAGGAGCTTTCCTGGTGTATACCAGCACCCTAGGGATGAATGGAGGCATGAGGGGAGCTTTCCTGGTATATACCAGCACCCTAGCGATGAATGGAGGCATAAGAGGAGCTTTCCTGGTGTATACCAGCATCCTAGGGATGAATGGAGGCATGAGAGGAGCTTTCCTGGTATATACCAGCACCCTAGGGATGAATGGAGGCATGAGAGGAGCTTTCCTGGTGTATATCAGCACCCTAAGGATGAATGGGGGCATGAGAGGTGATTTCTTGGTGTATACCAGCACCCAAGTGATGAATGGAGGCATGAGAGGAGCTTTCCTGGTGTATACCAGCACCCTATGGATGAATTGAGGCATGAGAGGAGCTTTCCTGGTATATACCAGCACCCTAAGGATGAATGGAGGCATGAGAGGAGCTTTCCTGGTGTATACCAGAACCCTAGGGATGAATGGGGGCATGAGAGGTGATTTCTTGGTGTATACAGGCAAAGATTATATCATTCTTAGAAGTTGTCAATATAATATTGTCTTGAAAAACATGTTATTTACCCAGGATGCCTCAGAGCCGTTTTAAATTGGCCACTGACAGAAGAAACCAGAGATCCAGATTGAGATTCTCTGTAAAGAAAAAACAACAACAGCTTTAGTGCGCCTGTACACATGGGGCTGTTAACGGGCGGTTCTTTTGCGTTTAAACTCACCTGGTCTGGTTGTAAACCACAGCCCGTAGATAAGCTTATTAATATGAAGCAGCGGAATCCTCCGGTTCCGTCCTCGTGCTTCCTACGAGGTCTTCTCCGGGGAAACACTAGTGCCGGGCGGCGTCACGTGTCTAGTAAAGGGGCTGATCCAGCTGACGTCTTCTCAGGTCCTCTCCCTCCTCTGCAGCTCACTCCACCACTCTCCCCATAGGGAGTCAGAATGATACAAAAAGATGGAAGCGTGATGTATGTTTGGGCGCTGAGGTAAGGAAGATCTCTGATGTTGGCTTCTTTTCCGGACTTTATTAAAATAATTGCAGTTATAATTATTCAAGCTTAAGGCTCTCAAAACCCACGATGCATTTCGACGTGCACACACGTCTTTCTCAAGTGAGAAAGACGTGTGTGCACGTCGAAATGCATCGTGGGTTTTGAGAGCCTTAAGCTTGAATAATTATAACTGCAATTATTTTAATAAAGTCCGGAAAAGAAGCCAACATCAGAGATCTTCCTTACCTCAGCGCCCAAACATACATCACGCTTCCATCTTTTTGTATCAGATTGAGATTCTCTGACATTTAAGCCACATTCACATGTCTGCAAAACATCGGAGAACGCAGGTCCCACTGGCCAGGCAGCAGACTTTGATCCCAGCATGGACCTTTGTTTTGTGTTCAGTTTCAGACATCATTTTCTTTCTTACCCATGTGTTTCTTTGTTATCAATCCCAGGATTTTTATTTTTTTATGGCAATGCTCTTTAAAAGAAAGCTGATTTAACGCTCTCCCTGGCATAAATGTACATGATTTTAGCCTTGTTTGGTTAATATTTCATATGTGAATGTAAAACCATGGGGCCAACATGTTCAGCCGATGAAACTATTTGCAGCTGTTAACATGAGCTGTGAAGAGCTGAGCTCATATATTACATTCATGGTAACCTCCAAACAAGAAAAAGGCCTTTGTTCTGTGCAGTAAGTGGAACTTTGTGTTAATCAACAGTGCTGCACACACATTTCTTATAAAGAGGTCCCCCCCTAGTAGAATTGATGACTTTCACAAGATGCATTATGTGTTGTATACTCTTTATAACTATTAGAGTAGATTTGGAGATCATTTAGAAGAATGTTTCATGTTCCGTGCCTCTCGACTTGTTGGAGGGGTGGTTAGAGCTAGGTGTGTGCCCCTCCTCCATTGTTGTGCTGATGTCCCCAACTGCACAGCATCAGTAGAGGGCAAGGACACAAGCTGGCTGGCATCGGGGCTAAAAGTGCACCCCAGCAATCTTGGCCAGCACAGTGCAGCGCTTACTAGCTCCACTGGAAAAGGTTGTAAATCCTGATGCATGTTTGGCCACCACTGTAAGGGTAAGTAAGGGTTTTGTCCCATACAAAATCAATTGAATAATACTTGGCATTCAAAAATTTTGATTATATTTTTATTGACCAGCAAAAATATACGCAAACGTTTTGGCCTAACATTCGACCTTTAAACATTAAGGATTGACTGGCACACCTATGTGTAAAGGTGCAGGCAGGAAAATATATTGTAAGGAAAGAAATCTGCTGCAACACTAAACACTGAATGAATGCGAATAGGCATAATGGCTATCAAATGAATAGCAGGGCTATGTGTACAGCTAAAACAATGTGTATATGTCAATAAAAATATAATCAAAATTTTTGTGTGCAAAGTAATATTCAATAGACCTACAGCAATGGTTGGTAACCTAGGCAACTAGCAGTAAACAAAATGAGATATTCCACTTGAGAATGGAGAGGATTTTTGTATAAGACCCTTTCAATTTTCTTTTGTTCAGAACTAATCTTAAAGAGGTTCTCGTTGCTTTCTTTGCACAAATTGTTCGTCTTTGCAAAAGGTGACAACATGTCACATATCAAAGGTGACCACATAATGCCACCTTAGCTATCTTTATACATTTGGAACATGGGGCAAATTCTAATTATCAAAACTAACAGCCCAACCGTCTTTATTGCCAATAGTAACCAATCATAGCGCATGTCATTGGGGCCTGGGAGTCCAGATGGCAATGCAGGGTTATTGTAGCCAGAGGCTTGTACTTTTTGGCCTCCTTCCAGACGACTTGTGGTTTACACATCACATTCATTCACCCCAAAACTGATCCTGGCGTCGAGCCATGTTCTATATTTCATGGCTGCCATATCCTAATGAACAGCTTTTAAGACAGGATGATATCATGCGATTGTCATGTGCTCTCCAAGAGTGATGAAGAAATGGCCATTTACTACAGAGTGACTGATCTCCCTCCCTTGGAATTGAGATGTGCGTAGTCTGGTGTCATCTGTAATATCACAATGCTGGCATGTGAACATGTCCTGTAAGGGATTGATCAGCTTTGGGGACATTTTTTTCCATAAATCCATGTATTCAGTTCTCCATCAGTTGTGCAGTTGGGTTTCATTATAAATGTAGCGCAGTTTTGCTGGTTTCAGCTTTTTTGTTTTTCTGCACCTTCATTTTTTCTTTGATCATGAACAGGAGAAGCTCAGAAAATAAGATCTACAAATGTTTCTGTGTTCGAACAAGCTCACTGATCACTCTCTGTGAACTCATAGAGCTGCCAGGAATAAATAGTACAACACAGTACAAATGCAAAAAATAGTATTTTGCCTCAAAGATATATCATGACATTGTTCCCAGTGGTGACAGCCCCTTATGAGAGTGTCCTCTCTGTGCCTGCATGTGTCAGGCTTCTCTGCATTGGCAGGGGACGTGTCCCATTCGAGAGCAGGCTCTGTGCTGTGAATTGTGCTATTCTATAAATGACAGCTCAGCTGCCATGTTACACGCCACAGATCAGCCAGGGTGGATGAACACAGCTTCATTGTCTGCCATGGAACTCCTCACCCTGCTGAATCACGTGTACTGCCCACCAGCCAGACAAGGGTGGCATTATTGGCACTTTACTTGTATGTGACCAGTAGTGCCTGCCTTCTGTATGAATCTGTCCAGCAGTGGGCACTGAGAAAGGCAAACACAGATGGTCAAGGCATCAAAGGTGCCTGCTTAATTCCAAGGTATTATTCCCTCACTGGATCACCCTTACTCCATCCATAGGTTGTAATGCTTCCATGGCACCTGTGTTGGCAGCACCCATGTGTCTTTAATCAGGAGATCCACAGAGCATTAGGGCTCAGGACGAGCTGAGACGTTGCATATACTTTGTTCCTTCACAAACGTGTACTTTGTCTTCATGATCTTCACTTAATTTATATCATTATATAAAATAAAAACTTGTACAATTATTTGAATCAACGATATGAGTGTGCTATGTTTTCCAAGTCTTGTCTGTACACTGGCACTTACCTATATAAAGAAGAAGCAGAGGCCAAACATCATGGTAGGGTTACACGTAGCGATATCTTCCCGATATCGCTATACAACGGCGCATTTCCCGATATCGCATCGGCGATTTACACGTTGCGATATCGGGAAACAACGTCCCTACGATGTGTACGCCCACCAACCCAGTAACGACCATTTAACATGGGAGTTAATGGGTAGCGTCAGCGTACACATCAGAGTTGGATGTTTACACGCAACGATCCGGCTCCAACAGGCATCCGATATCGGGCGGTTGAATAGCACGCTCATTCGACCCCCGATATCGGATTACCATCGTTCCTGCATCGTATTGTACCTTCAAACAGTACGATGCAGGAACGATATCGGGTCCAACTCACGAACCACGTGACTTTTTGTCGGAGTTGGATCGGAGTTGGACGCCGATATCGCGGCGTGTAAACCCACCATCAGTCTCTCTATCCCAGACACACACACCTATACAGCACCATTCATTTCACAGCACTTCCAGACATCAGTGTCCCCATTAGGGCTCACAATCTAAAATCATTATGTCTTTAGAGTGTCGGAGGAAGCTGGAGGACCTCAAGGAAACCCATACAAACACTGGGAGAACAAACCAAGCCTGTGCTGATGTTGTCCTTGGTGGATTTGAGCCTGTAAGATTACAGTATTAACCACTGAGCCACAATGGTGCAGTTACAAGATAGAATTTCATTATCAGCTATATATTGGTCTTACCATGAGTCTCAGAGGAAAACATTGTGTTGATGCAATTTACAAATGAGAAACTAAATCCCCGTCACACTAAGCGAGATTTTCTAGCGAGATTGCTGCTGAGTCACAAATTTTGTGACGCAACAGCGACCTCAACAGCGATCTTGCTATATGTGACACATAGCAGCGATCAGGTTCCTGCTGTGAGATCGCGCATCGTTATAAACTGTTCTGGACCATTTTTTGGTCGTTGCGCTCCTGCTGGGCAGCATGCATCACTGTGTTTGACAGGTACAATGACCAACGATCTCAATACAACGCCCGAGAGTGACAGGGTCCCAACGATCGCCGTATCATTGCTGCATCGCTGGTGAGAGCTGAATGTTTTACATCTCACCAGTGACGCTCCAGCGATCCCTACCAGGTCGGATCGTTGTCAAGATCGCTGGTGCTTCGCCAAGTGTGACGGTACCCTAAGGCTTACTTGAAAAGCAACAGCTATCCTATATAAAGGTTATTAGTAGAGGTGGATCCATGGATAAAATATGCATGTTTTCACGTGTTTTTGATGCCCTTTGTATGTGTGTTTTTCCCATACATTTGAATGGGTAAAAAATGCTGCAAAATGCTGTAAGAATGGAAATGTCGCGCCCCACTGGTCATGCGTCACAATTGGGGTACTGCACCCATAAATGAATGTGCGGTTATCCCTGTCACAGTAGGAATGTTCGGTTTGTAGGAGGTTCCCATCCTAGCACTCCCACACACCTGCCTAGAAAAATGGTTGGAGACTAGTCACTAGGTAGGGGGAGTTAGGGGAGGAGGGAGGTAGAAAAACGGGGGATTCTAGTTTGCCTTGAGGGATGAAGGTGCACGGGAGCCCTGAGAGAGAATGGAGCTCCAAGAGAGGGGGCCTGGAGAGAGAGAACAGGCAGCTCACACTGAAGGAGACCCCACCGGATTGGAGCACCCAAACTCCGGGAGGGAACCCTGGTCCATTTACCGGAGTGCTGGTTCCAAAGACGCGGCACAGGGAGTTCAGCCCCTGAGTCGTCAACGCCGGACGTCGCAGGTCTGTCTACCGGCCCCGACACCCTGTCAGAAGGAAACCAGTCATGCCAGGATAACCCACCGGGGTCGAGTCCCAGTGCAGGAGAGAGGGAGAGCGGGAAGCCGGGATACTCGGAAAACACCCCAATTGGGCCTGGTACTAAGTGGGCTGTTCCAGGACAGGCAGCAGCAGCAGGACACGGGTTAGAGCAAAGAAGGCATACCACAGGAGACTCCGAGAGACTCTGCAGCCCACTGTGACTACCCGGCCGGCTACCTTTACCTAACGACTGTTGTCCACTGTGAACTGTATCACCACTAGCATTGTTCCAGTAAAGTACCCGGGTAGAGTGACAGAGTCTCCGTGTGCTTGTTTCACTGCTGCACTGCAACTTGTTTATCTCCATCATCAACACTTCCATCACTACAGGTGCATCCCTGCCCCGGAGGGCCAGCTTCATCTGCAGGGAGCTGTACCATTTCGGCTGCTGTACCATCGCCCTCCGGAGGTCTGAAGCTGCGCTGATGCTTAATCACCAGAATCTGCAGGTGGCGTCACGTGAACTTTAGCCTTTATCCCTTTTTTGTTGACCACCAGGGCCACGGGTTTGGGCCAGCCACCAGTGACATCCCAATCACAGCAGAGGGCCCAGATACCTGAGTCCCTGTATAACCCTGGGCGAGTCACATGCTGCAGATTTGAAACAACTCTTTGAATGTTCTTGTCTGTGAGGAAAAAGTATGCAGTGTGTGTATGAGTTCAGAACTCTCATTACCATGCTGGACACTAAAACAATACATTTTTTTCATAGTGCAAACCCAAGCCAAAGCGCTGCATGGAAACAAGCCCAAAGGCAACGTAGTATTTGCACAATGAAAATACAGTGTCAAAAACTCATTGTGATATCTTAGGCCGGCTTAACACAACGGTTTGTATGATCCGGGGCTGTCCGGTGTGAACAGGACAGCCCCGGATTCAATTTCAGCCCCATAGTATTCCTATGGGGCCGGATGGCATTGTGTTGCTATCCGGTTTCTATCTGTCCAGGAGGATCTAGGAGAATTAGAGTTTGTATCCCGGACACAAAATCGCAGCTTGAACAAATTGGATCCGACAAAAAATCAGTCCGTCTCCCGGACACCGGGTGGTGAGGCTCAGCGCAGGCCAGCGCTGAACTTCAGCACCGTGGAGAGCCCCCTTCTGACAGTTCAGGACCGCGGCTAGCGATTTAGAAATTTCAGCAGTGGACAGCTCCTGAATGCTGCGATCTGCCGATTCCGGCAGAGAACAGGATGGAGGGCAAATAGGCTGTTCTGTTCTATCCTGGGCTGTCAAGTTTGTCCTGTGCTCCCTACGAAACACTGGACAGAGATCCTGACAGGGTAAAAATGTGGTGTGAAGCCGGCCTAATGTGTAGGTATGTAGCTGATCTGCTACATAACAGGTTCCCTTTAATCCTATAGTCAAGGGAGCTGTTCACATGAGCGCGTTTTTTTTTCCATTTGCAGACCAAGTTTTCACTAGGCCGTTTTCACACTAGCGTTTGTGTCTGCATGCGTCTGACATGCAGATGCAAACGCAGTCATACTGATGTGAATGCAGCGGGAATTCTCCGTATGCGTCCACATAGTATGGTGCCCTGCCACCCAATCAGCGGTGTCGGCGGCCGCCGGGAGATCAGCTGATCTCGTTTACGCTGCATTCCGAACGCAAATGTGAAACCGGCCTAATAAAACTAGAGACCTATCCAATTGATAGAAATCACAGATCATAATGACACTTTCAAGTGTATGGGTCCAAGAAAAACTCAAGACCTCTTTCTGATGCCCTCTAGTTCCATCCTAATGTTGTTCATTTTAAGGTCATGTGCACACAGTGCGGTTTTTTTTGGTGCAGTTTTGTCACAAATCTGCATGCCTTTCCTTTGCAAAGTCCGTAATAAATTCTGGTGCGGTGCACACAATGCTTGTCTTTTCCTTGGAGTTTTGATGCACAAACAATCTGCGGCATGCTTATAGTTGGGGATTTTGTGCAGCGTTTTTTCAGCCCTTCCAGCAATTTAATTCAATAACAAAAAAAAAAAGGGCACAAAGAAAGTGCTGATTTGGTGCAGAAACGCTGCTGGGGGTAAACACGGACACACTGGTAAAATTGTAAGTTGTGTAAGTGGTTTTGTTCTTGTGACTTTCTGACTATTGTACAGCAGGATTCATGGGCAGGCCAGCTGTTGTACAGCAGGGTCTATTGCCCACTTGTGTCAGCCGTGAAAACCTGCTGCTGTTGGCACATGGTTCATATCTTGGTATTACACATTCATGTCATAGAATGCAAAGTATTTCTATGTGTCTATTCATTTCACACATTGGAAGAGTCCAGCCATTCGTCCAGACATTCGTAGACTCTGCAAGGATTTTATATTGGGGAAGATGTTCAGTATTGCCCAGAGCTCATGAATGACATGGCGTCGGGCAGACTGGCAATGGAGGCGTTAAGTCATTAGAGGGCATAGTATTACATGGACTGATCCATGCAGAATATTGATCTGTTCCTGCTATTACGAGAAGGTGCACTGTTTAAAAGGATCTCGGCTACATGCTGCAGATCAGTGGCCATACTGGCTACATATGACTACTAAAAACCTCTGCCTCCAGAAACTGGAAGGTCGAGCACATGTAAGTGACATACAGATAAATGAATACGAGCCCAGTACAGAGACAATCCTACCCTAGCCATCTGTTCGCTGGGGCTGCAGCATCTGTACATACTGTGCCATCTTGTGTCCTAATGAAACCCTGTGCCAATCTGTTCACATATCTACAAAATGGGAGCTAATGAAAGGTAGCAGCTCAGTACCCATTACACTTCAGAATGTATTCTATACACTTCTCCACATAGTCTCCTGTTTCTACTTGGGCAGAATTCTGATTAGACTCTTTCACCCAGGTCTATAAAGTAATTGAGCATCAATGAACCTCTCATAATCCTAGTTGTGTGTTCACCAAGCAGGCTGTGGAGTAACTACTGTACTGCACACAGGCTGTGGAGTAACTACTGTACTGCACACAGGCTGTGGAGTAACTGCTGTACTGCACACTGGCTGTGGAGTAACTACTGTACTGCACACTGGCTGTGGAGTAACTACTGTACTGCACACAGGCTGTGGAGTAACTACTGTACTGCACACTGGCTGTGGAGTTACTACTGTACTGCACACAGGCTGTGGAGTAACTACTGTACTGCACACAGGCTGTGGAGTAACCTACTGTTACTGCGCACACAGGCTGTGGAGTAACTACTGTACTGCACACAGGCTGTGGAGTAACTACTGTACTGCACACAGGCTGTGGAGTAACTACTGTACTGCACACAGGCTGTGGAGTAACTACTGTACTGCACACAGGCTGTGGAGTAACTACTGTACTGCACACAGGCTGTGGAGTAACTACTGTACTGCACACAGGCTGTGGAGTAACTACTGTACTGCACACAGGCTGTGGAGTAACTACTGTACTGCACACAGCGTGTGGAGTAACTACTGTACTGCACACAGGCTGTGGAGTAACTACTGTACTGCACTCAGGCTGTGGAGTAACTACTGTACTGCACACAGGCTGTGGAGTAACTACTGTACTGCACACAGGCTGTGGAGTAACTGCTGTACTGCACACAGGCTGTGGAGTAACTGCTGTACTGCACACAGGCTGTGGAGTAACTACTGTACTGCACATTATCGGGATCTGTGGGTTTCCGTACATACGGTATCTTGTTGATCAATGTAATTGGTGGGAAATTGCCTCTTTATACAAGTGTACTGCATGTGTCCTTGACTGTAAGACTGCCATTGGCAGACTGATTAGCTACTTATGCTCACGTAATCCCATTAGGAGAGTTTATTTTAGGAGTGGAGTGATCAGACACCCTTTCTGAAATCTGCATCCATGACAAATGTACAGGGGCTCTGTCTGTCAGGCCACAATGTATAAACATATAGATGTATATAAAAACTTCCTGTAGTCCCCTGTGTTGCCCTGGATGGTAACTAACTGTTCATAGCTATAACAAAATGGAATGGGTTAACAAAGTCTTGCTTCTCTCTGCTGAGATATGAAGGCTGCAAGTGTAATACAGGGGCTTTGTATAGGCACTGACTGTAATACACTGGCTATGTGTGGACACAAGCTGTGATACAGAGGCTATATGTGGACACAGGCTGTGATACAGAGGCTATGTGTGGACACAGGCTGTGATAAAGAGGCTATGTGGGCACAGGCTGTGATACAGAGGCTATGTGTGGACACAGGCTGTGATAAAGAGGCTATGTGGGCACAGGCTGTGATATAGGGGCTATATGTGGACACAGGCTGTGATACAGAGGCTATGTGTGGACACAGGCTGTGATAAAGAGGCTATGTGGGCACAGGCTGTGATATAGGGGCTAGTGTGGACACAGGCTGTGATACAGAGGCTATGTGTGGACACAGGCTGTGATACAGAGGCTATGTGTGGACACAGGCTGTGATACAGAGGCTATGTGTGGACGCAGGCTGTGATACAGGGGCTATGTGTGGGCGCAGGCTGTGATACAGGGGCTATGTGTGGGCGCAGGCTGTGATACAGGGGCTATGTGTGGGCGCAGGCTGTGATACAGGGGCTATGTGTGGGCGCAGGCTGTGATACAGGGGCTGTGTGTGGGCGCAGGCTGTGATACAGGGGCTATGTGTGGGCGCAGGCTGTGATACAGGGGCTATGTGTGGGCGCAGGCTGTGATACAGGGGCTATGTGTGGGCGCAGGCTGTGATACAGGGGCTATGTGTGGGCGCAGGCTGTGATACAGGGGCTATGTGTGGGCGCAGGCTGTGATACAGGGGCTATGTGTGGGCGCAGGCTGTGATACAGGGGCTATGTGTGGGCGCAGGCTGTGATACAGGGGCTATGTGTGGGCGCAGGCTGTGATACAGGGGCTATGTGTGGGCGCAGGCTGTGATACAGGGGCTATGTGTGGGCGCAGGCTGTGATACAGGGGCTATGTGTGGGCGCGGTGGAGGCTGTGATAGGGCTAGTGTGGGCGCAGGCTGTGATACAGGGGCTATGTGTGGGCGCAGGCTGTGATAAGGTATTGTGGGCGCAGCTGTGATACAGGGGCTAGTGTGGGCGCAGGCTGTGATACAGGGGCTATGTGTGGGCGCAGGCTGTGATACAGGGGCTAGTTGGGCGCAGGCTGTGATACAGGGCTAGTGTGGGCGCAGGCTGTGATACAGGGCTATGTGTGGGCGCAGGCTGTGATACAGGGCTATGTGTGGGCGCGCAGGCTGTGATACAGGGGCTATGTGTGGGCACAGGCTGTGATGTGATACAGGGGCTGTGTGTGGGCGCAGGCTGTGATACAGGGCTATGTGCGGACTCCTGCTGTATACTGGGGGCTGTGTGCGGCAAGTTGTTAGAAGAATAGCAAAGAGGTGTCTTAGTTGCTTTGAGGTTTGTGTGGCTGCTGCTACACTGAGAGTCGTTCCAGTGTGCGGCATTTTCCAGAAGGCCTGGTCTTTGACAAGCTTCCCTGGATATTTCACAGACATGTATAAAGTGTTATTGTAAGAATGTCCTTTGTTGCCTATAGCAACCAATCAGAAGCTGAACTGTGATTGGTTGCTATAGGCCACCTGATAAATATCCAGGCTAACTGTCAAAACAGCCAAGGTAGTATCTTTTACCTCACAGATACAAACAGTAAATAGGCCTTTTTTGGTGACTGAGTGTAAAGCGCAGTGTTAAAATTTCCCCTCAAAACATAGTCTATGAGGTTCCCTGAGTCAAATGAGGTGTGTGCGCAAAATGTTGTGACTTTTAAATGCAAATGTGCAAATTTCTTTAGTAGGCATACATACATACATACAAACACATACACTCAGCTTTATACAGTATATTAGATTAATATATTATATGTAATCAATAAGTGGATATGTACCATGTACACCATGCCACTGGAACAGTGTTTACCAAAATAACACACTTAAAACCTTTTTTTTACTCAAAACGTGATGATCATAATTAGAGAACAGCAATGACTGTAGCACAGAGAAATATTAAAACTAAATATTGTGAAGGTTACAACAGTCACCAATCAGTAGGAAGTGTACAGGCCTTTGCTTTGTACAGGCCTTTGCTTTTAATGACTTCAGCACATCTGCAGCCACAGGACATAAATAGTCTCTCAGGCTGCCTTCACATTTGCGTATGGGAAGGCAGCGTATTGCTGCGTTCCCATACGCAGTCAAACGCATGCGCACTGCGTTCCTATGTTTAACATAGGAACGCATGGTGCCTGCATTTGCTGCGCTCGGGTGCGGATGCGGACGATATCTGCTCCTTCCGGGGTCCAGCATCCGCACCCGGGACGCAGCATGTTGGGTTTTTTTGTGCGTTTGGGGAGCTTGGACAATCAGCAAGCGTCCCCAAGCGCACAAAAAATGCATTGGCTTCAATGGGTCCGCAGTGTCCTCTGCATGACACCGCAGGAGAACGCTGCGGACCCATTGAAAAATCTCCCGGTGGCCGCCGGTGATGTCACAGGAGCTCACCGACGGCCACCGGGAGATCAGCTGACCCTCTGCTGTCCTCCTCCTCCCCGCCGCCTGTAATCTCCTAGCGATGTCGGCGGGGAGAACAGCTGATCTGAAAGCTGTTTGAATCTTCCCGCGCCGACATCTCCTCACAGTGTCGGCGCGGGAAGATTCAAACAGCTGTAAAAGATCAGCTTTTCTCCCCGCCGACAGTCCCGGAGCTTACCGGCGGCCGGGGGGGGGCGGAGATCTCCGGCGCTGATCTCCGCCCCCGGCCCGCCCCTGGACAGCGCCGATTGGCTGCCGGGCTCCATAGTGATGTGTCCGCAGGCGGACATTATCCGCTGCGGACACATCATAAGGACACTGCTTCTGACAGCGTTTGTGTCTGCATGCCATCAGCATGCAGACACAAACGCTAATGTGAAGCCAGCCTCACTGCTGTGGAGTGATGTACTGGTGAGCTATTCCAGCTGTAGTGTTGAAATGATCATCCATTGAGATTCTCCACATGATTCTGTCCTCTCTTGCATTGGTCTCTCAAGGGTGATGACCAGCTTTCTTGGGGGACTTGAAAGAGTTTGTGATGTTGTAAAGATGCAATATTCTAGAAATCACACACTTGGAATGACCAATTTCTGTTGCTATGGCTGATTGGGTGACCCCTTTGGCCTTCAACCCTAAAAATTAAAACACTGAAACGCGTGGTATTGTTTCATTTATCTGCACCAGGACTTCATTCTCCTTCATTGTGACTTACTTTAAATACTACAGATAAATTGGGGGGTTTAATTTGACTCTTCTCTCTGTGTCACTGGAGTTTTCACTTCGCCTCTTCCTTGAAAAATAAAAACGTTACGGTTCTCGGAAAATGGGGCCAAAAGTGAGGGTTTGGGTTTTTATTTTATTTTATTTTATTTCATTTTTTTTTTTTTTTTTTTTTTTTTTTTTTACAAATTAATGAATATTTATTTTTTGGTATTTACTTGTTCGTACTTACCAGGGGAATTGTACTGCAAGATCATTTTTACCATATAGTGCAGAGGTCCCCAGCTCCAGGCCTCGAGGGCCGCCAACAGTGCAGGATTTCAGGATTTCCTTAGTATTGCACAGGTGTTAATGTGATCATCTGCACAGGTAATGATTCCAACCCCTGTGCAATACTAAGGAGATCCTGAAAACATGTACTGTTGGTGGGCCTTGAGGCCTGGAGTTGGAGACCTCTGATATAGTGAACATGGTAAATCATACAATAAACAAACAACAAACCTGTAATTGCACTTTTTTTTGTAATTTCACCACACTTTGATTTCTTCCCCCATTTTCCAGTACACTATATGGTAAAATGAATAATGACATACAAAAGTTAATGCTCTTGGAAGAAGGGGAGAAAAAAACGAGTACTCAAAAAATTAAAAATCGCAAGGTTGTGAAAGGGTTAAATAAAATGCAATATTTCTCCTTGAATCTTCGTTCCATTTTTGCATTGCTCCAATTGAATTCTTTTCTCTTTTCCTCCTTAGATCACTCATCTTCCAGTGGTACGTCCACATTTAAGCCAGTGAGCCCACTGGTCTGTCTTCCAACTGCTCATGTCATGCCCTCTACAGCCAGGACGCTGCCCAGACACCGAGAGGACAAGCTGGACACGTCCTGTTGGGACAGCAGCTATGCGTTGCCTGGGGCAGGTAGGACATATGGCCATTCTGACACTCCTCTTGACATGAAGGACTCCAGACCCATGAAGAAGTGGTCGTCTCTTTCTAAACTGAGCACACCGGACGTTTTTGGTCAGGATGGCCGGGTGGACAGAGCCGGCTCACGTAATAGCCTTGAACGCATGGGTCGGGAGAGTTCTCTGCCCCAGCAGTCCCGCACCTATAGGCCTGCGTGTCTGCACTACAGCATGGAAGCTCTTAAACTGGATGATAAGGATGTAGACAAGAAGGATTTTATGGACATAGACCTCAAATATAAATATGACAGCTGCAGCGGGAGTGACTTTACTAAATCTGCTCCACAGAGTAGGAGGCATACCTTGGATATGACCTACAGTGCCTTACCGGAAAGTAAGCCTTCTCCTAGTGACTCGTATGTACAGAAACACAGTTATTTCGGGTACCAGGCTGGAGCCCCCCTACAGTCCTCCTTAAGAACTCAGATGTGGCTCTCTGATCAGCTACACGCAAATTCTCAAGACAGGAGAACTCCAGAGGAATCCTGTGTGTCCACTTGGAATCCATTACAACATCTTCATCAAGACACAGAGGTACTGAAAACATGTGATTGTGCCGCCACCTTGTGGTCGATCTTTACTATTGCAAGTAGAGTTTTACACTTGTAGTGTTGATGAGGAAACCTGATTGTAATGTCAAATGTCGGGTCCAAGCACAATGTGAACAGAACCAGTTACTGGATAGATCTCTTGGCTTCAGCTGAGGCATGTCCACAGCCTGGTACATGCAGTATAAAGGTCCGTATGGCTGGACAGGGAACCGCTGTGGCTCTAATATCCATGCTATGGAATTCAGCATATGATTGAGTATGTCTTTACCTTACAGACCCTATATATAACACTTGAGAAAAATAACTACTTTTTGAATGTACATGCCCATAGTAAGTTATGGGAGTAGTATTACAGTTCTGCACAAAGCTAAGCCATCATACACACACTGAGGCTGGCACCTATGCCATATTTGTCCCTGTACTGCTTTTGGTTTCTAAACACTGATACGTTAAACTGACCAAATTCCTCCATGTGATTGTGCATTTAGGCTGGTTTTACATTGAATTTTTTTGTTTTATTATTCCCAAAAAGCTTCACGTTTTTTTGTATGGTCCCTGTTACTCCAAAACTATAATGCTAAAGCTGGCTATTACAGTTGTATCATGTTTAGAATTAATCTAAATCCCTTACTAACCAGTCACCACTGCCAGAGGAGACAATACATCATGCCTGAGTGAGCAGCTCTCCCACTCCCTCTGTCATCTTCAGTGCCATCCAAATACAAACACTTCGTCAGGCAATCCCATGAGCATGATGTCACAGCAGGTCCTACCAACAGGTGGCGCATCCTGCTCTCTGCACAGAAAGAGATCTCCAGACTCCAGGAACTGCAGTGATATCATGCCCACGTGATTGCATGAGGAAGTGTTTGTATTTGGACTGCACTGAAGCTCTGTCATCTTCAGTGCCATCCAAATACAAACACTTCCTCATGCAATCCCATGGGCGAGATGTTATGGCAGGTCCTATCAACACAGGAGTCGCATCCTGCTCTCTGCACAGAAAGATCTCCAGACTCCAGGACCTGCAGTGATATCATGCCCACGTGATTGCATGAGGAAGTGTTTGTATTTGGACTGCACTGAAGCTCTGTCATCTTCAGTGCCATCCAAATACAAACACTTCCTCATGCAATCCCATGGGCGAGATGTTATGGCAGGTCCTATCAACACAGGAGTCGCATCCTGCTCTCTGCACAGAAAGATCTCCAGACTCCAGGACCTGCAGTGATATCATGCCCACGTGATTGCATGAGGAAGTGTTTGTATTTGGACTGCGCTGAAGCTCTGTCATCTTCAGTGCCATTCAAATACAAACACTTCCTCATGCAATCCCATGGGCGAGATGTCATGGCAGGTCCTATCAACACAGGAGTCGCATCCTGCTCTCTGCACAGAAAGATCTCCACACTCCAGGACCTGCGGTGACCTCATGCCCACGTGATTGCATGAGGAAGTGTTTGTATTCGGACTGCACTGAAGCTGAGTGAGAGGGAGGGGAGAGCTGCTCATTAAGGCATGACGTATTGGAGTGGTGTCTGGTTAGTGAATAACTGATTTACATTATTTCTAAACATTATACAAATGTAACACACAGGTGAACATTATAGCCTGAGTGCAGGGACCATACAAAAAAATTGTATCTCCCTGAAGCTTGCCTTTAAAAATCTTAATGAAATTACTAAAAGTCTGTAGTTACAGGGTTTTTGTTTCTGGCATTTGTGGTGTTTTTTTTTTTTTTCTTGCATTTTTCCCCAAAGACTTCTATATCAGAGAAAATATGCTAGAAAACACTGCACATTGTAAGACCAGATAAAAAAAAAATGACCAAAGATAATTGTACACCCAATGCTTAGACTCCTGTCTTCAGGGGTGCGCCTGCTCTCCTGGCTCCCCACTCCATATGCTTCTGATAATTGACTGTTCTGGCTAGTGGAATGGCTTAGCCTGTGGCCCGAACTGTGCAGTCTCTAATGTGGTTAGCAGCACCTACAAGCACTGAAATAACTTGAAGTGAGCGCTCCTTGCCTAGAAAATCGCCAACTTCTGATAACTTGTAGAGGTGGCCAGGAACCTTGGAAACCAGCTGTAAATAAGAATTAAACATGATGAAAAAATGTAAAATCTTTCAATTCTTGCGAGCAGATAAGTTTTAATAAATAAATTGCAGAGTTGCTTTTCTCCATATTATTCCTCCCCCTACATTGCCACACTCCAAACTGCCCTTTTCCACACACCTGAGCCACTCCATAACCTCACACCCCACACACACTTCCCTTCTCCATACTGCGACCCCCCCACACACTGAGCCACTCTATAACATTCCCCCCACACACATACACTGCTCCTCTCCACACTGTCCCCCACACACTGAGCCACTCCATAACCTCACACCCCACACACACTGCCCCTCTCCATACTGCTCCCCCACACACTGAGCCACTCCATAACCTCACACCCCACACAGACTGCCCTTCTCCATACTGCCCCCCCACACACAGTAAGCCACTCCATAACATCACCACACCACACACACTCTCCCTCTTCACACTGCCCCCCACACACACTGAGCCACTCCAAAACCTCACACCTTACACACACTGCCCCTCTCCATACTGCTCCCCCACACACGGAGCCATTCCATAACCTTACACCCCACACAAACTGTCATTCTCCATACTGCCACCCCCCCCCACCTTCCCACACACACACTGAGCCACTCCATAACATCACCACCTGACATAAACTGCCGTTCTCCATACTGTCGCCCCCCCCCCACACACCTTCTGAGCCACTTCATAACATCACCACACACACTCCCCCTCTCCACACTGCCCCCCACACACTGAGCCACTCCATAACTTCACACCCCACACACACTGCCCCTCTCCATACTGCTCCCCCACACACTGAGCCACTCCATAACATCAACACCCCACAAATTTCCTCTCTCCATACTGCCCCAACACACACTGAGGCACTCCATAACATCACCACCTCACGCACACTCCCCCTCTCCATTCTGCCTCACCACCACACACTGATCCACTCCATAACATCACCACCGCACACACACTCCCCCTCTCCACTCTGCCCCCTCACACACAATGAGCCACTCCATAACATCACCACCCCACACACACTCCCCTACTCCACCATGCACCCCCACACACACACAATAAGCCACTCAATAACATCATCAACCAGCACACACTCCCTCTCTCCCCATACTTACTACCCCCCCTCCCCCCACACACAAACACACACAATGAGCCACTCCATAACATCACCACCCCACCTTTCCATATTATTCCACTGCCCATCGCTATATTGTACTTACTTCCACAATATTCCCCATAGTGTGTGAGCCTTGCCACACATTTACCCTTCAGCATAAAATAGAGGGCTCATTTGGATTTGGGAGAGATCATGGGATATTATTTGAAAGGTGTGATTCATGTCGCTTTTCCAGAGTCTTTGTTCTGCCAGTCACATGGGAGCCCCCTATACTTCCAGTGAGAGATTAGAAATGAGTGGGGGCTAATTTTGTGTATGATAAGTTAGGGGTTTATTGGTAAGATTCTGCAGTATATAACATTTTTTTTATCCTTTTTAGTACAACAGTGAGTATCAGATTGTATTCTACGCTGAGCATTTATGATGGGGTTTCCTTGTAAATCCTGCAAAAATGTAATTTAGACTGAACCATTCACCCTTATGAGGCAGATGGAGACACTTTGGACTTTTGGACTATGGCATGTTAGGGTGGTATCCATCTTTTTAGGTGTGCACAGACCTTGTTTCAGCCACACTTGTCTGCTAAGAATATGCCTAAAATAATGGGATACCACGGGAAAAGAGCCATGACGGGAGTCAAAAGTGTTTCCACCTCCCGTGTTTAAGTGGTGCAGTCGGGATTTTGTCTGAATTTACATATCAACCCTGATGTAAGTGCTCAGCGGAGACCCCAGGATAAATGTGAACTGACCCCTCCAAATCGGTCCCCAGCCTCTAAAAACCTGTCCTGCACCTCTCTATAAGGTTTCAAGCTATCCCTCTCTGCGGCTTCTGAATCCCCGAGGAGTCACAGTGGGTGTTCCCTCTGGCTCCTTATCACCGCCTCCACTGCTTTTCACGCCCCAATGGGCGTGAAAATGAATGTTAATGATCCTGTGTCAGATCACTGGGCGGGCTTAGTCGGAATAACGCAAATTGCATCATTTCCGGCTCTGTGTCGTCGATGTTTAGCTGTCATGTACAGTTGTCATCAGCAGGATTTTTGGCTGTGGGGAAGGAGGGATGTTATTCACTTACTCCCGATCAGGATAAGGTAATAAGACCTCTTAATGACCGCTGTTTCTATGTGTGTCCACGGTCGTTCACGGCCTTAACATAGGCAGACCCAATGACCTTTCAAGGAAGCAGAGAACGCTTTGGAAAACTTTTTTTTTTTTAACTAAAATTTATATTTATGTTGCATTTTTACATTTTAGAGTGTTTTCCCTTTTTTTTCTCCTTGTTTTTTGTCTTTTTTTTTCCCCAGTTTTTTGTTGAACAAAATAAGGCTAAGTTTGGTATAGTTTCTGCACTAAAAACAGATCGTCTTTTTGCAAAAAATCATCACAAAGACTTCATGCTCCGTTTTCAGGGGACACAGACAGACACACACTCACTTATCCTCCCTACGATCCCACAATGAGCTCCAATGAGGTCTTCTTCCCAGGCATTGGCAGGACCTGTGGGTTGTATGTACGGTGCTCTCAGGACCTGGTACCATGAGACTGAGTACCATGGGTAGGTCTTGGAAGCACGATGCAGTCTATCCACAGGTCCTGCCGATGCACGGGAGGAGGAAATGGCTGTGGGATCACAGGGAGGGTAAGGAATGGGATGTTAGTGGTGTAGAAAGCACAGCAGAAAAACAGAGCAATAATTGACGCTCATTATTGTCTGGATGAGCTTTCTGCACCACTAACGCAGCAGTTTCCTGATAGGTTTCTTTGGTGGTTTCTGCATGGAATCTGCCTGAAAATGGTTGTGCGCACATGCCCCCAGCGTTCTTTCTCTATCATTATTTGCTCAGATGTAGCTCTGCAGTTGATTCAGATGTTTTATGAATGAATGACGTGGTTTTGGCTATTGTGTGCTGTCCTATTGTTACAGGAGCGTTTATTTGTCTTGTTCTCCGGGTGGCGCTGTTGGCTTTCATATATGAAGGCTTCTGAATGCACAAATGTTTTTCCTGTACTCCTTCCAAAAGTATTTTTGTAATGCCACACTGTGGACCTGATTAATGTAATAGGATTACCATGTGAAAAGTACGGTTTGTTAAACTGTAATCTTTTAAACAATTTCCGTCTTATATGGGAGTAGAGTTTACAACAGGCAGAGTAAACCAGCAGCACTTGTATGACATTACTTGATATAATGTCAGCGTAGAGCAGATTTCTGGTTATATTGACGACGTTTTAGGTTCTGTGACAGAGGGCCCATTTATTATAGTCAATAACCTAGAGCAAACATTCCCAAGTACACACATTTCCTGATTATCCGCCAGTCTAAGGCTGGTTTCACACTAAAGTTTTTTTTTTAATAAGGTGAGATGCAGGTTAAACCTGCATCCCCCACGGATTTCCCCTGGACCTCCCCTCGGTGATGCACCCACACCAGTATAATCACTGATCTGTTAGGCGGATCAGTGATCATACCAATGCTGGAGCAAAAACTTGCTTCCGGCTGCGTAACTTTTTCCGCCGGACTTGGGGACAAATGGCATGCCCCCCAGGGAATGTGTCATTTAAAACTGCATTCTGGGCATACACAGTTCTAAACCTGGATCCAACCTCTGCCTGATCCGGGTTACCTGGAGCCCCATTTTAAATCAACCTGTAGTGCCCTGGATCCAGGTGCCTCTGAGTTTTGTCACATAGACCAAAAATGCACTAAAATGCATTTTTGGTCTCAGTAAAAAACCGGTAACACCTGGATCAGAGGGAAACAGGATGAACAGGGTGGAGTGGTGTGCTGATTGAGGGGGTGGAGCGATGTGCTGATTGAGGGGGTGGAGCGATGTGCTGATTGAGGGGGTGGAGCTATGCGCTGATTGAGGGGGTAGAGCGATGCGCTGATTGAGGGGGTAGAGCGATGCGCTGATTGAGGGCGTAGAGCGATGCGCTGATTGAGGGCGAGGAGCGGTGCGCTGATTGAGGGCGAGGAGCGGTGCGCTGATTGAGGGCGAGGAGCGGTGCGCTGATTGAGGGCGAGGAGCGGTGCGCTGATTGAGGGCGAGGAGCGGTGCGCTGATTGAGGGCGAGGACTGGTGCGCTGATTGAGGGCGGGGAGCGGTGCTCTGATTGAGGGCGAGGAGCGGTGCGCTGATTGAGGGCGAGGAGCGGTGCGCTGATTGAGGGCGAGGAGCGGTGCGCTGATTGAGGGCGAGGAGCGGTGCGCTGATTGGGGGCGAGGACTGGTGCGCTGATTGAGGGCGAGGAGCGGTGCGCTGATTGAGGGCGAGGAGCGGTGCGCTGATTGAGGGCGAGGAGCGGTGCGCTGATTGGGGGCGAGGAGCGGTGGTTTTAGAGGTTTTACATATCGTCATAGGGTGTTCCATCTTATTCATATCTTATTCCTGATGTTGAGACTTGAGGCCATGCATATTGGATTTATGCCAGCCAAACTTTCCAAGAATCGAATACCTATTGATTGGGGGTGTCCTGACTTTTCCCTAATCGCTGGGGGAAGGATTGTTCTGCAGTATTTCAGCATGCTCAGTCATTTTGTTTTTAGATGATAAGCTACTACCAGCAGCAGTCCGTCTCAAAACATGTGAAGAACTCCATGTGTCATAATGGGTACGTGCTATATCCATGAGAAAAACGGATGCCGCATGTACTGTAAAGGTGTGATGGAGGCCTAAGTCTATGGGCCTCTTAACCTCACTTGTTCAATAACTTCACCTCCGATGATATTCTCAGTTATGAAACTCCTCTGGTGCCAGTGGATGATGCTACCATCGATCATTGGCATATACAGAACATGGTTTCATTGTCAGATTAGGTGAAAGTTGGATACTGAAATGGCAAAATGTTTTTTGTTTTTTTTGCTTATCTATACCAAACTACTCGGGTTAGGGATTTTTGTGAATTTTGTTTCTGATTTGCCTCATAATTCACCTTTTTTTCTGCAGCCAAAACCTGATAATTTGTCTACAAAGAATCTGCTCTGGCGGGGAATTCTGACTAGACAATATTGAGACAGATTCATGCAAAGATGTAGATTACTTAAACTTCCATCTACGTCTGCTGATAATCATTAGGATACTTTTATTAATTTAATAATTTTCTCTCATTATAAAAGTGAATATAGAAGAAAATAAAAGACTATACAAAAGTGCAAGTAGTAGACATCTATAAATCTGTGCTGGCTGGCATGCCTTAGTACTAGTGCCCTCTAACCAGTGAAGGAATAGCTAGATCTAAGGTTATTACAGTAAATTATTACATGTTCTGCTTTCTGGAGACAACTCAAGGATGTCACATATGTGCAAACAGTTCTTTCCAGTGTTCATTTCTCATGAACTGGGAGATCAGTCCAATCCAATGTCCTGACAGACATCCAGCCCGGTGGCCATCATGCCAGTGGTCTGGTCATGTATGAGTATGGATCATCATAGTTGTGAAATGGAAGGTCTCCATTATGTGGTTTGATGTTTACAAGACCCATGGTCATCTTTGTTGTCAGCAATGAGAAACCGTCTGGAAGAAATGTCCCTTGTAACTTGCACTTTAAGTCCCAAATGGGATGTACCCTCCTTGGTGCCATCGAGTGGTCATGGTACGGTATCCGATGTTAGGATCTCACAGTAGTTTTACCAGAATGAACATAAGCAGAAGAACCATGATGATCAGCACAAAATTGAGCATGAGGTTGAGGCCTCTGTTGTTGGCAAGATCCATGGTGGTCAGCCTCCGCAGTAGATGTGCCTCCGACCTTCTGGGTTTTCTTTCTCTAGGAAGAAAGTACATTTTATATATTTTTTGATATTGAGCTCCTGATTCAAGAGACATATCTTATATCTAACGTAATACTTTCTAGGCTCCATAACAATGTGATTATGCTTGTTGGTATCTTAGAATTTCCCAAATCAATAGTCGATTAGTTATCAGTATGCTACATAGGTGAATTTGGTGAATAATTACTTGTAGACATGTTGTGTCATTGAATGACTTACTGAAAATGTTACCTACCATCCATGTTTGATATCTTCTGACTATAGAGTCAGGTAGTGGCCTGTTATGACCAGTGAGCATTGCCATTAACAGCTTATTGGTGATGGTGTTGTGGTGTTATTTATGGTCAGTTGGTTGGAATAAATGGTTGTCATACCCATCTGGAACCATTTTTTTAAAATGGAAAGCAGAAGACTCTTTAAAGGAAATGTATTATATAGGAGTCAGTGCCCCTCAGCACAATCTATACCCATACGTATTCTGTCTAGCACACATAAGGGCCATCACATGTATCAATGATGCTCTTGTAGAGCACAATCTCCTTCCCGCTAGCTACAATGATTGTAATTGTAGAATGGTAGAAACATTTCTCAAACTGCAGATCATCGGTGGTTTACAAATCAACCTGTAGACAGCATGGTGTAGAGGAGGAGAAGCTGAGCAGAATGATATATAGGTTTGTTGAAAAGATTCAGCATAACCCATTTTATTCTTCGAAATCTCTAGTATATGTAGGTAGTCAAGTGGGCGGCCCTTATCAGTGATTCCCACTATCCCTACATGTACAGTCATGCAGGGCAGAAGGTCAATCACCGATATGACCGCCCACTGGACTCTTGTGCATGCAAACGCTAAAGGTTTAATTGAATAAAAAGCAAGATCTACAGAATCTACAATAAAGGAGGCGCAGATGGTGCCTTATCACAAGAGACACACAATTCACAAAGGGTCGTAAAGGGTCACACTCACCTTTTCAGGTTGTGTAACCCACAACCAGCTTGAGCGCTTTAGATGGCAGCTGCTGCAGAACCTCCACCGCCTCGCAACCGCAGGAAAAACAGAAGTTCAAACAGAAATTGTGTCAACGGTCCGCGCTGCTGCTTCAATCAATGTACTCGAAAAGCATTGCTTTCTCCATCTCCTTTATCCCTCCACAAACCGACACGTTTCGGTGCAACCCTCGCACCTTCCTCAGGGTTCATCTACCTAGATGCGAGGGTTGCACTGAAACGTGTCGGTTTGTGGAGGAATAAAGGAGATGGAGAAAGCAATGCTTTTCGAGTACATTTATTGAAGCAGCAGCGCGGACCGTTGACACCATTTCTGTTTGAAGATCTACTGAATGTCTTTCCCACTAACAGGTATATCCATTTGATAAGCTCTTTCTGCTCTATAACATCTTCCCTGCAGATCAGATCTTATATTCAGCATGACAGGTTCCCATTAAAGGTGGCCATATACATTAAGCAATCCCCGTCAGCTTAAAAAATATTTGACAGGAGCCAGTTGTCCACAGAATAGGCAGTGACTAGTAGTTTAATGGGAGCCAGTTGTCCACAGAATAGGCAGTGACTAGTAGTTTGATGGGAGCCAGTTGTCTACAGAATAGGCAGTGACTAGTAGTTTGATGGGAGCCAGTTGTCCACAGAATAGGCAGTGACTAGTGTTTGATGGGAGCCAGTTGTCCACAGAATAGGCAGTGACTAGTAGTTTGATGGGAGCCAGTTGTCTACAGAATAGGCAGTGACTAATAGTTTGATGGGAGCCAGTTGTCTACAGAATAGGCAGTGACTAGTAGTTTGATGGGAGCCAGTTGTCTACAGAATAGGCAGTGACTAGTAGTTTGATGGGAGCCAGTTGTCCACAGAATAGGCAGTGACTAGTGTTTGATGGGAGCCAGTTGTCTACAGAATAGGCAGTGACTAGTAGTTTGATGGGAGCCAGTTGTCCACAGAATAGGCAGTGACTAGTAGTTTGATGGGAGCCAGTTGTCCACAGAATAGGCAGTGACTAGTAGTTTGATGGGAGCCAGTTGTCCACAGAATAGGCAGTGACTAGTAGTTTGATGGGAGCCAGTTGTCCACAGAATAGGCAGTGACTAGTAGTTTGATGGGAGCCAGTTGTCCACAGAATAGGCTTTGACTAATAGTTTGATGGGAGCCAGTTGTCCACAGAATAGGCAGTGACTAGTAGTTTGATGGGAGCCAGTTGTCCACAGAATAGGCAGTGACTAGTAGTTTGATGGGAGCCAGTTGTCCACAGAATAGGCTTTGACTAATAGTTTGATGGGAGCCAGTTGTCCACAGAATAGGCAGTGACTAGTAGTTTAATGGGAGCCAGTTGTCCACAGAATAGGCAGTGACTAGTGTTTGATGGGAGCCAGTTGTCCACAGAATAGGCAGTGACTAGTAGTTTGATGGGGTCTGGCTGCTCAGACTCTGACAGCTGGTCTAAACTGAGGGCGTATTCCCCGCTAGAATAGAGTGGTGGTCCATGTGCCCTACTGGTCTTGTCAATCTCTGTGGAACTGCTAAAGCTATAATTGTCTTAAATACTCATGGGACTCCATTCAAATAGGGCAGAGAAGACCCTGGTTCTAGGGATGAAGAGTGGAATCTGCCATCTACACCTTGTAGTGACCAGAATATCCCTTTATTAAGAGACTAGATAATAAAAGTGTTACTTGAGAGGTGAAATTGACCGTTTATAGCCTAAGTTAATTACCATATGAGTGTCCTGCTGCTTGGTCTTGTTGATCAGTTTCTTATTTTTAGCATATTACAGAATATTTGTAGCAGGATTTGAAGGCTTGTTTTTTCCTCTTTCTCCCCCTGATTTTTGGATGCCGTTCATCAATGTGTTACCATGGTATTTGGACAATATTTAGGACAGTTGAACTTTTAAACTGTGAACATTTTTCATTTCCTCCATCATTAAGAATCCCAGCTAGAAGTAAGACCAGTTCTCTACATTGCAGAGAATTGTAAGCCATTTGTCCTGCCTGATAACTGCAGTTAAAGGGATCCTGTCACCTCAAAAATGCCTCCTAAACTAGCAAAACATGTCCCTGCAGCATCCTATCACTAATCTCACACTTCTTTTGTCTCCTAAAAGCATCCTGTGAAAGTGCATAAAAACGTTTTAATACTCACTCATTAGTGATTATAATTAGCAGGGGCCAAATTCTTTAGTCACCAAGGCGGGCTGTTTTGCAGGCTCCAGGATCCACCCTGTCTCTGTGTGTTCTGCTTTGCTTGTGCAGGCATTGCCCTCCCCCCTCTCTATCACTCACAGAATATAAATCATTAGTCCTGCCTTCAGTTTCAGTTTCACAGCAGCACAGACAGAGAGAGCTGGATCCTCGAGGCTGCAAAACAACATGCCCTGGTGACTAAAGAATATGGCCCCTGCTAATTATAATCCCTAATGAGTAAGTATTAAAACGTGTTTATGCACTTTCACAGGATGCTTTTAGGAGACAAAAGGAATGTGAGATTAGTGAATAGATGCTGCAGGGACATGTTTTGCTAGCTTAGGAGGCGTTCTGGAGGTGACAGGATCCCTTTAAGGTTTCACACTGGTGTTTTTCTGACTTACGTCAGTATCCATTGAAATCCTGAGGCATCATGGTCAGGAATGTATCCCTATAATTAAAATGGGGCAGCATGGACATCTGGTGGCATCAGGTTTTCAACAGATGCAGACGAGTGCAGCTTTTTGATTTGCCGCACTGCCACAGAATGTAGTGTTTTTTGCGGTTGAAAATTTTGCTTGGAAAATCCTGATGCATCACAATACTTCAGAACAACACATTGAAGTCAATGAGGCCGCATCCCGTCCAAGATGTATGTGGCAAGCCAGATCAGTCTTCAACACTGAGCATGCCCAGAGTCATGCCTGGAGAGTGTCCTGTCTGTCTGTCTCTCTCTCATCTCATTCAAAACGTAGGATGGATCAGGACGAAAATGATTGTAAAACTGATACAAACACACTGTTTTTGTGTCTAGTTAGGCAAAAAAACACAGCAGTGGCATGTGTTTTTAAATGCATCAGCGGATGCAGATGCATGTGTTTTTGTCCTGATCAGGACGCTACGCTAGTGTGAAATCAGTGTAAGATTTCCTACAACTCTGAACTGTTACTATGTGCAACAAGGCAATCCTACAAGTACATCTGCATGCAGAGTGTTTTGGCTTACGCTGGTTTCACATCAAGATTTTTTGGCATCTGTGGCTGTCTGTTGTAAAACTGACAACCACCTATCCGTTTTGACCTCCATGTATCCCTATGGACACGGATGTGATCGGATAGGTCCTTAAATGACCTCCGATTGTGTCAGTTTTGTGATGGATCCGATTGTGTCAGATTTTTTTCCCATTCCCAAAATCTGAGTCTGCTGCGATTTTGGTTAAATCGGACAGGCATGGATCCGATGCTGTCCGCGGTAAACAACATGGGAGTCTATGGTCGTCGGATCCGCTAAAAAATCAGGTCGCTTCTCGGATCTGATTTAGTGCACCACGCATGCGCAGAATGATTTTTACGGCTTCAAAGATACTAAAATGGGATCCGTCACAAAATTCGATCAGACACATAAGTGTCCTCCAATCCGTTTCTGTCCATTCCTGTCTGTGTGGTCCTGCAAAAACCTGGATCCACACAGGGACACAAAAATCTTGATGTGAAACCAGCCTTATGAAATTGAGAGAGACTTACAGGGGAACTCTGGGGAGAAAAAAACAAATTGTATGGTCCTTGTACTTATAGACTATAGTTTTGCCTGTTACATTTGTATAATGTTGAGAATTAATATAAGGCTGTTATTCACTAACTGCTTTTTACTAACTACTACTTTCACTAACCTACTTTTTACTTTTTAACCGCCTACAATCTGGCTTCCGACCTCATCATTCCACCGAAACAGCCCCAACCAAAGTCACCAACGCCAAGAGCAAGCAACACTACTCCATCCTCCTCCTCCTTGACCTATCTTCCACCTTCAACACTGTAGACCATTCCCTCCTGCTACAGATTCTAGAATCTCTTGGCATCACCAACCTGGCCCTCTCCTGGATCTCCTGTTATCTAACGGAGCGGACTTTCAGCGTCACCCACTTCCGTACCTCCTCTTCACCCTACCCCTATCTGTCAGTGTCCCCCAAGGCTCGGTTCTTGGACCCCCTACTTTTCTCCATCAACACCCTAGGCCTGGGACAACTCATTGAATCCCACGGCCTTCAGTATCATCTCTACGCCGACGACGCCCAGATCTATCTGTCTGGTCCTAACATCACCTCCTTACTATCCAAAATTCCACAATGTCTGTTAGCCATCTCCTCCTTCTTCTCTGCTTGCTTTCTAAAACTGAACATGTAAAAACTGAGGCGCTTTCCCACTCTACGAGACCTATCCAACAATGTCAACGGGTGCTCTCTCTCCCCAGTCCCTCACGCTAAGTGTCTATGAGGTAATGCTCGACTCTTCCCTCTCCTTCAAGCCTCACATGCAAGCCCTCACCACCTCCTGCCGACTCCAGCTGAAAAACATTTCAAGGATCCACACTTTCCTTGATTATGACACTGCAAAAACACTTGTTCATGCCCTCATCATCTCCCGCCTCGATTACTGTAACTTCCTGCTCATCGGCCTCCCTGCTTGTTCCCTTGCACCACTCAAATTTGTCCTAAACTCTGCTGCCTGACTAATCCATCTGTCCCCTGCTACTCCCCAGTCTCTCCCCTCTGCCAAGCACTTCACCATTTCTCAGAGGCCCTGGTTCAAAACCCTAACCATGACATACAAAGCCATTCACAATCTGTCCCCCTCTGTACATCTCAGACATGGTCTCCCGAGCCTACCCTCGCGCAACCTGTGATCCTCTCAAGAGCTCCTTCTCTATTAACCACTTATCTCGTCTCACAACGGCATACAAGACTACTCCTGTGCATCCGCTATACTCTGGAACTCTGTCCCAACATATCAGACACTTGCCTACCCTGAAAATCTTCAAAAGAAACCTGAAGACTCGCCTCTTCCAACAAGCCTACAGCCCTCAGTGAGACTTGGTCCGCCGCACCACCACACGATCAGCTCTACCCTCTCCTACTGTAATCTCCCCCGTCACTCGTAGACTGTAAGCCCGGATGGACAGGGTCCTCTCCCCTTTTGTACCTGTGCGACTGGATGATCCATACATATTGTTGCAGCAATTAAGGTTCTGGGCACCACGGTGGATGGGCCACCCTCTCAAACAGCACAGAGCAGCAGGATAAAGCAGCCAAATTAAGTCCAAGACAGCGGCGGTGCTCCCTCGAGTGCCAGGTAACGGGTACATTCAATGGTTCATTAAAGGTACCGTCACACAGGGAGATCCCCCCGGCGATGATGCCGGCGATGCGTGGGAGCGCGCATCCCTGGCAACATCGCCGGTGAGATGTCACACGGAGCAACTTCCCGGCGAAATCGCCGGCTAGTTATTGCGGCTATCGCTCGCTGGGTTGCCCAGTAACCCAGCGAGCGGTAACCCGCAATGTTGTAGATAGGCGGAATCGCCCGCAACATTGCAGGTTGCCGCGTTACACAGGGCAATCAGGCATGATAGCCTCAGCAACATCGCCAGGTTTCCCAACAATGTTGGGAAACCTGGCGATGTTGCTCAGGCGATTTTTCTCCTGATTATCGCCCTGTCACACGAGGCAACTCTCCGGCGATGTCGCCGCAACTTGGCCACGCCCCTCAGTTGCCGGCAACATCGCCGGCGATATCTCCCCGTGTGACGGTACCTTATGAAACAGAGGGCCACTCACCAATGTGGTCTTCAACTGCTTTTTATTAATCACTGATGACATCATACGGCTGGATAGTGTAGCGTGGAAGAGGGGAGAGGTGCCCTTCGGTTTCCTACTGAACATTGAATATCCATACATATTGTACTTGTTTTTGTTTGCTCTTCCACATGTTTTTAGTGGCTTAGCACCCGGCCGCGCAGTGCACACTGTGACATGTAGTCTTATGACTACATGTCACAGCGTGCACTGCGCGACCGGGTTCACGCCGCTGCTGCTGGTGGCAGTGCCGCTGCCCGCACTGGTTCCCTGCATTCTCGGAACAAGCGCTCGTTGGTCTCCTGCCGTCAAACACACCATTGCATGCTGCACAGCGGGAGACCAACAAGCAAAAAGATGGTCCTGATCGTTTTGTAACGATCCGCAACCTCGCAGCAGGGGCCCCCGTCACTGCTACTTTTCACACACAGCAATATCGCTGGCGAGGTCACTGATTTCAGCGATATTGCTAGCAATATGCTGTGTGTGAAGTACCCCTAAGGATATGTGCACACAATCAGTGTTTACAGCGTAATAGACACAACGAGTTTTTGCTTTGTGCAGTACAAGCACAGTGGATGGGATTTTCAGAAATCAAATACCCGCTGTGCTTCTTTCGTCCGCAGCATTAACTGACATTTCGGGCGGATTTCCGTGCCGCTGCTTCTCCACAGCATGTCAGTTTTGCGCTGTGGACTCTGAAGCAATCTCAGTGGGAGAATGCAGGAAAAAAGCTGTGGTGACCTGAACACTAATAAAGAGAGATCTGCTGCACACCAACACTAAAAATTCTAACAAAGAAAAAGCTTACTGGCTAATGTGTATTAATGCATAGTGTGAACTGGAGCATAAGACATAGTAGAAAACTACTTTAAGCTATATAAAAGGAATAACATGAGAACTTAGCTGATGTAATGGCCATGACATCCATGCTCGGTAACCACGTCAAGGTTTTTCATTTTCTCGGGTCTTACTCTATCACCTTATGTCAACAGTGTGAACTTGCCTGTATGGGTGTATGCCACTAAATGCAATTAAAAGCCTGCCTATGGGGGGCATGTCCAGGACCATAGCTACAAGCAAAATGAAGAGTCTCATTGCGGAAATAAGTTGGGGGGAGGGTGCACAGTTCAAAAAATACCTGAACACTGACCCTGAGGCTGAGTTCACTCAAAGAGATCACCGGCTTTTTCATTTTTCAGTATGGTACTAATGTTAGCCTTGAACAGGGCCTGGGCAGACCTTTTAAAAAGATTATTGTACCATTTGTAGTTTCCTTGCTATAAGCATTTTCACACTCTACAGGGAGCTGGTACATTAGTCCTCTCCATTACTTTTTCAGAGGAATAATCTGGCTGCTGTACAAGTGTTCTTTAATTATCCATGCCTATCCAAGCTGTTATCTGTCCCTCCCCTGTGTGCTGGGAGGGGGGACATGTTTTGTCCTGCATTGTGTAAGGCTGTGTGCACATGATCAGTATACGCAGCGTTTTGGATTCAGAGTCTTGCTGCTGCGTCCAAAATGCTGCGTAGTACAGTATAAGCATAGAGGATGTGATTTCAAGAAATCCCATCCTCACTATGCTTAACCCGACCACAGCGATCTGACAGCTGCGGTGCGGGTTGCCAGCATTCTGCTCCTTCGCAGCATGTTAATTTCATGCTGCAGAGTCGGAAGCGGCTCCCATCGGGTGATTGCAGGGAGAAGCCGCCCTGCACATGGTGAGTACAGGGCGGCTGCAGTCTCCCTATGGCCACCCGAGGCTTCACTCAGGTCCGGATGAGCTGCGTCCAACACGCAGCTCCTCCGGACCGTGAGCACACAGCCTAAGAGATTTTATAAGAACTTTGGTTTTCCTGCAGACATGTAATGTGTGTGTCTGCTGAGCAAATGATCAAATGTTATTATAATCACATAAAAATATCTCACACTGGCACACACTACACATGTCTCACATACACAATAACATGAAGAATTCAGAGCTTCAGCTAAGCACACATCTTCTCCCCCCCTCCTTTCCGCTCTGCAATGAGTCACACAGCATACAGATCACAGAAAGGCAGGGCTGTATAGTGATGCATGAATATTCATTCCTAGGGGAGTGGGCAACAGAGAACTCGCTGTGATTGACACATGGAATTAATCTTTTATTTTGAAGTTTACACAGGATAGGAGGGAAGCATATATAATAGAAATACATGAATAGAGAGAGCTTAGAGCAAGGAATTAGAAAATGATAGCAGTTACATATAGATTTTTGACCTGACAGATTCCCTTTAGCTAAAAGCTCATTAAGACGTCTGTGCCAATTGGTTTAGGCATGGACTAGCCATGGCTCTCCAGATCTGACTGTGACAGCTTCATATATTTTTTGAGGATTGTCGCACTCGCTTCAGGGGACCCTCGCCCAGTCTGTGCATTTATACTTCACAATTGTATTGGATTAGCATCTCCATGATAATCATTAAGGCTAAAAAGGCTGCTGATCACATGTTTATTGGATGATATGATCTTTTGATTAGCTCAAAGGATCATTATTCATCTTGTGAAGAGAGGCCCTAAGCTGCCGAGAACAATGATGGCCTATTGGCACTGAGGTAATATGGACTGTTCAGTGCCCATCTGAAGCTAGGTCAGCTAGTATAAAAAGGCTACTAAACGTCTTCCTATTGGCTATTGACAAACGCTCCGATTACAGTGTAAATGGACTTTAAGGGTTAAAGGTAAGGTTTTTGATGTGTGAATCTTTCACTGTATCTTCTCACACGACAAGATGCAGACACTCATTCCTGAGAAATGCTTTAGAAGAAATGGTAAGTCAGGTGTGACATTCTGTGATGTGATGGTACTTTTATTTAGGTGAGATCACTCCATGGGGACACACACTACAAATCCACACTCCCATATTAGATCACATTATAGGCTGCAATGAAAATGCTACGATAGGTTTATTGCTCAATAATAGAAATAGCCATTTACAAGTGAAAAGAAATGAGACACTGCATACAAAGGCACGAAATGGTGCATGGTGATAAATTGTACATCACATCTTTATGATGGTGCTTCGGGGGGCAGTTTAGTCTGTATGTTGGCGTATCTACAGCAGTGAAGAACCTCAGAGGAGCATCACAATGATACAGATGAGAAGAAGACAGATGAGAATCAAGGAGAAATTCACAAAGAGTTCCTGCAGGTTTCGGCGGGTCTGCGGGGTGACCTCAATATTTGAGGCTCTCCTCATGGCAGATCTGGTTATGTGCTGGACTTTATCCATGGCTACAGAAGGGTAGAGGTGCAGGTGATGGGTTACAGGAGAAGTGCAGAAAGAGAGAGAGAGGGCTTCAAGGAGGACCTGAGTCTTCTCACTTTGGAGATCCTCTGGTGAAGCTGAGTGAGCAGGAGAGTGAAAGTTAGAAAACTCAAAAGTGACCCATGCAATTAATGTCATTCTGACCTGAAATTCACATCTAACCACTTCAATCTATCTATGGATGTTGGTGGTACAGTTAGCATTTCTTCTATACTATATAGACTAGTGTTAATAATGTTAGTGAATGCAAATAACCTCTTTAGAGGAGAGAGCATAACCATTCTAGTGCCACTTATTGGCTATAACAGTCATAAGCGTCATTATACACCCTTTAAGAAGCCTTGCCTCATGACTTGGGATAAGATTCCAAACTAGAAACTCTGTAGACACACGTTTTGGTGTGTGTGCCCCTCATCAGTGCAAAGCTGAAGATCTGACAGGGGCTCTAAAGGGTAAAGCACCAAGTCAGCATATGGAAAGTTATCGGTAATCAAACAGTGATGTGTAAAGCATGCAAATGAAAGCCATAAATATGACCATTGAGGAGACAGGTTCCTGGCATTGTCTTAGACACAGCATGTTTCACATTCTCCTCTGCTGCTTCCTTAGGCCAGACATAAAGATTTCTCCAGTTATGTAGTGTGGAGCTCTCATCTTGTGGATTTTCCTGAATGTTCTCGGCATTACATGTGAAGTATAGTGTAGTCTCTAGTCCATATTAGGCTATGAACACATGCCATCAGTCTGGGCACTGTGATATTTCAGCTTTCTCTTGGCTTTCTGCTGGATTCTCCGACAGAGACATAAACCAGAAGCATATAGACCTGCTGGTTCACATACGTGTCTCCACGTTCACCTTACAAAAGGAGCAGACTAAGGCAATAGTGTCTTGATGATGGCTCTAGGATGGCTATTATTTTTACCTGTTTTATGTGTTACTTATGAGAACATTCAATGTGCTGCCTTAAAGACGTCTTCTCTGATGTGTGACTATCATGGTGAGTGAGACCTGCCACATGGACAGTCTCTTGTCTGGCTTCCTAAACCCACATAGTAGTCCAGGTTGTGATCATATTTTTACTAATCTCCTAGTTCTGTTCTTGGAGTTGTGTTTGCGCCCTCTAAACCCATATGAGCATGTTACGGCTAATAGGGGATTTTGAGAAGGTCACGAGTGGGGAAAATACAAAGGTTAAAAATACCTAAAATACTTTTGTCCTTTGTTGTGATGACTCCTGCTGTTATTCCTGGTAAACATGGGATTATTGCATTAGCTGGTAATTCTAGCAGTTGATTTGGAAGTTTGATGCTTCATCAAAATCTGTAGATCAGTAATGGATTGTCCCTTAGATATTACACTGTCTGGGAATAGGGGGACCCGTGTTATCCCAGGAAGAATATACAAGCACTATGTCTCGGAGGAATTCCTTCCATTTCCTCTGCACCAGGGAAGGAGGACTCGAAGGAAGTGGTGGCTGATGTGTCGTGTGCTTCTGACCAGTACAATCTCCATACCCTGATGGGACAACACCACCCGCTTCATCTGGACAAGCCCTGAACCAGAATCTCTCCTATTGGGTAAGGTGTGATGGCTAATTATCTGATCTGGTCAGCTACATGCAGTCCTATACCTGCTCTACTACAAAAAGCGGGGCCATTTATTTTATGTATAACCTCCCTACATAGCATTGCTGTACGTATTTTACCCCCGCCATTGATACATTTATGGCTTTTCCTTCATAAGTATTTCCTGTGTTATATGGATTTAATTGGCAATATTCCTATTACATTGTGTATATACACTGCCACAAACACACTTCATGCATATTCTCGTGATTTTAATTATTGTGATTAGTAAGAAGCAGAAAATCCCCTTTTAATTCCCATTAGATAATTTCTAATCCGGCTCATATGGGCCATTCCTTATAAAGGACCTTATGGCCTCTCTGACGCTTGTGACTGCTTCATGGAATTTTTCCTCTCCAGGGAATTATCTGGTAGCCGTTCCTTTCTTATGGAAGAATTTTCCACCCAGCTGACATATACTTATCTGCGTCATATCAGAGTTAGAATATATTATTTTGATATGTGCTTTTCAGTTTTTGGTTTGTGTCGAGATATTCGTTATCAATAGTAAATAAAAGTACATAAAAGGCAGGAAGCACAATATGCCAAGTACTTGGTAGAGTATCCTGGGCTAGGTGGGTCCTTACAGGACTAGAACATAGAAGAGTGCATGGTATTTGGATACAATGACTTTTATCAGACAGTTCCATAATTGATAGAGGAGATGACCCCCTCCCCTGTTTACCTTACCTTATTGTTAGGTGGCTGGGAAGAAGGTCTAGGTCAGCGTACCTTGGGCTACAGGAAAGTCTTCATCCCACCCTTCCTGGAGTTGTATGACACTGTCTGAAGTTTGTCACTCAGTTTATGGGAACAATTGAGGAGGTGTGGAAGGAAGGGAGAGGGGGCTGGCTGTATAAAACAGATCTTTAAGAGGCCGGGCTATTGACATCACTCTGGAATGCTGCCGTTAGGATGTGTAGCAATTGGAGGTAGCAGAGAAGTCTAATGATACATCAGTGCTCAGGACTGTACATGTAACTATGTACATGGCAGTGCTCAAAACTGTGTGTGTGTGTGTGTGTATAGATATATAGATATAGTGCCTTGTGAAAGTATTTGGCTCCATGAACTTTTCAACCTTTTGCCACATTTCAGACTTCAAACATGAAGATATACATACTAATCAACATCAAGTGGGACACAATCGTGAAGTGGAACGAAATTTATTGGATATTTTAAACTTTTTTAACAAATGAAAAACTGAAAAGTGGGACGTGCAATATTACTCGCCCCCTTGAGTTAATACTTTGTAGCACCCCTTTGCTGCAATTACAGCTGCAAGTCTCTTGGGGTATGTCTCTATCAGTTTTGCACATCAAAAGACTGAAATTCTTCCTTGCAAACAGCTGGAGCTCAGTGAGGTTGGATGGAGAGCGTTTGTGAACAGCAGCTTTCAGCTCTTTCCCCAGATTCTCGATTGGATTCAGGTCTGGACTTTGACTTGGCCCTTCTAACACCTGGATACATTTATTTTTGAACCATTCCATTGTAGATTTTGCTTTGTTTGGGATCATTGTCTTGTTGGAAGATAAATCTCCGTCCCAGTCTCAGGTCTTTTGCAGACTCTAACAGGTTTTCTTCCAGAATGGTCCTGTATTTGGCTCCATCCATCTCCCCATCAATTTTAACCATCTTCTCTGTCCCTGCTGAAGAAAAGCAGGCCCAAACCATGATGCTGCCACCACCATGTGTGACAGTGGGGATGCTGTTTTGAGGGTGATGAGCTGTGTTGATTTTAGGTCAAACATATCATTTTGCAGTGTGGCCAAATAGTTTGATTTTAGTTTCATTTGACCAGAGCACCTTATTCCACATGATTGGTGTGTCTTCCAGGTGGCTTGTGATAAACTTCAAACGAGACTTTTTATGGATATCTTTGAGAAATGGCTTTCTTCTTGCCGCTCTTCCATAAAGGCCAGATTTGTGCAGTGTACGACTGATTGTTGTCCTATGGACAGACTCTCCCACATTAGCTGTAGATCTCTGCAGTTCATCTAGAGTGATCATGGGCATTTTGGCTGCATCTCAGATTAGTCTTCTCCTTGTTCAAGATGAAAGTTTAGAGGAACGGCTGGGTCTTGGTAGATTTGCAGTGGTCTGATACTCCTTCCATTTCAATATGATTGCTTTCCCAGTGCTCCTTGAGATGTTTAAAACTTGGGAAATCTTTTTGTGTCCAAATCCGGCTTTAAACTTCGCCACAACAGTATCTCGGACCTGCCTGGTGTGTTCCTTGGTCTTCATGATGCTCTCTGCACTTGAAACAGAACCCTGAGACTATCACAGAGCAGGTGCATTTATACGGAGACTTGATTATACACAGGTGGATTCTACTTATCATTACCAGTCATTTAAGACAACATTGGATCATTCAGAGATCCTCACTGAACGTCTGGAGTGAGTTTGCTGCACTGAAAGTAAAGGGGCCGAATAATATTGCACACCCCACTTTACAGTTTTTTATTTGCTAAAAAAGTTTAAAATATGCAATAAATTTTGTTCCACTTCATGATTGTGTCCCACTTGTTGATTCTTTACAAAAATACTAGAATTTATATGTTTGTTTGAAGCCTGAAATATGGCAAAAGGTTGAAAATTTCAAGGGGGCCAAATACTTTCACAAGGCACTGTATATACGCTTATATATACCATTGTTGTGTGAAAATAATCCGAAAGATTGGTTATGGCTTATTTTCACGAGATGTCTTAAATTTTTTTACTTGAACATATTATTTATTCTGAAATGCAAAAAAAATAAAAAATCAACATTTATTCAAATATAAACATGTCACATTCTGGAATATCAACACAACTCTCCAAATGTAACACATGTATCATATATATACACACACTGCACATGCATACCAGCCTGTTTCCTGTTCAGCTTTGCACTCCTGCAGTTAAGAGACCTTTGGAGACAACATGATCACATGACCGTGATGTCACAAAGGTCCTTAACGAGAACTTGTCACCCCCCTAGTGCTTTCCAAAGTGAAAGCACCACTGAATGCAGCGTGTCTGCTGCATTCAGGGAAGGGATCTCCCATGTCTCTACCCCCTGTAACCTGTAAAAAAACACTTTTGAAAGTTTTAAGATAAGAAGTCCGGAGGGACTTCCTAATTTCTCACTGCTCTTTGTTCACAGGGTCCTCCCGCCTCCTGCCTCTCTGTGCCGCCTCCTGCCTGTTTGAGTTGGGTCCTGGCTACTGGAACGGCGCATGTATGGGAACGTCAGAGCCCACCCTGCTAAAGATTGTGCTGTATGCATGCAGCAGGGCAGGCTCTGGCGCTGACAATCCCGCACATGTGCCATTCCAGCAGCCGGGAACCGACCCACACAGGCAGGAGGCGACACAGGGAGGCAGGGGGCGGGGTGACCCTGTGAACAGCGAGCAGTGAGAAATTAGAAAGTCCTTCCAGGCTTCTTATCTTAAAACTTTCAAAAGTGTTTTTTACAGGATAGTGGAGGGATGAAGGGGGGGTAGAGGCATGGGAGACCCCTTCCCTGAATACAGCAGACACGCTGCATTCAGTGGTGCTTTTACTTTGGAAATCACTAGGGGGGTGACAGGTCCTCTTTAAGCAGTCTTACTATATCAGGATAGAAATGATGAGGGCTCTAAAGGAACCGTCACACGCGGCAATTTTCCTAACAATTTCACTGGCAATTTGCTGGTTGCAGTGAAATCATGGACACATTGTTCCATTTGTACACAGCAAGAAAAAGAACAATGTGTCCATGATTTCACTGCAACCAGCAAATTGCCAGTGAAATTGTTAGGAAAATTGCCACGTGTTATGGTACATTAAGAGAAGGAGAACCCTGTGAAATTGCCCAGTTTGCTGTCTTCCCCGTAATGCCAGTCCTGCATAGCATCCTGTCTCCTGCTCAGTTCTTTAGTCTCCTACAATTAGGAGATCTTTGGTTGCATCATGATCCTATGACTGTGAAGTCGCCAAACGACCTTAAAGGGAATCTGTTGTGGCAAAGATCCATATGTAACTGCTATCATTTTCTAATTCCCCTCCCTCTAAGCTCTTTCTATTCATGTACTTGTATTTATATTTCCCTCCTATCTTCTGTAAACTTCAAATAAAGAGATTCATTCTATCTGTCACTCACAGTGAATGATCACTTAGTTCTCTGCTGCACACTTCCCAAGGAATAAATAGGAATAAATATTTTCATGAATTGACACCACTACACTGCACCGAAGCAAGGTCCAGTAGAAATCACTCACATTGAGGTGATCAAATAAACAGAATCTCTCTCAGCCAGCATTGCATTTGCTCAAAGAAACAAATAGAGGAGATTGCCTTACCTAGATGAGCTATCTGATATGTGCCTGCCATCTCCCCCTCCCCCTCCCCTCATCTGAATCAAGGTGCAGCACAGCAAAATGAAACTGGAAGTGAGGCAGAGCTCAGGGGGAAGGGAGGGGTTAGCTGCTTGGGAAGGAGTGAATAATAAATGAACATTTACAACCAGACTATTCACTAGTCCTGTCAATTACTTTTAATGCTGAAGATAGCTGCCTGCTGGGTGTGAAGGTGCCTATAGCAAAAGAAATACAAAGGGTACAGTAATGATTTTTACATATTCTGAATGGGCTGCCCAGGCAGTATTCAAGGGTACTATGAGTATCATACTGAAAAATGACCGGACAGAGTCCCTTTAAACAAACTTAGGCTGCCTTCACATTTGCGTATGTGAACGCAGCTTATGCTGCGTTCCCATACGCAGTCAAACGCATGCGCACTGCGTTCCTATGTTTAACATAGGAACGCATAGTGCCTGCGTTTGGCAGCGTTTGCTGCGTTCGGGTGCGGATGCGGACGATATCTGCTCCCTCCAGGGTCCAGCGTCCGCACCTGGGACGCAGCATGTTGCATTTTTCCTGCGCTCGGGGACCTTGGAAAATCAGCAAGAGTCCCCAAGCTCACAAAACATGCATTGTCGTCAATAAGTCTGCAGTGTTCTGCGCTTGACAGCGCAGGAGAACGCTGCGGACCCATTGAAAAATCTCCCGGTGGCCGCCAGTGATGTCACAGGAGATCACCGACGGCCACCGGGAGATCAGCTCAGCCTCTGATGGTCTCCTCCTCCCCGCCGCCGGTAATACCCTAGCGATGTTGGTGGGGAGAAACAGCTGATGTGACAGCTGTTTGAATCTTCCCGTGCCGACATCTCCTCTCGGTGTCGTCGCGGGAGATTCAAACAGCTGTCAAATCAGCTGTTTCTCCCCGCCGACATGTCCCGGAGCTTACCGGCGGCGGGGAGGAGGAGATCTCCGGCGCTGATCTCCGCCCCCGGACAACGCCGATTGGCTGGCCAGCCTGCACAGTGATGGTCCGCAGGCGGACATTCTCCGCTGCGGACATATCAAAATGACACCGCTTTTGACTGCATTTGTGTCTGCATGCCATCAGCATGCGGACACAAACGCTAATGTGAAGGTAGCCTTAGCCTCGCAATACAAACACTGGGCACCCTAAGAAAGTGGGGTCTTGAGAAATTGTGCAGTTTTTTTATTTAGGGAAAGTGCCATCTTCAGTGCATAAAGAGGACAACACATCATCATGTAGCAATTTCAGATATTATGTGGCATTGAGGTTTCCATTGATGAAGAATAACCCCACTATCTTTGTACCTCATATACCACACAATACCATCAATTTTTTTGTTCCAACAGTATTGGAGGGATCTATCCACTGTGGGATAGTGTCAGACCAATAGAGGTGGTTTTGTTTAACTTCACCATTAACAAAACAGTTTGCCTCATCACTGAACATAATGTTCTGTGTAAGCTGAGAGTCCTGTTCCAATTTTTATTTTGCCCATTCTGTAAATTCAGTGCACCGATTTGGGTCATCCTCGTTGAGATGCTGCAGCAGCTGGATTTTGTAAGGGTGCCACTTGTGAGTAGCTAATATCCACCGAAGGGATGTTCGACTGATGCCGCTCTCCAGTGACATGCCGCGAGTGCTACGCTGTGGGCTCTTGCTAAATGAAGCTAGGACAGCCTCTAATATATCTTCATTAGTGACTGTTTTCTTGCGGCCACATTTTGGCAAATCCAACACTGAACCTGTTTCATGAAATTTGGCAGGCAGTTTGCTATCTGTAGCATGGGAGATGGGTGGTCTCATAGGGTGTCTTGCATTGAAATCTGCTGCAATGACCCGAGTACTGTGTTCACCAGACATCAACATAATTTCTATCCGCTCCTCACGTGTTAACCTCTGTGACATGTCAATGGTGTAAACTAAGAGAAACTTGCAAATAACTCATGAAGCAATAAAGTAACGTTAAAACCAAGAACACCATTGTTTTTCTTATGAAATTCTCAATACGTTTGAGTCACATGACCCTCTTCCCATTGAAAAAAATAAAGTTGAATCCAAAATGACCCACTTCAAAAATTGCCACCATGGTCACCACCTATACTTGAAAGTTTTCCCCCTCCCATATACTAATGTGCCACAAGCAGAAAGTTGATATCACCAACCATTCCCATTTTATTTAGGTGTATCTATGCAAATGGCCCACCCTGTACAGTGCATCACTCATATTGGTTTGTGTCCCCAAGGCATGACATACTTTTAGACCAGTTTTATTGGAACAAAGTAATTTATCTAGGTGTTGGAGTGTCCAAAGAAAACCAGCATAGGGCAGCATACAATCTCCATACAGATGTTGCCTTTGTCCAGATTTAATCCCAGGGCTCCAATGTAGCACAGCAATACTACAAACTGCTAACTACTGTGCCTGCCCTAGTTTTATCTAGAAGATCATTTGAGCTACATATTGACGCATCACATTTTTCATGACTTTGTCCATAAGGGTATATGCATCTGGGTTGCATACAACTCCTTATAATCATGTTCAGGTATGAGTCTATTCATCCAGGCACATTCTAATCTAGACGGATAGACAGCACTTATTTTACAATGGGGCTTTTTTCCTACTTCAGTTTTACAGAACAAGATTTACACTGGAGTCTCCATCAAAAGATTTGTGTAGGTTTTACAGCTATATCACAGTGGAAACGTAATGTCAGCCGAAGGTTCCCTTTTCATACCTTTCCTAAAAAGGAAAATTCATTAATGCCACTACATTAAACAAAAACTGATGAGACTGCTCATTCCGGCCATTCGCTACCATTAATGCTCCGTCACCCTAGCAGGCTCATAGGATTATACATGGTGGTAAACTACTACTCTTACTTTCTTACATTGTTTTCCTTCATTTTAGTAGAAGTTTGATGTCCTCTATTGACTTTGTCTTTATATTTGACATAGTTGGTTAGCACACAATCTGTAGATTCTACTCCCAAGTTAAGTTTAGACATATTTGGCCCAAGTTCTGAAGTATTTTCCCACAACTGAGTAAATTGCTTTATTTTTGGTTGGACATTAATATTATCATCATTTATTTTTAGAGCACCATTGATCTCATCGTGCTACACAAGTGAAAAGGGTTTACATATATAGAAAATCTAAAATTGCAATAAACAGACTAACATTAACAGACTGATACAGAGGGCTTGAATCTACAACATAATTGAGAGAAAAGACAGTGGGTTGTAACAGCAGTGTTGATACTGAGGTGACATTGCTAAAATTTCTTGAAGAAGTGGGTTTTCAGTTTACATTCGAAGGCTCCAAATGTTGTAGACAAGTTGTTGTCTTTGGGTGTGGAGTTCTAGAAGAAAGGGGATGCTCAGGAGAAGTCTTGAAGACAATTAGGTGAGAAACGTACCAGGGCAGAGGACAGAGGAGGTCTTGTGAGAACTAGAGATTTCTTGTGAGAATATATCAGGAGTTCTGAGGTACACTACCCACAAAAAGATTGGCATATTTTGATTTTTGCGTGAAATTTATGGAATATGTAAAATGTTAAAACTACAGCGATATTTTGTCATGAAAGTAGGGTTTTTAAGTAGACATATGCAGTGATGATTTCCTCATCTCAAACTATTTATTGATTGAAAAGCCAATGGTGGTGGGTATTCCCGAACTAAAAAAATATCAGTGTCCCAATAACTTGTCAATGAGCCTTGAGAACGACATCTCATGCTGTTCATAAGTGGAGTTATTATCTGCTGAGGCATGGCATCCTACTATCATTGAAGGGTGGCCCTCAATTCATTGAGGTTCTGGGGTACAGGGTTACAAGCCTCTACATGTCGACTCAGCTGATTCTATAGGTCTTCTATGGGATCTGAGGTCTGGAAAAAGGGCATTCCAGTCAAGTTGAGATAACCCACTCTCCAGTAGTCATTTCCTAATGATGCAACTAGATGTTATCAATAGTGTTGAGAGAGTGGCGTAATATTCCCACTTGTTATACTCGTTACGAGTACTTTTTAACACGAATAATGAGTACAATGAAAGTCAATGAGTGATTGGCTCCGCCCACACACATCTGACTATAAAATGAGTCTTTCCGGGACAGAACGGGAAGGTGGGCTTTTTCACATTTGAACTGCATAAAACACCTTACAGTGCCCCCCAGAGAGCCTAACATTCAATCTGCTCTCCCAGAGGTGCCAGCTCACTTTATGTAGTGAATGGAGCTGTCAGTGTGTCAGATCGATAACGATTGACACATCGCTCACAAGCACCAGCAATACTCGCCGAGTAATGAGTATCACGAATACTGTACTATTCATGTGAGTAGTAACGATTACACTCCCTCACCACTAGTTACCAGTGAAGATGAAATTAGGACTGTGTGGTTAATGCAGAAGCTCAAAGGCTGGATTAATGATCTTATTCAAAGTAGGTTCTTGTCACTGTTCCATTCACAAAGTGTAGGGCAGTTCTTCTCTAAACACACCCGTCCACACTGTCACACCACCACACATTTACTTTCATCGGTGAACAGCACTGAGGCTCACTGATTAATGTCTAGCGTAGATGCTCCCTGGCCCATGGTGCTGTGGTCAGTTACCCTTGCAAGTCGTCTAGCATGCAGGCCAAGCTGATGTAAACAGGTTTCAATGGTCCGATGTGATGCTTAAAGAAATTTTGGGATAGAAGAGGTGTATCACAGTCCGCGCTGCTATGTCCAAAGAAAACACTCACATGGAAGTCAGGATCTCACAAGCAATTATTTTCCTTTATTCCTTTGCTCCAACGCGTTTCGGTGCACAACCTGGCACCTTCCTTATCTTAGTGTCTCTAGTGATAGGGCACTATTGCGCCTCTTGTCCCCCACCCCTCTTGGATGTAATACTTAGGTATTTTTCACCTACCCTAAATGTGCCTGTAATTGTTTGGCAGTCATCATCTGCAAGGCATTGTTCACAATTAATTGGTTATTGTACGTTTACTTGCCTTTCTGTTAAGCCCAAGTCACACATAGCGAGATCGCTGATACGTCACAGGTTTTGTGACATAACAGCGATCTCCCCAGCAATGTCGCTGTGTGTGACAAGTAGCAGCAATCAGGCCCCTGCTGTGAGGTCGCTGATCGCTGCACATGGTTCAGGACCATTTTTTGGTCCTTGGTCTCCCGCTGGTCAGCACGCATCGGTGTGTGACAGCGAGAGACCAGCGATCAGCGACCTCACAGGTGGGTAACCATGGTAAACACCAGGTTACTAAGCAGGCCGCGCTGCCTAGATATCCTGTGTTTATCATAGTTACCAGCGTCCTCCCGCTTCCAGTGATGTGGAGGTGGCTCCCTGGTCCCTGAGGAGATCTGCCTGTTTGACAACTCCACAGTGACCAGGTAACGACGCTCCAGCGATCCCAGCCAGGTCGTGATCACTGGAGCGTCGCTCGTTGTGATGGGGCCATCACTCTTCTTGTCTCTCTGTTACTACCACCTGATGAAACTCTATGGCACTCTAAGCTCAACGGTCACTTCCATCTAAGAATATCATACTTGAAGATTCACAATGACTAGGTACTGTTGATCAATTCTTAAGTGTCGTCTTCGCCTTCTGATCTCAATATGTGAGCAGCATGATGGAGAGGACTGTTTATAAACCAATTCTAACTCTACCACGACATTTATCGGTCGATTCCACCTGTTGCAATAACATTTTAGTAAATTGAAGAAGGAACGGATTCTGGAAATATTTTTGCGTTAGAGGTGGTAATCTCTGTGTGTCATCAAAGACTTAGCAGAGCCAAGGGATCAAAGCAGCAAATGTCTGGTACAGGGGACACTGTAATGTCTCTAATAGTGATAGATCTGAAAGGCAAGTTAAGTTGGATTCAAGAAAAATGGTTATTTTGTTTTTGTGCACATGATGTTTTAGGAAGCATGATGAGAAGAAAGAGGGATATTGACTCTGGGTTTCTGGGAAAAAGCATTATATACTTGAAACACTTCTTAAAATTAATCGAGTCCCAAGACTAGCAAAAAGCACTGACCGATACTGACAGCATAGGTGATTTCCATGCTGTATTGAATGTCCATACCGTTATTTATTACAGTCGATGTGCCAGCATCAAACACTCAGTTTTCCGCAGGCGTGTGATGTGGTGAAGCCAAAGAACAAGAACAAACCACTATATAAATAATTGCTATGGGGAAGGCTCATCAGACAGGATGTCTGTTGGTGCAGATAGGATATGGTGGTCTTAATAAATGTGTAAAATCTTGGCTTGAGTAAGCTTTTCCCCGAAGTTTGTAGTTCAAGATTTTAATTGTCTTTCCAGATCCAGTAGTGCTTCCTAGCAGTTCACTTCTTGTGTCTGCTGTATATACCGTATCTCCATGGGCACACAACAATCCGAACACTCATGACAACAAGTACTGTAGCCATCCATGAGACCTGTAAATTTAGGTACATATCGCTCATTAGTGTGCGGTCCCTTGAGGATAGGCATGACACTATAAATACTTTCAGTTGTGTCTGTCTGCACCTTCCCTCTGTGTGATGAAGCACTTTGGTACAGAAGATGAAGGTTTTTTTCAAGGTCAGTGGGAAAATTAGAGCTTGGGTTTCAGATACTTTTAACGATTATGGCTTAAGGTACTGCAAGTGACAATTTCATATACCGTATTCATTTTACCTTGCAATATTATTATTTTTTTTTTTGTGTTCGGTATGATTTTCCTTCGAGCTTGTGTATATGCTTATATTACACATCTAGACTGTACATAACCAACATATGATGCTCTTGCAAGTTAAAATAAATCTTGGCATTTCATTGCATATAATATTAGAATTTAAGTACCCCCTAATGGAAAAGTTTCTAGGAAATACGTTGGCGCATATAGTGGCGTACTCGAAGCTTATAAATCATCAATATGGACTTTTGGGGACCCTTAGTGATAAGGATGTAGAGTCAGAATCTGTGTCAATTTTAGTGGAGTCGGATTCCAGGAAATTGAGGAGTCGGATGTTTGTCTTACTGACTTTACAGCCATGGTTATTGAGTTGGAGTTGGTGCCTATTTTGGTGGAATTGGATTCAGGGACATTGAAGGTTCGGAGTCGGATGTATGGCTTACTGACTCCACAGCCCTGCTTAGTGATATCATCATATAGGGTCTGTATGTGGCTATGCTTTATATTGGGACCTATATCACCCTGATGAAAAGAAACCGCTTTAATGTGGCCTAAAGTTCTGGGACTATTTTTATAGTGGTAATTTACATTAACTAAACTTTGTTATGAAGAGTGATCAGATGAATTGCAATAATAATTGCAGTATTTCCTTGCCATGACAGTAATATATAAAAGCACATTTTGACAGTTTGTTTTCAGTCCTTCTTGCAATGACTTAAGGCCGGGTTACACGTAGCCATGTTCCAGCGACCCAACCAACGATCAGATGGCTGGAACAACACTATGTGATCGCTGGTGAGATGCCACACAGGCAGATCCTGCCAACGATGCGCTGACACCCTACGGTGGCTGGGATTGGTCAGGGTGTTGGGCGCACACTGGGTGTCGCTGGTCGTTGCTGATGCGATGCTGCGACAGCGGGAGATCTGCGACCGAAAAATGCCGCATTCGAGATCTACAACACGGCGATCGTGTTCGCATGCAAGGCACGATTTGTGAGTGTCCTGCACGTCACAAAATGTACGTGCAGCGACACGTACATGTTGCGCTGTTACCCGCCACAATCCGGGGAGGTGTCCAGGAGTCAGCTGATGCTGGAGGCAGGATTAGTTGTTGAAGATCTCTATGTCCCGCCATGGCCGGTAATCTCCGGGAGTCATGTGTGATCTCGGGGAAGAAAACCAGCATGTTTGACCTTCTTTAAATTCCCGTGCCAGCACCAGCAGAGCTTGTAAATGGCAGCCGGGCGCATGAGTGAAGAATACTATAACCCAAAGCGTAAACATTCAGTGAAGGAATTGGACTGCAGACTACTGGGCATAGTTATTTTCACTGAAGCCTCATTCAGATTGTTTGGGACATCTGGAAGAATGAGTGCTACCATAAGTCCTGTGTGATGCCAACAGTAATGCATGTGAAGACCATTCATGTGGGGGTCTGCTATTCATCGATGGAGTGGGCTCATTTACAATTTTGCCTAAGATCACTGCCATAAAACATCTAAGCATCCGCCAAGAGCAACGTCTCTCAAGGATCCTAGAACAATTTGGTATTAAAAACAATTTTTTCCCTGTATGTTGGAGGACCACTTCACAGGACAAAAGCAATTACTAAGTGATTCGATGAACACCATTTTGCATCCATGGCAGGAAAATGCTTCAGATTTCAATCCTATTGAGAACCTGTAGTTAATCCTCAGATAGCAGGTGGACTAACAAAAGCACAAAATTGTGATCCCAAGCTCTGATTAGACAAGAATGTGTTAGGGTGCCTTCACACTTGCGTTTGTTTCTGCATGCGCAGGGCATGCAGGCGCAAACGCAGTGCAAATGCAGTCCATACTGATGAGAACGCAGCGGAGAATCTCTGCATGCGTTCACATTAGTAGTCAGCCCGCCAGGCAATCAGCTGTCTCGGGGGCGGCCTGGAGGCGGAGATCAGCGGTGGAGATCTCCTCCTCCCGACACAGCTGATCTCCCGCCAGTGTCACGCGGGAGATTTGAAGAAACAGCTGATCTGACAGCTGTTTAAAAACTCCCACGCCGACACCGAATAGGGTGATATTGGTGCAGGAGATATGAAACAGCTGATCGCTGCTTCAAATCTCCCGCGCTGACATCACCTATTTGGTTTCAGCGTGGGAGATTTAAACAGCTGTCAGATCAGCTGTATCTTCAAATCAGCTGTGTCGGGAGGAGGAGATCTCCACCGCTGATCTCCCCCAGCCGACCCCGAGATAGGTGATATCTCGCGGCGTCATCAACAGTATGACTGCTTCAAAAGCTTCGCCTGCATCCATGCATTGGTTTCAAAGCAGTGTGAAGACTAACACATTCTGTCAATCAGCTGTATTGTGCTTTTATCTCCCGCAGTGACACCGGCAGGAGATCAGTGGCGGCACTAGCTGATCTCCCGGTGGCCACCGCTGATCACTGGCGGCCATCGGGAGAGATTTCAATGAGATCCGCAGCGTTCTCCTGTGCTGTCGTGTGGAGGACACTGCGGATCCATTGAGATCCATGCAGGTTTGTGTGCTTACGGGCGCTTGCTGATAAAACAAGCGCCAGTGACCTGCACAAAAAATGCAACATGCTGCATTCAGAGTGCGCTTGGAGGGTGCACAAATTGTGCGCATCCGAGCGCAAACGCAAGAACCGAACGCAGCCAAACGCAGGCGCATGCGTTCCCATGTTATAAAGCAAGCATTTGGCTGTGTTTGGTGCGCTGCGTGCCAAATGCAAATGTGAAGGCACCCTTTGGCTGCTTTCACATTGCGGTTTTGTAGGATCCGTGGCTGTCCATTGTAAAACGGACAGCCACGGATCCGATTTGGCCCCCATGTATCCCTATAGGCACGGATCTGATCGGATTTACCCTTAATGGCATCCGATTTTTGTCTGATCCGATTGATTTTTGTCTGTCCGATTTTTTTGCTGTACCCAAAATTGGAGACTGCTCCGATTTTGGGCACAGCGGACCAAATCGAACACAATCAGATCCGACATGATCCGCAGGTCAATAACATGGGGCCTATGGAGCATGGGTCCAGAGAAAACACAGGATCGTTCTCGGACCCGATTTTAGTGTACTGAGCATGGTCAGTACACTAAAACGGCTCTGTACCATCTAATTTCACTTCTGCAATGTATATACATACATTGTGGAAGTAAAATTAAGTTCAAGCAAGGGTTAAAAATAAAAAAAAAATCTATTCCCAACTGTCCTGCGATCTCCCGATGTGTGGTATCTCCGGTGGCTACAGGTCTGGCATTACGGCACAACCCAATCAGCTGATCGGGTGACATGACCAGTCATGTGACCGATGACGATGATCGGGTAGCCAGCCAGGTCCTGTAAGCATCCGGAGTTAGATGCCAATGTTGGGGGATCACTGGAAAGGTTTTTTTTTTTTTTTTAACCCTTGCTTTTACTTAAATTTCACATCCTGCAATGTATATACTTATACATTGTGGAAGTGAAAGTGCCCCGCACAGATCTTTCTGTGTCCGGATCCATGAAAATCACGGACCTGGTCATAGAAATAGGTCACCCCCTGTGGTGTCTGTTCCTGTCCGTGGGGTCCTGCAAAAAGTAGGATCCCAAGGACAGGAAAAAATACGTGATGTGAAACCAGCCTTAAGGCCGAGCAAGACCTCGTCAAATACCAACTTCATTTATGTATAGGTCCTGTGGTGATGCTGTGATTCTGGCCAGGCTGATGAGATGTCCATGTGTAGGCAATAAACATGTTTCACCATCTCTTACTGGAGAACGCTTACCCATTTCTACCATTTATGTGTGGATGGATTCCCCTGATGAATGTCTTGCATACGTTCACATGTTTACTGGAAACTGCTCCCCGGACTGAAATGTCTATCATGCCATTTAGATCATAATTATAGGATCTCTAAAGTTCTACAGTGCAGATCCCTTCTGCTCGCTCTTAAAGTGTTTTCTACTTCAGGACTTGCTGCAGTTTTAGCATGAAAAGTGTTGTAGCAGCTCCTGATTTGCCCTTTAAAGGCGATAGCTTGGTCTTCTCCCAGATCTGTTTGTGCTCATACCCAGTTGTGAAGTAAAACCACTTCAACAGATTATCATTATGGAAATACTTCATTCTGCTGGAAATCTGTTGTCATTTGTAGTGGCATGTTTTTGGCACTTGTCACATTTTTTGTTCTTCAAATACCATTAGTTACCCCCCTATCCTATTTTGACCCAAGTGACCAGGCCATTTTTACAATTCTGACCAGTGTTACTTTATGAGGTTATATCTCTGGAACGCTACAATGGATACCAGTGATTCTGAGATGTTTAACAGTAACATATTGGACTTCATGCTAGTAGTAAATTTAGGATGATCATATTTGTGTTTATCTGTAAAAAAAAAAAAAAAAAACAGAAATTTGGCAAATATTTTTTTTTTTTGAAAATTTTCAAACTTTGAGTTTTTATAACGTTAAACCAGGGAGTTAATCACATAAAACTGTTTAAAAAATAACAATTCCCACATGTCCACTTTACATCAGAGCAATTTTGGAAACAATTTTTTTATAAAAAGTTTTAAAGGGTTCAAAGTTCACCAGGAATTTCTCATTTTTCCAACAAAATTTACAAATACACTTTTTTAGGACCACAACACATTTAAAGAGGACCTGTCACCAACCATGCATGGTGATCTAGTTACAGCACTGAATGCAGCATGTCTGCTGCATTCAGGCAAGGGGCCCCCATCCCTTGATCCCCCTGTACCCCAAGATAATAGACTTTGAAAACTTACATAGTGGAGCCAAATAGGAGGTGGCTTGTGGCTGGAGCCATTTCTCTCACAGGGGAATTTCATGCCCCCTGTATCTTTAATCCGCCCACCTCGCCTCCCTCATGCCAATCATTGTCTCCCTTGCCTGCTGCATAACACAAAGCGAGGGGTGCAGTGCTGGCGCATTGCTCTGCCTCCTGCGGTGATGTCACCACCTTTCCCCGCCCTGCTCCATGGTTAACCTTGGTTGGTGACAGGTCCTCTTTAAAGTGACTTTTAGGGGCCTATATGACAGAAAATACCCAAAAGAGTACCAGTCCAAAAACTGCACCCCTCAAACTACTGAAAACCTCATTCAAGAAGATTATTAAAGCTTCAGGTGCTTCACAGGAACTAAAGAATTGTGGAAGGAAAAAATTAAATTTTTCCAACAAAAATGTTACTTTAGCCTCAGATATTGCATTTTCCCAAAGGTAATAGCAGAAAATGGACCCTAAAATTTGTTATGCAATTTCTCTCGAGTACGCAGATATCCCATATGTGGTAAAACTAGGCAACGGGGGGCTGGATCCTCAGCTTGGGGAGGCCCAAGCGTTCTGGTCCCCCCACACTGCAAATTGCAGCCGCCCCAGAAAATGGCGCATTCATTGTAGCACCATTTTCTGAAGCTGAACCCAACTCTTCATCTATCCTGTGGCAATGGCAGACTGGATAATAAGGTAATGCAGCTGAATATACAGTGACACTAAGTACCTTACACGCGACTTCTAGGTGTACAGTAACTTACTGTTGCAGTGAATCATGAGCAAGGTTATCTGTTGCTGTTTACAATGAATAATCTCATGATTTCACTGCAACAGTAGTTACCTGGCACCCAAAATGTACGCGGTAAAGGCCCTAAAATCATAATGTCGGCCAATTTAAACCACTTATTACTCTCTAGTAAATAGTAAATAATACACAACACACAGAGAAAAATAATTTTATTTGAAAAAAAAACATAAACATATCTCAACTCCATCTTAATTATTCCCATGTAAGCCCTCCACGGCCCTTCATACAGAGTCTGCAGGAAGAGAATGAGCATCCTCTCCCTGCAGTATCTGCAGTCACACTGACGCAGGGCCTCAATGACTCAGCGAGTTAAGTCACTAGTGGCGCTGAACTCAGGTGACCCGCCGTAGAACGGGGATGTCATTTCATTGAGTCACCAGGGTTCCCTGTGGTAGTGAACTCACATGACCTCGCTGCCGGCGGGTGACGGCACTCACTGTGTCACTAAGGCGCCACTGTCCGTGTGATTGCAGACTGCAGGGAGTGGACGCTTGTTCTGCCCCCTACAGAATCTGGATGCAGCAGAGCTGAGATTGCGACGTGGAACCTCATGGTTGATTATCGTCGGAAGGTATGTTGTTGGGACTTTTAATAAATGGATATTGAGGTTTGTCAGTCTGTTTTATGCCTAATAAAGGTTTTGTCTCTGTTTGTGTTAACTATTCACTTACCAGATTGCTAATGAGTGGGTATCAGAAAACGCCTGACATTACCACTCCAAGCTTAATAACAAGCTTCCAATGAATGCGCCAATTTCTGAGGTGGCTACGGGCTGCTATTCTTTAACCTGGGAGTGCCCAATAACTATGGGCCTCACCACTCTGAGAATACCAGCCCCCCCAGTGCCTGTGTTTTACCTTGGCTGGCAATCAAAAATAGTATGAAGCCCATACATTTTTTTTATTTATTTACATAATTAAAAAATAAAAATGGAGTTCCCTGTATTTTTGATTCAGGCAAGTTAATGCCCGGCAGCTTGGGATGGCATCTTTTTTTTTTTATTAACTTTTTTTTACATTTTGTTTTTTTTTTTTATTACCTTAATAGGACATCGTCGTTTGCTGCTGTGATTGCACCTGCACTGAAAGGCAATAATCTGATTGCCATACAGAGTTCACATCATCTCTGAGACTTGGGCCGGGTGACCGGAAGTCGCCATGGCAATATGCGATCACCATTGCACAGGCACTGATCAGTGCGAGAAAAGTGAGCGACTGCGTGCTCCCTCTCCCTGCATGCTAACTGCTGTGATCTCTGCCGATTGCCCAAGCCATAGACAAACAGCGATCATGTCTCTGGCTGTCACATCGCTTCTCTTCAGCCTCCAATCCCCACCAATCAGGGGATCAAGCTGAAGAGAAGCGCATACAGAGGTGGATCATGCTGCTGCTGTGCTCCGTACTGATGGGAATGATCGTGACGGCACAACCATTCCCATCAGGGCTGGAGGGCGGGGGCACTCCAAGCATAGGCTGGGTCATAATGATCAGGCAATTTTATTGCCTGATCATTACAGTCGCTGTGATTGGCTGTTCTGAATTGAACACGTTGCTCAAGCTATGATATCGTACTTCAGGAAGCCTCAGGTACCACACCTTGATCAGTCGTGCTGCGATGTGGGTGCCGCATGTGCCATGTTCATCCCTGGTCGGGGGAACGACCTTGCTTTTTGCACAAACCGGTTCATCCATGCTGGTAACCTTGTAATGACGTGCTTAGTATAGTCAAACTAAATCGGAATGTCAAGGGGCTAGCAAAAATGAGTAACTACATACAAAGAAGGATTCACCTCTTTAATCCCCCTTCACTGTGTCATGAGCGGGCAGCAGGAATCAAGTGAGCTCATTGCCTCAGTGAATCACGTCACCGATCCTCATGGCAGTCAAAGTGATCGCAGAGACTGCAGCGAGAGAACGCTTGTTCTGCAGCCTCTGGATGAAGCAGAGCTGTTATCGTGTGCGTCGTGGGCCCATCGTGGATTGTTGGATGGTATGTGTAGGGTTAAGGAAAATGAGGGTTGTCTGTGGGATTTTTTTGAAATAAAGGATTTTCCCTGTGTATTGTGGCTTTTAACTATTTACCCATATGATTGATAATGGGCGGGTATCAGAGTGTCAATACTCAGCTGTCATTAACCTTCTATCACCCCAATGTCACGGCACCAGAGCATTGGGAAAAGCCGGGTAAAGCACCAGGAATTGGCACTTCTAATCAATGCGTCAATTACTGGGGCAGCTGCGGGAAGGTGGTTGGGGGGGGGGGGGTTTGCGTGGCAATAACTATGGGCCTCACCACGCTGAGAATACCAGCCCCCAGCTGCCTTATTTTTACCTTGACCGGTAATCAAGAATACATCAAAAGTCTACGTCTTTTTTTCTTCTTTTTTCATTTAAGTTACACTACTGATGTCAGGTTCATTGCCTATGGCAACCAGTCACAGACATCAGCACAATAGGTGGAGGATGCAACAGCCAATCACAGATGCTGTCACAGAGAGTGGGTGTCTGTGATTGGCTGTTGGAGCCAGTGCAGTAACCTGGAAGCAGCCTATACATTCTAGCATCTACCATGCAGTGAATAACTCAGGAAGTTAATGAGCGGCCCCGGAAGTACAAGCACGCAGATCCTGGTAAGTATGGCGTTGATGTTTAATCTCTGTTTTGCTTCTTTTTACAAGTTCCCTAGCCACCATTTCATAACTTTAAAGTCCGGGTTCGGACTCGAATTCAAGTCGTCCGGTCCTGATCCCGAACTTTTATAAAAGTCCGGTCAGATCCGCTGAACCCGAACATCGGTGGGTTCACCCATCACTAGTGACTGATGCTTTGTTGTTTGCACTTGTTGTCGGTAGGGTATGTTCACACGGCTTTTTTGAGACACTTTTTTTTCTCTGCTACAAGAAACGCCTGGAAAAGTGCTCAGTAACCACTTGAAAGAATCTACCCATTCAGTTCTAGGTAACAATGATTTGTTGCTCTTATGCTTAGACTTTTGAGTGTCTTTTAACTTGAAGTTTCCAGAAGTGTCAAGCAGATAAAACAAGTACACTCTTTTTCCAGTACAATGACCCTCTATACTTTACTATAGAAGTAGATGGGAAGACTAAAAAAGATGAGACTTTTGACTTTTGAGTTTAAGCTATTATTGTGAGTGTTTTGTCAGCATTTTTAGTACAGAGAATGCTAGGGTTTTATTAATTCTTTGCTTAGTTGATATTAAAAAGTGTCCAACAACCATTTAAAAGAAAATTCCCTAAAATGTTTGTAGAATGTTAACAAATGTTTGCAAAACACTTCTGGAAAAGTTAAACTGCTTTCACACTGCGATTTTCTGGGATCTGTGGCTGTCCATTGTAAAACGGACAGCCACAGATCCGATTTAGCCCCCATGTATCCATAGGGCAACGGATCGGATCGGGTTTGGCCCAATTGCCATTCGATTTGTGTCTGATCAGATTGTGTCCGATTTTTTTTGCTGTACCCAAAATCGGAGACTGCTCCGATATTGGGCACAGCGGACCGAATCGGATCTGACCCGATCCGCGGCCATTGACATGGGGGCCTATGGAGCGCGGGTCAGAAAAAACAGCTGATCGTTTATCAGACCCGATTTTAGTGTACTGAGCATGCTCAGTACACTAAAACTGCTCTTCCCCATGTCATTTCACTTCCGCAATGTATATACATACATTGCGGGAGTGAAATTAAGTAAAAGCAAGTGTTAAAAATAAAAAAATATATATGCTCACCTCTCTAGTGTGTCCCCTGATGTCGGCATCTATCTTCCGGTTTGAGGACCTAGCTGGGCGTGGCTAACCGATCAGCTGATCGGTCACATGCACGGTTATCGCAGTAGCTGCGGTCATGTGACCGATCAGCTGATCGGGTAGCCCCACTTCCCCAGTTCCTTCAACCCTCGGGAGCTAGATAGAGCTCTTTGGGGGACTTGCTGGAGAGGTGAGCATATATATATGCGACAATGCGAGTCGCTGGCCGAAAATCGAACCAGAGGCTCGGCCTCAAAGTTAACGATGTACCGGTCAGGTAGCGCGAGCAATGGCCGCGAGGCCATTGCGAGTCGCTGCCTGAGCCGCGCTTCTAATTGGTCGGCGCCAGTAATCCTCATACAAAGTATAGGGGGACTTGCGGCAGGTGCGGCAGCGAGTCGCTGGCTCAGTGCGAGCACTTGCGGCGCGGTTGCGGTAATCCCCATAAGGATTACCGCAACCGCGCCGCAAGTGTCCAAAACAATAAACATATTCTAGACACCCGATGCATTTGCATCGGGCTCACAGCTAGTGTATATATATACTCGGTGTTTCTGTGTCCGGATCTGTGACCAATGTGGTCCTTTTCCTGTCCGTGGGGTCCTGCAAAAAGTAGGATCTCCACAGACAGGAAAAAATCGCAATGTGAAACCCGCCTTACAAGTTACATAAACAATGCTTCTGGAGAAACAAGACTGGCATTTTATAAGCAGTTTCCGCCCCTTAACAAAAATCATCATATGAACACACCCAAGATGGTCTTAAGGTACACCCGAGATGTCATTATATTAAACATAGACCACCATAGTGTATACATCTGGCACTGGCTCAGAGCAAGATGAGGTGTATATGTTTTCTATGTGTGGAGAGCACTTCAATGAGAATAAAGATTAGTGACAAACTGCAAGTGAGTGGCACTAGCAAAGATAACGGACTGGAGATAACCAGCATCATGGTCATTGAAGGTCATGTTGGCCTCAAAGACAGAATGCTGCTTTGCTTTATCTTCTGTGATGATAAAAGCATTTCTGCTCTTGTTGAGTCTGACAGATGAAGAGAATAGTTTTCTAATCCTGTAACCTTTTCTGACCAGGGTGTTTGCCATAATAACAAAATAATTAGGTGTTCGTATAGATGAAAGTTTCGGTACTTAATAGCCCCGAATACAATAAATATTGGATGGACATTGGTAATTTGGCCGGTCCTTTAGCCATCAAGTTTCCCTCCTCCATACCGGAGGTCTTGTTCTGCGCTCCTGTATTCTTGGGGAAAGGTTTTTGATCAGGGTCATGTGGATGTTTTTGATTATGGTTTAAAAAGAGAAAACACAGTAGTTTGCCAATAAATGGCTTCACCCAACCACTAATCATGAGTGGAAAAAAAGGTTTTTATGTTATCATTCATATTCTCTGAAAAAAGGGCAAGAAAGCAAAAAATCTGCTGGGGTATGTAAACTTTTGAGGCAGAATCCCTGATCCCAGTAGAATCATTTACTGGGCTGCTTGCTGTAGTTTTGATAAAATGGCTGGAATTTCAGCAGGAGGTTAGAGAACCAGTAACCCTGCTTCTATGTAGTCCTTCATATTCATGATCTCTGTAAAATCCCGCATCCCCCATTTATTAGCAGATTTCTGCCTATGCACAGTGTACACAGAAAGTTATACAGAGATCTGCATTCACAGAACCGCTGGATCTGAAGCAGATAGTCAAAACTGCAGCAAGCAGCCAAGAAATTGATACATTGCTGGCATCAGGGTCTCTGCCCCTTTCCTTTATCATGCTCTCACATGTGTTAGGAAAAGTCTGGTGATTGATTCACTTCTACTTTTTCAATGCAAAAATGCAACAGTTCTTCGTGTGAATTGTTACCTGAATAGTTGTGTGACATAAACTTGTGGTATTTCTGTAGTCATCTATAGAAAGCTTCATTAGTGGATGACTACAATGTTGATGATTTTTCTGCGCAGAGCTGTTCACGGTGAAGTGTGTTTATGGTGATGGGCTTGATAATATGAGCACTTGTACACTGAAGTGCTGCTAAACATAGGAGCAGACTGTGCCTCTTCTGATAAGACCTGTGTAATGTGTGCTGCTCCACAGCTGTGGTGAAGAATATCTATTCATCTGTATACTGGAATGGCCTGGGGATTGTCTCCTGCAAAAAGACACACATTCAGTGCACTACTTCTTTAACACGTGCAGAGCTGCTGAGCTCACTGATCGGCAGCAGTGATGTTGACTTGTAAGCACTGCAGACAATCACAGATATTGGGAGTCTCGGTGCCGGACCCGTGGAGGTCGAGTAAAGCGCAATTTGTATTGTTAAGACAGTATATTCCATTGAATTCTCAGCTTGCATCTGTTCACACTTGTCTTATTCTGTTTGCAGTTGCTGATCAGTCTTTTATATTTTTTTTTGGACTGTACATTCCTCTGACTGAGCACTCCTCCCATCAGCATAATTAGAGCTGGATCCTACCTGCTGATAAAATTGTAGGCTTTTAGCCCTGGTATAGGTATATTAGTTTAGGATTCCATCAAAGAGATGCACCTTGTCACTGGCTGTTGGGCTCTCATGAATTGGCCAATGTGTGCACTAAGTATCCCATTTTTTAAACATCGTTTCATTAACAATGTGTGCACGTTATAGTATTACAGAGTGCAGCTGGATTTTTATTTTTATTATATAGAATTCTCAGCTTCTACCTTTTCACACTTGTCTTGTTCTGTTTGGAGGTGCTGGTCAGTCTTTTGGCCAGTCATATACGCTGTGGCCGCTCTTGGACCTATACTTACAGTTGCCTCATGTGGTTGCGATATATTTGGAAAAGAGCTGTTAAAGGGAACCTCCGGAGAAATAAGAATTTTTTGTATAGTCCCTGCACTCATAGACTACATTGCTGAGCTGCCTACTGCATAAATCACTTAAATACTAACTGCTCTTTACCCGTCATCCCTCCTGTATGAGACAATACTCACACGCCTGATTGAGCAGCTCTATCCCTCCGCAGTAAGCATCTGTTCTTCTGATAACAGACATTTCCTCAATCAATCATGTGGGTGTGATGTCACTTAATGTCCTATTGAGACCTCTTGTCACACCACTGCTCTCTGTATAGAAGCTCCAGATACCAGTTTAGGGTACGTTCACAGGCTGCATATTATGCCGTGCTTTTGCTGCAAAAAATGCGCACGTAAATAGAATGCACATGTCAATTCTTTGCCCTTTTTTACGCGTGTTTCTTCCCTAGGTCCCTTTATTACGCATTTGTCTGCCATTCAGACAATGCATAATTCCAGTTGTTTTCGCGCGTATTTTTATGTGCGTTTTCCCCCATAAAAACGCATGCATAAAAATATGCCAGAAAATACACAGCGTGTGAACGTAGCCTTAGTCTAGGAACATTTATGACATCATGCCCACGTGATTGAATGATGAAATGTCTGTTATCAGACGCGCTAAAGCTTAGGGAGAGGGAGAGCTGCTCAATTAGGCGTGATGTATTGTCCCACATGGAAGGGGTGACAGATGAGTAGCACACAGTGTTTCTCAACTCCAGTCCTCAGAACCCACCAACAGGCCTTGTTTTCAGGATTTGAACAGGTATTACTTTAATCACCTGCACTGAGGATATGTGCAATACTAAGGAAATCCTGAAAACATGATCTGTTGGTAGGTCCCGAGGACTGGAGTTGAGAAACACTGAGTTAGTGAATAAGTGATTTATGCGTTCTAAACATTATACAAGTGTAACGGGCAGTTCGGCATTGTAGTATTGGAGTGCAGGGACCATACAAAACTCTTTTATCTTCCCAAAGTTCCCCTTTAATATATGGGCAGTTATTAGAATTGTAGGACATCTTTTCCCCCATATTCTAATATCAGACTAAATAACCAGGATTATTGTGATCTCCGCTTACCAAGTCATAAAATCTGTGCTTTTTTCAGCCTCTAGTTTCACTGCTGCTTCTGTGTATAATTGTCCTGGAGGCTGGGGACCAAGCTTTTTCCCAGCAGTAGGAAACATGATGGCATCAGCCAGTAATGTATGTCCTCAGAAGCTGTGTTTACATGGAACTTGGCACAACAGACATTTTCCAACCAGGAGACGCTATCAAACTGTGGTCTTCTCAAAATACCAGTCACATGTAGAGATGTTATTCATCTGGAGCAAATGAACATCTCCGATGGAGGCATCAGAATGTAGGACTACATAGTGCCCTTTGTATTGAGACCATGTGAATGCTATGATCATTCCCCTTTAGTTCATAAAGGAAATGATTGATTCCTAGTGAATGTCCCATTGAGACAGACCCGCAGTGACTAACAATAGGTGATCCATAGCAGGTCTGTGGGCATCTGTAAGGGTACCGTCAGACTTGGCGACACACCAGCGATCCTGACAACGATATGACCTGGTAGGGATCACTGGTGCATTGCTACGTGGTCACTGGTGAAATGTCAAACAGTCAGATCTCACCAGCGACGCAGCAACGAATGATACGGAGGTCGTTGGGACCCTGTTTCTCAGACCTGTAGTATTGAGGTCTTTGGTCGTTGTCCCTGTCCCTGTCAAACACACCGATGCATGCTGCCCAGCTGGATCCCAATGATCAAAAAGTGGTCCAGGCGACCCTGACACGATCAGCGATCTCAAATTCTGGGGCCTGGTCGCTGCTAAGTGTCAAACATAGCGAGATCGCTGGCGAGGTCGCTGTTGCGTCACCAAATTTGTAACTTTGCAGCGATCTCGCTTAGTGTGACGGGGGCTTAAGTTATCACCCAAACTGAGCCTCTGTTTGTAGAGGCGGACAGATATAAACAGAATGGAGCAGTCACTGCACAGCTCCATACACTGTTATGGCTGATCTAAGGTCCTGCAGCTCTCATTCACTTCAGTGGGAGCTGGGCTGCAGTACCTGAGAGTGGCCACTAGACAGTGTAGAGAGCAATGTCCTTCTGACTCCTCCCACTGTTTGCAGCAATGGCTGGTTGTAATCTGATTATTGGTGGGGGTGCTGGCTTTCTGCTCACCACTAATCTGATATTGATGACCTACTTAGGATAGTTCAGCAATATCTATGTAGTAGACAACCCCTTGAAGCATGGCCATTATTTATAAACACTGGTGTCTAAAGTCTCCTGGGATGATAAACCAAATAAGGTAGGAAATCTCTATATTCTTGGGTTGTTTTCTGTTATTTCCAGGCTTTATTTTCCCATCCTTATGTGCTCTTACTATAATAGTAAAGCTTTATTTTCAGTTTTGAACGTTTCTCTTGATGTGATTGAATAGTCTGCTTTTCACTTTACACTCCTCACTTTCCAATCTTACAAATCCAAGATCCAAATATTCCTCTGTATCTACCCCTCGCCTTTTATACAGAACAGGAATGATCTTTGACATTCTACCATAAATTTCACCTCCTGTATTAGGACCATAATAAACCCCAACCCCTATTTCTATATTAACAATCTGCAGTCCTCCCAGTTGTGAACTTCTCCTAAACGCTGGAATCACAAATATAGTTATTATGTCTGTTTTTATTTGTAAATACCCAAAGCCAGAACTGGAATGGAAGGGGAAACAGAGGAAGGATTTGTCTGTTTCCTTCCTGTTCTCTCTTTGGCTTAAAAGACTGAAACAAAAACTGCGGCATAAAAGGAAAGACAAGACACTTGGACTGGACCCATGGAAAGATCCTTTGAGTTGTTGGTTCGGTTTGTAAGAGGAAACCTTTTGATGTAGATAGTTAGGATGTAATGGAATGCCACAGGTACACAGCGAGGCCCGCAATGAAAATCCATCATTCTGTTATCACTCATTTGGGCCCCACATATTGCGCTATTTTGATACGTGTCATCCACTAAGTATTTGGCAAGGCTGATCCTATAAATACAAGCCGATGGACTATCTCAAGTGTGTATCTCATTTGTTCAAGCCTCTAATACTTCACAACCTTTTCTGTTACATCGAAAGGTCACATTTTATTAGGTTTTCAGTATAAACATAACAGCCAGGATAACAACTTAGACAAAAGGGATGGAAAGGATTAGAGGACACATATTGGAGACAGGTTATGATTAAGCATCAGCCCATTCTAGCTAGCATCTTCAAGAATCTGAGAGTGTCACAATCTGTATGTATGGGGGTGCAGATTGCAGTGGCAATTCACAGGGAGCGGCGCAAATTGTCCAAAATCGCACAGCAAAGATGTTGTATACAGAGAGCAAAAACTCAGCCCCATCCCATCTGGGAACGAAGGGTGCTGCATTTACATTTCCTATACAGTACTATTGGCATTTCTGACCATAGCCTAATTGCAGACTTGTTATGGTCCAGTAATAGGTTGAGTAGGTTGTGGGTTATACAAAACCCTATAATAATCCAGATATTCTGACTGGCCCACTGATCTACTATCCTAACATACTAGCGTCTTGGGTTTCATTTTTAAAACCTATTGATTTATCAGTCAATTAGTTTTCCTTATAATATCCCTATTATGATCACCTTCACCACCTGGCAATTTTACGTTTTTGTTTTAGTTTGTCCTCCCTTTCCTTTAAGAGCCATAACTTTTTTATTTGTCTGTCAACATAGCCATATGAGAGCTTGTTTTTTATGGGACGACTTGTACTTATGAATGACACCGTTCATTCTGCAACATAGTGTACTGGAAAAAAAATCTAAGGCCGGCTTCACACTTGCGCTCCCCACCGCTGCGGGGAAGCGCAAGCTGGGCACAGATACCGCATGTCCCTATGTTTATCATGGGGGCGCACGGTGATGCGCTCGGCTGCGGATTGCTGTGCACACCCATTCACTTCCCTGTGTGATTTGTACACATGCGGATGCTTGCGTACAAATCACACATTCTCGTCCGCACCCTGAACGTGTCACATGTCACGTTTTATTGTTTTTACTAGCTCACTTAGGGGATCACTTATGGTGTACAGAAAAATGATCATCTCCTGTGAACACTGGCACTCAGTCAGCATTCAAAGGTAGTGAGCCATGACTGTGACAGGGATCATCATCTGACTCTCCACAAGAAGAGACTTACCCCTTATTACTTCACTAGGTGTGATTTTTCAAATGGGATACCATTTGTGCCAATGGTGTTAACTGGAATCTGTTTCCAATAATATGGACAGAAAAACCTTCCATGTGAGCACTTTCATAGTAATGAATAGTACCATCTTTTGAACCGGTGTGGACATAAAATTAGTTTGATAGATGGCTATCTCTCCTGCCTCCACCATACACATTCAGCAGAGCGCTCATATGGTTTTATTGTGGAGAGGGGAGAAAGCCGCTGTCGGGCACCTATGGCAGCAGCTTAGCTGAAACAAAAGGATTTCACGTCAACATTCCAACTGACCGATGATTCTCTATCCTGACAGTATCTGTTGGAGGAGAGTAGGAAGACCCCCATACACAATACAAGTTGGTCGTCCAGTTCCTCCATAATTGGTGGGTTTGGCCAACTTTTATCTAATGAGTATTGGGGCATTTCAACTTGAGCAATGAAAGATATAATGCTAACTACAACACATGGATCTCAGGGGAATCCTATATATCCGCTTTAATATTCCTTTCGACTTACACAAGGTCTGTATAAATACTCATACAGTAACAATAAACATGTCTGTTGGCCGGATGCCATGAATGTACTTTACTCGTATAACTGTGTGTACGTGTGGGAGGTGAAGATGGGGGTCTTGCTTTTGTCTCCAGGAATAGTTCTGTTCTGGAGTTATTGGGTGAAATTTCCAGCTGTAGTAAGACTTGTTCTCTATAGACTTTAATGGTCACAGTGGGTTTCCACTGTGCTACCGCGCATATGAAAAAAAAAATAAGTTGCCAAACTAGCTTATTAAGGCATTGTCATTAATTACCTTATGTCACAGGACAGGCTTAACCCTATAATGATTTAGCTACATATGGAGGCTGCAGCTCCTTTGGTGAAATGGTCTCTCTCGATGCTGTCCTAGTAAAATGTATACACCATGTTATGCCTAAAGGGGGGGCGCTGTAGGACATCGTATGAGAGTGCCATTTTAAACGCCTCAGTCCTTAATACTTAGACTATGGCAATAGGAATTGTTTAAAATGTATGAGCGTCTAAACATGTGTCATGAATGGTCAGTCCTATTGAATTTAGCAAATCTGGAGACCACTACATGAAAATTCACCATTGGAAATCCTTACCAAAATCATTGAAATTTGTTACAAGTTAGATGTTAAAGCGAACCTGTCACCCCCTCCAGGCATCTAAAGATAACATAGCCACCTTCTGCAGCACTAAGGCTGCATTCTGACAAGGTGTCTATAGCATTTATGCTCCCTTGATTCACTGAAATAAAGACTTATATAAAATCTGTTTCAAACCTGATCCAAGACCGGGAGGCGGGTTTTCAAGTGTCTGTCTCCCTCCTCTGTGGTGTCAGTCATCCCTCTCTGCTCTCTGTGCACCTCCTCCAGGGCCATCTCCCTGCATTACAGAGCTTTGTCAGCTCTGCTACAACATAGAGCTGCTGTTATAGGAGACCCCACAATAGTAAATCTAGCAGGAGCATACTGCCTGCTAAGTAGCAGCCCTTGAGCTGAGCAGGTTTGACTTTCAGTTTCTTGTACCCAGCAGCATTGCTCCGTCCTCAGCCCCTGATCTAAAGCACAAACTCAACTCTGCTGCACTGCTGACAGCTCAGCTCAAGGGCTGCTATGTAGCAGGCAGTGCTTTCTCTGCTCAGGGTCCTCCTGCAAGATTTACTATTGTGGGGTCTCCTATAACAGCAGCTCTATGTTGTAGCAGAGCTGACAAAGCTCTGTAATGCAGGGAGATGGACCTGGAGGCGGTGCACAGAGAGCAGAGAGGGATGACTGACACCACAGAGGAGGGAGACAGACACTTGAAAACCCGCCTCCCGGTCTTGGGTCTGGTTTGAAACAGATTTTATAAAAGTCTTTATTTCAGTGAATCAAGGGAGCATAAATGCTATAGACACCTTGTCAGAATGCAGCCTTAGTGCTGCAGAAGGTGGCTATGTTATCTTTAGATGTCTGGAGGGGGTGACAGGTTCGCTTTAAGTTAAGATAAAAGAACAATCTGTATATCCCTGTCTCCTGGTGCTCCAGCGGTTGGAAAAGCTTGGTCCTTGCCAGTCTATGTACCCTGGTCTCCAGTGATGACCTCTCATATCAAGCCGATGAGAGGCTGGTATACATAGGCTGACAGAGGACCAGAAAAATCAGAAGTGAGTATACTTATATTTATTAATTTTTGGGTATTTACGCCGCAGGACAATTTATGCACAAAATGTTGTTCTGCATGTGGATGGACTTGGATCAGATCTCCTCCACTTTGAAATGACTGCCTTCTGCGGCAGATGTGTGCCATGTATGGTATTTTATTCCCTTGGGTCAAAGTGATATTTGACTATGAAATCTCAAGTACTGTTCAATGTGTGATGTAATTCTTCAAACTTATGTCTGACATGACATTATTTCTTCTGATGCAGGTTGGAGCAACCCTTACGCGGCCATCGTTTTTTGCTGTGCCCTTGAGTCAAGATGCCTCCAAGTGGGAATCCTTATTAAAGAGTAAAGATGGCTTAATACGACAGAAAGAGATTGTAATTGACAGGTAATGGTCTCTAGCTTTTAGATTTATGCTGTAGGCAGGGCTGTGAAGTTGTAGTCAGTCGGAGTCTGTATAAAATGGACAGACGCAGGCTCCTAAAATATATCATAAATTGGGTACAGTAGTTCAATGCAGAATGAGCTGATTGTGCTCTATCTAAATCTTGATTATTAAATCAAAATAATGATTAAAGCCTTATGTTACCATTATACTACAATAAATTTATCACTTAAAGGGAACCAACCACCTCAGATGACGTCTATAAGCAGTTAATACATGTCCCTGCACCCTACCTACACCGTTCCAGCTATGTTTTTGCTAAGAATATTGATAAATGCAAACCGAAATATACACTTTGTAAACTTACATTCCTGCGTACTTGAGGGCGTCTCCCTCGGGCTCTCGTACTAGAGGGCTGTGCTCATCATGTCTGCTCTCCCCCTCCCTTATGCACGCCCCCTCTCAGCCTGCTATACTGTGTGAGGCTGATTGCGTCATAAAGGGGCGGGGCTAAATCGCGGCATCCCGGTAGCCCCGCCCCTTTATGACGCAATCAGCCTCACATCACTATAGCAGGCTGAGAGGGGGCGTGCATAAGGGAGGGGAGAGCAGACATGATGAGCACAGCCCACAAGTGCCAGCACACACAGGGAGACGCCCTCAAGTACGCAGGCATGTAAGTTTATAAAGTGTATATTTCGGTTTGCATTTATCAATATTCTTAGCAAAAACATAGGTGGAATGGTGTAGGTAGGGTGCAGGGACATGTATTAACTGCTTATAGTCGTCATCTGAGGTGGTTGGTTCCCTTTAAGCCTGAGCCATGTATGAGGGAGTCTGAGTGATGGACTTGGATTCGGGAAAATTGAGGAGTCATTTGAGTCGCTGGTTTGGCTTACCAACTCCGCAACCCTGGCTGTTGGGCCCTAAAGAACCTGTAGAAAATACAGATTTGCCCAGTAGCAGAAAGGACTCATCAGTCAGTGATGGTCTCGGATTCAAGCCATGGGAGATATTAAAAGCAAACCATTAACACTGATATCAAGCAATAAAAGGCCCAGAAGAGATGCCTTCTTGCTGCTTGTATTTATAGCATTATCATTTATGAATTTATGATTTATATTGACAAGTCTCAGATGCAAAGTTCTGTGGAAATCATTAAAACAAATATCTTGCATATATCCACTGGCATAAACATTGGCTATGAGCCTTTGTTTGGGCAGTATCATGAGAGATACAGACAATGAGAGAATGAATCCAGGCACCAACAATGGTTACAGACTGTATACCTTAATGAGACCAATAATGGGGAGTCACCCCACAGCGTAGACTTGCCTGGCGTTGCTCAGCTTTTAGAAGAAGATAATTATGAAGCATTAAGCTGCACTCGCCAGTCTTCAAATACAGTGCGAATCTTTATTCCCTGCAAGTAAGGAGGTTACACCTAGCGCAGGGAGGGAGAGGAAACTGCAGAGGCGGTCACACCGTTTTGCGCATTAGCGCTTCAAGGCGGACTCAATGACGTCCCTTCCTGGTAATTAAAAACAATTCATCATTCCAAACATGAAATGTAACAACAAGATGATAATTACGATACAAAAGCTTATATATAGCTATAGTTATATACACTATAGTTGAATAAACAAAATCAACAATTATAATACTTGCAACTAGTAACTTAGCAGATAATAATAAAGAGGCTAATCACTAGTCAGAATACAGCTTTAGCAACCAAATGCAACGAGGTGCCGGACCAGTTCATACAAGGGCTTTAAGACCAGGTCTAGCTCATTGCAGCCGTGAGTACAGCTTCCACATGCATGGTTCTATTGCTGAGACTGGCAGTGCGGCCTCTATAAACTCTCTCGGGAATCAAACAGAGGTGCTCATCTGGGTAGAATGAAACAACCTGTAAGGCAAAGAAATGCAATGAATTATTACAAAAAAAACAGCCATATCTGATTTATCATTTAATCCTAATGCACCCTGTGCATTGGTAGAAATGATCCACTGGGCTTCTGCCTGTAGGAGCAACTTATGAGTGTCTCCTCCTCTCATTGAGGGGTGATTTTTTCCAAACCTGCAAAGGTCAGGACACTAGGGTTACCATCATAATAATCCCTAATGTGCTGTATAAATCGAGGGGATCCTGTGCCTGAGCTGATCAAATTAAAATGCTCACGGAATCTAACAAATAGGGGCCGGATCGGTTTTGCCAATGTAGAATCTCTTAGGGCCCTTTCACATCAGCGTTTTTTTTAAATCGCGGCAGATGCGGTGAAAAAACCGCATCTGCCGCGATTACCGCATAAGCGCGACACTTGCGGCACAGTTGCGGCAAGCCCCATGCAATGTCTATGGGGCTTGCGGTAAGTGTGCGGCAGGTGCAGCAAGTGCGGTTTCGGCTCTTGCGGCAGGTGCGGCCGCGAAAAAAAACGTGGTCAGCCGCGGGTTTTTTTTCGGCCGCACCTGCCGCAAGTGCCGAAACCGCACTTGCCGCACCTGCTGCAAGCCCGCATAGACATTGCATTGGGCTTGCCGCAACTGTGCCGCAAGTGTCGCGGTTATGCGGTAATCGCGGCAGATGCGTTTTTTTCACCGCATCTGCCGCAATTTAAAATAAACACTGATGTGAAAGGGCCTTACACGGGCAAAACACTGCATAGACTAACCCTTTCGTTCTACATGTGATACATGACTTCATAGGATATAATTTATCACCTATTTGTAATGCGTTCCCTATGACACGGAAATTGCACCATGGACAAGTTCGGCATTTCAAAAAGCCTTTTGCAGAACCTGTAGGAAGCCAAGTTTTTTCTTTTCAGATTGTAGGTGTTTATGAACCAGTAAGTCGCCCAAATTCTTGCTGCAGCAATAGATGAGAACAGGAGAGGCGATAGGTAATTTACACAATTCCCTATCTGGCTCTGTAATATGCCAATGTTTTCTCATAGAAGTTTTAATAATATCAAACATAGGTCCAAACTAAATTAATAAAGAAACGCTTATCCGCTGCGTTCACATCAGTATAGCAGTCTTTGCACTGTGTTTGTATACATGCAGACACAAACGTTAGTGTGAAAGTAGCGTAATATCAGAGTGAATGTACCTGCAATCTTATGGTGGGTTTACACGTCGCGATATCGGCGTCCACCTCCGACCAAAAGTCACGTGGTTCGGGAGTTGGACCCGATATCGTTCGCGCGTTGTACGGTTTGAACGTACAATGCGATGCTGGAACGATGCCAAAACGATATCGAGGTTGAATGAGCGTGCTATTCAACCGCCCAATATCGGATGGCCGTTGTAGCCGCATCGTCCCGTCTGACAGCCCAACTACGATGTGTACGCCCATGTCACCCATTCACTCCCATGTTAACTGGTCGTTCCTGGGTTGGGGGGCGTACACATCGTCGGGACGTTGTATCCCGATATCGGGCTGTCTAAACCGGCGATGCGATGGCGGGAAAAGCGCGCTCAAAAAGCGCGCTCCCGCATCGTTGGCTCCAAAATCGGGCCGGTATCGGGACGTGTAAACCCACCATTAGTAGTAGAGATTTTTTGTATTTTGTGATTTTCAAAATGCTTCTACAAATAAATCTTTCTGGCTGATTTGAATAAATCTGCTTTAAATTCAGTTAAATCAAGTTGTTCTGGTATTCAATAGTTTAGTCCTTTTTGGAGTACCGATGTCATAGAAGCAGTCAATTTTTCTTTTGACAAATTAAAGATCTTTAAAGAACGATCATCTAATCCCTCCATGACGCTTGTTTTCTCTTCCCTAGGATGGGAAGATTTATGTCACCTCCCTCCTCTTTGTATTCTTTGTCTAAAGGGGATGCTGAATCAATGCTGCGTTTATCAGATGCCTTCTTTGCTGGAGGTTCTGTTGTTTCACTAGAATCTGAATCTCCCTCTGAGTCCACCGTTGTTAAGCCTCCCATCACACTAAGCGAGATCATAGTAACATGGTAACATACATATAGTAACATAGTATTTAAGGTTGAAGGAAGACCTTAGGCTATGGGTTGAACTAGATGGACCTAACCTGTTGATCCAGAGGAAGGCAAAAAAAAACCCATGTGGCAACACTAAGCTCCACATTGGGGAAAAAAATTCCTTCTGACTCCACATACGGCAATCAGACTAGATCCCTGGATCAACGCCCTATCAAAGAATCTAGTATGTATAACCGGTAATAGTATATTTTTCAAGAAAGGCATCCAGACCCTTCTTAAATGTTAGTAGTGACTCACTCATTACAACATCATGTGGCAGAGAGTTCCATAGTCTCACTGCTCTTACAGTAAAGAATCCACGTCTGTGATTATGATTAAACCTTTCTTCCAGACGTAGAGGATGCCCCCTTGTCCCTGTCTCAGGCCTAAGAGTAAAGAGATCATTAGAAAGTTCTCTGTACTGTCCCCTCATATATTTATACATTATTATAAGATCACCCCTAAGCCTTCGTTTTTCCAAGCTAAATAACCCCAAGTTTAATAACCTGTCTTGGTATTGCAGACCCCTCAGTCCTCTAATAACATTGGTTGCTCTTCTATGCACCCTCTCTAGTTCAGCTATGTCTTTCTTATATACCGGAGACCAGAATTGTACACAGTATTCTAAGTATGGTCGCACTAGTGACTTGTATAGATGTAAAATAATGTTCTCCTCATGAGCATCTATGCCTCTTTTAATGCATCCCATTATATTTGCCTTTGCAGCAGCTGCCTGACACTGGCCACTAAATGTGAGTTTGTCATCTACCCATACACCCAGGTCTTTTTCAGTAGTAGTTTTACCTAGTGTTTTACAATTAAGAACATAATTATACATTTTATTTCCTCTGCCGAAGTGCATGTCCTTACATTTATCCCCATTAAAGCTCGTTTGCAATTTATTAGCCCAATCTTCTAGTTTACATAAATCCTCCTGTAATATAAAATTGTCCTCCTCTGTATTGATTAGTGTCATCTGCAAATATTGAGATTCTACTCTGTATGACCCCTACAAGGTCATTAATAAATATGTTAAAAAGAAGCGGGCCCAACACTGACCCCTGTGGAACCCCACTGTTAACTGTGACCCATTCTGAGTGTGTTCCATTAATAACCACCCTTTGTTTCCTATCACTGAGCCAGATTTTAACCCACTTACACATATTTTCCCCTATCCCCAAGCTCTCATTTTATGTATCAACCTTTTGTGTGGCACCGTATCAAAAGCTTTTGAAAAGTCCATATACACCACGTCCACTGCATTTCTTTGGTTCAGTCCAGAACTTACTTCTTCATAGAAGCTTATCAGATTAGTTTGACAGGAATGGTCCCTAGTAAACCCATGTTGATATTGGGTCATGAGGTTATTTTTCTTCAGATACTCCAGTATAGCATCTCCTAGAAAACCCTCTAGAATTTTACACACAGTAGAGGTTAAGCTTACTGGCCTATAACTTCCAAGTTCAGCTTTTGTCCCCTTTTTGAATATTGGCACCACATTTGCTATATGCCAGTCCTGTGGTACAGACCCTGTGATTATGGAATCTTTAAAGATAAAAAAAAAAAAGTTTATCTATGACGGTACTTAATTCCTGCAGTACTCTTGGGTGTACAAGTTTTGTGATGCAACAACGACCTCAGCAGCGATCTCCCTACGTTTGACATGTAGCAGCGACCAGGCCCCTGCTGTGAGATCGCTGATCGTTACAAACCATTCTGGACAATTTTTTTGGTCGTTGGTCTCCCGCTGGGAAAGCTGCATCGCAGTGTTTGACAGGGACAATGATCAATGATCTCAATACTATGCCCGAGAGTGACAGGTTCCCAACGACCGCCGTATCGTTCCGTATCATTGCTGCGTCGCTGGTGAGATCTGACTGTTTGACATCTCACCAGCGACCGTGTAGCGACGCTCCAGCGATCCTTACCAAGTCGTATTATTGTCGGGATCTCTGTAGTGTCACCAAGTGTGACTGTACCCTTACTGGAGTTGGTAATGGAGAGTTTGGTTTCATAGGGGTCTTTGGGATTTTCAGTATCATGAGACATCAGCTTTGCATTTGTAGCCAGAGATATTTTTTAACCTATACCTACTGCATTTAAAGGGAATGTTTCATCAATAGTGACCTATTCAAAGGTTTTTATATTTACATTTTTTTTTTTATTATTTATGAATTTTCCAATTTCTCCTATCAGTTTCTATTAAAGAAGATATATTTTTTTATTTGATCTACAATAAAAAGGATAGACCTCTGCATTGTAGGTGGGAAAGTGTAAAATCAACTGTAAAAGACCCAATCTAAAAAAAAAAAAAAAAAACAATCATGTTTTCTAAATAATTAAATTAAAATAATGTAGAGAGAAGTAACCGGGCACCTCCAGGATTCATGCAGTGTATACAGCACTTATGTACCTTATGTTTCCACTACAAAACCCTGTTAATGGCGTTGCAGCGCCTTGTGACAAAAGTCCATGTATATCAAAAATTCAAGAAAATAGGCGGCACTCACCATTAGTAGTAGCACGCCGTTTCGGAGGCTCAGCTCCTTGGACTCGTCAAAGGAGCTGAGCCTCTAAAACGGCTTTCTGTCGTCCGCGCCCTCTGCACCCCCTCCCCATACCGATGCAATAAAGTACAAGATCTACTAATGGTGAGTGTCGCCTTTTTTCTTGAATTTTTGTTAAATAATTAAATTGCATTTTATTGCATGGAAAAAGTAGTATTTCATCACCTACCAACCAGCCAGAATCTCTCACAGCCCTGTTAGTTTTTCTTTAAGAAGCCCTCCTACTCTGCACTCATTACCTATATTAATTTCACCTATTTAAACTAGTTAATTGTATACAAGACACCTGTTCATGCACTCAGTCAATCACACTCCAACCCGTCCCCCATGGCCAAGACCAAATTGCTGTCTGAGAACACCAGGGAAAAAATTGTAGACCTGTACAAGGCTGGGAAGGGCTACAGGACAATATGCAAGCAGCTAGGTAAGAAGGCAATAACTGTTGGTGCAATTATTAGGTCACTGTCAATCTTCATTAGTATGTGGCTCTATGCAAGATCTCACCTCGTGGGGTAAGGATGAGTCTGAGAACGGTCAGGAATCAACCCTTAACTAACCAGGAGGACCTGGTCAGTGACCTGAAGAGAGGTGGCACCAGAGACTCAAAGATTATCGACAATAACGCACTACGCCATCATGGATTAAAATCCTGCAGGGCACACAGGGTCCCCTTGCTCACACCAGCACATGTCTAGGCCTGTTTGAAGTTTGCCTATAACCATCTGGATGATCCAGATGAGGCATGGGAGAAGATCATGTGGTCAGATTACACCAAAATAGACCTTTCTGGTATCAACTCCACTCGGTCTATTTGTAGGAATACGAACGATGAGTACAGTCTCAAGAACATCGTCCAAACAGTGAACGGTAGGGGTGGAAACATCTTACTATGGGGGTGCTTTTCTGCAAAGGGGACAGAATGACTGCACCGTATTGAAGGGAGGATAGATGGGGTCATGTATCGCGAGATTTTGGCCAACAACCTCCTTCACTCAGTAAGATCATTGAAGATGGCTCATGGCTGGGTCTTTCTTGTATGACAATGACCCGAAACACCACAGGCAGTGCAACAAAGAATTGGCTCTTTAAGAAGCATTTCAAGGTCCTGGAGTGGCCTAGCCAGTCTCCAGACCTGATCCAATAGAAAATCTTTGAAGGGAGCTGAGACTCAATGTTGCCAAGGGACAGACCTGAAACTTGAAAGTTCTGGAAAAGGTCTGTATAGTTGTATAGTCCCTGCTGCAGAAAACTGCTTACCTCTATAATTGCAGAGTGATATTGGCAGAGCTGACATCAGTCACCCCTTCCACAATTTCTCCAATTTTTGGTAAGCTCACTTCATGTGCCTTAGGTCTGCCTATCTTACATTTGGGCACTAAGTGTTCACTCTTTCTCTATATTATAGAGAAACTATAGCATGTTATAGTCTTTGTGAAGAAAGTATAAATGTGACAATCCGTGTGCTTTGTATAAGCTGTGTGACTGTTTCCAAAATTTCTCTCTATTGACCATCCTTAATAGGACCTATGTTCTCCAGGTGAAAACCTCTGTTATATACACCCAGAAGGAGAAACAGTCCTGATCCTGTCCTACTGACAGGCATAAAGCACACTACAAGGCTGCAGGCCAGAGATTGCTTCATCTACTCCACACGTCTGTTTTGCAGATACAATACTATTTAGATGTATAGAGTGGATGATTGAATCTGCACTAGTAATGTAAGGCAGAGCATATAGAAAATGCCGCTGGTGCATACTCTGATTCTATGGGACTAATCCATGTTCCACTAGCCCCTGTGGCTTTTGGCCGCCTGGACAATTGACATGTCTCGTATTTAAGTATTTTTATAAATCACATCGGGGGAATAAAATGAAGTCGTATGAACAGCAGTGTGACCTTTCTCACAACCGTGGGACACATTTTGTAGGCAGTTTTCACGTGGATTTAGGTCCAGAATATGTGGCAAACTTATTTGCTTAAAACGGAAAACCCCTCTGAAGGATGGCCAGCAAAGGTCTGTTTTAGATTCAATTGTCATAGGTAGAGAGCAATGTTGAGTTCATTGTCCACGAGACCACATCCATCTTATAGTAGCATCCTCTAAACATAGAAGTGAGTGCAGTCAGGAAAATGCTTTCAATCATGGCGTATTTAGAAATAGTGATAAGCGTATAAGTATTTGGGTCTTGAAGCGGCTCAGTGTTTATTTGGAGAATGATTGCACGCTGGTATGAATTATGCCAAATATCTGGACATGTGAGCTAAACCTTTGTAAATAACTCCAGTCTCCTGAGATTGGGGCACTGAATCCCTCATAGGCCTGGCTGTACTGTTACAGCTTTTTAAGGCGAGGTAACAATGAGGGCTTTTTCCTACCAGCTCCTTGTGTACAGGAAGCAGCTGCTGCTTGGTACTTTTCACCTCTGTGCCCATTACAATATGAGTAACCTACAGTATACTCGAGCCTGGCAGCAGAACACAAAGCCTGCCTGGCTGGAGCCAGCATGTAACGATAGCCGATTCCTATCAGATCACATGTATTATCTCTGGATTGTGCTGCATCATGAGACCTACAGAAGATTTCCTCATGTTCCATACTGATCTGAAAGTCTCATACTCATTCACATTGATCACTATTCGATTGAGGCTTGCAGTCTGATATTACCTGCTCTAATACACCTTACATAGACAGCTACAGCCCATAGTGTGGATAAGCTAAAATATGCCTGTTATGGTACTCGGGACAATTGAAGTTTGATATACCAACCTAATTTATTGTTCAGATAATGGAGCAGACTCTCTATCACGCCACAACGCGTTTCGACAGCCGTCGCTGTCTTTTTCAGGTGGAATAGAGAGCCAAATAAAAAACACCTTATTATCATCATACACCATTGGGGTTGATTCTGTGATTGTGACGTCACCCAGGAAGTGTGTGATCATATGATATACACAGTCATATGATCAATTGATATACTTGGTAAAACATTAAAAACACGACATGTGAAATACAATCAATCTTAATACAATCCATATTCTCTCAATCAATAATTAATAAATATCTCTACAAGGCCGATTATACAAAACTCCCTAAAATACTATACAAAAGTATAGGAAAAAAATATAAAATTAGTATAAAAATAGTGTAGAAATAATGTAAAATAGTATTTAGATTATAATGGACAGAATTGACATATAAAAATAGATCATATATGCCATGTATACCATCATATAATAAATACGGTATATAATAAAAATATATAAAAAAACAAATATCCCAACAACATTTAAATATATTAAAAATATAAACCCAGAGAAGTGTTAAACCATAAGATCCTGGGCATATTGATTAGTGAGTGGCATAGTGAGATTGAGTCGCTCAGGGGCAAGAGTCCCCATTTTGAAAATCCAATAGCTCTCTTTATTACAGAGCTGACCCATTCTATCCGGAATTCCTTCTCTCACCTGATCAATGATTGTGAGACTCAAACAGGTTGGGTCTTTTATATGAGTGATAGTATAGTGTCAGGAGACACTATGAAGCATAAAACCATTACGGACCCCTGCTTGTTTAGTCTTGCTTGCATGGTCTGAATGGTCCGGCCAATATATTGTTGGCCACAAAAACATTCTAGGAGGTAGACCACATAAGTGGATCGCTATTTAAAAACTGCTTGATGTCGTACACCTTCCCTGTGGTGTTAGAAGAGAAGGTTTTTTTGCCATTTGCCAAGTGTACGACATCAAGCAGTTTTTAAATTGCCGATCCACTTATGTGGTCTACCTCCTAGAATGTTCTGTGGGCTCATACTGTATGTAGAGAGGCAATGTGGGACTGATATTTTATATAGGGGCTAGATGGGGTGTCATGCTGTATTTAGGAGGCTGTTGGGGCACCTTCTGTATATAAAGAGGTTATGTGTGGACCTCATACTATAAATAGGCTAGGTGGGGGCTCATACTAAGGTGGTTATAGAAGGCCACTTACTTTTTATAGAATGGTTTGTGGATGGCTCATACTGTATAGGGGCTATATGGGGACTTATACTGTATAGAAGGGCTGTGTGAGGGCTCTCAGCAGTGTTTATAGGGAGCAGTGTCAGGGTTCATGCTGTATATTGGGGGGCTGTGTGTGGGCTCATACCTTATTTATGGGGATGTAAGCATACCTAATTTTGATCAATATTAAGTGGTACAATTAATATTAATATAAAATTATAAATAATATATAAATATTGAGCAGAATTTATTTCAGCCTATTGGTTTTGGCCTTCCACACCACTCACAGTCTCTAATGTGACCCCTCAGAAAAATGAATTGCCAGTCCCTGGTCTTGGTTAAAGCAAGAGAAACTGCCAGCACATTGAGGTTTCAGTTTACACTTTCTTACTGACAGGCAAATGAAACTGCAGCTTGTTTGAGCACACTTAAGTGTGATTCACAGCCACAAAGCTCAGTACTCTTTTCCAATGTCCTCATTCCTTTAATGCATGTTGTGCTACAGAAAGAGAGCAGGAGTCCATCACTCTGTGCTAGTGCTGTGTATGGGAGACAACTTATCAGCTTGTTTTCTCTCACCAGTTCAGAGATAACAGAAAATAAGAGGGAGATAGTCTGCAGAGGAGAAAACTGGTGAAAACAATATAGGATCTAGTGATATATCCAGAGATGGAATTATTCATCATGTACACATTCACCACAGCTTATTCTGAAATGTCACCTGTAATGACAAGTATACTTGCATACAGATTTTTTTTATATTTGATCCTATTCTGATCTGTGACTCTGCAAGCAAGTTTTCGTCTGAACTGCTCAATTTGATGCCTGTTTGCTGAACTACTTGCAACGTTGTCCATTTTTACATTAAATCCATTACAATAAACATTTTCATAGGCTACCCTTCATACCAGAATTTTTGCTAATGGAATGATATGTTGTGATGGCACAAGAAGAGACGGTTACATGTGATAATTCGTATATGGGGTGCTCATACGTAGAACTAATGGGGCCACATGTACAGAGCTTCTCCGCTGTACAAATCTGATGGACAATGACATGTTTGGTTATTCTGTATGAATCCAGATGAACAAATTCCATATATCGAGATTTCAAACTGTAGCCAATAGTGAAGTCCAGTGTGCACAAGGCCTTACAGAAAGAAATACACCAGGTATATTTTTGGCCACTTGGAAGTCCCACTTCTGCTTGGCACCAGGTAAGAATGCAGTCTGTCACCTAAACTAAGAAAATCGTACAGGAGGAAGCGAGAATGTCAGCGCTGATCATGTGGGAACTATTTATTGTGTGCTCATGTTTTCTTTATCAGACACAAGTGTCATTCTCTCTGGTTAAGATATGGATTAGCAGATCACAGCAGCTGTGCGGTAGAATAATGTGGAGCTATTTTTACGTGTACCCACATTACTAAAGAAATGCATGTGTTACAAAGCATTCCATTGTTGGCGGCCTCAGGTCGGTGGGATTAGGGCATCTGGCGGCATGCATCACATAGGTCTGCTTTTACTGATTAGGGCTCTGCATAGCAAGGGTAAATAGTATCTACATATACATACATGTACCTAAATGTGTGTGGACATTACCGGATTACGGCAATCCTTTTAATTTATTAGTCCTTCTCAGAATTTGAACCGTTATGTTATTGATAGTATTGTTGTAAAGTTAATAAAGATGTCTCTTTACAGAGTATGTTGCAGAAGACTATGCCGTCATTTTCTTGTATGTTCATTACCAATATCATACCACTAGGTGGCAGCATCTACTTTTGTAGAATGTGAAGGTTTGGAAATACAATTGTAAATGCTAGATGTGCGTAATTGTAGTTTTTCCAAAGGTAGCGCTTTTATTAATATAGAAAATTAATGGTAAACAGTATTTTGTTCTCTAACCTTGTTATGCAAAATACCAGAGAATTGTGTACCATGCACACCATCAAGTATTTCAGTATTGATATTTATACCTACACTTTATGTACATGCGTATGTTTGCATATATATTTGTGTATATATTATATGCATTTAGCTTCTAAACAACATCAATACTTCTAGATAATCTTGCACAGTTTTCCCAACAGTTAGGTTGTTGCAAACATCTTGGAATACTAACCACAGATCTGTAGATGTAAAACCAGAAAAAAGCTGTGGCACTCCATTCCTAGAATGTGTATTGGTGCAATTCTAAAATACAATAACATACTACAAAAAGCCAGCTGCACTCAAATACTAAGGCCCCTTTCACATCACGTTTTTCGTGGATCCGTGTCTATCTGTTGTAAAACTAATAGACATTCATCCAATTTAGTCTCCATGTATCCCTACGGGCACGGATGTGCATGGATTGGTCCTTATTGGCATCCGATTGTGTCAGTTTTGTGATGGATCCGTTTGTGTCAGATTTATTCCCGTCCTCAAAATCGAAGCCTGCTTCGATTTTGGGCTGCCTTGGAAAAAATTGGACAGAAATGGACAGAATCAGATCTGTTGCTGTCCGCTTCAATTAACATGGAGCTCCATGGTGACAGATCAAAACAGATCCGTCAAAAAATCGGATCTGTAAAACTGATTTGATGTACTGCGCATGCTCAGAAGCAAGCTACAGCCCTATCTCTGCTAACTGATGACGTATCTGTGGAAAACACAGATCAGTTGCATCTGTAGGCACAGATCCTTGTCTGTCTGTGTCACCATGGATGTGCAAAAATCGTGATGTGAAGTGGGCCTTAGATATGCTATATTGACTTCAGAAAGGTATAATAGCTAAGAAAATGTGAAAAATCGGAACACTTGGCTTATAAGCATGGCCATGTTCACAACCACCCAGTAGCCACATTAAGGTGTGTCCATTTTACTGGGTCCTAACCTACTTTTAGATCTGCACTTTGTCAAAGCCTCTTCCTGGATTAAGAATAGCATTACATTGGAACCTCTAGACCCTACACTTCAAACAAAAAAAAAAAATGTTTCCATTCCTGTAATGTGTTTTGGTGAGATGCTGAGACACAATACATAGTTTCAAAAAGGTCAGCTGCACTCTCAAATATTAAGACATGCTACATTGACTATAGAAAAACACAAAAGCTAAGAAAATATGAAAAATAGGAACACTTTCCCCACTAGAGATCGGCTGGGGGCTGTAGAAATAAAAAAAACAGTCATTAAACATCCGAGTCATACTTACCGGGGTCCGCGCTTTTGTACCTTCTGGGCCACTCATTAACATCCTGATTTATTCACTGCACTGGCTCCAACAGCCAATCACAGACGGCCACTCTGTGACATCTGAGATTGGCTTTTGTGCTCCTCACCCATTGTAACTGGGTGCCATAAACAGTGAACCTGCATAGAGCTTTGCTGTATTTTTGATTCTCAGTGCAGATAAAGCAGACAGCTACAGCCTACCACCCCCAGCTGCCCGACTTTACCTTGGGGAAGCCCATTATTTTTAAATAAATAATTTAAGTAAAAATTTGAGGCTTTCGCCCTATTTTTGATTGCCAGCCAGGGTGCAGACTAGGCAGCTGGGGGCTGGTATTCTCAGCGTTGTGAGGCCCATAGTTATTTGGCCCCCAGGTTAAAGAATAGCAGCCTGCAGCCACCCCAAAAATTGTTGCATGCATTAGAAGCACCCATTCCTGCTGTTTTACTCAGCTATTCCCGATGCCCTGGTGAGTTGGCATTGGGATGATAGAAGGGGTTAATGACAGCTGAGTATTGACACCTTGTCAAGCCCAGATCGAGAACCTTCAAGTCTCTGAGACCCACCCATTATCAATCCTGTTAGTAAATAGTCAACACAACACACAGGGAAAATTCCTTTATTTGAACTAAATCACACAGAGAACACTAATTTTCCCATTTATTAAACCCACAACGATGGTTCCACGAAGCCCACAATCCTGGCTCTGATTCATCATTGCGGGACATGGCGGAACAGCAGTCCTGCAATCCGCTAGAACGTTACTTTTTCAACCTAAATATAAAAATGATGATCATTATCACCTAGTATATTTGGTATAATGGGCTACTCATACACCTGACTACAATCCTACAATATCTCAGACTTTGTGAACGTGTACCTAGAACTGACTCTGTTTTCAAGGTTAATGTTCACATTAAATATTAATTTGATTTCAATTTCCCTATTGTCCATTCACTTTGCATCTTGGTAATTGATAAAATAAATTAACATGTATTCTTGAAATTATTCTGTTCAGCATTTTTCCACACCTGCCCAAAACGTTTGCATAGTATATATAATATATATAGCACATTCGCAAATAAATAGTAAAATGCTAATAATAATCTATTTTTTAGGCAACGACAGCAGATCTGTCACCTACAGCAAGCCATCCGTGGCGGCGAGTTGCGCACCCATCCTGCATCCACTAGTCCTGTTATGAATGGAGAAGACAGCTATGTTCATGGGATCAAGGTACACACTTCTAATAGTTGTGATTTGTGGCTAGGTGTATACCAAATGCCCCCCACCCCCCTGAATGTCACCTTCACAAGTATTGGTGGTCCTCACAGTTTAGCGCTAGGTTGGCCATCTGCATCCCTGTGACAATGTGGGAATCAGTTGGTAATTTTCTACTGGACATACAATATGGTGGCTCGACGGGCACAATAATCTACTCTGCAGTGTTGTGCAGGGGGAGGAAATCACCAGTGAACACAATGTTTCCTACAATTAATGTCAAAGACAGGAAACAGTGGACCAGCACTAATGTGGGGATCAAACACCCCATACCTGGTGTAAATATGCAGGAAAACGATTGCTTGCTATAATTCTGAGTATATTTCTAGATCTTCAATTTAAATACAGAGACACCATCCAAATGGCACAGCATTTTTTATGTTATTTTCTTTTAAACTCCACCCAACTTTATTAACTCCCACGCAACATATTGATACATTATATGTCCCCTTCTTTGATGCAAGCTCATAATTGGAGTCTAATGTATTGCCTGCAGTTAATGGCCATAGTACGCGGCCAGGCATTTATTGATAGCTGCATTTAAAGGGAGCCTGTCATCTGAAAAAGTGCTATTAACCTGCAGATATAGGACAAATCTTCAGGATAGTAGCATTCTGACACCGTGTGGCCACAGCACTGAATGCCCCACTATCAGAAGGAAAGTGACTATTCCTCCCGGCAGCCCCTGGCTTTCAGTCATAGGGGTGCATCCAGCGAGGTTTCAGTCACTGCTCTGTGCATAATGATCTAGAGCTGAACCCAGGCCCCTGGCATTAGTGCGGAGTCAGCAGTCAGTCACAGGGGTGCGTCCAGGGAAGTTTCAGTCATCGCTCTGTGTATAATGATCTGTGGCTGTAACCACGCCCCTGGCAGTAGTGCAGAACCGGCAGGCAGTCACCATTCACTATGCAGTGAATGGTAACTGCCATTCCTGGCCTTAGCCCTATCACTTAAAGCCCGATGCTGTGGAGAGGAATAAAGTTCACTTCCCCCTGGCAGCGGGCACGCAACATCAGAATGCTATTGACCTGCATAGGTACAGCTTTTTTCTTACTTGTCAGATGTCCTATAAAGTACTTGGACTGTTGATTGCAGTGTACCACACGCCCATTGGCTCCCACGTGATGTTATCGCGGCTATGGATTGTTATAATAACAAGGAATCTAGTGAACACACCTATCCCTATCATGACGGTACTTTTATGAAAATCAGCATGTGGCTAAACTTGATATAGGAAACCATGACTTTACTATATAGTGCAAAACTACACTAGTAGTATAAGTGATTGGATAACCCCAGGTCAAGTTCCCTAAGGTAACTACCAAATAAAGTAAACAAAAAAGTTTTAAAAAATAGGGGAAAAAAAGTTTGAATCGCCCCCTTTTTCCCTATTGATATTAAAGAAATAATAAAATACATATATTTGGATCTTTGAATACGTAAAATTAGCTAACCTGTACGGTAAAGGCCATAATAAGGGAAACATCACAACGTCAGAATTACATAGCATTTTTTGAGTTGCGTCACTTACACTAAAAAATAAAAAAATCTTAGGTGATTAAAACTTTACTTCTAACTTAAAATGATATCTCACAGCTCCACCTACCAACCAAAGAAAACATTACGAGGCTCGGAACTTGGTAACATGAGTCAAAAAAAGTTTTCACCACTAATGTAATAAAAAGTACTGTAAAGTGTGTTATTGCTGTAATCATACCGATCTGAAGTATCCGGTATACAATGAATGTCGGATGAATAAAACCTCCCCACTAATTGCAGGATTTTTTTGAGCATTGTCATTCCAACTGGAATTTTTTTCTCCATCACATTGTGGGTGGGGTAAACAAGACTTCATACTTCTATATCACAAAGGGGTTAAATAGTCCATACTCTCAGCTTAGCCAATAGGTCTCTTTTTTCAAAACTGAAAGGAAATATGGATTTGCTGCCAATAAGAACCAATCGGAGCTCAGCTTTCATAGTTAATTGGCTGTGCTAAAAAGAAAACTGCACTGTGATTGGTTGCTTTGGATAGCAAACGGCTTTTAGTTTTGTTGGTTGTGATAAATTCTTCAATGGAATGTTAAGTTGTAAACGTTTTTCTGTGTAAATGTGGAGCAGCAGCCACTTACTTAGATGTCATTCAATCTTTCTGAAGGCTTCTCCATGTGAGGGCTGTAAACCTCCGCAGATCTTCACATCAGACAGATTGAATCCCCTCCATCGAGACAGAGGTGAACTCGAGGGGAAACTTTCTCCTGCTGAAATGGGAGTCCCACCACTCAACGAGACCCCGAAACTGAGCACCCTCAAACCCAGCGACGACCTGAAGAAGATGGAGGAAAAGGTAAACTGAAGCAATTAATTGTAAATGGCCGACTGTTTAAATCAGGTTTCTGTACGATACATACATATATATCTATTTATATTAACACAAACAACAGGTGAAAATAGTATTAAACATGTCACCAATTTTCTTCATAAATATATTTCTAAAGGTGCTTTTGACAGGAATTCCTCACTAGATTTCAGTAACCGTTCATCAAATCCAGAGGAAAAGGGGAAAGGAAATTCGTGCTAATTGCTCACATACACCTGCGGACCCCCAGGCAAACAGAGGAGTGCCTAACTGTCAACCGTAATCAATCAAATAGAAGGAAACTCCGATTCCACTTTTACATTCAGTCCGTCCTTTATTCTTCACATCCACATAATAAAAACATCAAAGGGGCTCCCACTAGAGGGGGTACCCCAACAATGCCAGATGCGTTTCGGGACCCAACCTCTCTTATTTGTATGCATCCAATCCATACAGGCAAAAAAATCAAGCTATAGATGTCTATAAATTGAGTGTAAAAATGAGAAATGACTCGGGGAAAAAGTATTGAACACGCTTACTGAAACTTATTTAATACTTCATACTGAAGCCTTTGTTGCTGGTGACAGCTTCAAGACACCTGTATGGAGACACTACTCGCACACATTGCTCAGGTTTGATTTTGGTCCATTCTTCCACACAAACACTTTTCATATACTGAAGGTTCCATGGGCTTCTTCTATGAACCATGAGCTTTAATACCTTCCATAAATTTTCTGTTGGATTCAGGTCAGGTGATTGGCTGGTCTGTTCCATCGCTTTATTTTCTTTGTCTGAAACCAATTGAGTGATTCCTTGACTGTGGGTTTGGGATCATTATCTTGATGAAATGTCCACCCCGTTTCATCTTTATCATCGTAGTAGATGGCAGCAAATTTTGATCCAGAATGTCTCGGAACATTCATCCTTCCTTCAGTTATATAAAGATTGGCAGTGCCATATGCTGCAAAACATCCCCACACCATGATGTTCCTGTGGGCTTCTCTTTATGCTGTGAGCTGAACCCCCCTGATGAGTGGGGGGGGGTTCGGTTTACAGCAGAATTAAAAAAAAAAAAAAAATCACAAATATTAGTGATGCTGCACACATCAATCACCTGCTGCACTGATTTACAGGTGGTTAAATGCTGGTGGTTGGTTCCCATTAAACGCATTTGAACATGCATATTGTTTAGCAATGCAGCCTTGCTTGATGAGCGTGCATGCTTTTTCCCTATGTTGTTTCTCATTATTACACAACTTAATTTATGGACATCCATGGTTTGATTTGTCTGTGTGGATTGAATGGGTTGTTACTGACATCTGGTGACACTTTTATGTCAATTACACCCTTACAAATATATGTATTTACAAGTTTGGGGACATGTACATGTTCAATACTTATTTTACCCGCTGCATGTGCATATTTGTGTGTGTGTGTGTGTGTGTGTGTGTGTGTGTGTGTGTGTGTATATGTGTAATATATAATATACACACACACACTCACACACACACACACTACCATTCAAAGGTTTGGCGTCACCCAGACAATTTTGTGTTTTCCATGACAGCTCATACTTTTATTTATCGCATGAGTTGCAAAATGAATAGAAAATACAGTCCAGACATTGACAAGGTTAGAAATAATGATTTGTATTTGAAATAATAATTTTCTCCTTTAAACTTTGCTTTTGTCAAAGAATGCTCCCTTTGCAGCAATTACAGCATTACAGACCTTTGGCATTCTAGCTATTACTTTGCTGGGTTAATCTTGAGAAATGTTACCCCATGCTCCTGAAGCCCCTCCCATTGGATTGGCTTGATGAGCACTTTTTGTGTACCATACGGTCAAGCTGCTCCCAGTGACTGCACTGGTCACTCCATTACAGATAGAATACCAGCTGCCTGCTTCTTCCCCTAAATAGTTCATGCATAATTTGGAGGTGTGCTTTGGGTCATTGTCCTGTTGTAGGATGAAATAGGCTCCAATCAAGCTCTTCATGGTATGGCATGGTGTTTCAAAATGGAATGATAGCCTTCGTAATTCAAAATCCCTTTTACCTTGTACAAATCTCCCACTTGACCAGCACCAAAGCAACCCCAGACCATCACATTACCTCCACCATGCTTGACAGATGGCGTCAGGCACTCTTCCAGCATCTTTTCAGTTGTTCTGTATCTCACAAATGTTCTTCTGTGTGATCCAAACACCTGTCCATAAAACTTTTTTCCAATCTTCCTCTGCCCAATGTCTGTGTTCTTTTGCCTATATTAATCTTTTCCTTTTATTAGCCAGTCTCATATATGGCTTTTTCTTTGCCACTCTGCCCAGAAGGTCAGCATCCCAGAGTCGCCTCTTCACTGTAGACGTTGACACTGGCGTTTTGTAGGTACTATTTAATGAAGCTGCCAGATGAGGAGCTATGAGGCTTCGATTTCTCAAACTAGAGAGACTAATGTACTTGTTTTGTTGCTCAGTTGTGCAGTGGGGCCTCCCACTTCTCTTTCTGGTTAGAGCCTGTTTGCGCTACTCTGAAGAGAGTAGTACACACCGTTGTAGGAAATTTTCAGTTTCTTGGCAGTTTCTCGATGGAATAGCATTCATTTCTAAGAACAAGAATAGACTGTCGAGTTTCACATAAAAGTTCTCTTTTTCTGGCCGTTTTGAGAGTTTCATAGAACAAACAAATGTAATGCTCCAGATTCTCAACTAGCTCAAAGGAAGGTCAATTTTATAGCTTCTCTAATCAGCCAAACCATTTTCAGCTGTGCTAACATACTTGTACAAGGATTTTCTAGGGTTTGCTAAACATCCATTAGTCTTCTTACACAGTTAGCAAACACAATGTACCATTAAAACACTGGAGTGGTGGTTGTTGGAAATGGGCCTCTATACACCTATGTGGTTATTGCATTAAAAACCAGACGTTTGCAGCTTAGAATAGTCATTTACCACATTAACAATGTATAGAGGGTACTTCTTATTCATTTAATGTTAGCTTCATTGAACAAAAAAGTGCTCTTCTTTCAAAAATAAGGAAATTTCTAAATGACCCCAAACTTTTGAATGGTAGAGTACATATAGATAGATACATAATCTATATAGATATATATGTATGTATGTGTGTGTGTGTGTGTGTGTGTGTGTATATATAAATGAGTTTTGCATATCACAAACTTTATTAACAATAAAATATAGAAATTTTGCAATTTTCACTACTGGAGGCTGGGGCTTTTGATCTTTAAGGTACCGTTACACGATGCAATATCGATTCGATATCGCCTGCAATTTCACGGAAGCGCGCATGTTTTTGACACTTTTCTAAGATTGCCTTGTAGTTGTCACACGGGGAGACATCGTAGGCAAATGCAACTAGGATGATGAAAGCAACTTTCGTTCCCAGCAAGCGATATTTATGAATGTAATGAATAGGGAAGTTGCTTTCATCATTGCTATTGCGGTGTCACACTGAGCGATCCTACCACATCGCTTATGCAACATCGCCTGATTTAAGTGAGTACAAATAAATGAGGTGATGTCGCTCCAGTGATAAATTGCAGTCACATCACCCTGTTCCACGACACGACGCACTCACGATATCAATTGCAATTGACCACACCACATGACTTTGAGGTGATATTGCGTAGTGTAACGGTACCTTGAGAGTTAAACTTCTGTTGTGTCAGGAAAGAACGCATGTATATAGTTATAATGATTGTACCCTAACCCTATTGGTGCATTGATGTGTTTAATGAGTTTGTGCAAAGTTTATAGTGAAGTATGGAGGAGCAGGGTCAGCTGTAATATATAGAGGTGGGCAGACCTTGTATTATCAGCTGTGAATAGGGGTGTTATCGGCCATTGTAATCCTGTCTGATGAAAAGGAGCTTTGCTGTTAACTCTTCTTGAAAGAACAAGAAGTGCGAGTCTATGAAAGCCCCAGTGGTCTATGGGATAATTCCAAGGTTTCTAATTTTGAATTACATATTTTTGTAAAGATTGTGATTTTGAAGAGAGAATAAAACATTGCCAACATTTTTTTTTTTTTAAATACATGTAACATAAAAAATCTGATTTAAACAAGAGCCAATTTCCTGGTGACCGCTTCCCTTTAAATTCTTAAAGCCAGATATCATTCAATTCTGAAGCGGCAAATGAAGTGATCTTGCATTTTGATGAAGACATTTGCTCTTGATTTTCCCCATGTCTTGTAAAAATAAAATCAATAAGCCTGTTACTGTGGGAGAAAAGCACCGCAGGTATCTGACTGTTATCATACGATGAAATTGCCAGCTCTGAATTGAGATCCTGATTAAAAGAACTCTTGCTATAGACGTCTGAGTGTGCTGATGAATACCACTGATTATCTATGGAGCGAGATTACCTTCATAGCCAATCACGGATTACTCTCCTTGGCTGCAATCTCTGCTTTGATGCCATTGTAGGTTGGTGGTAAGAAGACGAGCTCTAGCTTATCTTCTTACTTATATAATCGGGAGTTGGGCACTGTAGCCCAATCCCAACATGCTTTGCGCGGGACTGCGAGTGATGACGCGCAGCGTCATCACGAGCCGCAGACCCGCACTACTCTAAAACAAAAAAAAAACCTCACCTCTACCCGAGCCCGCGCTGTCTCCCGCCCTCTCCCGCCGTCTTCTGCCGTGTTCCGCTAGGCTCCCGGTGGCTGTGCAGGCTCCCGGTGCCTCCAGTGATCTTCTATCTACTGAGACTGAAGGACCTGTGGTGATGTCAGAGTCACGTGACACCAGCTTACTCCAGGCAAATCGCGGGTCACGTGACTCTGACATCACCACAGGTCCTTCAGTCTCAGTAGATAGAAGATCACTCCAGGCACCGGGAGCCTGCACAGCCACCGGGAGCCTAGCGGAACACGCCAGAAGACGGCGGAACACGGCAGAAGACGGCGGGGGCTCGGGGTGAGGTGAGCATAATCTTTTTTTATTTTTTTTAACCCCTGCCTTGCACGAGCGCACCACAGACACCTGTATACTCCACCACCACACACGCCTCTACACTCTGCCACCACCACACACGCCTGTATACTCCACCACCACACACGCCTGTATACTCTGCCACCACACACGCCTGTACACTCTGCCACCACACACGCCTGTACACTCTGCCGCCACCACCACACACGCCTGTACACTCTGCCGCCACCACCACACACGCCTGTACACTCTGCCGCCACCACACACACCTGTACACTCTGCCGCCACCACACACGCCTGTACACTCCACCACACACGCCTGTACACTCTGCCGCCACCACCACACACGCCTGTACACTCTGCCACCACCACACACGCCTGTACACTCTGCCGCCACCACACACGCCTGTACACTCTGCCGCCACCACCACACACGCCTGTACACTCTGCCGCCACCACACACGCCTGTACACTCTGCCGCCACCACACACGCCTGTACACTCCACCACACACGCCTGTACACTCTGCCGCCACCACCACACACGCCTGTACACTCTGCCACCACCACACACGCCTGTACACTCTGCCGCCACCACACACGCCTCTACACTCTGCCGCCACCACACACGCCTCTACACTCTGCCGCCACCACACACACGCCTGTACACTCTGCCGCCACCACACACGCCTGTACACTCTGCCGCCACCACACACGCCTGTACACTCTGCCACCACCACACACGCCTCTACACTCTGCCGCCACCACACACGCCTGTACACTCTGCCACCACCACACACGCCTGTACACTCTGCCGCCACCACACACCCCTGTACACTCTGCCGCCACCACACACGCCTGTACACTCTGCCGCCACCACACACGCCTGTACACTCTGCCACCACCACACACGCCTGTACACTCTGCCACCACCACACACACCTGTACACTCTGCCGCCACCACAGACGCCTGTATACTCTGCCGCCACCACCACACCTGCCTGTACACTCTGCCACCACCACACACGCCTGTACACTCTGCCACCACCACACACGCCTGTACACTCTGCCACCACCACACACGCCTCTACACTCTGCCCCCACCACCACACACGCCTGTACACTCTGCCGCCACCACCACACACGCCTGTACACTCTGCCGCCACCACCACACCCGCCTGTATACTGTGCCGCCACCACCACACACGCCTGTATACTCTGCCGCCACCACCACACACGCCTGTATACTCTGCCGCAACCACCACACACGCCTGTATACTCTCCCACCACCACACACGCCTGTAGACTCTGCCGCCACCAGCACAGACGCCTGTATACTCTGCCACCACCACACATGCCTGTATACTCTGCCACCACCACAGACGCCTGTATACTCTGCCGCCACCACCACACCCGCCTGTATACTGTGCCGCCACCACCACACCCGCCTGTATACTCTGCCGCCACCACCACACCCGCCTGTATACTCTGCCGCCACCACCACACCCGCCTGTATACTCTGCCGCCACCACCACACACGCCTGTATACTCTGCCGCCACCACCACACACGCCTGTATACTCTGCCGCCACCACCACACACGCCTGTATACTCTGCCACCACCACACACACCTGTACACTCTGCCCCCACCACAGACGCCTGTATACTCTGCCGCCACCACCACACCTGCCTGTATACTCTGCCACCACCACACACGCCTGTACACTCTGCCACCACCACACACGCCTGTACACTCTGCCACCACCACACACGCCTGTATACTCTGCCACCACCACACACACCTGTACACTCTGCCACCACCACAGACGCCTGTATACTCTGCCGCCACCACCACACCTGCCTGTATACTCTGCCACCACCACACACGCCTGTACACTCTGCCACCACCACACACGCCTGTACACTCTGCCACCACCACACACGCCTGTACACTCTGCCGCCACCACCACACATGCCTGTACACTCTTCCGCCACCACCACACACGCCTGTACACTCTGCCGCCACCACCACACCCGCCTGTATACTGTGCCGCCACCACCACACACGCCTGTATACTCTGCCGCCACCACCACACACGCCTGTACACTCTGCCACCACCACACACGCCTGTATACTCTGCCGCCACCACCACAGACACCTGTATACTCTGCCACCACACAGATGCCTGTATACTATGCCACCACAGACACCTATATACTCTGCCACCACCACCACACACACCTGTATACTCTGCCACCACCACCACACACGCCTGTATACTCCACTACCCACAGACCCACCTGTATACTCTGCTACCCACAGAGCCGCCTGTATACTTTACTACCCACTGAGTCACCTGTATAATCTCCTACCCTCAGAGCCGTCTGTATACTCTGCTACCCACAGAGCCCCCTGTATACTCTGCTACCCACTGGCCCGCCTGTATACACACAATTCATTTCACCCTGCTCCCGATGCAATTGCATCGGGCCTTTTTACTAGTTCCATTATAGTTGGGGCTGGGGTTATGTTGCCTTATGTTCTGTTTTCTCCTTATCGTTCTGTGCATAACTATTAGACATTAGCGTTTGACGAGCATTATGATATACTATGGGTATCTAGGGAACATCTGTTGTGATCAGCCGTGCTGAAACATTGATATGGTCCCCGTATGAGTAAGAGATTAGTCTCTGGTTAATAATGTAGTGTGAGGATGTGCTGTACATACAGAGCAGTCTGTGGATTGGCCTTTTATGCTCTTTACAAATATGAGAATCAGCAATTCTTAGTGGACCCCCATTGGCGGACATCTGACCTCATCATACTCACCCAGCATTTTTCTTTCTTTTTAATCTTAAAGGCTAAATTTCCTATAGCCAAAACCCTGCATTCTTTGCCATAAAACACGTGTTTTGTACATTTTTGTAGTATTTTTGGTGCAAATTACACGTGTGATTTGTCTGCAGTATGTTTCATAAAGTTTTTCTTTTTCGCCAAAAACACTCTCTCGTTATTGTTTATGGGTGAATAAAATACTGAAAGAACTGACATGACGTGATTTACATCCAGACTTCCCTTCCACCTCCTTGGGCCATGTAGGGAGTCCAGTTTCAGCCATTAGCTCAGTTTTCTTAAGGAATCATAGAAAGCCTTAATGCAAAGTCAGTATGTTCTGATGTTCGGTTTCCAGCATCTTTGCAGAGCCTAATTCTATAGAAAAGTTGTATTTACTATTAACGTAATGTAATTTATTTACTCCATCATATGACTTGACAAATGTATCCATTTTTAACTTCTCGGCTTTAAAACGTAAGTAGATTTGCTATCAATAGGGTTATTGATGTAATTGTCTCTCTTCATCCTACATTTAGATAAAAACTCGAGACAAATACATTAACAGCCTAAGGAAGAAATGTCAGAAGGAAAACGAGCTTAACCGGGAGAAGCAGAGGCGGATTGAGACTCTGGAGAAATACGTGGCTGACCTGCCTACGCTTGATGATGTACAGAGGCAAAGAGAAAGGGTAAGTGGCTATTCATTACAATCTCCTTCTTGGTGTGTGTTACTGTCACACCGCTGACTTTCTTCATAAAGAATGCCTGCTCTGCCTGAACCAGAGATGCCAGGGTTGTGCCTTCCATTTTTCTAATGAAATTGACTAAAGTTCAGTGGTGCAGCTCGTTAAGCTTGTGTGTCAATGAGCCATAATGCTCAGTTTGTGAAATACTGGTGACGTTGCTCTTGGGGCACCATGTCTACTTTTAAAGGGAATCTGTCACCAGGTTGTTGCTATCCCATCTGAGAGCAGCATGATGTAGAGGCATAGACGCTGATTCCAGTGATGTGTCACTTACTGTGCTGCTTGCTGTCATTCTGATAAAATCAGTGTTTTCTTAGCTGCAGATTATCAGTTCATCACTATGCTTGATTACCTGACAGATGTCCGAATAGTCCTGTAATGATAAATTTCCAGCTGATTTTTATCAAAACTACACTGAGCAGCCTGTAAGTAATCAGGAATCGGGTCTCTGTGTCTACATCATACTGCTTTCAGATTAGGCGGCAAAAAGCTGGTGACAGATTCCTGTGATTTACTGAGGGTTAATATTGTGGATACTGAGAGCACCCAGTTTTTGAAGGGTTTTTTAATTACTCAGACAATCCCTTCTGTTAGGCAGTGACAGATGAGCTATATGATGGTCGCTTTGTGTCCCACCCGAATATGTGTAGATATCCACTAAAGGGCGCTTCACACGTTAGGATCTCGTTAACAATATTGTTGAAACGTCACAGATTTGTGATCGTTCAAACGATATCGTTTGTGCGTCGTTGCGTATAAAGGAACGATGTTGGAAGGATAAATCGTTGGAACGTTCATCAAAAATTTGAGATCCTGACCTCAAATCTATCGTTCGTCGTCCAATTAACGTTGTGGGAAGCAGCAACATTGTTCAGTGTGACAGCTTTTTGAACGATGTTGTTCATAATTCTCCTATTCCTGCCGCTTTTTAACATTGTTCAATCGTTCTTCTCCAAGTAGCTGGCACGTTGCCAAATTTAAGATCGTTAACGATATCCTTGCATGTGAAAACGCACTAACGATGTCTGAAGGATCGCAGTCACGTGACATACCTAACACTATCGTTCACTTATATCCTAGTGTGTACCTTAAGATCTGCTGGAGTGTGCTGTATTCACAGTTTCTGCTGTGAGTACAACACAAAGATAAAGGCGTGTGAACTAGGTGAAGCTATGTGACCTAGATTTTAGGGAAACTAGCGAAGGGTCTTTATTTTGGAATATATGTAAGAATGGAAGTGGGACGGAATCTTCCTCCACTATGGTTCTTGTAACAAACTCGTGTCCAGGAGAGTTGCATTTAATCCTGCATAGCAAAGCAAGGTGTGTCACAGTTGGAGCATCATGTGCTGTGTGTAGAGAAGCACAGCCCAGCAGCATGGATGTAATTCTCACAAGTGGACCCTGCCTTAAAGGGAGCTTGCAATGGTCAAGTGTATACTGGAATGCACTGGCTGCGGTCCAGATCTGAAAGGTCTGTAAATAAGTGGACTTTGTGAATAAATACTGTTTTGGTGTGAACAAGAGACTAAGTCACTGCCTCCCGTCTTGGCTAACCAAAGCCGCTGCCTCTCACTTCTCATTCCTCATGTTTGCCCTCCTTAAAATAATGGTGTGCCAGTGTCATTCCAGCAGTATCTGTATACTTGCATTCCTGGGGCTCAATCACCGCCGGCTTCACTATCTGTCTTTAGATGAGTAAATTATTAAGGCTGTAATCACACTGTCCATGTGACATGTGAGGCAGTCGGACGAGTCTTGGATCAGTCACCTGGAACGGCCTCTCCTGTTGGGACGGGAGCGTCAGCTGCTTGTATTTCTATGCAGCTCCACACTGCCCGTCCAGAGAGGGAGAGGCCATTCGGGGTAATGATCCAAGACTCGACCGACTGCCTCGCATGTCACACGGACACTGTGATTCCAGCCTAACAGAGTTCCGGATGCCGCTTACTTTCTGCTGATTATGACTAGGGGCAAAGTGGGCACAGTGTAGCGGGTAGTGATTGGGTGTGTAATATAGCAACCTCACGTGAGCCCTGGGGACACAGTTACCGACACCGCTGGAATGGTGCCAACACAAAATAATTTTAACAGGGGCAACCATGGGAAATAAAAAGGGTGTTGTCCAAGTAATGGGTATCTCTTTTCAAAGTGTGTGCCCTCAGTATCTTTTTGTGACATAAAACATTTCCCTGCCTGTCTTCTAAAAATGTATTACCTCAAAGAAAGAATATGTGATCCTGTGCTGTAATGTCTGTATACTTTTTTTTGCGCAGCACTGAATGGAGGAATACTCAGTTTAATTTAAAAATCCTGTTTAAATGAATGCATCTGTGTTATTCTTACACTGGTAATGTGAGTGTATTGGCTCTATCGTTGGCACACTGACATTATGAACCTGGAGCGTAATTGCTTGTCTCGTGTGTTTAAAGCTACAGGTATTAGAAGAAGAAAACAAACAGTTGAAAGACACCATTAAGTGTCTAGAAAACCTCTCCAACGAGTCCAGAACCCAGTTCAGAGAGAAAGAAGCTCAGACAGAGTGTCAGAAACAGAGGGAAAAAGAATTGGTCTTAACAGTTCAGAGGTAAGCAATGCCTTAGAGGGAAGGTGGCTTAAAAAATATTTAAAGGGAACCTGACCTCGCAAAATATGCCCCCAGCCTCTATATACGTGTCCCTGCACCATGTTAATAGATTTCTAACCATCCCTTTGTGCTTGAAAATCGATATAGTAAACTTTAGAAAAGTTGTTTTGATACCTTATAATCTGCGGCTTCTCATTATTTGAGAAGCCGCAAAAGGCGTTCCTTTCTGGGCCTCCCCGCCGCCTGCTTGTTATTTATTCACACCCCGATGGGCGTGCTACAGAGCAGGGACAGTGCTCGTCATGTAAGTGGCGGTAAAGCCAATATGACATGACGCTAATCACCTCATATCCGGCTTTACCAAGTCAGTACACCCATTAGGGTGTACTGCTAACCTCGCGGTGCCGAGTGCGCATGCGCGATGGGTTGTACTGACGCGATTAGCGTCATATCAGCTCTACCACCCCTTACATGACGAGCACTGTCCCTGCTCTGTAGCATGCCCATCGGGACGTGAATAAATAACAAGCAGGCGGCGGGGAGGCCCAGAAAGGAACGCCTTTTGCGGCTTCTCAAATAATGAGAAGCCGCAGATTATAAGGTATCAAAACAACTTTTCTAAACTTTACTATATCGATTTTCAAGCACAAAGGGATGGTTAGAAATCTATTAACATGGTGCAGGGACACGTATATAGAGGCTGGGGGCATATTTTGCGAGGTCAGGTTCCCTTTAAAAAGGATTGGTACTTTGCACTTTTAAACCCCAGGGGGAGCAGCTGCTGAAATTTGCCATGACACCTAGTGGACAGCAGCTCATATTACCACTGCAGTAAGGCTATGTGCTCACTGTGCGCTTGTGCTGCATTTTTCTTCTGCATTTATGCACCAAAAACACATCACGCATAGTTTTATCATTAAAGTTAATGTGACTTTCAAAAAGCTGTGCCCACATGTGTGTTTTTAGGTGTTATATGTTTAAAAAGTACCTAACAATTAACTTGCTCGGTTTTGGGCTGCATTTTCCAATTCACAGCCATTCTAATCAGATAGAAAATGCAGCACTAAAAGCACAGCACAAATGCAGTATGTTTTTGGTACATTTTTCAGAAGATACCTGTGTTTTTTTTCAGCTGAAAACGCAGCATAAAAACAGCACAAAAAAAGTCCATAGCCTAAATGTTGGTGGGATCTGCTCCTTGTGTGATGTCCCCTCTCCTCCCCTTCTGTTTTTTTTTTTAAAAGGATAAGTGCGGATGAAGGTTAGGATCACAGAGCGGAGACATTTTATTGGTGACTGTAAAGTAATACTGACAGGTAGTGTCACCGAGGACAGCTGTATTACTGCTCCATTGTATAATGCATCCCATATAGTGCTCCACAGTATAATGCATCCCATATAGTGCCCCACAGTATAATGCATCCCATATAGTGCCCCACAGTATAATGCGTCCCATGTAGTGCTCCACAGTGTAATGCATCCCGTGTAGTGCTCCACAATATAATGTATCCCATATAGTGCTCCACAGTACAATGCGTCCCCTATAGTCCTCCACAGTATATTGCATCCCATATAGTGCTCCACAGTATAATACATCCCATATAGTGCCCCACAGTATAATGCATCCCATATAGTACCCCACAGTATAATGCGTCCCATGTAGTGCTCCACAGTGTAATGCATCCCGTGTAGTGCTCCACAATATAATGTATCCCATATAGTGCTCCACAGTACAATGCGTCCCATATAGTCCTCCACAGTATAATGCATCCCATATAGTGCTCCACAGTATAATGCATCCCATATAGTGCTCCACAATATAATACATACCATATAGTGCTCCACAGTACAATGCGTCCCATATAGTCCTCCACAGTATAATGCATCCCATATAGTGCTCCACAGTATAATGCATCCCATATAGTGCTCCACAATATAATACATACCATATAGTGCTCCACAGTACAATGAGTCCCCTATAGTCCTCCACAGTATAATGCATCCCATATAGTGCTCCACATGTATAATGCATCCCATATAGTGCTCCACAATATAATGTGTCCCATATAGTGCTCCACAGTACAATGAGTCCCCTATAGTCCTCCACAGTATAATGCATCCCATATAGTGCTCCACAGTATAATGCATCCCATATAGTGCCCCACAGTATAATGCATCCATATAGTGCCCCACAGTATAATGCGTCCCATGTAGTGCTCCACAGTGTAATGCATCCCGTGTAGTGCTCCACAATATAATGTATCCCATATAGTGCTCCACAGTACAATGCGTCCCCTATAGTCCTCCACAGTATATTGCATCCCATATAGTGCTCCACAGTATAATACATACCATATAGTGCTCCACAATATAATACATACCATATAGTGCTCCACTGTACAATGCGTCCCATATAGTCCTCCACAGTATAATGCATCCCATATAGTGCTCCACAGTATAATGCATCCCATATAGTGCTCCACAGTATAATGCATCCCATATAGTGCTCCACAATATAATACATACCATATAGTGCTCCACAGTACAATGTGTCCCATATAGTCCTCCACAGTATAATGCATCCCATATAGTGCTCCACAGTATAATGCATCCCATATAGTGCTCCACAATATAATGTGTCCCATATAGTGCTCCACAGTACAATGAGTCCCCTATAGTCCTCCACAGTATAATGCATCCCATATATAGTGCTCCACAATATAATACATACCATATAGTGCTCCACTGTACAATGAGTCCCCTATAGTCCTCCACAGTATAATGCATCCATATAGTGCTCCACAGTATAATGCATCCCATATAGTGCTCCACAATATAATGTGTCCCATATAGTGGTCCACAGTACAATGTGTCCCCTATAGTCCTCCACAGTATAATGCATCCCATATAGTGCTCCACAATATAATGCGTCCCATGTAGTGTTCCACAATATAATGCGTCCCATATAGTGCGCCACAATGTAATGCGTTCCATGTAGTGCGCCACAATGTAATGCGTCCCATGTAGTGCTCCACAGTATAATGCATCCCATGTAGTGCTCCACAATATACTGTGTCCCGCAGTGTTCCATAGTATAATGCATCCCACATAGTGCTACACAGTATACTGCATCCCATATAGTCCTCCACAGTATAATGCATCCCATATAGTGTGCCACAATATAATGCATCCCATATAGTGCTCCACAATATAATGCATCCCATATAGTGCTCCACAGTACAATGCATCCCATATAGTGCCCCACATTATAATGCATCCCATATAGTGCTCCACAGTATAATGCATCCCATATAGTGCTCCACAATATAATGTGTCCCATATAGTGCTCCACAGTACAATGAGTCCCCTATAGTCCTCCACAGTATAATGCATCCCATATAGTGCTCCACAGTATAATGCATCCCATATAGTGCCCCACAGTATAATGCATCCCATATAGTGCCCCACAGTATAATGCATCCCATATAGTGCCCCACAGTATAATGCATCCCATATAGTGCCCCACAGTATAATGCATCCCATATAGTGCTCCACAGTATAATGCATCCCATATAGTGCTCCACAATATAATACATACCATATAGTGCTCCACTGTACAATGAGTCCCCTATAGTCCTCCACAGTATAATGCATCCCATATAGTGCTCCACAGTATAATGCATCCCATATAGTGCCCCACAGTATAATGCATCCCATATAGTGCCCACAGTATAATGCGTCCCATATAGTGCTCCACAGTATAATGCATCCCATATAGTGCTCCACAGTATAATGCATCCCATATAGTGCTCCACAATATAATACATACCATATAGTGCTCCACTGTACAATGAGTCCCCTATAGTCCTCCACAGTATAATGCATCCCATATAGTGCTCCACAATATAATACATACCATATAGTGCTCCACTGTACAATGAGTCCCTATAGTCCTCCACAGTATAATGCATCCCATATAGTGCTCCACAGTATAATGCATCCCATATAGTGCTCCACAATATAATGTGTCCCATATAGTGCTCCACAGTACAATGTGTCCCCTATAGTCCTCCACAGTATAATGCATCCCATATAGTGCTCCACAATATAATGCGTCCCATGTAGTGTTCCACAATATAATGCGTCCCATATAGTGCGCCACCATGTAATGCGTCCCATGTAGTGCGCCACAATGTAATGCGTCCCATGTAGTGCTCCACAGTATAATGCATCCCATGTAGTGCTCCACAATATACTGTGTCCCGCAGTGTTCCATAGTATAATGCATCCCACATAGTGCTACACAGTATACTGCATCCCATATAGTCCTCCACAGTATAATGCATCCCATATAGTGTGCCACAATATAATGCATCCCATATAGTGCTCCACAATATAATGCATCCCATATAGTGCTCCACAGTACAATGCATCCCATATAGTGCCCCACAGTATAATGCATCCCATATAGTGCTCCACAGTATAATGCATCCGATAAAGTGCTCCACAATATAATGTGTCCCATATAGTGCTCCACAGTACAATGCGTCCCCTATAGTCCTCCACAGTATAATGCGTCCCATGTAGTGCTCCACAATTTAATGCGTCCCATGTAGTGCTCCACAATATAATGCGTCCCATGTAGTGCTCCACAATATAATGCGTCCCATATAGTGCTCCACAATATAATGCGTCCCGCAGTGTTCCATAGTATAATGCATCCCATGTAGTGCTCCACAATATAATGCGTCCCATGTAGTGCTCCACAATATAATGCGTCCCATGTAGTGCTCCACAATATAATGCGTCCCATATAGTGCTCCACAATATAATGCGTCCCGCAGTGTTCCATAGTATAATGCATCCCATGTAGTGCGCCACAATGTAATGCGTCCCATGTAGTGCTCCACAGTATAATGCATCCCATGTAGTGCTCCACAATATATTGCATCCCGCAGTGTTCCCTAGTATAATGCATCCCACATAGGCGGCCGTCACACGCACAGATATCTTTAGCGATATTGTATGCGATCACGTGCACGCGCAATCGCTTACAATATCGCTCACATCGCTGGTGAGCTGTCACACAGACAGACTCACCAGCGATGCGGAGCCGCGATCTCGCTCGTTACTATGGTACACATCGGGTTACTAGGGCCGCGCGTCGCTTAGTTACCCGACGTGTACCATAGTTACCATCTCCCAGCATAGACTCTGCGCTGGGAGATCGCTCATCGTGGTGTTATACACCACGATGAAGGAGATCGTGAAATCGTTCATCGCTAGATCTGAGAACCGGAGCTCAGATCAGCGATGTCACGATCAAGCGATTTCACATCGTAAATCGCTTGATTACATGCAACGATTTCTTGCCCGATATCGCTTAAGCGATCAAAAAGGAGATCGCTTAAACGATATCGGGCAAGAAATCGTCCCGTGTGACGGCCGCCTTAGTGCTACACAGTATACTGCATCCCATATAGTGCTCCACAGTATATTATGCCCCGTATAGTGTTCCATAGTATAATGCCTCCCATGTACAGTAGTGCTCTAAATAAATGTGTCCCACATAGTGCTCCCTAGTATAATGCGCCCGATATAGTGTTCCACAGTATGTGTCCCATATAGTGCTCCATGGTATATTATGTCCCATATAATGCTCCATAGGATAATGTGTCCCATATACAGCTCCACAGTGTGTGTCCCATATAGTGCTCCATAGTATAATGCTTCCTATATAGTGCTCCATAGTATAATGCTTCCAATATAGTGCTCCATAGGATAATGTGAACCATAATGCTACATAGTATAATGTGCCCTATAATGCTACATACAGTACACTGCTCTGCTCTATCTGTTTACAATGATACAGCAGAGCTGTGTTAGTGTGTTCAGAGCACAGCATTGTGATGATTTCTATGCTGTGCTCTGAACACTGGGCAGTGATTTGCAATTTGATATGGTACTATGTAGGACATGTCAGGCTGCGATCACTGCCCTCTGCCACCCATACTCTCCTCCGCTCCCTGCATCTCCTCCAGTCATCCTGGTTTCCCAGCAGCTGCTGTCACCACTCAGCTCTCACTGAGCACAGAGAGGTTAAAGGGGGAAAGTAAAGCCCACAGCACGTGCTATGGGCTCCACAAAGATGGTGCCGATCTCCTCCCACAGCTGTGACCTGGACAGCCCAGTGGGCATGCTCAAGTCACAGCAGGAAGCAGGCTTCTATATACAGGGGCTGCTGTATTTGAGGGAAGTGTCATTACGCAGCAGCAAATTAAAATGGCAGCCCCCAAAAGTTGTAGAAAATAATAATAAATAAAAAATTATTATAGCAGTAAATTTTATTTACTAGGATTTAACCCTTATAGTAAATGTTACAACACAAAAAATATTAAACACCAGAAATGCTTTTTTTTTCTTCATTACATCTCTAAAAGAAATAAAATAAAAAATGAAAACATTGCATGTACATGTACATGTGCGCAATATACGGTAAACCTCAGCTTACCTTGTAAAAGATCCATGCCACCAAACCGCAAACAGCTCAAATCACCGAAAATGAACATTAGAAAATAGTAACACAAATAAAATGTTTAAAAATTACTTATTTTTATGTTTTGGATTTATTTATTTTTATTGCCAAATTTCTAAACTTGTTTCACAACTAATAATAGTAAAATGAATGGTAATAATAAACACTGGACAAGCTTGATATTGCCTTAATAATGCATTTGAACAATGAGGGGACAGAAGAACTGAAACAGTTTGCCTCTTGGAAGAAAGGGTAGAAAAAAATGAAATTGGGCTGTGGTGTGAAGGGGTTAATACAAGAGTTTCATATGCATGAACTAGTTACCATGTGTCTTGCATAACCCCATAAGTCATACTTTCACTGTTTTGCTTACAGCTTACAGCAAAAAGTCCAAAAATGTTTGGAGGATGGTGTCCGACTTCCGATGTTAGATACGAAACAGCTACAGGGTGAAAATGAACGTCTCCGAGAGCAAACTGAGCGTGCGAACAAGGTGAGGCACAAGGTTTGGGACCAAACATGTATGTCTTTAAGTTTTTGAAATATGACATAGTACAGCATTCAGTATCAAAATTCTCAGTTCTGAGGTAAAATCTGTATTCAGTGAAGACTTTCCCATTACTGAGATAGGAGATGACAGGTGTTACTGATGAGAGTATGTAGATAGAAAAGGGAGGAGGGGCGGAGCTCTTCCTATAGCTCCTCCCCTGCCTCTAGATCATTCCTCCGGGTCAGGGGTGGGCAGCGCCAGGCCTGAAGGGCCGCACACAGTTCAGGTTTTCAAGATTTCCTTAGAATTTGACAGTTCGTAATTTAAATAACTGCAAATTACCAACTGTCAAGTCCTAAGGAAATCTTGAAAACCTGGACTGTGTGTGGCCCTCGAGGCCTGGAGTTGCCCACCCCTGCTCTGGGTCCTCCGTCTAGTTCCTGCTTCTAGGTTCTCCCTCTAGTTCCTGCTTCTAGGTCCTCCCTCTGCTTCTAGGTCCTCCCTCTGCTTCTAGGTCCTCCCTCTGCTTTTAGTTCCTCCCTCTGCTTCTAGTTCCTCCCTCTAGCTCCTACATCTTGCATCTAGATCCTCCCTCTGCCTCTAGATCCTCCATGTGCCCCTAGGGTCCTCCCTCTGCCCCTAGGGTCCTCCCTCTGCCCCTAGGGTCCTCCCTCTGCCCCTAGGGTCCTCCCTCTGCCCCTGACTCTAGCTCCTCCCATCATAGAATCTTATCAGTAACATCTGCCATCTTCTATCTCAGTAATGGGAAAGTCTTCAATGAATGCAGATTTTACCTGAGAATTAAGAACTTTGTGTCTGATTAATTCTGACCGAGAGAGAATCAGATGTCTCTGATAAGATATAATACACAGTTAATAATATTTAACATTTATTCATTTATATAGCGCTATTAATTCCATAGCACTTTACATACATGAGTAATGCTGTCCCTCTTGGAGCTCACAAACTAAATATCCTATCAGTATGTCTTTACAATGTGGGAGGAAACCGGAGTGCCCCTAGGAAACCCACGCAAGCACGGGGAGAACATGCAAACTCCTTGCAGATGTTGTCCTTGGTGTCCTTGGTGGGAATTGAACCCAGGACCTCAGGACCCCAGTGCTGCAAAGGCTGCAGAGCTAACCACTTCAGCCACCGTGCTGCCCATAGTTGCTTATTTTTATGTGAACTATTGATTTATAAAATAAAAATTTAAATTACGCTTTAAAAACATACCTCATATGTATTTTTCGCTTTATAAGACACACCTGATTATAAGACGCACCCCAATTTTGGTGAAGGAAAAGAGAAAAAAAATATTTTTAATGTTAAATGGGGTCCGTCTTATAATGCCAGTGTCCGTCTAACAAATCATATAGCGTATATGTCCCACATAGCCCCCTCATTCTAGTACATGGTTCCTCATCCTGGGATACAGCCCCCCCATCCTAGAATTAGCCCCCTTAATCTGGATATGGCACCCTTATATTGGATATAGCCCCCTTGTGCTGGCACACGTCCCCCATAGCTGGCTCACGTCCCCATAGCTGGCACACGTCCCCCATAGCTGGCACACGTCCCCCATAGCTGGCACACGTCCCCCATAGCTGGCACACGTCCCCCATAGCTGGCACACGTCCCCCCTTGTGCTGGCACACATCCCCCCTTGTGCTGGCACACGTCCCCCCTTGTGCTGGCACACGTCCCCCTTGTGCTGGCACACGTCCCCCCTTGTGCTGGCACACGTCCCCCCTTGTGCTGGCACACGTCCCCCCCTTGTGCTGACACACGTCCCCCCTTGATGGCACACATCCCCCCTTGATGGCACACGTCCCCTAGTGCAGGCACGTCCCCCCTTGATGGCACACGTCCCCCCTTGATGGCACACGTCCCCCTTGACGGCACACGTCCCCCCTTGATGGCACACGTCCCCCCTTGATGGCACACGTCCCCCCTTGATGGCACACGTCCCCCCTTGATGGCACACGTCCCCCCTTGATGGCACACGTCCCCCCTTGATGGCACACGTCCCCCCTTGATGGCACACGTCCCCCCTTGATGGCACACGTCCCCCCTTGATGGCACACGTCCCCCCTTGATGGCACACGTCCCCCTTGATGGCACACGTCCCCCCTTGATGGCACACGTTCCCTAGTGCAGGCACACATCCCCCCTTGATGGCACACGTCCCCCCTTGATGGCACACGTCCCCTAGTGCAGGCACACGTCCCCCCTTGATGGCACACGTCCCCTAGTGCAGGCACACGTCTCCTATTGATGTGACATGTCTCCTATTGATGCCCCCCCACGTAATACACCCAACCCCTCCATAGGCTGCCCCCACATAATATGCTGCCCCCCTCTCCATTAGAAAGATGGTCCCTTGCCCTGCACTCCCCCCATCATTAATATGCCCTCCCACGCTGGCCGGCAGCAGATAGAGTAAAAAAAAAGCCTCCTTCCTCAACCTCCGGCGCTAAGCTCAAAGCGTCACCGCCGGCTCCTGGTCTCCATGGTGCTCTGCTTCTTCCGCTCATGTGATGGGGCGATGATGTCATCGCTTATGCCCGATCACATGAGCGGAAGAAGCAAAGCACCATGGAGACCAGGAGCCGGCGGTGACGCTTTGAGCATAGCGCTGTAGGGTGAGGAAGGAGGCTTTTTTTACTCTATCTGCTGCCAGCCAGCGGGGGGGGCATATTAATGATGGGGGGAGTGCAGGGCAAGGGACCATCTTTCTAATGGAGGGGGGGGCAGCATATTACGTGGGAGCCGCATATTGAGGGGGTGGGTGTATTATGTGGGGGGGGGCCATATGCAGGACATGGGGGGCATATGGAGGGGCTGCAGAAAGAGCGGGGGTGAGTGCAGGTTCATTTAATATGCACTGCTCCCCCCCAATCCATCTCTCAGTGCAACTTCAGCACTGAGAGGTGGACAGCGGCAGTGCATATTAATTGAGCGGGAGCAGGAGATCTCCCCGCTCTCTCTGCAGCCCTGCAGCCAGCCCACTCCATCCAGCCCCGGACACGCTCCAGAGCTGCCCCCCAGCCTCACCTGCCTCCCCGTATTCGGATTATAAGACGCACACCCCACTTTCCCCCAAAATTTGGGGGAACAAAAGTGCGTCTCATAATCTGAAAAATACGGTAAATGTCCTATGAAAGCTAAGCTTCTGATTTGCTTCACAGATTATCAATATTATTTTCAAAGGCTGTCAATTTTTAATGCTATTGTTATTTTTTTTCAGGTAATAGACAATCAACAAAGTCAAATTGACAGTATGGCTGCAGAAATACAGGTAAGATTGTAAAAAAAATCTATTTCTTAAAGTTTTATTTCTTAAAGGGAACCTGTCATATTGTTTTGTGATATTAAAACCGTTCCCAATGTTATTTAGATCATGCAATGTGCATGACTAAGGGCCCTGTCACAATCAGCGTTTTTTGAAATTCGCGGCTGACCGCGGTTTTTTTCGCTGCCGCACCTGCCGCAAGTGCAAAACCGCACTTGCCGCACCTGCCGCAAGTCCCCTATACTTTCTATGGGAAAAACTGCAACCGCGCCGCAAGTGTATCGGTTATGCGGCAATTGCGGCAGATGCGGTTTTTTGACCGCATCTGCCGCAAATTTCAAAAAACGCTGATGTGAAAGGGCCCTAACATGGTTTGTCTAAAAGCAAAATTTCTTGTTCTTCAGTTATAGGGGAGGCGCTTTTGCTTACGGTCACTCAACTTCATGATTTTTTTTTTAAACTTCGTCACGCCTCTGCATTTTAATATATTCACATCAAGGACCTGTGATAAGGTCACGACATGTGATCTTAATGGGTGGAACTCTTGAATTTCTCAGTTCGGCCTGGTTAGCTCCACCTAGTAAGGTCATGTGGTTGTGACATCACACAGGTTTTTAACCAACTTGTAACATATTTCAGTGATATCCCTCATCCTCAATCACAATGTATGATGAAGTTCAAAAATCATCATGAATACACTTGATTGGCTTGACTGATTGCCAGCCCGATAACTGTTTGTTTAGGTACTTAATACAAACATCAAAGCATCTAAAGTGCTTTTTATGATAAATACGTGGATTTTAATTTTTTTAATACCAGGTTAGTGATGCACAATGCATGATCTAAATAACATTTGTGTCGGTTTAAAAAGAAAAAAAGGCATGACAGGTTCCCTTTAAAGAGAACTTATACCCAAAAAGCACTATTAATCTCCATGTATGAACTTTATTCCACATTCCGCATTGAAGTTCCTCTGGATTTCCGTCATAGACACGTGGCCAATCACGGCTCAGTACATAGTAAGTGGCGGCTGTAACCACACCCTGACACTGACAGCTGACTCTGTACTGATGCAATGCTGATCCGGCTATCTATCCGTGCTAGGTGTGCGGTTACAGCCACCACTTACTATGTACTGAGCTGTGACTGAAACTGCTATGCTCGCGCCACTATGACTGAAAGCTGGAGGCTACCAGGAGGAAGAAAATTAATTTCTTCCTGGCAGTGGGGCTTTCATTGCGTTTTCAGAATCTGCAGGTTAATAGCGATCTTTTTTTTTTTGTTTTTTTGTTTTTTTTATGACTGCTTCCCTTTAAATATTCAAATATAACAAATGTAAATTTCGTCTAAAGAGTGTCATCACTGATTTGCTATATCAGAGGACCCTACCTTGTAGTGTAGACTTCGGCTGCTTTCACATCACTTTTTTTTTCCTGTCCGTGTGGGATCCTACTATTTGTATAGATCCCACGGATTTGTAGGATCCCACGGACAGGAAAGGAAAGCATCGGAGGTGACCTCCAGATGCTATTTCTGTGTCCGAGTCCATGATTGTCACTGCGCAGGCAAGTCGAGCACTTTCACTCCCGCAATGTACAGTATATGTATATACATTGCGGGAGTGAACAAAGGGTTAAAAAAAAAACAACAAAAAAACATGCTCACCTCTCCGATGTCCCGCGCTGTCTCGCTCGCTCCTGGGACTGAAGGACCTGTGGTTGCCTGGCAACTCGATCAGCTGGACGGTCATGTGACCGCTCAGCTGATCAGGTTGCCAGGCAACCACAGGTCCTTCAGTCCCAGAAGCGAGCGAGACACCATCGGAGAGGTGAGCATGTTTTTTATTTTTAACCCTTTCTTTAACTAAAGTTCACTTCCGCAATGTATGTGTATACATTGCGGAAGTGAAATTAGATGGTAAGGAGCAATTTTAGAGTACTGAGCATGCTCAGTACACTAAAATCGGGTCCGAGGAACGATCCTGTGTCTCCTCGGACCCGTGCTCCATAGGCCCAATGTTAAAGGCTGAGGATCGGATCGGATTTGGCCTAATTGCCATGCTATTTTGTGGCATCCGATTTGTGTCCGATTTTTGGCTGTGCCCAAAATCAGAGCAGTCTCCTATTTTGGGCACAACAAAAAATCAGACACAAATCGGATCCGACAAAATCGGATGGCAACTAGGCCAAATCCGATCCAATACCCATAGGATAACATGGGGGCCAAATTGGATCCTAGGCTGTCCGTTTTACAACGGACAGCCACGGATCCTCAAAAAATGTAATGTGAAAGCAGCCTTACAAAGCTACACCTTCAGATTTTGTCATGTTTTAAGAGCAGCAACAGCAGTTCTGCTTTGTGTTTATTGCCCCTTAGCTTTACAATTTGTCTTTCGAAGATCCCCACTGTGCAGACACAATGCACATGCCATGTTCACATTGTAGACCTCCATGTGCATTGGCCTACAGCTTGCTGACAGCTGGTGGGTGGCATTTACAGTATTACCAATACGTTACCTCTTTGGTGTTTGGACATTGCTCTGATTATGTTGAATAACCTCCAATATGTTATTACTTCTAGAGAACGTACCACCTACAGCACTGAAACAGTAGTCTATGTACCAGGCCCTAAGCTGCAATTCATCACCATTATTATGGTGTTAATTTAAAATTAATCTGCGCCTCCATTTTTTTTTTCCCCCACAGCTTGATGTTTTAATACTTTTATGTAAATCAATAAACTTGAAATTACAAAGTTACTTTGAAACTGGGATTGGACATGTTTGCTTCTGGGAGTCCCATAAATGTGTGTATAGGCGGTCTAGTTTTCAGGATCCTCAGAAGTGTGTTTTTGGCCAATGATTAATAACAAGAGGGATTTGGGTGTGTAGTTCATTATTCATTGTCTGGAAACGTGGCCTGAGGTGGAGCAGACTGCTATAATTACCTGCCAGAGCACCAAGCTGTCCGCACTGCTTGATTAACTACATATTGTGTCTGTAAATCAGTTATCGCATGGTTAAATATTTTATGTAGGACACTCATCGGAAGTCTTTAGCGCTGGGTATTAAAAAATGCTCAATTTATTTAGACACTTATCGCCATTGATCAGAACTTTCCAAATGAAAACAAAAACTATATCCGGTCTTACATAAAAGGATGACCAGTGTGTGTGTATAGGAGGAATCCTACAATAAAGAGGTCTGCTGTCCTCTATACTGGACTTATTAGGAAGATGATGATGGTGTCTAACATTATTCATTGGAATTGGGATATAACGTCTATTGGAAAGCATGTCTTGAAAGACCCCCCATACTGAACTGTATACTGTTCCCAGCTATTCACTACACAATATATTTATTTAGTTGTGTTAGTTCAAGATTAAACCTACAGTTGCAATTAAAATTAGGCAACTCCAAAGCAAATTAAAATTCTTAATAAAATGTACAATCTTTCTGCTTTGGCAATAAACTTGTGAAGCCATGACAATTTAATAGCTCAACATAACTAATAAAACAAGTGCTTTCTCCAGATCCATCACAAAATGACCGTGCATGACTATTACAGTTAGAATTATTCAACCGCTTGATAACAAGTGTCTTTAATACTTTGTAGAGCCCCTTTGCCTACCTTCATATGACCTGCTGCAAAAGTAATGCATAGCCAGAAACTATGCGTTCCTTACAGATTTTAGCCATTTCTTTTTGGGCAGTCGCCTCCAGATCTTTAATATTCTTGGATTTGTGTCCTCCAGCTGCCTTCTTCATTTCCGACAAAGAATTTAAAGCACCAGTACGATGTTTTGTTATGTTCACGGCTGTTGTGGTGCCTTAAATGTAATCCCTCCGCCTCCAGTCTTATACTCACCATCCGGCATTTTCATGCTTTACCGATGCCACTCCAGTCCCGTGGTGCCATCTTCTGCCCACACAAAGTGAGAAGTTGCGTCACAGGCACTATATGCATCTCTATGAGAGCCAGAACAAGGCTGCAAAGAAATGTATTGAGTTGTGACCTCCGGTGCATCCATGAAACACTGGAGCTGCTGGCAGGTAACTTTTTACCACAGACTGATAGAAGCGCCCATGAAAAAGGATAAAGCGGCATAAGGTGAGTATAATACAGGAGGAAGGAAACCTAAATTTAAAGCACCATTACAGCAGTGCAATTAAAAAAAAGTTATAGTAGTGTTTTAACCCATTAGTGACTGAACTAATTTTGATCTTAATGACCAGGCCAAATATTTTAAACCTGACCAGTGTTACTTTGAGGTTTTAACTCTGGACACTTCAGATGCCAATGATGCTGAGATTGTTTTTCGTGACATATTGCACTTCATGTTAGTGGTAAATTTAGGTTGATATTTTTGTATTTCTTTGTGAAAAAATCGCAAATTTGGTGAAAATGTTGCTATTTTCAAACTTTTAATTATTATTCTGTTAAACTAGGGAATTATATAACACAAAATAGTTAATAAATAACATTTCTCTTAAGTCTACTCTACATCAGCATGACTTTTATCAGCCATTTCTAATTTTTCCAACAAAATTTACAAAACTATTTTTTTAGGGACCACGTCTCATTTGAAGCAATTTTAAGGGGTATATGTGACAGAAAACACCAAAAGTGTCACCATTCCAAAAACTGCACCCTTCCTTTATACTGCTTAAAACCACAGTCAAGAAGTTTTTGTTTTGTTTTTTAACTTTTCAGGTGCTTATTCTGATATTTGGAAGTAGAATGAAGAAATACACAGCAGTATAAGGATAGTTCTTATTTTTCCGCGGTTCACCGTACAGTATTGGTGATAGGAAGGATTTAGGCTGGCCTCACACTTGCGTTCGCAGCCGCTGCACATTGCGGTGGACGAAAGCAAACAGACTGCAAGCACTGCCCATCCCTATGTTTAACATGGGGACGCACGGTGTATACGGTCGGGTGCGGATGGCCGTGCGTCCCCATTGCCCTCCATGTGTGATTTGTACGCATGCAGAGGCTTGCGTACAAATCATGCATTCCCGTCCACACCGTATACGAAACATCTTGCAGATTCGGTGCGGACGGGAATGTATGATTTGTACGCAAGCCTCTGCATGCGTACAAATCACACATGGAGGGCAATGGGGACGCACGACCATCCGCACCCGACCGCCTACACTGTGCTTCCCCATGTTAAACATAGGGATGGGCAGTGCTTGCAGTCGGCTTGCGTTCGCCCACCGCAATACAGGTCGGTGCGATACCAGATTTAGATTTTTTTTCTCATGTTTTGCTACTATCACACAGAAAATGCTTTTTTTCTTTTTAAATCATAAATAGTTTTTTTGTTCATAATATTCTAAGAACTGTAACTGTATTTTTTGGCGAACAGACCTGTATGAGGGCTTATTTTTTACAAGACTAGTTGGGGATGGTTTTATTACCATTTTTTGGGAACATAACATTTTTTGATCACTTTTTATTCAGATGAAGAACAAAAAACAGCAATTCACTTAATTTTTTATTTAAGGCCACGTACACATGTTGAGTATGTAGTGAGTTTTTTACCTCAGTATTTGTAAGGCCTTGTGCACACATTGAGTATGTGGTGAGTTTTTTACCTCAGTATTTGTAAGGCCTTGTGCACACATTGAGTATGTGGTGAGTTTTTTACCTCAGTGTTTGTAAGGCCACGTGCACATATTGAGTATGTGGTGAGTTTTTACCTCAGTATATGTAAGGCCACGTGCACACATTGAGTATGTGGTGAGTTTTTTACCTCAGTATTTGTAAGGCCATGTGCACACATTGAGTATGTGGTGAGTTTTTTACCTCAGTATTTGTAAGGCCACGTGCACATATTGAGTATGTGGTGAGTTTTTTACCTCGGTATTTGAAAGGCTTCGTCCACACATTAAGCATGTTTAGAACAAAGTAGGGAAGTAAAGATCTCATGGATACTTGGTACAACACTTTTTTATCTATTCATGCAACGAAAATATGTGTTCAGTGTACCTTTTTAACAAATGGGAGGATACCAAAGTTCTCATGCAAAAATATAAAAATTGAATACAGTTCATCACATGAAACCGGAGATCCAAACATTGTTTGTGCTTATAAAAAAGTGAGCAAATAGTGTAAGGAGACAATGACACTAGGGGCACAGTTATAACCACAGGCAACAGGACTGAATAAGAAATCACACAGTACAATCACATGTTCAAAGGATATTAGGGTACTTTCACATCAGCGGTTTTTGCCGATCGCGGCAGTTGCGGTTAAAAAAACGCATCTGCCGCGATTACCGCATAACCGCTGCAGTTGCGGCAAGCCCCATGCAATGTCTATGGGGCTTGCGGTAAGTGTGCGGCAAGTGCGGTTCCGGCACTTGCGTCAGGTGCGGCCACAAAAAAAAACGCGGTCAGCCGCGTTTTTTATGCGGCCGCACCTGCAGCAAGTGCCGATACCGCACTTGCCGCACACTTACCGCAAGTCCCATAGACATTGCATGGGGCTTGCCGCAACTGTGCCGCAAGTGCAGCTGTTATGCGGTAATCATGGCAAATGCGTTTTTTTTCAAAAACCGCTGATGTGAAAGCACCCTAAAGTGCATAATTCATTTCATAGGTCAGTACAGAAAACAACTCATGTCCAAAAAAAGAAAAGAAAAGTTTTGTCAGTCATATAGACAATGAGTCCCTCTAGTACTAACAACCAGTCAATACATTATCCCAATTATAGTGAAAGACCAAGAGATTAGACCATCATACCAGTTGCCATATGGCAGTACCCACAGTGTCAGGGAGGAGCCCTACACATTGAGTATGTGGTGAGTTTTTACCTCAGTATTTGTAAAGCCTCATGCACACATTGAGTATGTGGTGAGTTTTTACCTCAGTATCTATAAGGCCTCGTGCACATATTGAGTATGTGGTGAGTTTTTACCTCAGTATTTGTAAGGCCTCGTGCGCACATTGAGTATGTGGTGAGTTTTTACCTCAGTATTTGTAAGGCCTCGTGCGCACATTGAGTATGTGGTGAGTTTTTACCTCAGTATCTATAAGGCCTCGTGCACACATTGAGTATGTGGTGAGTTTTTACCTCAGTATTTGTAAGGCCACGTGCACACATTGAGAATTTGGTGAGATTTTTACCTCAGTATTTGTAAGGCCTCGTGCGCACATTGAGTATGTGGTGAGTTTTTACCTCAGTATTTGTAAGGCCTCGTGCGCACATTGAGTATGTGGTGAGTTTTTACCTCAGTATTTGTAAGGCCTCGTGCGCACATTGAGTATGTGGTGAGTTTTTACCTTAGTATTTGTAAGGCCTCGTGCTCACATTGAGTATGTGGTGAGTTTTTACCTCAGTATTTGTAAGGCCACGTGCACACATTGAGAATTTGGTGAGATTTTTACCTCAGTATTTGTAAGCCAAAACCAGGAGTGGAACAATCGGAGGAAAAGTATAATAGAAACACGTCACTACTTCTGTGTTTTTCACCCACTTCTGGTTTACAAATACTGAGGTAAAAAACTCACCAAATACTGAATGTGTGTATTTGGGCCTATTGGCTGGTTTCATACACCATTTTTTTTCCTCCTCCAGTCCATGTTTTTCTGTTCAGGGGGTTGAATAATTCTGAGACTGCAGAATATGGAGAAATCCCTTCTTATATCAGTTGTGTTGAGCTATTTACATTGTTCTTGTTTGATTGCTTTATTGCAGACAGTTTGTAAAGTTTACTAATAAATCTATTTCACAATGATGGTAGAATAATTTCCATTACTACTGTATATACACAACTGCTTCTTTTTCTCTTTAGACTTTAAGAGAGAAGTTGTTTCAGGAAGGCTCCTGTATTCTTGAGCTTGAGAAGAGGTTTACAGAGCAAGCAGACTGTACACAAAAGCTGCACACACTGTCTATGGACGTAAGTATTTGCAACCTATCAACAATATGGAAATATTTTTTTTTTCATCATAAGATTTCTGGTGGATTTGTAATAAAAGTGCCTGAGGAATGGAAGGAGAACAAGTAGAACCCTTGTTCTTTTTCTGAACATGTATTTGCACATTGAAATATTATAATTATTGCTCTTTTGTTTTATCTTTATTGTATTGTACACATCATTAAATTTGCAGACAGTTTTATTTTTTTTTAAATATTTGACAATATTTAATGTTGTCAGGTGGAGACACTATTCTCCAGTTTCCTCACCTCATTAAATGCCCTTAATTTGCTAGATAAGGGCGCTTTCACATCAGTGGTATTGCAATTTCGTGGTAGATCTGGCAGATGTCGCCACATCTGCCGGATCTACCGCGTAACGGCCGACTTGCGGCACCGATCTGGCAAGCACCATTCATTCTATATGGGGCTTGTTGTCGGGTGCGGCAAGTGCTTTTTTTCCCGAATCCGGCACTTGCAGCACTGCAAAATTGAATGCTGCTAGCAGTTTTTTTTTTTTTGCGTTGCCGTAAGTGTCGAAACTGCTGGATTCGGCAATACCACACTTGCCGCACCTGACCTCAGGCCCCATAGAGAATGAATGTGGCTTGCCGGATCGGTGCCGCAAATCGACCATTACACGGTAGATCCAGCATTTGCGGCGACATCTGCCGGATCTACCGCAAAATTGCAATACTTTTGATGTGAAAGAACCCTAAGCTTGGTGTTGCTATGTAGTGCTGCCCACAGTATGTAATGGCAGTGATACCCTAGGCAGACCATATATAGGCTTTTTTTTTTATTTTTTAGCCATACGTTTACTTGCAAGGCAATGTTACCATTAAAATAAGTGTTTTTTGAGCTGTCTTTTAAAGGATTATGCAGGACTGACATACTGATGGCTGTTTTATAGAATATGCAACTAACATTGAGATCAGTATCCCCTCCAATCAACTAATAAAGGGCTCCTATAGCACCAGGAACTATTAAGATGTACGGGTTGGAACACAGCTACCCCATGCACTGCTTTGTGGTCACTGTAGAATTAGTACACTTAGTTTCCATACATCTTTTAGTTCTGACTGCTGCCAGAGCGGTTTTCAGCTGATCGGTAGGGGTTTTGTGAGTCTTGACACCCTCTGATCTTATTGATGGCCTGCTTCATGGATAAGCCATCAGTTTATCATTCATGAACAACCCTCTTAAAATGGTAGCATGCTACACAGCTAAAACAAGCAAAATAAGAATAGGAATTGCATAGTACAGTGGGGTTACGTGCAGGGTTTTTCGTTGTTCTTTTTTTTAGGGACCATTATTTTGAAACAGAAGTAATGATAACTGACAAGTTACAGCCCTTCTTAAAATCATGTTAAGCTATAAAAGTTGCTACAAACAACTGGGGTGAACACAAACTACCAGGTAATGATGTACTATAGAAGAGAAATCCTATTAGTGGTGTATAAAGCAAAACTATGCTTTGGGGCAACATTTAGCCAATCATTAGAACAGTGATAATGAAGGCATCCTGATGGAATCCCAGTGGATAATGCAGAGTTCCCAGCACATGCACTTCAGATGGATCAAAAAAGTCTAACCTCATATTGCGATGGTTCTATACAACTTGGGGATATTTAGTCAACTGAATAGGATATATTAAAGTAGTTTTCTGGACACACAGATTATTATCACATTATAAAGCCTGTATGAAATTAAAAAACTTCATGTTTTACTTACTGTTAAAATGTTACTCTTTTTCTGAGCTCTCATTGTGAACAAGAGTACAGAGATTTCCTGTGTGTTCTTTCAACTGAAGGTAGCCTGATAATTGGCCTGTCCCCTGCATGTAGGAGGTAGGATTAAGCCAGTAGCAATAAGATCAGTGTAAGGTGATGTAATATGGGCATAGACAGTGATTAGTCAATTTACTAAGAGGTGAGGAATAAAGAAGCTATAGAGGCAGTGGAAAGGCTTCACAGAGAGCTAGTAATCTTATCAATTAGTTACTTTGGCCAGAGGGGATGGGGCTGGACCTTCCTACATTACATATGTGATGCCAGTGTCAGCCTCTGTAAAACTATGTTCACATTGCATTTCTGCATTGTGTTAGGGCAATTTAATGTGAATCCCACTAAAAGGTAGATTAAGACTAAATCACCCAAACGCAATTTATAAATACAATGTGAATTGGGCCTAACAAAATTGCCTGTCATAGAGTCTTAAGACTGTCTCTTCTAGGTATTTTATAAGGGAGAAACTATGCAGCAACTTATCTGTCTTTATTCTTTGTAATGGTGCTGTCACACCTAGCAACGATGCTAGCGACATCGCCGAAAAAGTGACGTATCAGCGATGTTGCTAGCGACGTCGCGCTGTGTAAACGAGCGGCGCGACCGCGGTTTGTCGCAGGTTGTCAGGTTTACGGGAAGAACCGTAAACCTGTCAACCGGCGACCTGCGATAAGGCTGGATCGCGCCGTGTGACATCGCCAGAGCGATGTCGGCGGCGATCCAGCCTATACCGCAGCGTTGCTGCGGATCGCTTGCTGGGCTGAGCCCAGCCCAGCGAGCGATGTCACCGCCCGCATCGCTGCGGCATCGCCGGCCGCAGCGATGCTGTGTGACAGCTGGCCAGCGATGTCGGAAGCGAGCGGGCACCCGCGCATCGCTTCCGACATCGCTGGCCAGATCGTGCTGTGTGACGGCACCATAAAAGTCTCAGGATGGTGCTTTGTAGGTGAAGTGAGCAGATACAGGAACATACAGCTCTACCTGCAGGAGTGTCTAGTCATGAAGCACAGAGTGAGCGGTAGCAAGAAGTGTAAATAGGCACAGAGCACAAAGAAGGCTGCAGATAGGTGAACGGGAGCTAAACAAAAAGAAAATCAAAAGTAGTGGCTGATGGAGGACTCATTTACAGGAAAAACAGATTTTTTTTTTGTAATTGTTATGTGTGTCTGAAATCCATTTACTAAGCATTTTTCTTTTCACATCATGCAGAACCAGAAATTAAAGGAAGAAAATGCTTCCATGTGCACGCAGCTGGAAGAGTTACTAGTATCCAAACAACCATTGTCTGAGAAAATGCCGGTGGCCGAGCAGCTGTTTAAGGAAATGTCCCACTGTCTGTTTGACTTGAAAGCACTCTGCAGCATTCTAAATCAGCGCGTACAGGGCAAGGAGCCCAATCTATCCCTGCTCCTGGGCATACGCTGTAAGTTCTCTCAATGGTGCTACTGTCCAATACACTCATTCTTGCTGCACAAGTATTTTTTCTTTCTTTGCTAAAAGTGTATTATTAGCTTATACTTTGGGCTTCAGCTGCCCTTAAGATTTCTGCTTAAAGGGGTTATCCCGTTTTTAAAAAAAAATATATATATATTGAAACAATAGCAAGTAGTATAAAAAATAACTGAAATGTTCACCTTTTCAATTCTTCACCAAGCTAGCAATGATTATGTACCATACTCTCCTGGCATTGTTGCTCAGCACTGAGCCGTGGTGTCACCAGTATGGCATGTGACCACTAAGGCCACTTATTCAGTTTATTGCAATTAAAGATTAGGAGGACTGCTGGAGCATCAATGCTGGATCAGAATTTTGAGTATGTGAGTGGATTGTTTTTTTCATAAACTGGATAACCTCTTAAAATGTTAGTGAATAAAGGTATTCTTTACATGCAGTTGCTGAAAACTGTTTCTGACCATGTCTATTTGACATGGTCAAACAATACAAGTTCTGTTGTTAGAAATATTGTTTACTGACTTAAGTTCATAGGTCCTAAATATCGTGAAGAATTTAGACACCAAGTATATAATTTGACAAACATTTCAGTATACACTGATTAGGCTTCATTTATATTAGACTGGACAAACTGTTAAGAGGGAATCTGTCACAGTCCATCCTTGGCATGGTCAACCAGTACACTGCACCCTCCCACTAATAGCCTTACATTTCTCTTCATCCTTCTCTTCCTTGATTTACAGCTGGGGCTGTACAAGAGCCAGAGAAGAGGGGTGAAAGATGGAAACCATGTAGATTGGAAAGAGTCCTGCAATGTTTGTGCATGCTAAGGGTGCACCAAATACTTGTACTTGATTTAAACTATCAGTTTGTGCTGTCAGACTCCCTATTAAGGTGGCTTCACACCTGGCGACGCCGCTAGCGACAACGCCGAAAAAGTGACGTATCAGCGATGTCGCTAGCGGCGTCGCGCTGTGTAAATGAGCCCCGCGACCGCGTTTATCGCGTCGCAGGTTGACAGGTTTACGGGAAGAACCGTAAACCTGTCAACATGCGACCTGCGATAAGGCTGGATCGCGCCGTGTGACATCGCCAGAGCGATGTCGGTGGCGATCCAGCCTATACCGCAGCGTTGCTGCGGATCGCTCGCTGGGCTAAGCCCAGCCCAGCGAGCGATGTCACCGCCCGCATCGCTGCGGTGTCGCCGGCCGCAGCTATGCTGTGTGACAGCTGGCCAGCGATGTCGGAACCGAGCGGGCACCCGCGCATCGCTTCCGACATCGCTGGCCAGGTCGTGCCGTGTGACGGGACCATTATTGTGAGAACAGACCAGGAATAACACTATGGATAATAACAGATTACACTAATTGTAAGCAGCATCAGCTGGAGTCCATGTTAGCACCTCCCCATGTTGACTGTTAAAGCAATCACATAAGACAAGAAATATCTGTAAATACACATAGCATATTTGTACACTTAGATATCTAAGCCCTGATCATCCATTTGGAAGAGTTAACAGATTGCCGTGCTAGATGTCTATTCCAAGTGTTAGATTCTATACCCCAGCTTTTTTGACTCACACACCTAATTTTGGTTACCATCTTCAGTACCTGTTTGTGGGTGTTCTTTTGTCAAAATTCATAGTACAGTAGGTGGTCGTAGATGAGACATTGTAATTTCCATTACAGGGGGTTATCCATTACTCTATAATCAGTCCTTAACTCTCTGTGTATATGTGTGCGTGCATATATGTGATATATACAATACAGACCAAAGGTTTGGACACACCTTCTCATTCAAAGAGTTTTCCTTATTTTCATGACTATGAAAATTGTAAATTCACACTGAAGGCATCAAAACTATGATTTAACACATGTGGAATTATATACTTAACAAAAAAGTGTGAAACAACTGAAAATATGTCTTATATTCTAGGTTCAGGAAAGTAGCCACCTTTTTGCTATGATTACTGCTTTGCACACTCTTGGCATTCTTGATGAGCTTCAAGAGGTAGTCACCGGAAATGGTTTTCACTTCACAGGTGTGCCCTGTCAGGTTTAATAAGTGGGATTTCTTGCCTTAAAAAAGGGGTTGGGACCATCAGTTGTGTTGTGCAGAAGTCTGGTGGATATACCGCTGATAGTCCTACTGAATAGACTGTTCGCTGTCTCTGCAACAACTGTTAAGAGGAGACTTTGTGCAGCAGGTCTTCATGGTAAAATAGCTGCTATGAAAACACTGCTAAGGACAGGCAACAAGCAGAAGAGACTTGTTTGGGCTAAAGGACACAAGGAATGGACATTAGACCAGTGGAAATCTGTGCTTTGGTCTGATGAGTCCAAATTTGAGATCTTTGGTTCCAACAACCGTGTCTTTGTGCGACGCAGAAAAGGTGAACAGATGGATTCTACATGCCTGGTTCCCACCGTGAAGCATGGGGTGTGAGGTGCTTTGCTGGTGACACTGTTGGGGATTTATTCAATATTCCAGGCATACTGAACCAGCATGGCTACCACAGCATCTTGACGCGGCATGCTATTCCATCCTGATTGCATTTAGTTGGACCATCATTTATTTTTCAACAGGACAGTGACCCCAAACACACCTCAAGGCTGTGTAAAGGCTATTTGACCAAGAAGGAGAGTGATGGGGTGCTACACCAGATGACCTGGCCTCCACAGTCACCAGACCTGAACCCAGTCGAGATGGTTTGGGGTGAGCTGGACACAGAGTGAGGGCAAAAGGGCCAACAAGTGCTAAGCATCTCTGGGAATTCCTTCAAGACTGTTGGAAGACCATTTTCTGTGACTACCTCTCATCAAGAGAATGCCAAGAGTGTGCGACGCAGAAATCAAAGCAAAAGGTGGCTAAGAACCTAGAATATAAAACATATTTTCAGTTGTTTCATGCTTTTTTTGTTAAGTATATAATTCCACATGTGTTAATTCATAGTTTTGCTGCCTTCAGGGTGAATCTACAATTTTCATAGTAATGAAAATAAAGACAATTCTTTTAACGAGAAGGTGTGTCCAAACTTTTGGTCTGTACTGTATGTGTATGTATTAACATGTATATAATATACCGTATACACACACCATATATATTTGTGCTACAGCCATTGCTGAACTCTAAATTTTGATCATGTGTGTAACATAAGGGTATTAAGTTGATAAACTTAGGTTATTTTGGAAAACACTATTCTATAGTGGCATGGTGTACCCCTTATTCCGCAATTACTGTAGCCCATAGAAAGCTGAAAAATAACTTTTGTGAAGGCTACAACAGTCACCAATCAGTAGGAAGTGTATAGGCCTTTGCTTGAATGACTTCAGCACATCTACAGCCACAGGACATCACTAGTATCTCACACTGCTCTGGTGTGATTTTGGTCCACTCTTTTTCTAGTCTCTTCCACAGTTCTGTGACTGTGGGTTTCTTGGCCATAACTTTGTCACCAAGGATTTTTCAGAGGTTTTCTGTTGGGTTTAGGTCAAGACTCTGGACTGGCTATTTCATTGTTTCCATGTTTCCTGTATCTAGGAACTGCTAGCCTTTTGATTCTTTCTTCTAAATGGGGGTGGTAACTGTAGATTGGACTTTCAATCCAAATTCTCTTAAATGTTGTGACACTGTATGGCAAGACAGATCCTTACCCTGTTCAGTGCCGAGCTATTCCAGCTGTAGTGTTGAAATGATCATCCATGGAGATTCTCCACATGATTCTGTCCTTTCTTGCATTTGTCTTTCAAGGGCAACCAGCCTTCTTTAGGGATTTGAAAGAGTTTGCGATGTTTTAAAGACGCAATATTCTAGAAATCACAGATATGGAACGACCAACGCAGTTTCAGAAGAGAATCACATAGCGCATCAAACCGCGAATTAATGGTAAAAAAACATCATCTTTATCTGGCCAGAAATGGTTTCCATGGTTTTACGTGATTTTAATGGATACCTAATAAAGATTTTTTTCCATTAATTCTCGGATTGAGGCGCTATGATGATTCTTTTCTTCCTATAACTGCATTGCTCAGCTGATTACACCAGCTAGAGCATCGAGCACACTCCATGGCCTTGCAGTAGTGGATATTTTTCTGACGCCCTGGGAGGTGGATATCCTTTTTCCCTTATCTCATCATTGGAACAACCAACTTCTTTTGCTATGGCTAATAGGGTGACCCCCTTTGGCCTTCATCTGGACAACCTGCTGCTGGAGGGTTTCAGTCTCTTTGGAATTACAGATCCAAAGGACAAAGCATTCAAATTGATCCGTGGTGCTGTGTCAATGGAAATGGACCCAAATCTTTAAGGAAGCGGTGTTTATTTTGATGCTTTTCAAGGCTGTCCCGCTTCTTCACAAATACACCAAGAAATTTCTTGGTGTATTCTTGAAGAAGATACGGGAAACAGCCTCGGAATGCGTCAAAATAAACACCGCTTCCTTAAAGAGCTGGATCCATTTCCATTGATACAGCAGCGCGGATCGTTTTGAATGCTTCGTTCTTTGGATCTGTAGTTTGTGCTGCCATCTACGTGGAATGGTGGATTCAGTGGCTGCTGTATAAGGCATTTACACCGGTTGTGGTTCACACAACTAGGCAAGGTGAACAGTACATTGTACTAAAAATTTACCATATTACAGAGAGAAGACCCTATTACCCCTTGTCTGCCCCCGTTAGGTTGTCTCTTTGGAATGGCACATCATTTTTGTAAAGTGCAAACTGGAAAGTTAGGCTGCCAGTCAATAGGGTTTGTTAATTATATAAATATATAGTTGCTTTCCAGACAATCACCGCTCTTTGTAATGCCACTGCTGCTATTGAGGCAGTAACGAAACACTGTTCTGTCTCATGACCACTGTAGCTAGTCATCTGGCACAATCAGTTGGAAACTACATGGTTCCGGGAGCTGGAACCTTTGTATACTGACCTAGGCGAAAACTGAACTTCCCAGCCAATTGTGACAGTTTGCATGACTTAAATGTTAAATAATCATGTCTTCAATGTGTAAATCAGTTTTCTGTGTTTTTCTGCAGCTGCCAATTCCTGTTCCGACGAAAGTGAAGCCAGTAGCCATAGCACGGAGAGTCTGACCAATAAACTGTTAGACGTGCGGCAGCTACGAAAGGACATTGATGAACTGCGAACAACTTTATCAGACTGCTATGCTCAGGATATGGGGGATAATTGTATTACCCAATGATCGACTGAGAAATCTACAAAAAACGCTTCACCTACATTTTAGTCTGGGAGCCATATACTGGAGCATTACTATGCACAACACCTGAGGTGCTTTGTCTACATTTCACCACTCCTCTACATTTCATGGAATATTCTACTCATCTGACACCCCAGGAAAAAAATGAACTAATGAATGAAAAACCAGTGAATGTATAAATGAGTTGTGATGAGTGAATGTGCAAGAGCTCGGAAATTGTAGGCTGCAGCATTTGGTATTTTCTACAGATCTTTGATATAATGGACAAAGGCAAACTAAAGAGTCTCTCTTTTTTTATGTTTCACATCTGTTACCATTTTTGATATTGCAGTGGCTATTGTCATATTCTCCCGCTTGCAAAAGTTTCCTGTATTGACAGTAATGTTAGCAATGTTACAATTTCAGACCGATTTTTGAGGCAAGACTAGTACATTTGTGAAGCCACCAAAACGTGAAGAAAGCCATTATTTCAAATGGAAGCTTTACCGTCCCATTAAGCACACTCCATCGATGTTACATTCTGGTGGTTTAAAGGCCTAAGAACAAATCCTTCTCACTTCCAAGTCATTTCCAGCAGAGTCAGTTGGATTTTTATTTTGCTCTGTTGTGCAGTAATCACAGTCTCTCACAGCTGCCAGGTAATCGCTTTGTTCACTCATGATGCAGGCATAGGAGAACATACTGTAGTATACAGCTTGGGGACGGAAACCTAAAGCAGAACATTTTGATGATCAATTTAGTACAATAAATAAAAGTACACTTTACTTGTGGTTATAAAACAAGTGTATTAGATAGTAAAGCTAGATCTAGATGTCGTACTACTAGTAGTCCTATCCTGCCAGGACTGAAACAGGAAGTTTTATCATAGGGAAAGGGGCTGAGAGGTTGTAATTGCTGTTATATTTTTATGTTTTATTTTAGTTCTTGTACCTACTAAATTGGATATTGAATCAGAGCCTCTGTAATATAGATTCTGTCAAGAATCTGTCAGCAAAAAAAGTGGCAGCTGTGATTGATATATTGTCCAATAATTGTGCTTGGTTGGGTAAACAATACATATAGTCACTGATATTTTGTCTAAGGGCATTAGGATTATTACCCATCACAGGTAGTTAATTTGCTCCTTGATGGAACTCTGACTGCTGAGACACCACCAATCTCTAGATTAGGACTCTGAAATGCCCACTTGGATTGGAGCTTTATTTGTGGTCTATGGGATTGCTTGGGGAAAGCCGATTGCCGGACTCGAATATGTGGATCAGTGATTGCTTAAAATGTCGGGAATAACCTATTACCTGAAGCTGAAAAGCTATATTGGCAATTGCTGCATGGTCATTCGTGAGCAGCCTATACAAGGGACTGTATATGAACGAAATGCAGGACAATATTGGTAATCCTAAATTAGTCGGGCATTTCTATGCTCAGACACTGTGCGGCAGGGTGACAATCCCAAGTAATTCTTCACATTTCACAGAAATGGTTTAATTTCATCTTGACCAATATCATCTGAATTCTGTCTTTGTATGATATATGAACAAGACAAACTGGCAAAATGGATGCAAGCTATGTAGCTTGAGCCTGTCACCAGGTGAAAAGTGGTCAGTATTTGCTCTTGTATTCCCTCTGCTTTGTTTTTTATTTTTTCCTTACATTGGTAGTATGGCTCTAGACCTCTTTATTTAGTGCTGATTTTCTGTCTTTATAAGGGGGCGTGGTTTGAAAATTCTTTGGGGGGGGGGGTGTCTTGACTCATGAGCCACGCCCCCTTAGTAATGGCCATAAAAATTGGAGCTAAAAAAGGACGATGTCTCTGGAACTGTGGCAGATTATAGAAAAGACTGACAGGCATACTAAAAGGAGCAGTAGGAATAAAAGGAAAACATAAACTGGCCACTTTAGACCTGATGATAGATAATCCTTAAAGGAAATTGAGTAAGCGCCACCGCTTAGGAAGCGTTTTCATTGGCTTGATTATAGTAATGAGGCTTTTTTTCTGTATCCACATCAACCACTATGTAGAACTACGGTTGTACAGTCCTTTTCCACTATACCTACATAGCATGTAGCTGTATTTTATAGGTTTTGGTGGCCAGTTCGCCAGGGATATATAGAGCCAGCAGCCATTTTCCATACCACTTCTTACATTTCATCTTTTTTTAATGATAGCTACACAAATTTGATACCTGATATAAGGGAATCAGTGTATTATAGAACTCGTTCAGTAGCTTGCTAAGACAATCGTAATGTTAGAACCCTTTCCTATAATTGCACAGTACCTACGTCCACCTTCATAAATACTGGCATGTGACGCTTTCTGACTGTGTCCTCTAATACATACACCAGTGTAAAAAAACTAGTGAAGTGAATGGGGGAGGGATAATTTATTGACTAAATATGCTATTATAATTTGATATTTGTGAATTTTTGTCTTTTTATATATAATTCTTTTTCCATTTGTGCAGTGTTAATTTCTGCCTCTAATTTGCATGCACAGGGAGATGATAAATATGTTTTTCATGAAAGCAATGAAACAGAACCCATTAGACTTCATATTGGCCGTCTAATGGCTGACCTTCTGGGCAGATGAACTGTGCACGATGGGGGTCTTCATTAAACCCTGCTGTGTCCCACAAGCATACCAAGTCTGTATTAATAACCGGTAACTAAGGACCTTCAATGTGCTTATCTCCTCGGCAGCCATGGCACTGAAGAAAGGCAGAGCATAATATATTTTACAAGTTTTATTTAATTCACTAAAGTTAGTATTTTACTTTTTAAAAACTAAAAAGGCCTATTTGGGTCACCAAATTTGACACATTTTTTTAGATTTTTCTCATGGTTTTCACTTCACTTTCCCTTGTCCCTAAAAAAGAAAGGAAAACTTCATTACACAGTGCCTCATGAGGTAAAATATCAGCACATCTATAGTAACCAATCAGGTAACTGCTTTCATTTTTCCATCATAGGTTTTTACAGTATAACAACTGATTTGATTGGTTGCTGTAGACAAAAAGGGTTGAATTGTCTTCAAAATTTTAAGTATATGGCCCAGTATATATTAACAGTTGCTCATGGCAACCAAGCGGGTTCTTGTTTTTAATTTAATTAATTTTAATTGCCTGTATTACTTGCGGGTTCACCATTTTGGTTCCTCCAATCTTACAGTACCAATAGCTGATTGACCAGAAAAACATATGTTTTATTAAGACATTTCAGCCATTCATGCCATTGATTAATATTTTTAGACTGGTTTAATCAAATTCTTAATGGTAAGATATGATAAATGAATGATTAGCAATATTCTCCTACTTGTGCCTTGTGCCAGCCTGTATTTATAGCAGCCATGCCTGGTCACCCCATTTCATTTAGGTAATGCCTTCTAGTCTCATTTTTCTTTACACTGTCCTTTTCTTGTTACAATTAGGACATATGGAAAATGGTAAATCTACATTATTTTGAGCAGTATTTAGCATCAGGGAATAAAGTTTGAATTCCAGGTTGCACACTTAAAGGAAATCTGTCAAATTTAACCCTCTCCTCCCCCAAGCCATAAATATGATTGTGTTATCTTTTGAAAAGATAGTCGTTCCGTTTATGAATTCCAGGTACTGCTACAACAGCGATAAATCCGCATTTTGGAGTTGTGTGAAAATGCATGGGGCATCATGATACACTTCTGTCTTCTCATCCCCAGGCACCCCCCCACCCGGCTATATTTCCTACCAAGTAGCACCTTTCCCTGTCTTACACTATATTTCCTACCTAGCAGCACTTTCCCTGGCTGATTGACAGCTCTTTGGTCGTGCACCAGAACAAACAACCTGTCAATCTGCAAGGGGAGGGTGCTGCTAGGTATAAAATATAGTGTAAGACAGGGAAAGGTGCTGCTAGGTAGGAAATATAGCGGGGGTAGGGCTGAGAAGAAGCTATAAGTGCATCATCACGCCCCAATGCACTGCTAGACTCAACTTCCAATATGTGATTTACTGCTTTATGCTCATAAAGGATTGACTGGCTTATCGTCTAAGTGGCTACATAGTCATATAAATGGTGTGTGTGTGATGGGGGGGGGGGGTTGTCTCTGACAGATTACCTTTAACTTTGCTACCAAGAGGAATTTTTGCCTGTTTCAACCATTGACTTCATTTTCTTCTCTGGTTACTTGGAAAATAACTTTTTCCTCCAAAAAGTTTTTAAAATGTTTTGGCTCTTAGTGGTGGCTGATTGAAGCCAAACTAGGTAGATGCCGATGGCAACCAGTCAGATTCCAGCTTTTATTCTTCAGAGGCTCTGTGATAATGAAAATAAACAATTATGATTGCTGCTTTGGGCAAATCCATTGATTATCCTCACTCATTTTTATAAATGTTCCTAAAAAATGCTGTAAAAATATCAACGCCTTCCGATGTGTTATCCACAATCTATGGGATCTATTTCCTTGTTTAATATAAGTGAACAGGTCCATAAGTCACATGTGTAGTTTATTTTTACTTGGTGTAAATGCCATTCTTCTGTTGAATCAGCACCATTGCACTTCTCTATATACGAGGAATAGAGTGACATATCGCAGGATATTTCAAGATGGAGGAGCAAAAGAAAACCAGTGCCAGATTCAGGTGAATAACAGCATTTACACCAGGTGACAAAATGACATATTTCTGGTCAAGTGACTGGTCCTCTTTAGGCTCGTGACTGATATGTTTTAAGTGACCTAGCTTCAGAGACCTTTTTGCACCTCATTACCGTGTAATTTTATTAGTTGGATTTTCTGTTGACGATGACACGGACACTGATATATCTATTATTGTACATAACTGTATTTTAATTTTACGGTATATAACTTCCTATACATGGTGTGCATTGCGTGTGTTAGTATTTATTTGTGTTTTACCAATACATGGCTGTATGAGGGCAGTTGCTATTTTGAAGCACAGTTTTGGTTGTGAGAATTGAAAACTGTTTGTTTGCGGGTTCCTTGTATGGAGCCTTGAAAATACCTCATGTAAATACAGTTGTCATGTTGTTATAAGTAGATGGACGCCACTGGATGGTTGCCAATTTATGCCTTTCACTTTTCAAAGGCAGCATTATTATTTTTTTGTAATTTTAGATTTACAGCTAGAATTTTGAATGCCAAAGTTCTATTTATGAGAAAAGAAATCTTACATTTTAGCAAGTACAACTTTTTCACTGGATTTTGTTTATGCTTTTCAATATGTTATTGCAGAGTAAAAATGCATTTTGTTACAAACCAATGTGTCTTGTTTTTTTTTTTGTTTATATGTTTACTTTGTATGTTAATGCTCTTCTATTTTACGTTCATGGATTGCAGATAATCATGCACACTCTAAAGGTACTGTTACACACAGAGATATCTCTGGAGACACTGCTTGCAACTCACTGGTTGCAGTGAAATCATGGACACATTGTTCCATTTTGTGGCCGTGTACAAATGGAACAATGTGTCCATGATTTCACTGCAACCAGTAAGTTGCAAGCAATATATCTGTGTGTAACGGTACCTTAAAGTGTAACTGTTCTTTCAAGTAACTGTTCAGAATAGGCTCTTTTGGAGAAGAGGAAAACCCTGTTTGTGACCATTCTATGACTTGTATTCTTCGTTTTCACCAGTTATGCCCTTTGCAGATGCATTTGCAATGGACACAGCAGAGGCATGGAAAAAATTATACAACAGTACTGAGCAGTAGAGATGGTAATCAAACTGTGTTCAAGTAAATAAATTCTATATCAATGCAATCTTTCTGTATTGCCCTTTGATTGTTACCATATTCTTCTCTATAGTGTACAATGAAAGTTTGTCTTCATGTAGTGTGTCTATACAGTGTTGGCCAAAAGTATTGACACCCATGCAATTCTGTCAGATAATACTCAGTTTCTTCCTGAAAGTGATTGCAGTCACAAATTCTTTGGTATTATCTTCATTTAATTTGTCTTCTATGAAAAAACACAAAAGAGAATGAAGCAAAACATTGATCATTTCACACAAAACTCCAAAAATGGGCCGGACAAAAGTATTGGCACCCTCAGCCTAATACTTGGTTGCACAACCTTTAGCCAAAATAACTGCGATCAACCGCTTCCGGTAACCATTAATGAGTTTCTTACAATGCTCTCCTGGAATTTTAGACAATTTTTCTTTGGCAAACTGCTCCAAGTCCCTGATATTTGAAGGGTGCCTTCTCCAAACTGCCATTTTTAGATCTCTCCACAGGTGTTCTATGGGATTCAGGTTGGACTCATTCTGGCCACCTTAGAAGTCTCCAGTGCTTTCTCTCAAACCATTTTCTAGTGCTTTTTGAAGTGTGTTTTGGGTCATTGTCCTGCTGGAAGACCCATGACCTCTGAGGAGACCCAGCTTTCTCACACTGGGCCCTACATTATGCTGCAAAATTTATTGGTAGTCTTCATACTTCATAATGCCATGCACACGGTCAAGCAGTCCAGTGCCAGAGACAGCAAAGCAACCCCAAAACGTCAGGGAACCTCCGCCATGTTTGACTGTAGGGACCGTGTTTTTTCTTTGAATGCTCTTTTTTTCTCCTGTAAACCTATGTTGATGCCTTTGCCCAAAAAGAGAGAACATTCTTCCAAAACGTTTTAGGCTTTCTCAGGTAAGTTTTGGCAACTCCAGCCTGACTTTTTTATGTCTCGGGGTAAGAAGTGGGGTCTTCCTGGGTCTCCTACCATACAGTCCCTTTTCATTCAGATGCCGACGGATAGTACGGATTGACACTGTTGTACCCTCGGACTGCAGGGCAGCTTGAACTTGTTTGGATGTTAGTCGAGGTTCTTTATCCACCATCCACACAATCTTGCGTTGAAATCTCTTGTCAATTTTTTTTTCTGTCCACATCTAGGGAGATTAGCCACAGTGCCATGGGCTTTAAACTTCTTGATGACACTGCGCACGGTAGACACAGGAGATTCAGGTCTTTGGAGATGGACTTGTATCCTTGAGATTGCTCATGCTTCCTCACAATTTGGTTTCTCAAGTCCTCAGACAGTTCTTTGGTCTTCTTTCTTTTCTCCATGCTCAATGTGGTACACACAAGGACACAGGACAGAGGTTGAGTCAACTTTAATCCATGTCAACTGGCTGCAAGTGTGATTTAGTTATTGCCAACACCTGTTAGGTGCCACAGGTAAGTTACAGGTGCTGTTAATTACACAGATTAGAGAAGCATCACATGATTTTTCTAACAGTGCCAATACTTTTGTCCACCCCCTTTTTATGTTTGCTGTGGAATTAGATCTAATTTGGCTTTAGGACAATTCTTTTTGTGTTTTTTCATTTAATTTGAAGATAATAATACCAAATAATTTGTTATTGCAATCATTTTCAGGAAGAAACTGAGTATTATCTATTGCAGGGGTGTCAATACTTTGGCCACAACTGTATATCTACATTGGTGATCAATATTAAAAAACAATGTATGATTGCTTGATTTTTTTCATACAGAATGTAATCACATTGATGAACATTTGAAGGTTTTTGTGTAAGGTAACACCATGCCACTAGAACAGTGTATTTCAAAATAACCAACGTTTATCAACTTAAAACCTTTATTTTACACAAAACATGATGATATAATTACAAAACAGCAATGACTGACTGTAGCGCAGAGAAAGATTTGTACAGGCCTTTGCTGTGAATGACTTCAGCACATCTGCAGCCACATGGCCATCACTAGTGTCCCATACAATGTATAGGCGGGCTTGCGGCAAGTGCGGTTTTGGCACTTGCGGCAGGTGTGGCCGCGAAAAAAAATGCTGTCAGTCGCGTTTTTTTTCGCGGCCGCACCTGCCGCAAGTGCCAAAACCGCACTTGCCGCACCTGTCGCAAGCCCGCTTATACATTGTATGGGGCTTGCCGCAAGTGCCAAGTGCAGCCGGTATGCGGTAATCGCGGCAGATGCGTTTTTTTCACCGCATCTGCCGCGATTTGAAAAAACGCTAGTGTGAAAGCACCCTTACGGCCACACTTGCAGTTCACCTGCGGCAAGCCCCATGCAATGTCTTTGGGGCTTGCGGTAAGTGTGCGACAAGTGCTTTTTTTTTGCAGCCGCATCTGCTGCAAGTGCCAAAACCGCAACTGTACCGCACTTGCCGCACCTGCCGCAAGCCGCATAGACATTGCATGGGGCTTGCCGCAGGTGAACCGCAAGTGCGGCCGTCATGCGGTAATCGCAGCAGTTGCATTTTTTTCACCGCAACTGCCGCGATCAGCATTTACCACTGATGTGAAAGGGGCCTTAGAAAGATGTGAGGGACCTCAGTGATTGATTCCTTTTTAATGGCTAACTGAAAAGATGGTAAAGCAAGCTTTCAAGACAACTCGGGTCTCTTCAGGCTAGTACCGTATAAGATAAAATCTGATGTGCCAAGATGAATTTTGTAAGTTTCACCACAGAATCAGCATCAATCCCTGTGTTTTCCAGGAAGGATTTGCAAGCATTTAATCCATCCTGGTGTAGGATATTGGAGTACAGAGATTCAACATCCATGGTGGGGAAAGATAGTTCTCTCTGGTAGAGGACCTATTGCTGATAGTTTATATAATAGGTCAGTTGTGTTCTTAATGTAGCAACGGTTTCTCTTTTACCAGGTTTTTAAGAACACCCTCTATCCATCCAGAAACTTGTTGCCCGAATGCTTCCCAAAAATCCACAAATCTGGAAATCCAGGAAGACCCATCATTTCATGTGTGGGCACCCTCACTGAACACGTTTCTGGATGGGTAGAGGGTGTTCTTAAACCTCTGGCAAAAGAGACACCTAGTTACATTCAGGGCACAACTGACCTATTAAACTAATGGAAGGAGAGCTAAAGCAGCTAAGAGGGAGCTCAGAATGAGGAAAGACAAAAGTAGTGATGGGAATGTTACTTCATTTACTCATGGTCAAGATCCTTACAACGTGCTTCGGCGGTGTACTCCGCCTTCATCAGGTGTTGACCAATATTTCACATGGGGTATTTAAAGGATCTTGATTGGTGATATCATTAAAATAAATTAACCCCTTCCCAGTTGGAAAGTTTTAAATGCTTGCTTAACTTAGTTCAATAGCTAATTATGGAGAAGAGAACATTTCATTTCAGGTGAAAAAAAAAATGCTAAAAACTTTATACAGCGAAAAAAATATGTAGCATTTAAAAGGAAGAGCCACAAATACAAAACACAAAATAAAACAAAAAGCGAGGGGAAGAAGAGAATTTAAAAAAAAAAAAAGTTATACGATTACTATATTCAGAAAGAAGGAATAATTAAAATCTTACCAACAGGGGTATTATTGAGATAGCGGGAAAGTTTATATAAAAGATGCATTAAGATAAAAATTAATATAAACATTTTGGTCCTTTTTTTTTTTTCCCTCATAATATTCTAAAAAATATCTGATAAATAATGTATTTAATAAATGTTTAAAAATATTAAAAAAAGGAAGAGTTAAATTTCCCATTGTGATATCCGAACCCAAATGGAAGGTTCTCTTTTCGCTAACATGAGTTCAACATGTATATAGAAGTACCATTATACAGTTGACACGTAAAATGTTAAACTTCATTTTAAGATTCAGGTATAAGGCCTTTTGAACACCTCATCCTAAATATCCAATAATTCTCTCTGTTAATGAAGCATCTAAATCTACCCTTGGTGGTGTCCGGTATGTGGTCAATAATTGACATTTCCTTATCGTGGAAAAACTGAACCCGATTCCACCCAAAGCTCCATCCACCAGCGTGAGCACATCCCCCACTAACTCAGAATGCCTCTTTGTCCATGTCCCTGTCAAGAACAATTCATATTTTACCCAGCTCACCATAAAGGGACTCGTGTTGAAACATTTCAACAACTATTGTTTAAAGATCTTAGGTCCTTTACTCAAGATAAAAGATGAGATAACTTAAATCCAATTGAAAGACCAGGGTTGGTGAATTTCTGTTCACTAGTGGGGGCTCGTGTAACCTGCTGTGATGGACACATATGAGATGGTGGAACCCATTCCCGTTTGATACAGCAGGTAGATTATATTGCCTGCACTACTACAACTGCCCACAAAACTGGACCATGATATCTGCCATCCTATCAGTTTGCAGAAACATCCAACAAGACACAGCTGTGTTACAGCAGTGAAAGGGATCTGTCTCACTATCAAGTGAGCCAGAATTATCCACGCACCATTCAACATCCCGCAGTAGTTACCATAACCTGTTCACTACTCAGTGAGTCAGGCCCATCACCAATCTAGTACTGTACAGCAGTCATATGCAGTGCGTTGAAACTCCATTCTGTATACAGTAAAGCGGATCCTACACGTCCTGCATACAGGCCCTTAATGGTGCTTTGGGATCTGTCCACTACCAGCGGTCAGAACTAACATTCAACGCTCTCTGCAGCAACACTAGCCATTCCCTCTGTTCACTGATCAGTAGGCAGAAGTCGTCAACTGCCATATACCATATAGTAGCAGTTGCTTCCTACACTGTGCCTCACATACGCAGAGGACCTTTATGTGCACTGGGCAGCACATATGCTAAGGCTGAAAGAGCACAGCTCCCCCTTAGTTACCAACGGTCACAGACAACAGTTAACATGATGACATGATAATATATTGAGCACTATCAGCCAAGCATGGCCAATGAAATAAACAAAATGCCTTTTTAAAATCGAAAAATTATCTACAACACATAGCCCCCTCCCAAGCATCTGACATATAATCCCTACCAAGAATAATTTATGACATTAGCCACTCTAGTCAGGGGGCAAGAAAGCCAGGTTACGGTAGCTGCACGACTATCCAGCGCACCACAGAACGGCCTGCAGGATTAACTTACAGAATCGGACAATTTACCAATCAGCAAGGCATCCGGCTTCCAAACCTCCAATACCTGTCTCATCGCCATACAAGATCTGCAACTCTGTCCAGTGCATATTTCAGTGCACATCTCCAAATTGCCTGCAGCATTGACCCATGGGTCTACCTTCTCAAATGTGTGCAGAAAACACAGCTGCCATGTATTCTATAGCAGTCTACATCAACAGCCTTATGAGATCTGCCCCACTGCCAGTGAACCAGTAATTCAGATACCACATCCAGTCTGCAGCTCTAATCATGCCTGCCGCGTTTAGACCTGTCTCATATTCCGTAGCCAGATCAATCTGCCCCTTGGCACCGTACAACTGTCGAATAAAGTGGTCAAGAGGCTCCATCCTTTATCCCAAAGCCAGACCCTCCTCCCTATCATTATCTAACTGTGGTACGTGGCCTCTGCCAACTGTGCTGATTGTCAAAACTCAACCATTATAATTTATAAGTTGGTACACGGCACTCACTTCTTCTTAATCTTGGAAGGCCGGATTCCATGCATGTACTCAAAAATAATATATACTTACTATACTATATGACCACAAGGTGACTTACAGCTCATGCCTCATCCCATTAAACTTAAGTTGCTAACTACCGCACTGTGACACTTTTAGACTCACAACTACATCATTATCACAGGATAGTCTGCGAAACCTCTGCTTCAGTGTCCATGCCTGTCTGTCACCTCTTAACTCTCTCTTCTACAGAGCATTAACAAGTAATCTGACCTCCTCAACAAGAGCTCAGATCAACTACAGCTACAGCAGATGCAAACTTTCTTCATGCAAGGTACGGTCGCAGACCCATCAAGGTCTCTGATGTCCACACATAGTAACATAGTTTTTAAGGTTGAAGGAAGACTTTAAGTCCATCTAGTTCAACCCATAGCCTAACATGTTGATCCAGAGGAAGGCAAAAAAAAACCTTTCTCAGGCCTAAGAGTAAAAAGATCATTAAAAAGGTCTCTGTACTGTCCCCTCATATATTTATACATTATTATAAGATCACCTCTAAGTCTTTGTTTTTCCAAACTAAATAACCCCAAGTTTAATAATCTGTCTTGGTATTGCAGACCCCCTCAGTCCTCTAATAACCTTGGTTGCTCTTCTCACCCGCTCTAGTTAAGCTATGTCTTTTTTATACACCAGAATTGTTCACAGTATGCTAAGTGTGGTCGCACTAGTGACCTGAATAGAGGTAAAATTATGTTCTCGTCATCTATGCCTCTTTTAATACATCCCATTATTTTATTTGCCTTCGCAGCAGCTGCCTGACACTGGCCACTAAATGTGAGTTTATCATCTACCCATACACCCAGGTCTTTTTCAGTGACAGTTTTGCCCAGTGTTTTACAATTAAGCACATAATTATACCTTTTATTTCCTCTGCCCAAGTGCATAACCTTACATTTATCCCCATTAAAGCTCATTTGCCATTTATCAGCCCAAGCGTCTAGTTTACATAAATCCTCCTGTAATATAAATTTGTCCTCCTCTGTCTTTATTACCTGCAGAGTTTAGTGTCATCTGCAAATATTGATATTCTACTCTGTATACAAGGTCATTAATAAATAGTTAAAAAGAAGCGGGCCTAATACTGACCCCTTTGGTACCCCACTGTTAACTGTGACCCATTCTGAGTGTGTTCCATTAATAACCACCCTTTGTTTCCTATCACTAAGCCAGTTCTTAACCCACTTACACATATTTTTCCCCTATCCCCATTGCTTTCATTTTATGTATCAACCTTTTGTGTGGCACCATATCTAAAGCTTTTGAAAAGTCCATATACACCACATCCACTGCATTTCTTTGGTCCAGTCCACAACTAACCTCTTCATAAAAGCTTATCAGATTAGTTTGACAGGAACGGTCCCATCGTAAACCCATGTTGATAATGGATCATGAGGTTATTTTTCTTCAGATACTCCAGTATCTCTTAAAGTACCTTTTACATGTGGCAACTTTCTAGGAATTTCACTGGTAACTTACTGGTTGCAGTGAAATCATGGAGACATTGTTCCATTTGTACACAGCAACATGATAGAACAATGTATCCATGATTTCACTGCAACCAGTAAGTTGCCAGTGAAATTCTTAGAAAAGTTGCCATGTAAAGGTACCCTTAGACAACCCTCTAGAATTTTACCCACAGTAGAGTTTAAGTTTCTGCTATATTTCCAAGTGCAGTTTTGTTCCCTGTTAATATTGGCACCACATTTGCTATACGCCAGTCCTGTGGTACAGACCCTGTTATTATGGAATCTTTAAAGATTAAAAATAATGGTCTATCTATAACGGTGCTTAATTCTTGCAGTGCTCTTGGGAGTATCCCATCCGGGCCCGGGGATTTGTTAATTTTAGTGATTTTTAGACGATGCCGTACTTCCTGCTGGGTTAAGCAAGTGACATTTAATTGAGAGTTCTTGTTATCACTGATCACATTGTCTGTCATGGGATTTTCTTGTGTAAATACTGTTGAAAAGTCATATAGCATATTGCTTTTTCCTCATCCACCATTTCACCCAGACTATTTTTAAGGGGCCAACACAATTATTTTTAGTTTCTCACTATTTATGCAGTAAAAAAATGTTTTGGGATTTTTTTTTTTACTTTCTCTGGCAATGAGTTTCTCTGTCTCAATCTTTGCTGCCTTGATTTGCTTTTTACAGATGGTATTTAATTAATTTTCTGTATTTATTTAATGCCGCATCACTACCTACTTGCTTTAATTCCCTAAATGCTTTCTTTTTGTCACTTATTGCACCTCTTACCGCTTTATTTAGCCATAGTGGTTTCCTCCTATTTCTAGCATGTTTATTCCCATAGTGTATATATTGTGCATAGGTTTTATTCAGGATGCTAATAAGCATCTCCCATTTGCTTTGTGTACTTTTATGTCTCAGGATATCGTCCCAGTTTATTGCACAAAGATTATCTCTCAACCGTTGGAAATTTGCCTTCCTGAAGTTTAGTGTCCTTGTAGCCATTCTACTACACGTCTTAGTAAAGGATACTTGAAAACGTATTATTTTGTAATCACTATTACCCAAGTGACCGCCAACCCGTATATTTGATATGCAGTCCAGCCTGTTGGTTAATATTAGGTCTAGCAGTGCCCCCCTTCTTGTCGGGCCCTGAACCAGATGTGAAAGGTAATTGTCTCTCATAATTGTCAAAAACCTATTACCTTTGCTTGAACTGCAGGTTTCTGTTCCCCAATGTATTTCAGGGTAATTGAAGTCCCCCATAATAATGACTTCTCCCTGAGTCGCTGCTTCATCTATTTGCTTTATGAGGATATTCTCATCCACTTCCATTATTGTTGGAGACTTATAACAAACCCCTATCAGTAATTTATTATTTTTTACCCCTCCCCTTATCTCCACCCACAGGAAATCTACATTTTCATTAGATTCACATATATTATCACACAGGATGGGTTTTAAGGATGATTTTACATATAAACACACACCTCCCCCTCGCTTATTTGTACGGTCATTTCTGTACAGACTATAGCCCTGTAAATTAACAGTCCAGTCATGGCTCTCGTCAAGCCATGTCTCTGATATCCCCACCATGTCATAATTATTTTCCAGCAAAATTAATTAATTCCTCCATTAGTGTACATGCACTTTATGCATCTTTCTTTACCTCTATTCCTTCTTACTGTATTGACTGTTCTAAACCCCACCCCCATGCCACCCCCAATTTCATTATTTGTTCCCAGGTTACTAATTACACAATCTTCCCCTCCTATACAATAATACCCTCCCCCCCCAATCCCTAGTTTAAACACTCCTCCAACCTTCTAGCCATTTTCTCCCCCAGCACAGCTGCACCCTCACCATTAAGGTGCAGCCAGTCCCTAGCATTGAACCTGTAGCCCACAGAGAAGTCGGCCCAGTTCTCCAGGAACCCAAACCCTTCCTTCTTACACCAGTTCCTGAGCCACTTATTTATCTCCTATCTCCCATTGCCTCTCTGGTGTGGCACGTGGTACAGGCAGTATTTCATAGAATACTACCTTGGAGGTCCTTGCCTTAAGCTTGCAGCCTAATTCCCTGAAATCATCTTTAAGGACCTTCCACCTACCTCTAACTTTGTCATGTGTGCTAATGTGCACCATGAATGCTGGGTCCTCACCAGCCCCTCCCAGTAATTTGTCAACCCGATCGGCAATGTGCCGGACTCCAGCGCCAGGTCGGCAGCACAACGATCCCTGTCTTTGTAACAGATTGCCGTATCTATTTCTCTAATAATTGAGTCCCCCACTACCAGCACCTGTCTGGCCTGCCCTGCTCTCCTATTTTCCCCCTTACTGGAGCTGACACTCCTCCGGCTTGCAGAGGACATGCCTTGCTGCAGCAGTACTGTCCCTGTACTGACACCCCCCTCATCTGCCAACTTAGCAAATTTATAGGGGTGTGCCAGATCAGGACTAGCTCCCTGGCACTCTTCCCTCTACCCGGCTTCTAACTGTCAACCAGCTAGCTGCCTCACTGTCCTGCAGCTCCATGCTGCCATCCTCCCCCACATCTATCCCAGTGAGCAGCAGGCTCCTTTCCATATTGTCTACGGATCTCAGTGTTGCCAGTTTCTCATTTAGATCCAGTATCTGGGCTTCCAAATGCACAACGTGCTCACATCTCACACAGTAGTATGCACCCTCGACCGGCTGATCAAGGATTGCATACATGTGGCAAGCTGTGCACTGGATGGCATTGTCAATTATGGAGCTCATTTCCTAATGGGGATTGCACCAGACAGATGATAAATAAAAAAAACCGTAAAATATTAATAATATACAACCAGCAATTCAGTAATTCCTCCCTTCCAAACTCCCTGATTCCAAAGTCACTGAATCACAAGTCATTCACTTACTTCCGTTCGCACTTACGTTCTGGTCACAATCAGCTCGTGTCACACTCGCTAAGGAAGGAGATTTAAATAGTTTTTTCCCTTTTGCAGAAAACCAGCCTACAGCTCAATGCACTTCCAAAGGCAAGAGGTAACCGAGCTTACTCAGATGCCCCCTCTCCAGCCAAGCTGGATCCAGGCACTCAGTTGGGTATCTCGTACCTCCTTACTCATTCCTCCCACTCATTTTCACAGAAAACAGGTCACCATGCTCAGCATCTAGTAGGACAGATCCATACCTATTGACCCCCCCAGAAAAAGGCTCCTCATTTCCCCCACTAATCTAGATGTAACTTATAACATGACCCAAGTAATCGCTAATGTCGTCAACGTCTCAAACTTGGGTTGTTAGTCAATTACTACCTTCTCTCCCGCAAATCCTCTCTCTCACGTCATTAACTACAATCAAGTTAGGTGCAAGTTCACATGCATCAGAACCGACATCCTTTCACCATCTGCGAATATAGTTTACCTCTAAGTATGTCCACCCGAGAAGTGGGATCATCTGCCGCCATATGCAAAGTCCCTTAATGCAGATTCTCTTGAAGGTTCTAACTAAAGTACAGGTGCAGCGTTGCCAACATTTCTAACGTCCACAAATACAAAAGGTAACCTACCGTCTTCCTCTAGCTCAGCTAGATCCAGTCTTCACCTTGGGTTAGTCAGACCTAGACCCTAGATCACCACCTACCGCATAGTAGGCGGTTACTCTTGTGTAACCGTGATCGGACCTCAGTTTCTCTGCTGGGTGGTCAACTCTACCCTCGCCTGATCCCCCCTCAAATAGCTCTACTCACTAACACTCATGCAGTCTACCCCCTACCTAGGTTACGACTTTAGGGCATATGTCAGCACACAGTGCCCTTAATGATGTTCTGCCTAACACTCGTACACTCAGTTTGAACACTGGCCGTTTAAATCCAACGTCAGCATGCATTTATCACCGTACTTAAAAATCTTCTCCCAGTGGTGCAAAGATCGTGACCAGTACCTGCTTCATTTCTCCATTCCAACTATCCTAGAATTCCTACAAACAGGCCTGGACTCTGGCCTGCTCTCAGTTCTCTCTAAGGCTAGATCTCCACCCTATCCGTATTATTCCAATGCAGGATCGCAACAAGGCCTCAAGTTAAAATTTTCATTCAGGCTGTCACTCACACTCGACCCCCCTATAAGACACCCGTTGATGTCTGGACCTAAACGTAGCCCTAGGGGTTCCACAAGAGCCAAGCCACATTTCTTGGAAAGTCGTTTTTTTGGTCGCCATCACATCAATCAGACACATATCCAAGCTAGCCACCCTACTCTGCCCACTTCCTTATCTATCCTTCAACCAGAATAAGGAGAATAAGGTAGTCCTTCGGCTGTCTCTGCCATTCCTGCCCAAGGTGGTCTCCCACTTCCACCTCAATGAGGACATTGTCCTATCCTCACTATGTCCGACACCAGTGCATCAATTTGAAAAAACACTCCACACCCTAGACCTCATACGTGCCCTCAGATGGTACATTTCTCAAACAGCCCCCTTTCGCAAAACCGAAATGCTGTTCATCATTCCAGAAGGACACAGAAAGGGAATGGCAGCATCAAAATCCACAATAGCCAGGTGGATTCGTTCTGCAATCAAAGAGTCTTACCGTATCAGAAACAGACCTATACCAGCAGGGAAAAAGGCACACTCCACTAGATCGGTGGGCGCCTCATGGGCCATTACACATCAGGCTTCGGCATCACAACTTTGCAAAGCAGCAACTTGGCCCATCTTCCACACCTTTAGAAAACACTACAGCTTCCATACCCAGGATTCTGCAGATGCAAGCCTAGATAGGAAAATCCTATAAACGGCAGTCGTAAGCGACAGTGTAAGCAGCTGGCGCTTAGTACATGCAATATCTCAAGTTTTTACTCTATTCCCACCCAGGGACTGCTTTTAGACTCCCATGGTCCTGTGTCCCCAATGATGCAAAGAATAAACAGGGATTTTTGTGTACTCACCGTAAAATCCTTTTCTCCGAGTTCATCATTGGGGGACACAGCACCCACCCTAGTGGCCCTCACGGGTCTACGCATAGCTTTAGTTTAAGTCTTTTGTACCTTATTACATTAGCATGTCGTCCTACTGCTTTAGAACTAAAATGAAACTGAATATCCTACTTCCTGGAAGTGGGTGTATACTGCGGAGGAATACTTAAATTCTTTATGTGTACTTAGTGTCCTCCTAGTGGCAGAAAAGCATACACCCATGGTCCGTGTGTTCCCCAATGATGAACTTGGAGAAAAGGATTTCACAGGGAGTACACAAAAATCCCTGTTTTTAACATTTTACGTGTCAACTGAATAATGCTACTTCTATATACATGTTGAACTCGTGCTAGGGAAAAGAGAACCTTTCATTTGGGTTCGGATATTACAATGCGAAATTTAAATCTCCCTTTTTAAATATTATTAAACATTTATTAAATGAATTTTTTATCAGATATCTTTTACAATATTATAATGAAAAAAAGGACAAAATTGTTTAAATGAATTTTTATCTTAATGCATCTTTAATATAAATTTTCCCACTACCTAAATAATACCCCTGTTGGTAAGATTTCAATTATTACTTTTTTCTGAATATAGTAATCGTAAACTTTTTTTTTTAAAAAACTCTTCCCCCCCCCCCCCCCTTGTTTTTTTGTGTTATTTGATGTTTTTTTTATTTTGTGGTTCTTCCTTTTAACTTTTATATATTTTTTTGCTGTATGAAGTTTTTACCTTTTTTTTCCCATGAAATGAAATGTTCTCTTCTCCACAATTAGCTATTGCTCTACGTATTACTGGATGAAGGTGGAGTACACCGCCAAAACGCATTGTGAGGAGCTTGACCATGAGTTAATGAAGTAACATTTCCATCACTACTTTTGTCTGCTCTCATTCTAAGCGCCCTCTTAGCCGCTTTATCTCACCTGTTAATTGCAACTCACGCTCTTGGGCGAGTGGTGAGATGCAGCACAGGATCCATCGGGCAAACAACTAACACGGCAGGACCTACAATACAGGAAATTTGGAGGACCTGCAGCGACGTCAACCCCATGTGATGGCTCACGTGACCGGCTCCTTCCCTAAACCTGGAAGTTGGAACGGCGAGTGGTACACGAAAAGCACCAAAGGCTCCATCCACGATGTTATGCCGTGAGCATAACCTAACCAGGTCAGTGTAATCGATCCCTGTGTATTCCTTAACTTGACCACTGGGTATCATCCCAGGAGCGCCCCCTCCTTTTTCCTGTTTTGTCTTTTAATTAAACTATCAGCAATAGGTCTTCTATCAGAAGGAACCATCCTCGCCACCATGAATGTGTAATCTGTACTCCAATATCCCACACCAGGATGAATTAAGTTCTGGGAAAACACAGGGATTGATGCTGATTCTGTGGTGAAACATGCAAAATTCATTCTCACTTACAATTACTTTGCATTTGACACAACATATATTTACAGAAGACTGGCACTACAGTGGGAAGCAAAATTGCACCACAACATGCAAATCTTTTCATGACTAAGCTTGAAAGTGACTATATATTGTCTTGTCCTATCAGGCCTCTGGCCTCTTACTGTTACTTTGATGATATTTTAATCATCTGGACAGAGTCTGAGCAACAGCTGAAGAGGTTCCATCAACATTTTAATGGCTTCATCCCAACATCAACTTAACACTCAACTTCTGCACTGAAATCAGCTTTCTGGACGCCATCATCAAGCTGCAGAACAGTGAAGTAGAGACATCCCTGTACCAATTGACCGTCCAACATATCTTCAATGGGACAGTTTTCATCCAAAACACACAAACTGTATTGTATACAGCCAGCCATCAGATGCAATCCAATATGTTCCAACCCTATAGATAAGAGAATCACCTTGAGGACCTCAGAAAGACCTTTTAGAATCAGGGCTACCATCCAAGACAATTGAAAGCCAGATTAGAAGAGCCACTAGAATATGAATGAATCATCTCCTACATTACAAAACTAAAGAAGACAACAACTGGGACCCTCTCATAGTCACCTACAATTCAAATCTAGAGTTGGTAGGAAGAACTGCACGGAAACAACAACCACTATTACAAAAAGATAACCGACTAAAATCTATATTTCCAGACACCCCACCTCTGTGTTTTAGAGCATCATTGTCAGAAGATCCCTGTCTTCTCTAACAGCAACAGGAACCTTTCCCTGCAACTAGAACAGGTGCAAAACCTGTCCATTTAAAATGACAATGGACAAAATAAAGATTCCCAGCTCACATAAGGACTACAAGATCCCAGGTAACTTCATTTGCACAATAACTAATGTGTATTTAATTATATCCCAGCAATAAAAGTGTTTCCAGCGAGTGTTGAAGGAACAGTAATAGACGTTTTTTGCAAGAAAGCATACTTTTAGGGTACCTTCTTACGCCACAACCACGGGAGACATTTTTGGCGGTGATATTTCGTCCTGGAAATATCGCTGCCAAATTGCCTCCTTATTGCGGCGTGTATTTCGGGAATTTGGCTGCGATACGACAAATGTCGCCTGGTTTCGATTTTAGAGCACTGCTGTAAAATCGAAACCAAGTGATGTTTGTCTTATCGCCGCCAAATTCTCGAAATACACGCCGCAATAAGGAGGCAATTTGGCAGCGATATTTCCAGGACGAAATATCACTGCCAAAAATGTCTCCCGTGGTTGTGGCGTAAGAAGGTACCCTTAGAGGGTGTGAGGGGTTGATTATTTGTCTATATGTGTAACATTTTTGGAGTCATTAAATATTGAAGAGTTTTTTGCAAAAAACGTCTATTACTATTCCTTCAAAGCTTGCTGGAAACACTTTTCTTCTTTGGATATAGCTGTGCTTAGCCTGGACTGGGCTACATCCTGAAGCGTCCTAAACGGCTGTCAAAGTGGTGAGCTGAAATAATTTTTTCTTTAACTTTAATGACCTTTGACACATTCAGAGCAAGAATGAATATTTCACATGGATTCATGTCTTTTTACATCAATTGAAAGGGTATTTGGGGACGTCATATCTTTGAACAGACTCCAATAAGAAGACCATAAAACATTCGCACTTCTTATCAATGAACTGTTCCAATATTTATTGCCATAACTGTTTCACCCCATCTCATACTGAACATTCCTGTTCTGCTCCACCTCACTTGTCTTGAGAACTGCACTATTCCATGTCATGTTGTGTATACAGCTCCAGAAAAAATTGAGACCTCTGCAAAATTTTCAGTTTTTCTGATCTTTCTCTTTATAGGTATATTTTTGAGTAAAATGTACAATGTTGTTTTATTCTATTAACTACTGACATAGGCATAGGGCATTGTCCTGTTGGAAAAAATAGTCCTCAGAGTTGGGGAACATTGTTTGAGCTGAAGGAAGCAAGTATTTTTCATACGTCCTTCGCAAAGATTAACCTGCCCAATTGCAGCCTTGCTGAAGCATCCGCAGATCATCAGCTATTCTCCACCAATTTTTACAATGGGTGCAAGACACTGTGTTTTGTACACCTCTCCAGCAGGGGCGTTGCGAGGGTCAAAAAACATCCGGGGCTCGGGCCCACTGAGCTGCATTTTTCGGAATAAATTTAAATAAAACCCAAGTAAAATGTACTTTAATAACCAGTGACACTCTACATATATAATATTAATAGATTTAATGCTTTAAAACATTATAGAGATTGCCAACATGCACTCAATAAATACACAAAATATAACCGTATTAGGCCAACATCCAAGTAATCCTAAGGCTTCTTTCACATGAGCGCTTTTCTGGCGTTAATACCGTGATTTTAAAGTGCATGAATTTCGCTGTCAAAAAACGCCATTAAAGAACATGTTCTATAATGGAGGACAGAGAGAAAGGACCCGGAGGACTTGAGCAAAGATGAGGCTTGTCCCGGGACAACACTGTGGAGAGACGGAAGGAGCCTGTGCGCCCGAGTCTGCAGTGAAGTGGAGGGTCAGGGCGAACACCAGGGACCTGACCCTGAAAGGTAGGAAGTAGACTCCAAGCTCCAACCACAGAACCGGTGGCCACGAGGTCCAGAGGAGCTGTGGCCAACTCCCAGCACATCCGCCGAGTAGGCAGCTGTATTAGGGTCAGGGGAAACAGCCGGTAGCCTGACAAGGCCTGTGACTGCTGGATTGGGGCTCTGTGCGCAGAGGCGTGTGCAGGAAGGAGGAGAGCAGACTACCCGCACCGCCAATGTACTTGAACTGTGACCTGTAGTACATGCAGAGAAAACTGAAGTAAACCGGGTTAGGAACTCAGAATTGTGTGAGACTGTTCCTTTCCTACTTGAGGAGCGGTAGGCTGAAACACCGCGCAGGCAGCAGGAGCCGAAAAATTTGCCGCCCCTTTGGATGTTGATAATCCAGAAGTATACATAGTATACACTGTCTGCCCCTATATACAAGAATATAACTACTATACTAAAACACAAAGAGAAGGGGTGCAATTGGGGGGTAAGTATTGGGCCAAATAGCCACTCGCCTATTGGGGTTGTCACTGTGCACCGCCATCTCTGCACAACCCCAGTGTATGGCAACAAGCAGGACTCAAGGAGGGCCCGGGGTCGGAGCAATTTTCACCGCTGTACTGTGGAGTTCATAGTGTAATATAAGTGCAAAAAAACGTTATTCTTAATATTATGTCACAATACCGGGATCTGAGGATCTTCTATTTGGAGGTCAGGGGCTCTCTGATGCCATGTTGCTGCCTGTGTCGCTGTCTTCCTCTTTTGACACTGCAGTGCGGTGGATAAAAGAGCATTAATTGGTTAATAACAAGAAGTATGAAGTGTGTACTAACTGAGCCATAAATCCTCCCCATACCAGTAGGATTACTATATGGATTTTAGTATTAGGGTACGGACACACTGGCGTGAAACTCTGATGAGTGCAATGTGCGATTTCTCGCATTTCAATCAATTTCTGAGAGCATCCTGACGTGTGTTGGACGCTTTTTTCTCATCCAGATTCAGGATGAGAAAAAAGTTGCAACATGCTGCGACAGTATGCGATTCCCGCTCGAGACTCACCAATGCAAATCTATGGGTCCGACAAAATCACAGACCGCACACGGACCATCCGAGAGGCATCAGTTTTTTTTCACTGATACATTCTCATTCTGTAGCTGAGAACAATGTAACATATTACAGTATAATCATTTACAGGAACAACTGCTGAGGAAAGAACAGATTGCACACGGATGTGATCTGAGAAAAATGTTGGACACTCACACAGCAGTTGCCAAACAGACCAAAAAACAGATGTCACTCATCCGACTCTCCTGGATGAGAAACAGACCGATTTTAAGGCGGCGGGAGACAGTGTACCACCAACTCCCCAGCACCGTGCTATGCACAGACAATATACATACACTGTCTATGCACAGCACGGAGCCGAGGACATCCCAGAAGAGGCACAATAACCACAGACAGGAGGCGGGAGAACATTGAGCCCACCCAGAAGAACTACAACTCCCAGCACCCAACACACTACCCAGAAACCATACAGTAATGCCAGAACAGGTAGGAGAACTACAATTCCCAGCATGCCACACCCTGCCAACACAGGAAGGTGGAGGCTGCCGCATGTAGGCAGAGACACCTGGTACAGCTGCCATTATCACCACACAGCCCCACTCCTCCTGCGCACCCGTCCTCCTCTCCTCTGTCCCTCCTGCACCCCCGTCCTCCTCTCCTCTGTCCCCCTGCACCCTGTCCTCCTCTCCTCTGTCCCCCTGCACCCCGTCCTCCTCTCCTTTGCCTTCCTGCACCCCCGTCCTCCTCTCCTCTGTCCCTCCTGCTGCTCCTCTGTCCTCCTGCACCACTGTCCTCCTCTCCCCTGTCCTGCTGCACCCCGTCCTCCTCTCCTCTGCCTTCCTGCACCCCCGTCCTCTTCTCCTCTGTCCCTCCTGCTGCTCCTCTGTCCTCCTACACCACTGTCCTCCTGCACCCCGTCCTCCTCTCCTCTGCCTTCCTGCACCCCCGTCCTCCTCTCCTCTGTCCCTCCTGCTGCTCCTCTGTTCTCCTGCACCACTGTCCTCTTCTCCACTGTCCTGCTGCACACCCGTCCTCCTCTCCTTTGTCCCTCCAGCTGCTCGTCTTCTCCTCTGTCTCCCTGTTCCTGTCCTTCTGCCCCCTGTCCTCTTCTCTGTCCCCCTGTTCCTGTCCTTCTGCCCACCTGTCCTCTTCTCCTCTGTCCCCCTGTTCCTGTCCTCCTGCCTACCTGTCCTCTTCTCCTCTGCTCCCCTGTCCCCTATTCCCTGCACAGTTTCCCTCACCTCTCCGGGTCCATGGGGGGCCAGCTGGGTGGAGGAGCCGCCAGCACCGCAGCCACCTCCACCGCACGAGCACTTGGAGCCATCACGGGACAGGAAGCAGCAGGGCTCCCAGCAGCTTCCTGTCAGCGTCATCGCTCTCAGCGCTGGGGGGCCAGGAGGGGGCACAGTACATGCGGGTGCCGCGGCCGGGCGGCAATGCACTACCGGCGGCAACACCCTCCCTCCCCCACAAAGACTCCACTTTTCATATGGAGTCTGGGGGAGGGAGGTAAAGAAAAAAAAAAAACGCTTGCGCCCCCCTGCCGTTTAAATACAGCCCCCACACACGTGCCGCCTGGTGCGGACCGCCGCCCTTCCCCCACGCTACGCCACTGGTCCCGATCCTTCCCTGCAGCCCGATCAGCCCCGCTGGCTCCCCAGCACCCTAACACTCCATTACTCTGGATGCTCTGGGCATCTGCTCCACCCGTGGGGAGCGACACCATACCAGCTGCCATTCCATCATCCCCAGAGGTCCCGGCCTGCAGCAGCGGCCACTACAGCTGCATACCACGGGTGGCGTCATGACAAACTACTCCCTAATTTTTTAACCCCCTTTTTATTGACTGACCATCCGGGTGGCCACAGACCAGGTCACGCCACTGTGACATCACCCCAGACACTTGAAGACATCGAGGTGCCCGGCTCAGAGTACCCCACAGCCCCCACGGGGCAAGTCAACTACTACTGCCAACATGCGCATACAGAAATTAAGTTTTAGAGAAATTATTTATAAAAATATTCTTACAGTTTTCCCCAGAGGCTGTGAGTCTTTCTATGGTGTCAGAGGGGCCATAGATGTCTCCTGCTCCAGCTCCTACAATCTGCAGCTCCAGGGCACAGGGGACACTATCATCTGCTGGCAGCCAATCACAGATGTGCTTATAAAGTGAAATCTGTGATTGGCTGATAGGAGATGAGGCACAGATGTCCCTGTGTGCAGTGATATGGATGGAGCAGGGGACACACTGCACAGCCCCCTCCCTCTTATGGAGGCTATGACAGGGTTAATGTCCTGCTCCCTCTCTCTTTATGGATCAGCAGCAGCACAGAGAGCAGTGGGGGCCACACTGAGTGCCTCTCCCTCCCCCCTCAGCACAGTGAGTGACTATACAGACAACCAGCAGGCAGCAGCAGCATTATCAGCATACTTATCTACAGCACATTGTCCCTGCACCTCCTCCAGTCAGCACTGACTTTGCCGCTCTTCACTTTCCCTAGCTTCGGGGCCCCTTGCCACTCTGGTCTCTGATGCCCTACACCAGCCATATGATCTCCCCATGCACTGCATCTCCATAGTCTCCCCATCAGTGTAGAAAACAAAAAACAACATAAATACTCACCTCTCTCTCTCCTCAGTCCTCAGTGAGCTGCTCCAGTCTCCTCTCAGCGTGTGTCTGCCGGCCGCTCTGCACAGCTCAGTGATGTTGTTACCGCCCCCTGCCAAGCTGTGCTGTAGAGCGGCCGGGACTTAACAGAAAGTGCCACCGGGCACCCCCGGGATGCTGCCCCTATGTTTGCTAGCAGGTCGGCTCATGGATGGTGCGGCCCTGGCCCTGACAGCCGGCGAGATTCGGGGCTCTATGCATAAGAATCGGGGCTGCAGCCCCGATTCTTAATGCATAGCGACGTCCCTGCTCTCCAGGTCTCCATCTAACCATTAGATGACCAGGTGTTGGACAAAGCTAAAACTTAGACTCATCAGAGAAGATTACCTTATGTCCTTTATGGTCCAATCCTTATGGTCTTTGGAAAACTTCAGCCTGGCCCTCCTTTGCTTTTCATTAATGAAAGGCTTTTTCTCTAGCTTTACATGACTTGAGAGAATCACAAGACATCAAACAATGAAGAACTGCTTAAATTTTTGTGCTAGGAGTGGCATGAGGTCCCCAAAAGGAGTGTGAAAGACTGGTAGAAAGCATGCCAAGGCACATGAAAGCTGTGATTAAAAATCATGGTTATCCTACCAAATATTGATTTCTGAACTCTTCGTGAGTTAAAACGTGAGTATTGCTGTTTCTAAATGAATAACAACTTTTTTTCTTTGCATTACTACCGTATATACTCGTGTATAAGCCGACCCGTGTATAAGCCGACCCCCCTACTTTTGCCCCCAAAACCTGGGAAAACCTATTGACTCGTGTATAAACCGAGGGTGGACCCCAGCACAAGTATACAGCCCCCAGCAGTGTGGTATACAGCAGCCTCCCCAGTGGTAGTATACAGCAGCAGCCCCAGTGGTATATTATACAGCAGCAGCCCCAGTGGTAGTATACAGCAGCCCCAGAGGTATATACAGCAGCCCCAGTGGTAGTATACAGCAGCCCCAGAGGTAGTATACAGCAGCCCCAGAGGTATATACAGCAGCCCCAGTGGTAGTATACAGCAGCCCCAGTGGTAGTATACAGCAGCCCCAGAGGTAGTATACAGCAGCCCCAGAGGTATATACAGCAGCCCCAGTGGTAGTATACAGCAGCCGCAGAGGTATATACAGCAGCCCCAGTGGTAGTATACAGCAGCCCCAGAGGTATATACAGCAGCCCCAGTGGTAGTATACAGCAGCCCCAGAGGTATATACAGCAGCCCCAGTGGTAGTATATAGCAGCCCCAGTGGTAGTATACAGCAGCCCCAGTGGTAGTATACAGCAGCAGCCCCATTGGTAGTATACAGCAGCAGCCCCAGTGGTATATACAGGCCCCCCATCAATATACAGGCCCCCCCCCCTTACTGGTCGCAATCCTGTAAAAGAATACATTAGTATACTTATCCCTGCCGCTGTCCCGCCGCCGCCATCGCGCTCCTCCGGCTTCATCCAGCGTCTTCCGGCTTCCTCCTCTGGCGCACAGACAATGACGTCATTGCCTGCGCCCACCGGAGGAAGCCGGAAGAAGACGGATGAGGCCGGAGGAGCGCGATGGCGGCGGTGGGACAGCGGCAGTGATAAGTATACTAATGTATTCTTTTACAGGATTGCGGCCAGTAAGGGAGGGGGCCTGTATACTGATGGGGGGGTGACTGTATACTTTATACAATGTATACAGTATACAGTGACTCGCGTATAAGCCGAGGGTGGGACTTTTCAGCCCAATTTTTGGGCTGAAAAACTCGTCTTATACGCGAGTATATACCTAAAAAGAGAAAAATCTGAGAAACTGTATAGATAGATAGATAGATATAGATTTTGTCTTATACTGGCCTGGGGAAGAAACTTGAGTTATCTCGAAAGCTTGCTATTTATTACTATCTTTTCGATTAGCCATTAAAGGATATCAACCACTGAGGACTCTCAGCTTTTAATATTTTTCTATCTAATGGCTAACACGGTATAAATATATATTTTACATTAAGAAAGATATTTAACCATGTACATCATTAAGATTCACCAGCCTCTATCTTCCTGATCAGCAGTTGTGCCTAATTGCTGGTAGTCAGCCAAGTGTCTTATCATATTTTGCAGTACTTAAATCAGCAAAAAGTCATATTAATGGCTTACTTTCATAGGAGCCGAATTTTAATCCCTTATTTGCCAAGAGGAGTATTGTAAATGGGGTTTCAAGATTTAAAAAAAAAAATTTGCCGTGGAGTAGAGAGCGATTTTAAATCAGTCACCGTATTGTAATAATTACTCTCAGCAGTGACGTTTGCATGTGTGATATTTGACCACTGTGTCCATAACTGACCAAATACTGTCAAATGACAAATGTATTGGATGTCATCTCTTCTATACTGTCGGAGCCTACTGGATTTCAAAGTGGACTCAAAGGGGTTTTCCCACGAACAGATTTCATTTTAATCAATAGATCTTGGAATAATACAATTGGATGTATTTAAAAAAGTTCCTGTGCCGAGATAATCTTCTATATGTTGTTTGTGCTATGCACAGTTTAATGGCTGTGCCTGACTGTACCACATCTCCTGAGCCAGGGGAAAAGAATGTGAAGAAATGACAGCACAGGATCTTAACTGATTCTTTTTCTGAGATAAAAGATTTAACTGCTGTTTTATTAAAAAATGTTTTGCCGCAAAGAAAAACTTATTTTCGATCTCATGCTGTAATACAGTCATATGAAAAAGTTTGGGCACCCCTCTTAATCTTACTCATTTTTTTTGTTTAAAATTGGGTTTTTGCAACAGCTATTTCAGTGTGATATATGTAATAACTGATGGACACAGTAATATTTCAGGATTGAAATGAGGTTTATTGCACTAACCAAAAATGTGAAATATGCATTATTTCAAAATTTGACAGGTGCCAAAGTATGGGCACCCTTCTGATTTTCATGATTTGAATACTCCTAACTACTTTTACTGACTTACTGAAGCACTAAATTGGTTTGGTAACCTCATTGAGTTTTGTACTTCATAGCCCGGTTTATCCAATCATGAGAAAATCTATTTCAGGTGTCCACTTGCAAGTTGTTCTCCTAGTTGCATCTTCTCTGAGGAGTGGCATCATGGGCTTCTCAAAACAGCTCTCAAATGATCTGAAAAAAAAGATTGTTTAACATAGTCGTTCAGGGGAAAGATACAAAAAGTTGTCTCTGATATTTAACCTGTCAGTTTCCACTGTGAGGAACATAGTAAGGAAATGGAAGACCACAGGGACAGTTCTTGTAAAGGCCAGAAGTGGCAGGCCAACAAAAATATCAGAAAGGCAGAGAAGAAGAATGGTGAGAACAGTCAAGAACAATCCACAGACCACCTCCAGGGACCTGCAGCATCATCTTGCTGCAGATGGTGTCACTGTGCACCGGTCAACAATACAGCGCACACTGCACAAGGAGAAGCTGTATGGGAGAGCGATGTGAAAGAAGCCGTTTCTGCATGCACGCCACAAACAGAGTCACCTGAGGTATGCAAAAGCACATTTGGACAAGCCAGCTTCATTTTGGAAGAAGGTTCTGTGGACTGATGAAACAAAGATTGAGTGTTTGATCATACAACAAGGCGTTATGCATGGCGCAACAAAAACACAGCATTCCAAGAAAAACACTTGCTACCCAGTGTCAAATTTGGGGGAGGGTCCATCATGCTTTGGGGCTGTGTGGCCAATGACGGCACCGGGAATCTTGTTAAAGTTGAGGGTCGCATGGATTCCACTCAGTATCAGCAGATTCTTGAGAATAATGTTCAAGAATCAGTGTCAAAGTTAAAGTTACGCTGGGGATGGATCTTTCAACAAGACAATGATCCAAAATACCGCTCCAAATCTACTCAGGCATTCATGCAGAGGAACAATTACAATGTTCTGGAATGGCCATCCCAGTCCCCAGATCTGAATATCATTGAACATCTGTGGGATGTTTTGAAGCGGGCTGTCCATGCTCGGCGACCATCAAACTTAACTGAACTGAAATTGTTTTGTAAAGAGGAATGGTCAAAAATACCTTCATCCAGGATCCAGGAACTCATTAACAGCTACAGGAAGCGACTAGAGGCTGTTATTTTTGCAAAAGGTGGATCTACTAAATATTAATGTCACTTTTCTGTTGAGGTGCCCATACTTTTGCACCTGTCAAATTTTGAAATAATGCATATTTCACATTTTTGGTAAGTGCAATAAACCTCATTTCAATCCTGAAATATTACTGTGTCCATCATTTATTACATATATCACACTGAAATAGCTGTTGCAAAAACCCAATTTTAACCTTCCTAGCGGTATTCCCGAGTGTAACTCGGGGTTAATTTTCACTAACAGAAGCGGTAACCCCGAGTCACACTCGGGAATACTCGCGGCTGCTGCTGCTGCTCAGTGTGAGGCCGCAGGGGGGCAAGAAAGTGCTGTCAGATCCCAGCCCTCTGTGGCCAGCACCCGCGGCCCCTGCTCCAGCCGCGGGTGCCATCTGTGCCCTGCACCCGCGGTCACTGCAGCCGCGGGTGCCATCTGTGCCCTGCACCCGCGGTCACTGCAGCCGCGGGTGCCATCTGTGCCCTGCACCCGCGGTCACTGCAGCCGCGGGTGCCATCTGTGCCCTGCACCCGCGGCCCCTGCTCCAGCCGCGGGTGCCCTCTGTGGCCAGCACCCGTGGCCCCTGCTCCAGCCGCGGGTGCCATCTGTGCCCTGCACCCGCGGTCACTGCAGCCGCGGGTGCCATCTGTGGCCAGCACCCGCGGCCCCTGCTCCAGCCGCGGGTGCCCTCTGTGGCCAGCACCCGCGGCCCCTGCTCCAGCCGCGGGTGCCATCTGTGCCCTGCACCCGCGGCCCCTGCTCCAGCCGCGGGTGCCATCTGTGCCCTGCACCCGCGGTCACTGCAGCCGCGGGTGCCCTCTGTGGCCAGCACCCGCGGCCCCTGCTCCAGCCGCGGGTGCCCTCTGTGGCCAGCACCCGCGGCCCCTGCTCCAGCCGCGGGTGCCATCTGTGCCCTGCACCCGCGGCCCCTGCTCCAGCCGCGGGTGCCATCTGTGCCCTGCACCCGCGGTCACTGCAGCCGCGGGTGCCATCTGTGCCCTGCACCCGCGGTCACTGCAGCCGCGGGTGCCATCTGTGCCCTGCACCCGCGGTCACTGCAGCCGCGGGTGCCATCTGTGCCCTGCACCCGCGGCCCTGCTCCAGCCGCGGGTGCCCTCTGTGGCCAGCACCCGTGGCCCCTGCTCCAGCCGCGGGTGCCATCTGTGCCCTGCACCCGCGGTCACTGCAGCCGCGGGTGCCATCTGTGGCCAGCACCCGCGGCCCCTGCTCCAGCCGCGGGTGCCCTCTGTGGCCAGCACCCGCGGCCCCTGCTCCAGCCGCGGGTGCCCTCTGTGGCCAGCACCCGCGGCCCCTGCTCCAGCCGCGGGTGCCATCTGTGCCCTGCACCCGCGGCCCCTGCTCCAGCCGCGGGTGCCATCTGTGCCCTGCACCCGCGGTCACTGGCACACGCCCCCGGGTGCCATCTGTGGCCAGCACCCTGCGGCCCCTGCTCCAGCCGCGGGTGCCTCTGTGGCCAGCCCCGCGGCCCCTGTCCAGCCGCGGGTGCCCTCTGTGCCCTGCACCCGCGGCCCCTGCTCCAGCCGCGGGTGCCCTCTGTGGCCAGCGCACCCGCGCTCCCTGCTCCAGCCGCGGGTGCCCTCTGTGGCCAGCACCCGCGGCCCCTGCTCCAGCCGCGGGTGCCCTCTGTGGCCAGCACCCGCGGCCCCTGCTCCAGCCGCGGGTGCCCTCTGTGGCCAGCACCCGCGGCCCCTGCTCCAGCCAGCGGGTGCCCTCTGTGGCCGCGGCCCTGCTCGTGCCCGATGCCCCCCGCGGCCCCTGCTCCAGCCGCGGGTGCCCTCTGTGGCCAGCACCCGCGGCCCCTGCTCCAGCCGCGGGTGCCATCTGTGCCCTGCACCCGCGGTCACTGCAGCCGCGGGTGCCATCTGTGCCCTGCACCCGCGGTCACTGCAGCCGCGGGTGCCATCTGTGCCCTGCACCCGCGGCCCCTGCTCCAGCCGCGGGTGCCCTCTGTGGCCAGCACCCGCGGCCCCTGCTCCAGCCGCGGGTGCCATCTGTGCCCTGCACCCGCGGTCACTGCAGCCGCGGGTGCCCTCTGTGGCCAGCACCTGCGGTCACTGCAGCCGCGGGTGCCATCTTTGGCCAGCACCCGCGGCCCCTGCTCCCTGTGCTGTGTCGGCGGGGGAGCACCGCCACCCACTCCTGCTCCCGGTGCTGCGGAGGCGGGGAGCACCGCCGCCCGCCCCTGCTCCCTGTGCTGTGCCTTCGGGGGAGCACCGCCACCCGCTCCTGCTCCCGGTGCTGCGGAGGCGGGGAGCACCGCCGCCCGCCCCTGCTCCCCGTGCTGTGTCGGCGGGGAGCACCGCTGCCTGCCCCTGCTCCTGCTGCTGAGGACCGGGGTGCTGTCAGAGCCGGGGGGAGGGGGCTGGGGCATCGGGTCTTACCTGCCAGTTGCCACCGGCGCCGTGTGAGTGATATGGCACCCTTCTCCAGAGCTAGGGTTAGGGCTAGGCTTAGGGTTAGGGCTAGGGTTAGGGCTAGGGTTAGGGCTAGGGTTAGGGCTAGGGTTAGGGCTATTGTTATGGTGCTGTCACACAGCCCGATCTGGCCAGCGATGTCGGAAGCGATGCGCGGGTGCCCGCTCGCTTCCGACATCGCTGGCCAGCTGTCACACAGCATCGCTGCGGCCGGCGACACCGCAGCGATGCGGGCGGTGACATCGGCCGCTGGGCTGGGCTCAGCCCAGCGAGCGATCCGCAGCAACGCTGCGGCATAGGCTGGATCGCCGCAAACATCGCTCTGGCGATGTCACACGGCGCGATCCAGCCTTATCGCAGGTCGCCGGTTGACAGGTTTACGGTTCCTCCCGTAAACCTGTCAACCTGCGACCGCTCGTTTACACAGCGCGACGTCGCTAGCGACATCGCTGATACGTCGCCAGGTGTGACAGCATCATTAGGGTAAGGGGGCGATATTGCTGCCCATTCATGTGGGGGCGTGGCCTATTGCCGGCGTCATCGCCCCTACGTCGCCACATGTAAAGGGGCGATGTTGCCGGTCCCGGCCGGTCGCCTGGTTTCACAGCAGTGTCACTCACTGATGCACTGTGGCCAGTGTGAATATTGACTCTGCAGGGAGGGGACGCTTAGAGAAGTATGTGGGAATAATAAAGATGGAGTTTAGATATGTGTTTGTGTTTTGTGTTCTAATAAAAAGATTTTTCTCTGTGTGTTTTATATTATTTATTATAGATTCATAATGGCCAGGTCTAACATTGGCCCAACATTATGAATCTTGGGCTTAATGCCAGCTGCCAATACAAAGTTGGAATAAACCCCTTTATTACCCAGTTTTTCACTGGCATTTTGTGGGGTGGCTGTGGGCTGCTATTCTCAGTGGGGTGGGGTGGGGTGGTGGCCCTGAATGTTTGAGCTTCCCGTTGCTGAGTATTCCAACCCCCCCCAGCTGCTTAGTTGTATCTGACTGGCAACCAGAAATACGGTGAAGCCCCACGCTTTTTTTTGTTTGTTTCAAATCATTTTAAAAAAAGTGATGTGGGGCTTTGCCTTATTTTTGGTTTTCCAGCCCGGTACAATTAGACAGCTGGGTCCCTAGAAGAGCACAATGCGCAGGACAGGAAAGGCTTGTGGCCGGGTGGGAGAGAAGGGGAATAAAGTACTTTTAATTAGGTTATCGCTACCACCGCGGTGTGATTACCACTAATGGAAGGCATCCATGGACACAAGAATGCCCCATCTGCCTCATTTACATATGAAAATGTAAGTTTGCAAATGCTTTTTATCAACTATAACAGTACACTTTTAGCTCAGATAGAGATGCTTAGGAATGCACTATGAAGTTGCAGGCACAGATAGTGATAGCTTGGTAGGCATAAACGACCCGACAAATCCCCTTTACACTGGTTTTCTCATATGGATGTGTTTAAAAAATATGTTCCCATTGAAAGGAATAACAACCAGTCCTCAATTTTTTATATGTCACTCCAAACAACCATTTACTAACTGAATAAAACCGAAGGTCCCATTCATGGAATGAATTAATCAATAAGATCTGAGTATATATCAATATTTGATTCTTTATTGTCAAAAAAGTAAAAACACAGAGCTACAATACAGGAAACACCAAATAGCACATTAGTAAACCTTCAAGGAATACAGGCTCAAGAACCCATTGCAGTCCAGACCAATAAAACAGAAATACACCTCATAAAATACATCCAAGTACATCCACATGCACATTAACCAGCGTTGTCAGGTATCTCTATGTAGTGCCTATCAACTTACTAAGGCTACACATTCAGGTCCAGATGCTGGCACAGTTAGTGGGGTATCAATAAGATGGAAGGGTAAACTGGTAACAGAAAGGAGTCTGTCTGCAGGTTTTTGTTACCTCATCTGAGAGAAACATGATTTGAACAAAGCAACTCTGAATCCAATGATATAGCACTTAACGTATTTTTCGCTTTATAATACACACCGGATTATAAGACGGACCCCCAAAATTTGTGGAGGAAAAGAGAAAAAAATAATAATAATTATAATTTTAAATTTTCAATGGGGTCCATCCTATAATACCCATGTTTGTCTGACAAACCATATATCTGTCCCACATACTGGTGTGTATATATATATATATATATATATATATATATATATATATATATATATACACATATATATATATATATATATACACACATATATATATTATAGGCTGGAAGAGGACCCGAAACGTCGCTGTGCCAATCCTGCAATAAAGAAGCACTTGAGTGCTGCAACTTTTTTGTTATATATATATAGATATATGTACAGCATAATATAATATCCCTCATCCTGCTCATATATAACCCTGATCCTGGTACATGGTCCCCCATCCTTGATAAGGCCCCCTTATATGGGATATAGCCCCCCTGTACTGGCACATATAGTTCCCCTGTACTGGCACACACAGCCTCCTGTGATGGCACACATGCTCCTGTGCCGGCACATATAGCCCCCCTGTGATGGCACACATCCCCCTGTGCTTGCACACATTCCCCTGTGCTCGATATGCCTCCTTGTCATCCTGGATATGGCCCCCATCACTGTGTATGGCTCCCCAAGCTGCTGTCCACACTAAAATAACAAACTGCTGTGAACTGACCTCCATGGCTCCCTGCTTGCCACACGTCCTGAGTCTTCCTGCATCCCCGGGGAAGTGGGTCATGTGATTAGGCTCGCAGTGATGATGTCTCTCTGCTGTGTCGATCACATAACTGACTCTCCAGGACTTAGGAAGTGCGCACCGAAAAAATGATATATGTAAACCTAAAGAATTAATTATTGTTAAGCCTAGGTATTACTTCTAAAAATTAACTTTTATTAAGATATTTAAAATAGACAAGTGTGTCCTATAATATACAATATACAATCGAACATTTGACACGTACAAGAAGGGGTAAAGGAGTGGTAAATAGCCCTGTGCTTTCCCTGGTTTACCCTGCATGACAATGGAGTTTTCTACACCTAGAGGAATGGGGTTCACCGTACCACGGCGGCTAACCCTGCTGACCTTATTTCGTGCCTATCTGGAGTCAATCACACAACAATCACCTCTTTCCCTCCTGATAAGTAAAAATGAGGGATCAGGTGAAAAAATCCTATGATCCACAGAGTCCGGGTCTATCCCTGGGACAGATGGTAAACCACCAAGAAAAAATCCCAACAGCGTTGGCGTGTAAACTGTGAGGTAACCTAAACTGAACAATGACCGGGTGTCAGTGATAATAGTTCAAATTGTCAATTGGTATAGTTTAGCAGCAGTGATATGATTAAATGTGCACTCAGTCACCACTGTGTTTTATAATAACCACTGTTGAACCAAATATTACCACTCCCCAGTAGGTGCCTCTCAGTACACTATAACGGTAAATGCTGAGGTCCCAGTGCTATCTCCAGCCCTATAGGCAATAGTTTGAACCCAGTATAGGCAAATAAATCCATCAGCTGTTAACCTCTTTTTGACAGGGCAAGTGATACTCTTCAAACATATATATAGAGACCACTCATATACTTATCTTGTTCCTGACGTTTATGCACTCGACGCATTTCCCCCATTCTGGATATTATGATGGGATTTATCAGGAGTGATCTTGTATATACAGGGCTTCTTGTTTAGCCCTGGGGCGCCTGAGAGGAGTTTCAGATAAATCCCCCTTCCTCAAATTGAGATGAATGGCGGCCCCCACCTGTTCTATTTTCTCCCTTTTATGTGCTGCCATAGTTGCTGTATGCCAGAAGGGTGTGGCATCGGCGTGCGTTCCACGCCACATAGCTTCCTGCCTGTGTGTGTCACCGACCGGAAGTGCGTCACGTAGCCCCATCATGTGATCGCGTCAGTCCGTCGCAAAAAATCGTTCCGCGAACAGAAGTGCGTGACACGCAATGGAGTCCCCCAGGAACAGCGGTTAGCTGCAAATTAGTTCCGCCCGCAGATTCAAACAAATTAGAGCATATCTGCGCTCCCCTTCATCATATCACATATATTTAAGTATCCTCTCCCCTTGGCACTATACAGAGGATAATAATATTGTGACATATTCATGGTGGATGGAGGAGTAGGAAGGGGGGGGTAGGGATGAGCGAGTACACTCGCTACTATTCGTTACTCGGCGAATAGTACGGTACTCGCTCTACTCGTTACTCTGCAAGTATCCTAGCGATTACTCACAAAGTAACGAGTACAATATAAATCAATGGGGAATGCAATTCCTCTGCTGCTGGACCCTATAAAGAGGTCTTGCAGCAGAGGAAAAATCTGCAATTCCCCACTGCATTGTTTAAAAGCCAGCGGTAAAAAGCCGCTGGATCCTCCGCTTCCCCCACCGCCTCCCCACCCTATCCTAACTTAGGATCGATGGGGGGGGGAGTGGAGGATCCCGCTGTCAGCAGAGGCTGTCACTATTGTTCGGGAGCGGGGGTCGCCGATGTTCACTCACCGTCCTCTGCGCGGCCCGCCCGCCGTCATTCTTCTTCCCTGTGTCTTTGCGTCTGCTGCCGTATAGAACGGCGGCGGCCGCAAAGCACTGCAGCTATCACTGAAAACCGGATTCTCCCGGATTGGCCCCGGTCCGGACCATAGAGCCCCATGTTATGGGGCGCCGGATTGCACCGGACCGGTATAATCCTGGAGAATCCGGTTCAAATGCTCTATGGTCCCGGATTGCTTCGGACAGGGGCAATCCGGTTTTTAATCCGTTTTTCTATTTTTTACCTTCCCGCCTGCATTTTCAAATGAACAGCTGACTCATGTCAGCTGTTAATTTGAAGTAGCAGTGCTGGCAGGGTTCATGTGAGTTCATGCTTGACTGCATGAACTCACATGAACTTTCCCAGGGTGCACAGCTCTGCTACATCTCTGGTGGAGGTTCTCTACCAGAGACGTAGCAGAGCTAAAGAAGAACCCTGGATTGGACTACGTCGGACGGAAGAGGATTTTTTTAAAATAAAGTTGAAGTTCCTAAGTGTCTTTTTGTTTGTTTTTTTCAAATAAAAATATTTTTTCTCTGTGTTGTTTTTTCAAAAATTCATTAGAAATTCATGGCGGTAATGTCTACTATTGGCGTGACCGCCATGAATTTCGGGCTTAGGGCCAGCTGATAACAAAAAGCTGGCCCTAACCCCTTTATTACCCAGTGAGCTACCGCACCAGGGCCCTGGAAGAGTTGGGTTCAGCGCCAGAAAATGGGGCTTCAATGAACGCGCCATTTTCTGGGGTGGCTGCTGGCTGCCATTCGCAGCGGGGGTGCCCAGAAGGCTTGGGCCTCCCTGCGCTGCGGATTCCAGCCCCCAGTTGCCTGGCTGTACCTGGCTGGACATAGAAATAGCGTGGAGCCCCACACATTTTTTTTTTTATTATTTAATGAAATTCATGAAATAATAAAAAAATGGGGCTCCCCTATATTGTTGTGTCCGGCCAGGTACAGATAGGCACCTGGGGGTTGGTGGCAGCCTGTTGCCGTCTGCTGTATCCGGCTGGCATACAAAAATACGGTGAAGCCCACGTAAAAAAAAATTTCTGAAAAATCCATTAAACAATCCTCTAAAAAGGGACTGCATCTTTATTAACCCATCGACCATGGTCGAGGGGTTAATAAAGACGCAATCCCTTTCATTTATATTGTTTTTTGGATTTTTCAGAAATAAAATTGACGTGGGCTTCGCCGTATTTTTGTATGCCAGCCGGATACAGCAGGCAGCGACGTGCTGCCAACAACCCCCAGGTGTCTATCTGTACCTGGCCGGACACAACAATATAGGGGAACCCCTTTTTTTTTTATTATTTCATGAATTTTATGAAATAATAAAAAAAAAATGCATTGGGCTCCGCGCTATTTCTATGTCCAGCCAGGTACAGCTAGGCAGCTGGGGGCTGGAATCATTGAAGCGCCATTTTCTGGCGCTGAACCCAACTCTTCCAGGGCCCTGGTGCGGTGGCTCACTGGGTAATAAAGGGGTTAGGGCCAGCTTTGTATTATCGGCTGGCCCTAAGCCCGAAATTCATGGCGGTCACGCCAATAGTTGACACTACCGCCATGAATTTGTAGTGAATTTTTAAAAAAACACAACACATAGAAAAAATATTTTTATTTGAAAAAAAACACTTAGAGACTCCATCTTTATTTAAAAGAAATCCTCTTCCGTCTGCCGTAGTCCCAAAACGCAATTTCAGCACTGCTACATCACTCTGCATAGACACACATGTCTATGCAGAGTGATTGCAGGCTGTGAAATGAAAACAGTCAGGGTTCACCTCAGGTCATAGCTCAGGCTATTACCTGAGGTGAACCCTGCTGTCAAAGCCGAAGTCTGCCGCCAGAGTTTGCCGACCGCCGGCAGAGCATTGTATTTGACAGCAGGGTTCACCTCAGGTCATAGCCTGAGCTATGACCTGAGGTGAACCCTGACTGTTTTCATTTCTCAGCCTGCAATCACTCTGCATAGACATGTGTGTCTATGCAAAGTGATGTAGCAGTGCTGAGATTGACATTTCTCAGCCTGCAATCACTCTGCATAGAAAACAAAAAAAACTCTGTTTAATGCTTAAGAAGAGGGAGAGAATGAATGGCAGCGGTGGGCAGATTAAACATGCAGGGGGTGTGAATTTGCCCTTCAGCTCCAGCCTCTAGCCACCTCCTTTCCTGCTGCAGGATGTAAGTTTTCTAAGTGTATTATCTCGGGTACAGGGCTGCTCAAGTGCTGGGGGACCCCTTGCCTGGATGCTGCAGACATGCTGCATCCAGTGCTGTAATTAGATCCCCATGCCTGGTTTGGTGACACGTCCTCTTTAAGTTTTCATAAGCAAAATACACTTCCCAATATTCAAATTGCATCATCAACATTGAACTTCCAAATCTAAGGCTGCGTTGAACATTGGTGTTTTCGCCAAAATGCGGCAGATGCAGCAGATTTACCGCATCTGCTGCATCTGCCGCCTATAGGCCACACTTACAGCAAGCCCCACGCATTGTCTATGGGGCTAGCGGTAAGGGGCGGCAAGTGTGGTTGCGGCAGTTGCGGCCACGAAAAAAAATGCTGCTGACCGTGTTTTTTTCACGGCCGCAACTGGCGCAACCACACTTGCCACACCTTACCGCAAGCCCCATAGACAATGCATGGGGCTTGCGGCAGATGCATTTTTTTGTACAGATCTGGGCAAAAACGCCCATGTGAAAGGGGCCTAAGACAGAAAAGTCATGAAATTATAGAAACGTTTTCAAAGTATCTTGATTTTTTCAGTATCAAGTGTGAGCTCCACGTGCAGGAATACAGGTACTTGCTTGCCTTGGCATGGTTACAATAAGGTTATTGTAGCAGCACTGATTTCACTTGGTCACCAAATCAGCAAGGTCTGTTGCAGGTTGTTCCATTTGCAAATGATGACCAACGACATCCCAGATGAACACAACATGAGACAAGAAAGGAGACACACATGCCATGGCAGTGCATTTAGTTCATGCAGACTGCTAACAGTCCCCTCCCCTTGCCGCACAGAAAGCACACCAACAACAGTTACTTTTCAATTCTTTAATGAGAGGTATCAACATAACACCTTACTCATAACTTGTTGTAAAACACTTTCATTGTGGATTACTTTTTTCTTTTGTGGATAAATCAAAGGCCGCAGCTCAAGCAAGGCACAAATCCGCCAGGTCACGTGAGTGCAGGAGTCGTCTGCCACTGGCCATCCAGCGCAGGATAACTCTCAAATCACTTTCTCCACCGCCACGGAGGAGCGAAGGCAACGCCTGAGCTGCGACCCCCACCCGGAGAGAGCACAAGGCCTGTTCAAAGCCAACCCTGAGCACGGACAAGAAAATGTCGGTGCCAATACCATGCAGATGTACTCCGTCAGACAGCTTCAAGGAACTAGGGTCAAATTCTAGCCGCAAATGCCATACTGATGTATACCAATGTAGTTGGCAATGATAAGTATCACATCCCCTTGAATTAACGAAAAACTAGAAAGCGGCTATCAAGGCAAGCCAATCATATACTGCCACAAAATTCCATCCTGACGCCTGGCTGGACTATGCTGGGAACGACCATGCGAATAACTGACTCCAATTAAAAAAACGTGGAATTTAACCATATTAGCTCTTGTATATTACAACAGCTCCACAGGGTAAAACAAGGCCGAGGATGCCATGACCCATGTGGATGATGAGGATGATGAGGACGACCAGGCCGGAAAGGGGCCTAGCAATTACACTACTTCGGGTGTCATTCAACACCATTTTAACTCCTTCCTTCCCAATGAAACTTCGAGCCCAAAAACCAATTGATCTTCCTCCAGCGGAAATTTCTACCCCCTGAGCGGCCCAGATATATAAATACACTGTAAACACCATGGCCAAACATCTTCTTACTATGGACCGACACCATCTGAAAAGAAACAACAGTTAGCAATCTCACCATCGCACAAAAACAATATTGTAAAGAAATGCCTCTCATTCTTCCACTTCCCTTTATTATTATTATTATTATTATTATTTAATACATTCTTTGTGATTCACTTTTCCGAGACATGGATTGTAAGGTTCACGTTAGCAGCAAGCCACAATCATCAGTGCTAGCAAAACAAACGCCCAGAACAGAACACCCACCTGTAATGGCTCCGCATAACCCGCATTCACTTCAAGCCTTGAAACACCTAAACAACTCAATTCCTAAACTATACTCAGACACACTCGAGATGCACCAGCGTATACCCGTATACACATATATATACACACACATATATATACACATATATATACAGTCTCAATACAGAGTTTGAAAAACTGGGCACTACCCGTGTTAAACAACTTAGGCAGATTCAAAAAATCCTTGCTGACTGAGGGTTTTCAACCAAAGGAGGTGCTCACTTAATGTAAGTGCACAATGTAGTTAAAAAGAAAAAAGACAGTGGCACTCACCGAGTTGATCTTCATAATTTATTGCGGTTTTCAACGGAACATTCCGGAGGAGCAAGTGGAGGGGTCCTAGCAGGACCCGTAGAAGCGGCCGCTGAGTCGCGAAACGGTTGCCGTCGTCCTCGCTCCCGCACCTCCCTCCCCCTCCACTTGCTCCTCCGGAATGTTCCGTTGAAAACCGCAATAAATTATGAAGATCAACTCGGTGAGTGCCACTGTCTTTTTTTCTTTTTAACTACACATATATATACATACACGCACACACATATACCCATATACCCACACATTCTTATATCCGTGTACCCCCGCACACACCTGAATACCCATATGGACGCGTGTCACCCACCCCCGTACCTACTACTTATACGTACTGTGAGGTAGCGCACCCTGGGGGACACGCTTGGCAGCAGAATTGACGCACACGGCAATGGATTCTTTACAAAAGTGTATCCGGTTTATTCTAAACTTCTTAAACCGTGCTCCATAACACAAACATGAGGCTTTCCTTCAGCTTCAACATAAATGTCCATATATCTTCCATAGACCGTATATAACAATGAATAGATTCCTGTACAGGTTGAGGTACACTTCTCCCTAAAGTGTCCCAGGGCAGTATTCACACATGTCTCATTACTCACTGTGATGTGAGCTGTGTTCACATAGAACTCCTCTGCTGCTCCCAGCAACCTCACACAGAGAGGTTCAAACAGTACCTCTCACACTGCGGCTCTGCAGTGTCTCATCCAGGCTCTCAGACCTATCTCATGGTCCTGCACCTTTGCAGGCTTGTGGAAGACTCGCTCTCCTCACAGGTGCAATCCAGTGAGTTTTGTAATTACTCCTTCACACAAACCTCAGCTTTCAGCAGCAGCAGTTAACCCCGTGTGTGCTGCTACCGAGCCAACCTGCACTTACCCTGTGCAAGCTGCAGGGTTTAGCAATCCCACATTACCGCCGGTCACGCGAGTCATGCCAGCCACGTGCTATAGCGCTGGCATGTCTCACATACCCCCCTCCTTGTTCAATCCTGTAGGGGGTGAACACAAGGCCATAACCCCGGGCCCTGCGTGCAGACCACGTCACGGTGTGGAGAACCGGCGGAGCCAAGCAGGGGCACCCGGGGGTACCAGCGGTGCCAGACCCCACGAGCAACCAACCCGTTCGGACCCCCGGCACCCACAAACCCCGGACGGGTACCAACAACAGAGGCCTGGGGCCCCACGAGCAACACGGGGTTTGCCCGCGGCACTGCTGCACCGCTCCAGACGGCGAGTCGGCGCACTGGGCTCTGCACCCGGGAATCAGTCACATTAAGTCCTCCGGGTATCCCGGCGGCGGGATTCTCGGGCTCTGGGCCCTGTCTGTCCTTCATCCGGGGGGCCATATACTCGTTCCACAACAACCGGAACAAGGGCATATCCCTCCCCAGCACAACATCATAAGGGAGATCCTTTACACCCCCACGACGTGTTGAACCCTCCTGGCTGGGGTAGCGAACGTGACACGCTTCGTCGGATACCTGCGATGATCCCCATGGACACTCATCACCCTGACCTTTCGGTCGGTGGGTTTGGTCCTGGAGACCAAGGAGGCACACACGAGGGTCACGTTGCTCCCTGAGTCCAGGAGAGCCGTCACTTCATGACCATTAAGCCGAACGCGGCACAGTACATTCCCAGTGTCCCTGGGGTCCGAGCGCCCTTTTCCGACGAGGTGGCTGAACATGGACCGCCTCCGGGAGTAGTCACAGTCCATGGGTTCCCGTTGAGGGGACACTGTGCCATCATATGTCCAACCTCCTGACACCTCCTACATCGGGTTGACCTCCATTATACCAGGGGCTCAACGGCGGCGGTCCGGAACGCCGCTTTGCTGCAGGGGGATGGCCGTTCTTGGCCTGAGCCGGGTGCTCGCTGACCCGGGGTCCGGATTGGGGGTCCCTGCTTTCTGGTGTGGTGGGCGCGGCCTTGCGGTTGGTTCGCAGTGTTCCCGTGTCCCTGATCAAGTCCTGTGTGGCCACATGGCGCTCCACCACATTCACCACCTGGTCTAGGGTACCCGGGTCACTGTGTCCCACCCACCGTTGTATGGGGATGGGCAGCGTACGCACGAAGCGATCCACCACCACCCGCTCTACCATCTGGGCCGGACTCAGGGCTTCAGGCTGCAGCCATTTCTTAACCAGGTGTAGCAAGTCATAGGCCTGAGAGCGCACAGGTTTGCCTTCCTCGTAGGCCCATTGGCTCACCCGTTGTGCCCTCACGTAAGTATTAACCCCGGTACGGGCCAATATCTCCCCCTTCAGGGCTCCATAGTCCAGGGCATCCTCGGTACACAGGTCTATGTATGCCTTTTGGGGATCACCAGTCAAATAGGGCGCCAGCACCTCGGCCCACTGGGCGACCGGCAGTCTCTCCCGTTCGGCCACCCGCTCAAACACTGCCAGGAATGCCTCCACATCATCCCCCGGCGTCATCTTTTGCAGCGCTTGTCTTACCCTTTTCCGGACGCTGCCGTCATCACCTGGGCCTTGGGCGGTTCCCATGGTCTGGCACGAACAGCCTCGGTCAACAGGGCCATCTGCTCCTGGTGTCGGTGTTCCTGCTGCTGCAGTGCTTGGAACTGCTGCTGCTGAGCCTGAACCAGGTGTTTGAGTACCTCCTCCATGCTGGTGGTGTGCTCGTACTGGAATTTAGCCGCTTGGATCCTGGACATGCGCTGCCGGGCACCCCGCAAGAGACTGGCAGCTTATAATGACTGCTGCTCCTCTCACTTAGCCGCCGCTCATTAGCCTCATGAAACAGTCACTTTCACCAGCGGTTCCGGAAGGAAGGGCGACAGTAGCGCTGGCTTCACCAGGAATGAATGCTACACCTCACCGGGCCGGCATGTGCCCGCATTCTCCACCATATGTGAGGTAGCGCACCCTGGGGGACACGCTTGGCAGCAGAATTGACGCACACGGCAATGGATTCTTTACAAAAGTGTATCCGGTTTATTCTAAACTTCTTAAACCGTGCTCCATAACACAAACATGAGGCTTTCCTTCAGCTTCAACATAAATGTCCATATATCTTCCATAGACCGTATATAACAATGAATAGATTCCTGTACAGGTTGAGGTACACTTCTCCCTAAAGTGTCCCAGGGCAGTATTCACACATGTCTCATTACTCACTGTGATGTGAGCTGTGTTCACATAGAACTCCTCTGCTGCTCCCAGCAACCTCACACAGAGAGGTTCAAACAGTACCTCTCACACTGCGGCTCTGCAGTGTCTCATCCAGGCTCTCAGACCTATCTCATGGTCCTGCACCTTTGCAGGCTTGTGGAAGACTCGCTCTCCTCACAGGTGCAATCCAGTGAGTTTTGTAATTACTCCTTCACACAAACCTCAGCTTTCAGCAGCAGCAGTTAACCCCGTGTGTGCTGCTACCGAGCCAACCTGCACTTACCCTGTGCAAGCTGCAGGGTTTAGCAATCCCACATTACCGCCGGTCACGCGAGTCATGCCAGCCACGTGCTATAGCGCTGGCATGTCTCACAGTACCATACAAAAACATTCCCCACAAATATCCAATAATAACATTCGCTAACAGACACACACCTTAGCAATTCACCCCAATATCAGAAACTCAAAGAAGGATTCTGCGCAGACCACACACAAGCTCTACACATTGAATCACCCCTGCATGCGCGGTTTAGTAACAACTCCTACCCAACTGAGTGGATTCCAAATTCCTAGGGAAGAAAATGACACCCCCCTCATCAGCATGTATGAGGGTAAAAAACTTGACAGTGGGGGGTCCGTAGAACGCGCCCAATTTCGAAGCCGAAATCGCGGCCAAAAGCAGCCCAGTAATATCACTGTAACAATACTTCCGATAAACAGCAAGACATGTCATTCACACCGAACCTGCTACCTCCCCTGCCATGCCTTTATTGTCAACAAACTGATAATGAATATTTAACGCCCAGCTGGACAAACCTGGGGTTGCCGGCATGCAATGGAATGACCAGTGGCCTCCCGTGTTGAGGAATCCTAGAACAAACTGGATAAACCCTACTATGTATCCCGTGTAGACCAGATCTTACCCTAAGTTCCGCAGTAACAGATCACTGACAATATCCGGAGTATGGGACCCTCCAGATAAAAAACAGGTAATCAAGCAGCTTCCCGTTCAGCATCATTAAATAGTTCCAGAATGCCATAAGCTCCACAGTATCAGGAAAAGCTGCCCGTGACCAGAGATGGGTTCCAGCACCTTCAGATAGAAACCTGTCAATAAACACTTTCCAGTTAAGCAGTAGTACGCAATTCCCGTAATTCTGAAATGAAACAAACAGAAATTAGGTACCGCATTACTGATAACCCAAGCATGACAGCCCTTAAACGAAATGTCAAAGGTCATCATATTACATCTACAATCTTGTCAGATCCTTGACCAAGAGCGACAAACTAGGTGTTATCCTGCAGACCTCACAGCAGACGCATCGGGATACTGCTGAGGTGCTCTAGAAACCAATGCCACTGACTAGAATTAAACTGAGGTGCATATGCCACTCGCCAGAATGAAATTGACCAGCGTTTTCCGAGTGCAAAATCAACTCTAAAACCTAAAGAGCACTCAGAATCATAAAGTGAAATGTGCTTCTTTGCTCATTCGTTATTTTTTTTTTTTAAATAATTCATTTTACCAGTCCCAAAAGAACAGATACCGACACTTAACTAAGCAAAGCTCATTCAGCAACGTAACATACCTTGTTTTCATGTGAAAAACAACTTTTGTCCGGGCCGCACCGGCTGTGCACTTATTTTATTGTTCATTTATTTATTTATTTAATTAATTAATTAATTCTTTATATAACTTTCATGGTATGTCCTCTAAATAATATCCCGTAGGATGGGTTTAAAGTTTTCCAAGTACATCTTGGTGTATAACAACCAAATTATGCGGTGAGGCGACCGACGCCCCCATGCTGGCTGGTGATGACTAATGGGAAAAATCTACAGTTGTCATGACCAAGCACGCCGCATTAAAAGTAACAGGTGTGCTGAGCATCTACCCCGAGGTAGCTTAAATAGGCAAGAGTTAGGGAAATTACTTGCGGAATTTTATTTCATTTTTATATATATATATATATATATATATATATATATATATATATATATATATATATTTTTTTTTTTTTTTATTGAAAAACAAACCACAAAAACCATTGTCGGAGATTATCTTCTGAACCTGACAAATTGGTTTGGCTTCGGGAAGAATTGCACCCAGCACAACATGACCCAAAGATCCTATGGAAGTGCAGGCATGTGATTGTCTCTAAGAAACATCAGGAATCGTGATAACGCGTCAATCGCCCGATGGATGAAGCAGGAGGTGGGCAGTACAGGAGCGTTGGAGAGTCAAAAGGAAACCGGATTGGTCACCAGTGGCTGGGCACCCTAAAATGTAATGAATTGCGTAGCCTGGGGTGACAAAGAACTACAAAACGCCTCACCGGGATACTGCTAATAATGACTAGACCGGGTGGGTTAATGGGTGCGAATAGCCTGCATATCCCATTGTAAAATGGAAACCGCAATAAGAGGGAAGGGTTGTCTTATATATAACTATTTAATTATTCATGTAACATATATATACAGTACATATCTGTAATCATGTATATATATATATATATATACATACATAAATACATACCTGCACATACATATACATACACACATATACACATACCCACATACACATGCATGTACCCACACATAGATATACGTACATATATATAAGCATACATATCCGTACACATACATCCATACCCTATCTATCTATGTGCGTGTTGTAGGGATTTGGGGGGGAAGGGGGAGTTTGCTACAAATTTTGAAAGTCAACTTAAGTTTATTATATCTGCATGTCACCATTCATAACCATTCCAGCTGATCGGTTCCCCAGGCAACGACAGGTCCAGTCCTGGAAGATAGAAGACAGGCGGAGCGCGCCTGCAGAGGGTGAGTATCCTTATGGGATTTTTTTTATTTTTATCAGCATTGAGGAGGGGGGGAGGACTGGGGAGTGGGGTCCGTGGGGAGCGGGGGGGGGCAGAGGGAGGGGGGACTGCCCGCCACCTGCCCACCGCGCTGCTGTGCTGACCACTCTGCCCACCGCGCTGCTGTGCTGACCACTCTGCCCTCCGCGCTGCTGCGCTGACCACTCTGCCCACCGTGCTGCTGCACTGACCACTCTGCCCACTGCGCTGCTGCGCTGACCACTGCCCACCGCGCTGCTGCGCTGACCACTCTGCCCACCGCACTGCTGCGCTGACCACTCTGCCCACCGCGCTGCTGCGCTGACCACTCTGCCCACCGTGCTGCTGCGCTGACCACTCTGCCCACCACACTCACTGCTAACCACTGAGCCACAGTACAGTGCTCAACACTGAGCGATCATACTTTGCTAACCACTGAGCCGCCGCGCAGTGCTAACCACTACCCACAGTGCAGTGCTGACTACTGAACCACTGCGCAGTGCTAACCACTGAGCCACCGCGCAGTGCTAATCACTCAGCCACCGTATACTCTGCTAACCACTGAGCCCCTTATACTCTGCTAACCACTGAGCTGCCGTACGCCGCTCCATCCTCCCCCACCGCTTCCTCCTTCTTCCTTTGTCCTCCTAACCTCCGCCACTCCATCCTCCGTCCTCCCCCTGCCTGTGCTGCTCCATCCTCCCCCACCCACCGCTTTGTCCTCTGTCCTCCTCCCCCCTGCCGCTCTGTGCTCCGTCCTCCCCATGCCTGTGCCGCTCCATCCTCCCCCACCCCACCGCTTTCTCCTCCTTCCTTTGTCCTCCTCCCCTCCGCCACTCCATCCTCCGTCCTCCCCCTGCCTGTGCTGCTCCGGCCTCCCCCACCCCAGCCGCTTCGTCCTCCATCCTCCTCTCCCCCGCCGCTCTGTGCTCCATCCTCCCCATGCCGCTCTGTCCTCCCCCTGCCGCTCTGTCCTTCCCCTGCCTGTGCCGCTCCATCCTCCCCCACCGCGTCCTCCTCCTTCCTTTGTCCTCCTAACCTCCGCCACTCCATCCTCCGTCCTCCCCCTGCCTGTGCTGCTCCGTCCTCCCCCACCCCACCACTTCATCCTACATCCTCCTTCCCCCCTCCGCTCTGTGCTTCGTCCTCCCCCTGCCTGTGCCACTTCATCCTCCCCCACCCCAACGTTTCCTCCTCCTTCCGTTGTCCTCCTCACCTCCGCCACTCCATCCTCTGTCCTCCCCCTGCCTGTGCTGCTCTGTCCTCCCCCACCCCGCCGCTTCATCCTGTCCTCCACCCCCCCGCCGCTCTGTGCTTCATCCTCCCCCTGCCGCTCCATCCTCCCCCTGCCTGTGCCGCTCCATCCTCCCCCACCTCACCACTTCCTCCTCCTTCCTTTGTCCTCCTCCCCTCTGCCACTCAATCCTCCGTCCTCCCCCTGCCTGTGCTGCTCTGTTCTCCCCCACCCCGCCGCTTCATCCTCCGTCCTCCTCCCCCCTGCCGCTCTGTCCTCCATCCTCCTCCCCTGCTGCTCTGTCCTCCCTCCTCCCCCCTGCCACGCTGTCCTTTCCTCGCCGCTCCTTCTTCAAAGTTCCTCCCAATTCAGCCCTCACCGCCTTCCCCATGCAATCTCTATTTCTATATTTTACCCGATGCGTTAGAATCGGGCTACTATCTATAGGTTATAATTATAATAGGAATTTAATTATTTTATATAGTACTATTAATTCAATAGCACTTTACATAAATCAGTAATGCTGTCCCTCTTGAGGGTCACTATCTAAATATCCTATCTACATAAATACATAGGTGTGATACATTTACACATATTTCTGAATCTAAGATCATCACACATTTAGTATAAGAGGGGAGATGTGTATCATCCAAATACTTTTATTTGGTGATATGAACCCGGATGTTAAGGTCCAGCAGCATAGCTGCTGAGAAATATTATTTTCTTTTACAACAGGGACAGGTTTTTGTGAACAGCTAAAGAGATGGGCGGGATGGCTGTTCACCACATCTCCATCTCAAGGTGTGCTGCTCTTACTGTCACACAAAACATCCTCAACATCACATCACCATCCTCCCGATGCGATAGCATCGGGCATTAATGTAGTGGAAACTATAAAAAATTCCCAATTGGCTGTTATAGCAAGGGTCTAAAAGCATGACTATACCAGAATCTTTCCTGTGCTTGATAGTTACAATATGCCTGTCATCTCACAAGTATTCCAGCATGGAGCTTGCTATGCTGGCTGGCCATGACTAATGGATTCTTTGGTTCATTTTCATTTCCCCATTGCAATGATTGGTTGTCGTGGCCAATACTATGAGCATTTTCAATTTTCCTTTTGATTGTCAGACTCATCCTTTGCTTGTGCCAACTTAATGTCTCTCTCCACATACACTTGCTGCTACTCCTCTTTCATAAACAGATATACTGCAACATGTAACATGGACCCTGAGGTTCCCCAACAGACAATGTGTGGTGATGAATAGTAATTGCAGTTCTTCCATTCACTCTTGAATTCTAATGTTTTTCCCTGGTTAAATATGATGTGAATGACATTGTTTACTTCACACTTGTTCTTACTTACACATTTTTTTCATCTCTTCAGCAGGTGGAATAGGTGTCTCATCAACCACCTACAGTCATATGAAAAAGTTTAGGCACCTCTCTTAATCTTACTCTTTTTTTTGTTTGTTTAAAATTGTTTTGTTGCAACAGCTATTTCAGTGTGATATATGTAATAACTGATGGACACAGTAATATTTCAGGATTGAAATGAGGTTTATTGTACTAACAGAAAATGTGAAATATGCATTATTTCAAAAATTGACAGCTGCAAAAGTATGGGCACCTCAACAGAAAAGTGACATTAATATTTAGTAGATTCACCTTTTGCAGAAATAACAGCCTCTAGTCGCTTCCTGTAGCTGTTAATGAGTTCCTGGATCCTGGATGAAGGTATTTTTGACCATTCCTCTTTACAAAACAATTCCAGTTCAGTTAAGTTTGATGGTCGCCGAGCATGGACAGCCCGCTTCAAAACATCCCACAGATGTTCAATGATATTCAGGTCTGGGGACTGGGATTGTAATTGTTCCTCTGCATGAATGCCTGAGTAGATTTGGAGCGGTGTTTTGGATCATTGTCTTGCTGAAAGATCTATTCCCTGCGTAACATCAACTTTGACACTGATTCTTGAACATTATTCTCAAGAATCTGCTGATACTGAGTGGAATCCATGCAACCCTCAACTTTAACAAGATTCCCAGTGCCGTCATTGGCCACACAGCCCCAAAGCATGATGGACCCTCCCCCAAATTTGACACTGGGTACCAAGTGTTTTTCTTGGAATGCTGTGTTTTTGTGGCGCCATGCATAACGCCTTGTTGTATGACCAAACAACTCAATCTTTGTTTCATCAGTCCATAGAACCTTCTTCCAAAATGAAACTGGCTTGTCCAAATGTGCTTTTGCATACCTCAGGTGACTCTGTTTGTGGCGTGCATGCAAAAATAGCTTCTTTTGCATCACTCTCCCATACAGCTTCTCCTTGTGCAGTGTGCGCTGTATGTTGAACGATGCACAGTGACACCATCTGCAGCAAGATGATGCTGCAGGTCTTTGGAGGTGGTTTGTGGATTGTTCTTGACTGTTCTCACCATTTTCTCTGCCTTTCTGATATTTTTGTTGGCCTGCCACTTCTGGCCTTTACAAGAACTGTCCCTATGGTCTTCCATTTCCTTACTATGTTCCTCACAGTGGAAACTGACAGGTTAAATCTCAGAGACAACTTTTTGTATCCTTCCCCTGAACGACTATGTTGAACAATCTTTTTTTTCAGATCATTTGAGAGCTGTTTTGAGGAGCCCATGATGCCACTCCTCAGAGAAGATGCAACTAGGAGAACAACTTGCAAGTGGACACCTGAAATAGCTTTTCTCATGATTGGATACACCGGGCTATGAAGTACAAAACTCAATGAGGTTACCAAACCAATTTAGTGCTTCAGTAAGTCAGTAAAAAGTAGTTAGGAGTATTCAAATCATGAAAATCAGAAGGGTGCCCATACTTTGGCACCTGTCAAATTTTGAAATAATGCATATTTCACATTTTTGGTTAGTACAATAAACCTCATTTCAAACCTGAAATATTACTGTGTCCATCAGTTATTACATATATCGCACTGAAATAGCAGTTTCAAAAAACCAATTTTAAACAAAAAAAAAAGAGTAAGATTAAGAGGGGTGCCCAAACTTTTTCATATAACTGTATATGAAATCTGAAAGTTACCCATGCTACAGTTTACTTGCTGAATTATATGATTCATCAATGCTTTACACAGTTCATTCAAATGCTCCAACATCTGCAGTCTAAAATTCCAGGGGTCGCAAGTTTACAATTCAGATGACATTCTGGCAGTCTATTCTGTTTTTACAAAGCCAGTAGAGGATGCTGTGCCATATAAGAACAGTTATAATGAGTTGACACATTCCTTGCCATGGTAGATAGGGTTTGGTAGATGGAGAATGAGAGAACGCCCACAGTGTCTACAGTCTGGAAGACACCATGCTAATTACCATAGAAGAATATAAGTGATCAAATCATTTTTCACAGTGATTAAAGTACACATTTAGCTCAGACAGGGATGGTTAGGGATGTACTAGGAAGCTGCAGGGACTGGTAGTGATAGGTTTGGATCTATAAACTAGGGGATAGGTTCCCTTTATGGAACACCCAGGTTATTTAGCTCTGCAGACTATTCAGACTTAAGGTCTGGCTCTGTCACAGGGTGGGCCTGACATTCTAATAGAAAACTGTCTCTTTCCTTATACCATATCTCCTCCCTTATGGGATAGTCCCAGCTGATAACTTTTTCTTACTTACTGTTTGTAACTGTGCAGAACATAGCTTCCTCATAGTACAGTTAAATACAACACAACATTATACAAATAAACATCACCTTTCACATTACAATTCACATTAAAGGGAACCAACCACCTAAAAATACCTATCTAACCTATAAATATCTGTCCCTGGAGCCTAAAATTACTATTCTAACCATCCGTTACTGACTAAATCTACCTAACTAGATGCACAATAAATCACTTTTTATACTTACCAAATCCTTGTCTGATGGGCGTTCCTCCAGGGTCTTTGACGGATAGGCAGGGTCTCCTCGCCGCGCTTGCACCCGCCTCGCTGCTGTCCATCTTCTTTCCAGGGCGGCATCTTCTTCCAGGAGGATTCAAATTACCCGCCCATCGCGTCCTTGCAATGGGCGGGTCATGTGCTGCACGACCCGCGACACTTTCCCTGCCGCCTCACTGGGTCTATGATGCGCCCAGGCCGGCTTCAGCATGCCATCTGCGTATGCTCTGAAGCCGTCCTGGGTGTACCATGACGCAGCAGGCTGAAGTGATGCGGGTCCTGCACACTTGACCCGCCCATTGCGAGGACGCGATGGGCGGGTAATTTGAATCCTCCTGGAAGAAGATGCCGTCCTGGAAAGAAGATGGACAGCAGCGAGGCGGGTGACCCTGCCTATCCGTCAAAGACCCTGGAGGAACGCCCATCAGACAAGGATTTGGTAAGTATGAAAAGTGATTTATTGTGCATCTAGTTAGGTAGATTTAGTCAGTAAGGGATGGTTAGAATAGTAATTTTAGGCTCCAGGGACAGATATTTATAGGTTAGATAGGTATTTTTAGGTGGTTGGTTCCCTTTAAGGGTGAACGTAACAAGAGGTCCACCTCCTTACTTGTGTGGTCAAGCATGCACAGAAAACATGCTTGCCTGAACAAGCCCTGTAGCTCATTTGAAAGTTCCAAGCAACATCCAAAATGTATACCATTTTCAACGTAAAAATGGCCCTTCACTTTAAGTTTGAGGCATTTCAGGATCTACCTAAATTAGCAAAGGTTATGTTGTTTTGAACAAGATGCAGAATTTCAGAGAAATTACTAATTAATGCAAAAATGCTAAAAACATTATTAATTCCTCAGCTTTGTAAGCTTTGCAGCTGATTAGTCTACTTAAGCATTTATAAACATTTTATGTTAATTACCAAACTTAGTAAATCAGAGAGCAGGTCTCTCCAGAGCACAGCATTCCCTTATCTGCCCTCAAACACTGCTTCTATTAAGTGTGCATGATGCATTGCCAGCTAGAGAGGAAAAACATAATGTATAAAGAAAGCAAATGTGGAACATAGGGTTTTTGTGCTCAGATTGTATGCCATTTCTAAATTTGTTTAAAGCTGTTTTATTGATTCTAGTATATCTTCATACCCAAAAAGAGGATTAATAGTAGAAAATTTGCCTATTCTGAAGATATGTATTTTCTCATATTGTCTCACCAGTGCAATCCCTCTCCATACATTCTATTGTGACATATGGACATCCCTATTGGGGACTAAAAAAGAATATAATGCAGTCTGCAGAACCTGTATTGCATGCATAAGATTAGCTAAAGCTGATGAATTAAGGCTTGCAAATGACACCAAAAGCAACAAAAAAAGATTTTGGGGTATGTCAATAGGGATTTTTACAGAAAGAAGTGAAGTGGTACAAAATGATGTTGAGAATACTGAACTTTTAGATTCGTATTTTTAATCTGTTTTTTCTCAGAGAGTAAATGTAAAATCGACTGATGTTCACTGTACTGTTAAAGAAAAAAAAAAGCCAGGCTATCTATAAACAGAGAAATAGTGAGGGAATACTTAGCTAACATAAAATAATTAGTCTCCAGGTCCAGATGAATTACACCCCAGGGTACTTAAGGAGATAGCAGAGAAAATATTTTAGCCACTCTCCATAATCTTGGAAAATTCTCAGAGAACAGGAGAACTGGAGAAGAGCAAATGTTGTCCCTATCTGTAAAAAGGGGAAGAAGGTGGACCCAGGGAACTATAGACCTGTGAGCCTAACATCTATACCAGGTAAAATCTTTGAACAAATTATTAAACAACATGTATACAAGTACCTGAATGAAAATTAGGTGATTAACCAGAGCCAGCATGTGTTTGTAACTAGTGTTGAGCAAGTGTAATTGTTACTATTTGCTACTCGCACGGACAGTACGGTATTCGCAATACTCGTTACTCAGCGAGTAACGCTGGTGCTCGTGAGTGATGTGTCGATCGTGAACAATCTGACACAAATTAGCAGCTCCCTTCAGTGCACAAAGGCAGTTGGCACCCCAGTGAGAGCAGATTGAATGGTTGGCTCTCCCTGGGGGCACTGCAAGGTGTTTTATGCATTGAAAGCACACACTCCCGCCCTGTCCCGGAAATACTCATTTTATGGCCGGATGTGTGTGGGCTTAACTTATCAATAATTGACTAACATTGGACTCACTATTCGGATGGGTACGTGAGTATTAAAAGTACTTGTTTCGAGTATAGCGATTATGAATTTTATGCTCCTCACTATTTGTAACTAATAAGTCATTTCAGACTAACTTAATTTCCTTCTATTACAGAATCACTGACAGGGTGGATCAGGAAAACGCAGTGTATTATATCTTAATTTCAGCAAAGCATTTGACAAAGTATTTAATCCTTATTGAAAAAATGCCTTGTCTATTCCATCCTTGGTCAACTGTTAGGTGGATTCATAACTTGCTTTGTGATTGGACAGAAAGAGTGGTCATATATGGCTACACATCCAGTTGGAAGAACCTCTCAAGTGGGATACCACAGGGCTGTGTCCTGGGCCCTGTGTTGTTCAACATCTTTATCAATGATTTGGATGAAGGAATTAAGGGTAAACGGATCAAATTTGCTGATGACACAAAGCTAGGAGTGATAGCTAAGAGAAGAGAGTGAGAGGATTCAAAAAGATCTAAACAAACTGGAACAGTGGGGGGTGGGGTCTGACTACCATGGTGTGAGGACGTGCTCCGTTAGAGCTCCGCACACTGCACATTATTATTACATCTTACTGCCGTTCCACGGGATCGGAGATGCCTTCAAAGAAGAAGACTGCTGTGGGGAGCTCCCTAGATCCTTTTGGGGGAGTCTGCCACCCTGGTCCATCGCTCGCTCCTTTTCAGGTACCCTGCCGTCTCCTCACATGGAGGCGGCGAACAAGATGGTGCTGAAGCCACAGCGTTCCTCCCTGCACGCAGGGGCCCAGAGCAGAAGAGGAGGGAGTGGAGAGGCATAGCGGCACTCTACAATGTCAGCTTCGCGGGAGGTAATTGCCCAGTGCCCCAATACTCAGGGAGATCCCGAGGGACACAGCCACCAGTGACTGTAAGAGGAGGCTGGGGGAGCCAGAGGGAGCATGGGCTGCATTAGGGTGCATCAGCAGCCTCCATATCTCATCTCGGGAAGGACGATCTGCTGACAGCCCCAGTGAACTTAACAATATAGATGTCCTAGGGGCTGAGAGACATCTAGCTCCAGTGGACACTGATGGAGCCTCTGAGTCCCCCCCACATCCCCAGGGAGAGGTGGCCCATACAGCAGTTACCTCAGATTCTGCTGGAGGGATGCTGATCCGACCATCCTTGTTGCCCATGTCTGGATGTGGTACTGGAGATTTTCAGGCACTGAGAGAGTTAATAATGGTGCTTCCTAGCAGGGCAGACCTGGACCTCATAGTCTCTCGGAATGAACATTCTCATAAACAAGCCAATGAATCTGTAAGGGAGGGCTTATCTATAGTTGACAATAGGGTAACTCTTATGAAGACAGCTCAAATGTCCCTAGAACAACGGGTTCTGGCCCTGGAGGAGAGATTGGTGGACACTGATACCCATATAAGAGAACAGTCCCTGCTCCTGGAAGACCAGGAAAAACAGGGAAAGGCGAAACAACATCTGGCTGAAAGGTCTCCATGAGGACTGGCCCTCTAATATGTTACATTCTAATGTCAGGGCCATGTTTAACAAAGTGTTGGATCGCCTGGAGGACTCTCTGTGCCCATTTGATAGGGTTCATAGAGTGTTTCTTCCAGCTGGGGGCTCCTCATGTAACCCTAGAGATGTCCTCTGTCACCTTCATTACTTTTCTCATAAAGACTCCATTATTCAAAATGCCTAGTCACACGGCCCTGTAGATATGGAAGGTGCCAAGATCAAACTCTTCCCTGATATTTCAAGCCATACACTGGCAATGAGAAGGGCCCTATACCCGTTGCTGCTTAAAATAAAAGAGGCCGGAGCTACATATAGATGGGGCCACCCGTTTCACGTTATCATACGCCAAAACTCAGTTACGTATCTTCTCAAAAGACATTCCGAACTCCCCGGCTTATTTAAATTTTTGGAAACTGAGTCTATAGATGTCCCGGATTGGTTCGCTCTTAGACCGGGGGAGTATGGTCCTCTCAGAACAGGGCTGTAGACGTCCATCCAGATCCGGTCCTATGAGATGTTGATGTGGCTTGGGGGAGGGGGTCTTGAATGAAGAGAAGGGAGACCCTGCACCCCCATGAGCCATTGGTAGTAATGTGATGTTTGCTCTCATTTGGGGCCTTTGTGCTCTTCTGATTTTTGCCCTGCCTAACAAGATCTTAGATCCGCTTCCTGTTTTTCCTTCCGTATCTCTTCCCTTTTTGTATTTCTTTGTGCTTAAGAATATTGTACTTAATTGATTCTATGTAATGTTACAGTTTGGATTTGACTGCTCTGGTGATTTGTATCGGTGCCGATTCAGCGTGTGGCGGTGGGGGTGACGGACTCTTGGGTACACCATTTCTTGTCCTGTGGTGTTGCTGTGGGTCAGTCCCTCAAATTACTGCTGCATGTTTGTCTGGGCTGTGACGTGTGCTATCGGTGGTAAATAAGGATAGTTGGGTCCCTCTACTAGTGCGTGTGCTGAAATGCTCATTCTGTGGCAGCAGCTCATTTACTCCCTCAATTCACCCTTTGTAGGCTTTAAGCTTATTTTGGAGTCTATAGGCTTGCCATAAACTAATCTCACTTTTTATTCTTTATTTTTTTTTTCTTTTCTTTCTCTTTCTCCTTTTTTTCCTTCCCGACTTTTTAATTCTCCACTTTCTCCACCCCTCATACTTTTTCCTCTTCCCCTGAGCACTCCCTTTATGTCTGTGTTGCCCTGAGGTTCTTGCGTTAATATGGCAGTTAGTTCTTCGTTTATGTGCTCTAAGCTTAAAGTGGGTACCCTTATTGTCAAGGGCTTGCATAGCCCTGGAAAGCATTCCATACGTCCAAACCTGCTCTGGTAAAACAGAATACAGATGACTTTGTTGTAGCAAACCCATTATACAGCCAGTAAACCATTTAAACTTTCGGATAGAGGTTCCCGACGGTTTACCATTCTCCTTCGGATGACTCTAGGTCTAGGGATACTTGTATAATCCAGTTCGCTGTCCTAGGAGACAATTGAATTCTGTACTGACCAGGAGGGGAGACTAGCGATGCTTAAGGGGAAGGTGGCCTCACAGCTGTACACATTTGTGTCAATTTACCTGCCTAACTCGGGGCAGTGTCCCTTGCTCTTGTAGAGGGTAGAATAGTAATGGAAGGCGACCTCAACCTAGCGCTTGATCCGTCGAGAGATATCTCGAAGGGTTCTACAGGTATACCTTGCTTGCTTTACAGAGGGTTAAGTGGAGTTTATTTGAACACTAGTTAATAGACGCCTGAAGACTGACCCACCCGACAGAGAGGTACTACTCGTTTTACTCGACTGCTCGCAATGTATACTCGCGACTAGACAACTTCTTTCTGAAACATTCTGACCTGGACTCTCTTCTTGACATTTCCATAGACCCTATTATGTTCTTGGACCACACACACTGGTGAAGCTAACTCTCTCCATGGAGGGCCACCAGGGAGATAGTAGTCATTGGATTTTGAACTCCTCTCTCCTGATTGATGAGATGCTGATGAGGAATGTTCGATCCATGATAAAGGACTATTTCCTGTTAAACTCGGGGAAAGACTTTTCTCCAAATATGGTGTGGGAAGCACATAAGTGTGTGATTAGAGGTGTTATCATTAAACACGGCTCACGGTTGAAGAGGGAAAGGGACCAGGAGGTGGAGGGCCTGTTGGCGGAAATTCATCGACTGGAGATGCTCCATGAATCTTGTCAGGACCCACAGGTTTTTGCATCCCTTCTGAAGGCAAGGGAGGATCTGGGAGCATTGATGACACACAAAGCCAAAGCCTCCCTGGCTAGGTGTCGCAGGTGTCGAATTCGGGAATAAGTCTGGCAGGACCTTGGCGAGGGCCCTTTGTGCTCAACATGCGAGAGGTTATATCCCTCAGATGTGCAACCACAGAGGGGTTAAGGTTTCCACTCCATTACATATTGCTTCTGCATTTAGGGATTACTACGCCAAACTCTACGCCATAGATGGATCGTTTCCAGTGGAGACTAGGGAGGCCCAAAGACAGAAAATAGCTGATTATGTTAGATGCTCGGGTTTGCTTAGGATCCCGGAAGAGAATTTAATAAAGTTGGAGAGCCCCATTAAAGAGGGGAAACTGTTAGAAGCGATCCGCCAGTCTCCTACTGGGAAGGCTCCAGGCCCTGATGGTCTTTCTTTGGCCTATTACAAACAACTAGCCCCTCAGTTATCCTCCCATTTTTTTTATCTGCCTTCATTAACATTGCGCTGTCCTCGTGCCCCCTGATTCCTGGAGACGCCCTGAGGGCTAATATAGTAGTTATTCTTAAAAAGGGCAAATACCCTCTTAACTGTGCAAGTTTCTCTCCTCAATATGGATCTGAAGCTTTTTACCCAAATCCTGGTGAGTAGACTTTCTCCATTGCTGGGTGGCTTAATACACCCAAACCAGGCGGGATTCATGTTGGGGAGGGAGGCTCGAGATAACATGGTAAAAGCATTAAGTCTCATCTATAGATCCAGATTAGATGACCTACTGATAATGTTGCTCTTTACGGATGCCGAGAAGGCATTTGGTTGGGTAGAATGGGATTTTATGGGATCAATCGGTCCAAATCAGAGGCTCTTAATGTCAACCTATTGGCCTCACTCCTGTCTGGCCTTCAATCTAACTTTACATTTCGTTGGGCAGGGTCCTTGCTGAGATACCTGGGAGTTAACCTGACTTCTGACCCAGACCTGTTATTTAAATCGAATTTTGTTGCCTTCTTACAGATTCTGTGGGAAGACTGTTGTAAATAGGCCAAGGGATGCTTCACCTGGTTTGGGAGGTGTGAGATCTTCAAAATGAATGCCCTGCCGAGGGCTCTTTACCTCCTTCAGGCATTACTGATTAAGCTCCCTGAATCCTTCTTTAGGGAATTTACCTCTCTTCAAATTATGTTTATTTGGGCTTTTGGGCTACGAAAACAGATTGGCTAGATCCTTGTTATGTAGGCAAAGGTCTTGGGGGAGGGGGGGCTGGGTCTACCTGATTTGAAGACATATTACCTGGCAGCCCACCTGGTGAGAGTGGTGGATTGGTGTAAACATGGTCTTGTCAAACCACGGGGAAAAATATTAAGCAGAGTTTCACCGAGATCCCTTAACCACTTGGTTCTGTTACCATATCTACTATATGTACCAGACTGTTTTTAAAGCCTTTTACCTCTGCAGCCAGCCAGAAATAAACAGGCCAAAAGTGGGCTGCCACAACTAGAGGGCTACTGCCTTGTGATTGCCCCCAGGCTGAAATGGGCGGCACAGTGGCTCAGTGGTTAGCACTGCAGCCTTGCAGCGCTGAGATTCTGAGATCCTGGGTTCATTTCCCACCAAGGACAACATCTGCAAGGAGTTTGTATGCATCCCCTATTTGCTGACATCCTTTCCAGCACCAAGGTGTTTAATTTGGAGATTTTAAGGGGTGTCATATACCAGTTCAGATGTATTTTCTTTACCTGTTCTAAATGGGTAATTTACAAATAGGAAATATAAAATCGAAAGGTTGCAATAAACAATTTGAAAAAAATAAATTAAACGCTTGAAAAACTCTTAAAAACTGATTTAGGAAGCAAGAACCTTTTAAAAGAAGGAGAGTTATCTAAAGTTTCCAATGGAAAATTCAAAGTTTTTGACCCCCTCAAAAAACAGTGTGCATATACCCTATCACTCCATACTGATATAGTCACTTTAAGGAGAACCAGTACTTCCCACCATGCTTTCCCACTTAAACCACCACTTAAGCAGTACAAAAAACAACAGCACTGGAATTGTGCTTTATCTTACTGCTGGAGTGATGCTTCTTATCGAACTTCCTTGCCCTGTGTCTCATGCTCACCCATCGGTATCTTCACCTTGTATATGCGCTGCTCTTGTTAGTCTCCGTCATTGTTTCATGGAGCTCACTCTTCAATGTAAGTCTATGAGAAACTTGTTTTGGTCCTCATAGACTTGCATTGACAGCTTGTAACATAACTTCTGACTTCTGGCCAAACAGAAGTTGAGGTTACAAGATGGCACCATGGGACTAGAGTGACGCCAAAAAGGTAAAGAAGCTGAAGGATGAGTACCGCTAGGGGCAGAGACCATAGATTAAAAGCCCCATTCCAGTGGTGAAGGAAAAACCGCTGGAGTGGTGCTTTCATAATAATAATAACAACAACATACAGTGGCATGTAAAAGTTTGGGCACACCTTGTCAAAATTACAATTATTGTGAATGCAAGTTGAAAATTAAATGATCTCTAAAAGGAATAACGTTAAAGATTACATGTTTCCTTATTATTTTAGATTTAAAAAAGTATGTAATCTTTTACAATTTAAAAGTTTAGAATATGGTCCGATACAAAAGTTTGGGCACCTTTGGAGATTTGTGTGCTCACATAACTTTGATCAAGGTTTAAGAATTTAATTACGGTAATTTTCAGTATCATTTCTACACCGATGACACACAGATCTACCTCTCTGGACCTGACATCACTTCCTTACTGACCAAAATCCCACAATGTCTGTTTGCTATTTCATATTTCTTTTCTGCTCACTTTCTAAAACTCAACATGGAAAAAACAGAATTCATTATCATACCATGGGAGTCTATGGGCGCCGGACCGGCAGAAAAACGATCCGGTTCCAGGACGCCGGGTGCTGAAACAGCTGCGGCTGTTAAAAGCAGCCCTCGCTAAATTTCAGCACCTGAAGAGCTCCACGGCTGAAATATCAACACTGTGGCCAGCTCCCCTGCAAACCCCTGTGCTGATACTTCAGCACTTGACGGCGGCACAGATGATTCCGGCACAAAACAGGATCGATTCTGTTTGTCCGGGGCTGGCAGGTTACATCCGGTGCTCCCTGCAAACACTGGACGGAACCTGACAGCCGAAAACCATGGGTGTGAAGCCGGCCTTAGTCAGGCTGTCAGCAGTGCACACAGCTCCTGTGATCTTATCTCCTCTGCATTCACATTGGCTCTGCTCCATGTTATCAGCTGATGGCCTCCACACAGCTCCTCAACTGACTGCCTGACAAACTAAGCACTGTGGATTGTGAATGCTGTATAGGCCCCGCCCCCACCCTTATAAGGCCATATTCAGTGTGTGGAGCTGAATACGGATTTCCCTGACAACCACATGTGTGGTTCAGAAAAGGCCTAGGGTGATATCTAGAAGATTTTTGAAAGCTTTTCTTCCAGATTTAATTTATAAAGTATATGTGAAAGTTTATTATAGTCACTTGCTCTACATTATTATTAGATGCAAATTTAAATGACAATTACACTGTAACTGTTTAGAAGAACAATAATTTTGACCAGTGGTGCCCAATCTTTTATATGCCCCTGTATGTAAATGCTCTTCCAGTGAAATTTTCTCAAGTTTTTCTGTATTGGGGAGATTAGATCTCGCGCCTCATTGAGGGTATGGACTATTGTGAGGGTTAATATCCTCTGTGAAGTGCTATAAAAACACAGTAACTGGAAACATAATCCAGCAGTGAATGTGTAATAGACTTGTAATCATTAGTCTCATGACTACATCATTATGACAAATTGGCATTCACGCTACATTCTGTGGGATCAGGTCATCTCTGTTGCAGGCTAAACTGCATTATATCTGTCGTTAATGCTTTTCCAAAAAATATTTTTATACACTAGATGACATCCTCTCCAATCACAGATACCAATCATTTATTTTTTTTGTAAGGAAACTAGATAAATAAACAAGGGTCAGTACAGGTGACATTTCCAGCTTTTGATGTACGAGAGTGCTAGGTAACACATATATAGTGTTGCATTGGAAATACACAGGTTAAAAAGTAGAAGTACGGTAATTGATTCCAGCTGCCAGAGTGTAAAAGAAAAGATAAAATTATGTCTCATCATATTTTCTAATCCTCCAATGAACTGATATCTTGTTTGATGCCCCCCCAGACTGCAGTGTCATCTGATAAGTCGGAATACACAGAGAATTGTATCCATTTTATGACCTTGGGGTGAATAAAACAAATAACAAAAGAGACAGGTGACAAAAAATCATCATCTGATGGAGGAACGGAAGAGCAAGGGGTAGGTTATAGTCAGGGCCGTATTTGGAGTTCCTGCTGCCCTAGGCACTGTCAGCGATCGCGCCAATGTCCCCCCCTCCCCATTGTGCCTCCCCTGTCGCTCCCCCAACCCGTTGTAGGACAATTACCCCTCACGTTGTGCCCCCTCTGTCGCGGACCCCCCCCCAATTGCGGAAAATCCCCCGTCGCGGCCGTCCCCCAAGTTTCATGTAGCTTCTCCCCGCATCCTTGCAGTTTCTCCCCCCACATTCCATGTAGCACATATAAAAGGTTTGTAGGGGTAAAATCCTGCAGACAGACTACCTTGAGACAAATACAAAAAATAATAATCTTTTAATGATTTTAATAGGTTTATGTGCAAGTTTATTCTCCAAGTGTTTTCTCTGGTTTCCAACCACACTACAGAGACATACTGATAGGATGTTTACATTATGAACCCCAATGGGGACAGTGTTGATAATGTATGTAAAGTGCTGTGGAGTTCATAGTGTAATATAAATGCAAAAAATATTATTCTTATATTATGTCACAATAACAGGATCTGAGGATCTTCTATTTCGAGGTCAGGGGCTCTCTGATGCCATGTTGCTGCCTGTCTCGCTGTCATCCTCTTTTGACACTGCAGTGCGGTGGATAAGAGAGCAATAACTGGTTAATAACAAGAAGTGTGGTGTGTGTACTAACTGAGCCACAAACCCTCCCCATACCATGTCCAGCAGACATTGTAAGATTACTATATGGATTTTTTCATTACACTGGCGTGAAACTCGGATGAGGGCAATGTTTGATTTTATCGCATTGCACTCGGATCAATGTTAATCAATGTCCTAGAGCACATTGGTGAGTTTCAGACGCTTTTTTCTCATCCAGATTCAGGATGAGAAAAAAGTTGCAACATGCTGCGACAGTACATGACTCACGCACGAGACTCGCCAATGCACGTGTATGGGTCCGACAAATTCACGGGCCGCACACGGACCATCCGAGAGGCATCCGTTTTTTTCACGGATACATTATCATTCTGCAGCTGTGAACACTGTAAAATGTTCCTGTAAATTTTACTGGAACATTTTACAGTTGTCTGAGCTACAGAATGATAATGTATCCGTGAAAAAAAGAGAGCCTCTCGGATGGTCCGTGTGTGGTCCATGATTTTGTCGGACCCATTGACTTGCATTGGCGAGTCTCCAGCGCGAGTAATATACTGTCGCAGCATGTTGCAACTTTTTTCTCATCCTGAATCTGGATGAGAAAAAAGCGTCCGACACTCACCAATGTGCTCTAGGACATTGATTAACATTGGTCCGTGTGCAATCAATTTTTTTCTCATGTCCTCTGCACACCCCCTCATGTCCTTTGCACACATTCCTCCATGTTCTCTGTACACCCCCCTTCATGTCCTCTGTACACCCCCCTTCATGTCCTCTGTACACCCCCCTTCATGTCCTCTGTACACCCTCCTCCATGTCCTCTGCACACCCTCCTCCATGCCTCTGCACACCCTCCTCCATGTCCTCTGACAGCCCTCAGTCTTGCACACCCTCCTCCATGTCCTCTGTACACACTCCTCCATGTACCTTGTATATTCAGTCCCATATCCTCCTTTCTGTGTTGGCATTAGAATTCTTCTGGCCGGGCAAAACTTGGCTCCGTCCACCCGAGTCACATGTGTGTGACATCATCGCAGGTCCTGTTCCAATCCACAGGACATTAGGTATATTCTCCGTATAGAGAGTGTATACCACTCACCCTGTGCTCAGCCCTGACACCCGGCACTCCCCTCACTACCTCCCCCCTAAAAATATGCCAGTTTTGTTACTTAGCCCGGCGAGGGGGAGAAAAAAAACGTTTTTCATTTTTTTTTTCTTCAAATCTTAATGCTCGCTCCGCCCTCTTCTACCTGCTGCCCTAGGCACCCATCCACAATGTCTAATGGGTAATACGGCCCTGGTTATAGTGTAATACAACAGAGGGGAAGAATAACTGGGAATGGTTGTGAAACCGTTAGAAAAAAGGCAAAAGCCAATTCACAGGAGTAAAAGGCAAAAATACCATATTAGATTCACAATAATAGAGAGGTAAATGAATAAAAAGAAATAACATCATAACAGCTGTGACTTGGTACTAAAATATATGATTTATCCAATGAATCAGACATTCAATGAACATTAAAGTGCAGTTAAAATTGTAACAGGGATTTGTGGTTAACCATCCATATGCCAAGTATCCACATGCTGACAACTCCAACCAGAAGAGTGTTGGGCATTTGGAAGGAAGCAATTTGCAGGAGTAAAAAGAAGATAGAAGACTGAGAAGCGGGGTCGAACTGGTCTACTGGATAATTGTAGGATCCTCATGTGGGCCCGCCTCAGCCCAGACACCTCAGCATTGCTCATCTGGCATAGTTGTGCCTCCTACCTCCTTCATAGTAGTGTGATGCCAGTATACCATTCTGACTGCATGGAGATGACCCGCCCAGGGGTCTTTCGGAACACGGTACCTGGGTGTTAGTGCTGGGGTGATATCTGGGTGCCGGTGCCTGGGACTGTAACCCTGGGGGTCACTGGGTAAAAGGGTCAACCTGGCATAAGTCCCGGTCCGGGTTGCCTCTTGGGAGGTGGGGTTTCAACGTCACGTCTCCCCACAAACACCTCCTCGGAGCTTGGCTGGCTGGACGGCTCCTCAGCTTCCTCGGGCTGCCGCTGTCATCAGGTAGGGCCTCAGGGTCATTTGGCTTTGCCCCGACTTCTACACTGGTGACGGGCTGCGGTTCAACCGCTGGATCCTCTCTGGTAACCGGGTGTTCAACTCTGGGCTCGTCTCTTGCTCCTGGTTCCAGCTCCTGGTTACTGGACCTCCGTTGCGTAGCTCTGTCTCTGCCACCATTTTTAGTTTCTGGCAAGGGTAGTTTTGTCTCTCTAGCCCGCCCCCTTGGTTGTTTGGGTGGCAATCGGGGCAGACAAACGTTTTGCGCCTCTGGTATGACCCTCCCATGGTAAGGGGTCTAGGCACGCCCCTGGGCCAACACATTGTCTTTTACATTGTCAAGCCGCCATTTTGGGGTTCGCTGGAAACGGCAGGAAACAGTTCTTTTGTGCCGTATACTGACAATTCTAAGATCTTTTTGAGACGAGTGTAAAAGATCATAAGGCACACAGTACCTGGTAACACTGGGCACGGGATCCTGTTCGTGAACGCCAGAGATGAAGCCCAGGGGTCTTTGTAAACTTGGTACCCGGGCGTTAGTGCTGGGGTGATATCTCGGGGGTCGTGGGGGACACTGGGTAAAAAGGGAAAATAATAAAAAGAAAAGAATAAAGTCTTGTGACACCACCTGCAGTTTCTGGTGATCTCACCAGTGCCGCTATCAGACCGCCGGGAATGGAGGTATTGCAGCCAGTTGATAACGCTCCCTGCAGGCGGAGTGGGGTCCCAGGGGCAGTGCTGCTGCTGAGCTGGTCGATGTGGCAGCAGCTACTTCTTAACTTAAGCAGAATAAAACACTGGAGGCTTGCTGACTCTGTAAGGGAACTTTACTGGCAACAGTTCACGTCAGTTCATGTACACAGTTACACAGTCTTTGCAGGTAGCTGGCCGGGTAGTCACGGAAGAATACAAAGTCTTGCTGAGGCTCTCCAAGTATTCGCTCTACTATGTTCACTGTCCTCTGTGTCTTTCTTGCGCCTCCTTTCTATCTGTGTGCTGCCCTGTATGAACCCACTTCCTACCAGGGCCGTCGGGTGTGATGAGGTTACCCTTCTCTTCTCTGAGGGGCTCAAGCTGGTTTGATGGTACCTGGTGGGCTGTACATTGTGGATGAGGTTGGGGGCTGCTTGGCAGACTTGCGACCCACCGGTATTGGCGGCTCAGGGTTGGACTCGCCTGCACCACGACTCGGAGCCAGTACTCTGTTGTGGACCGGGATTCCCCCAGACCGTTTACTCTGATAGTCTGGCACTAGGTCGCCACTCCTTTTCGGGCTCCCTCCCTGTGGTGTCCCTCTAGGACGTATTCCTTGCTTCTCTCCTCAGACTAGACTACATCTATTTGTGTGTTTCCTGCTCCTTCTACCCTAACAGTCCTCCCACTGGGACCGGTTACCCTGGTAACGGGTTAACTGATTGGTCCCCTAGTCTAGGTGTAGGGATATATAACCTACAAATAAGAACCTCTCAATTCAGCAAGGAGCTGGCAACCTCGAAATATTTTACCCAAATGATATGATGATCAAGAATAAGAACATCACAAAACAACACCAACTATGTAATAGCGTACAAATATTACAAATTTTATTAATAAATAAATAAATAGACAAGACAAGAAACCGTTGGATAATAAAATACAAAAATCCATTTGGAGAGTATATACACAAAAAAAAAAATTAATTTGTGGTACCGTTGTTATACCTAAAATAAGGGAGAGAAGACCGACTCGTGCGGTAATCCCAAGCGGGAACCTTATATTTACAGAAAATTCTAAGGTAATATGCTACAGAGCATTTGACTACCTGTTGCTGGTCCAAAGAAGTACCGAAAAATAAATATACTCTGCATGCACAATGCTATTGCTAGGTAGCACACAAAAGACGCATAACATGGAGATCTTGGAAAATCAGGCCACAGCCATCAGAGACAGGCTGAGGTGGTTCCCCCAGTCTGCCCAGTAATGGTTAAATAACTGTATTAAATATAGATCGCATTTGATTTACCTTGTGCCATGATATGAATCTTTTGGAGAGGTAACCGATATGAAGCCCACACGACTAGTCCACCTCGACGATAGTTTCGTCACAGAATGACTTTGTCAGGATGCTTGGATGAGAGCCTCAGTTCGGCATTATCCCCTCCAATGACTGGGATAGTGATACCACACACTGTTTTGGGTGCAGTACCCATACTGTGGCGCACTGACCAGTGGGGTGCCACACACCCAGCAGGCACCTGCACTACTCATTAGCATATGATGTGACATGCGGTACCTTCACATCACCTGCCTTATATATTGATGTATTGCATCCACTGCTGCTGCAAGAGCGGTGTGTGCATGCTCATTTCAGATAACAGTCTTTGATGACTGTGCGGCTGATGCTTGGACAAAGGCACATCTGACCCACCGTTATAAGGAACCTGTCACCCCCTGGACCTATGAAGCTAAAAGAGCCACCTTCAGCAGCGCCTATGCTGCATTTTGTGAAAGTGGCTCTTTTTATCCTACTTCCCAGGTACACCGAAATAAACACTTTATTAGATATTAGTTTAGGTCCGAGAGGTATACTCTTCTCCTGGACCTGAAAGATTTGCTGCTGTTACCCCTCTTCCTGTGTGGTCCGGGTCCCTCCTCCTCTCTAACTTCGGAGTGGCGTCGGTGGCGCCTGTGCGTTCTCTCAGCTCTCGGGCATCTCCGTGAGCTCTGCCTGGGTGCTGAGGTCACATGATATTACACAGCACCAGATCCCGCCCTGTAGAGTGTAATGCTGTATGCACACTATGGGGCTGGGAATCTGGCATGGGGAAACTCCTCACCAGATTCCCAGCCCCGCAGTGTGCATACAGCATAACACACTACAGGGCAGGATCTGGTGCTGTGTAATATCATGTGACCTCAGCACTCAGGCAGAGCTCACAGGGATGCCCAAGAGCTGAGAGAATGCACCTATGCTGCTCCGAAGGATGAGAGGAGGGACTCCGACAGCAGGGGAGGAAGGGTAACAGCAACCAGGCATTTCAGTCCAGGGAGGAGAGAATACCTCCCGGACCTAAACTAATATGTAATAAAAAGTGTTTATTTTGGTGTCCCTGGGGGGTAGGATAATAAGAGTCACCCTCACAAAATGCAGCATAGGTGCTGCTGAAGGGGCTCTTTTAGTTTAATAGGCCCTGGGGAGTGGGTGGTTTGACAGGTTCCCTTTAATTGTGCAGTGCATCTCCAGCTCCTCTTCCCTGGGTTTCACAACCTAGGACAGTGGTGGTGTAGACTAATATTGATTTCTTTGTGTGACCTAATCAGCACTGTATGAAAATTGTAGAGGAACAGAGGAAGATGGGCTTGTGTGTAGGGTGGTAGTCATGAGCAAGGGAATGAACCAGATACCCCAGAAAACTGCTTAGAAAAGAATAGTCCTAGCTGCGCTCGTGGATTTATGTGCAGCAGGTCATACCATTTAACAGGCCACATGCTGTTATTGCTTCTGACAGGTCAGGACAAGATCGCAGTGAGATCAACAGTTTTTAAAGACCAGCAGTCTTTTACTTAATGTTTCCTTTGCTCTTCAGGCACAACTGTAAATGTGAGATACTGGGTACATGTCTTAGGCTGCTTTCACACAGCGTTTTTATGCTGTCCGAGGGGATCAGACTTTTTGCTGCACCCCTCGGACAGCATCGGATCCAAACTGATGTCTGCAATCGGATGCCAAATAGGCATCCGATTCCGATATTTAACAGCATCAGCTGGATCCTGTCCCTGCTCCTCCTGTCATCTCGTCCCCCTTCTCTCTCCCTCCTGTCACCTTTGTCCCCCCTCTTTGCACCCCCTCTTTGTCCCCCTGTGTCTCCCCTGTGTCTCCCCTCTTTGTCCCCCTGTGTCTCCCCTCTTTGTCCCCCTGTGTCTCCCCTGTGTCTCCCCTGTGTCTCCCCTCTTTGTCCCCCTGTGTCTCCCCTGTGTCTCCCCTCTTTGTCCCCCTGTGTCTCCCCTCTATCTCCCCCCTCTTTGCTCCCCTGTTTGCAGACCTTAAAAAATAAAAAAAACTTCATTCTCACCTCTCCGCGACACCCGCGCTGCTTCCAGCTTCCCAGCTTCTTCTGAGCAACAGGACCTGGCGTGATGTCACAGTCACATGACCGGTTACCGCGGTAACCGGCCATGTGACTCAACTGTGACGTCAGGCCAGGTCCTAAAGGCACAGAGCGCAGGAGGCATCGCTGGATCGTGGAGAGGTGAGAATGAAGTTTTTTTTATTTTTAACCCTTTATTTTCAGGAGATGTCACTTCTGCAATGTATGAATATACATTGCAGAAGTGATATTACATGGGACAGAGCGGTGTTAGTGTACTGAGCATGCTCAGTGCACTAACATCGGGTCCGAGGAGACATCAGCTGTTTCCTCGGATCCGCGCTCCATAGGCCCCATGTTATTTGGCGCGGATCAGGTCGGATCCAATTCGGTCCGATCTGACCCGCTGTGCCAAAAATCGCAGCAGGCTGCGATTTTGGGCACAGCAAAAAATCGGCCAGGATCGGATCCGACCAAAATCGGATGCCAATAAGGCCAAATCCGATGTGATCCGTGCCCATAGGATAACATGGGGCCAAAATCTGATCCGTGGCTGTCAGTTTTACAACGGACAGCCACGGATCACAAAAAAACGCTGTGTGAAAGCACCCTTAAGCATATCTTGACACAGCATGGCATTGGATACAGTTCTAGCCCTAGCTGGGTTGCTCTTGTTCTTTCTGAATTTGGGCTCTGTAGCATAACCCAGCCCATCACAATGACACCGTAGCCTTCAGTCACTTGGCAGAGGCTACAAGAAGGTCAGAATGCTATGGCAGGAATAGAGCAGCAGGCTCCCAGATACTTCCAGATGAAGGTCTCTTCTTCCCATAGAAAAGGGTGGGTAGGGGATTTGCCATAGCACCAGCGAAGAGCCTAAAGGTACCGTTACACGCTTCAATGTTGAAATGATATAATTAACAATCTCGTGGGCGTGCAGTCATTAGGACATTATTTAGAGATCGTTGGTGAGATGGCACACATATAGATATCGTGCATGATGCACCAATGATGTGGCGAGCAGCTATTATTTGTTCAACCCAGCGAACGATCCTTATTCACGGTTGTGAATAGGAGAAGTCGTTAATGACATCGTTATTGCGGTGTCACACAACAATGATGCAGCAGGTTGGCTGATCGAGGATTGTTTGATTTGAGAACATGATCCAATGATTTATCGTAGTCGTATCTCACTGTTACATGCAACAAATTCCTAACGATGTTGTTTCAACGACTCCAAACCCGTGACGTTTGAGCGATATCGTTCACAATATCATACCGTGTAACTGGGCCTTTAGGCTTGTGTTTAACAGATCCTGCCTAGGAACGCTGAACACTGTCCCTTTCTTGTGTTGATAATAACCGCATACCTTGATGGCTTAGAGGCCTGGCCAATTGTCTGTACTCTGGCTGCTTCAGTACACAGACGCCCATTCAAAGGTAAGTCGCTAGCCCTCCGGTGGTTCCATCTGATGCTAGTCACTTTACATGATCATGCTTTCTCACTCTGGTCTCAATATTGTAGTTGCCACAAGTTATCCACCACAAACAGCCATGAGGACTGATTGGACTTGCATTTCCATACTAGTAACTAGAGCATCCCTATCTGATATTTTAGAAGAAACCGTTCACTTATCCTATGGGCTAACCCCTCCCATTGTGGTCTCACGCCAATATTAGCCAGTTCTTGCCCGAGATTCAGTAGCCTGGCACAACTCCCCTTAACAAACATTGCTTTCGTACTATTCATAAAAGTCTGAACTATATATTTATCAACATAGCCTTATATGCTACATAACAAATCGATATATAAAACTTTATTATGCATTTTATACAGAAAAATCAGCAGTCCTATACTCTGTTGAGGAGGTTTGAGCAGGCTCTTGGGGAAAAAAAAACTTTTAAAAAATATGGTAGTTAATACCAGAAGTGTGAACGGTTGCTTTTTCTGGTTTGTAGTCTTTGGCATGAATCGCTGCATTTAAGAGTTTTGCATTAAGTGGATTCTGTATTCCGTAACAAAATAACAATAGAGGAAGGGACTGTGGTATTGCTGATGTTTCGACCACACTGTGGTCTTGATCACAGTGTCACGGTCATGCTATTGAGACTCGAGGGAAAATGCCACATAGCTTGATGTGGCTGTCCAAACCATAGCGTTTTGGTAGCTTCTGGGTATAGAGAGATCCTGGCTTACACAAGTGGTCAGATCAGACTTAAGGCCACTTCACACACACATTTTGTGGCTGTGTACAACATGGAGCAATGTATCCATGATTTCACTGCAACCAGAGATCTGTTCAGATATTGGACTCAGATATCTGTGTGTATGAAGTGGCCTTTATAGTAGGAATCTAAGTTCAGTAAGTAGATGGGTGGATCCTGTACCATACCAGGCCCCTCTATATAGGTAATCTCTATGATCAGTGTTGGAGGTCTTTCTATGTTGTGGTTTTTCTCCGCCTGGGTGATCACATGTGGTGCATAGGTGCTCATAAGACTCTCAATATGGGAACTTCTGGAATTGTGAATAGGGATTAGTATGAACATCCTGCCAGCATTTCTGTGCCTTGGCTCTTTCTTTTCTGGTTTGCAGCCTACCATCTGCTTTCAAAAATACTTTGTTAATGATTAGCCAAGTCAGATCAAAGTGTTATTTATATCTTGTTTATGAGCACACAGCCATTGTGTGATGGTGCTTTACCCACCACATTTTTAAATTGATTTTAATTTTTGTATACCTGTTTGTTACATGCTGTCTGCCTTTGTCTCAGTAATAAAAATTGATTAAACTTTTTTTGATAATCACTCTGTGATGCGCTTTTTGTGTTTCTGATCGCTGTCGCTCATACACACTACTTTGTCTTTATTATTTTTAAGTCAGATCAAAGTAGACGCTCCATGTTGAAACCTGCACCTTTAGTGTGTGTAGGTCACGTTCACACGTTTAGCATTTGGTCAATATTTTATATAAATATTTGTAAGCCAAAATTAGAAGGGGAACAAGCTGAGGAAAATATGTGCACTATATCCATATTTTTCACTCACTCCTGGTTTTGGCTTACAAATATTGATGTAAAATACTGATTGTGTGAATGTGACCTTAGGCCTTTTTCCAGTCCTGCTTAGAGAAAGTCCAAAGTCTCTGAAATTTTGGGATGTAAAGAAACAGGATAATCATCATTCCAAGATGTAAATGTTCAGATTTTGTTATAGAAGGAATTCATAAAATCTTTCCTGGTATGTTGAAAGTATAGAGATAATTTTCTTAGAGCATCCGCTGTACATGTATGCAGAAAGTCAGCACTAGGTTTGGGAAATAGGGTACAAAAAGACTAAGAGGAGCACCACAATATAGGGGTAAATACAATCCAGGTGCTCACCATGCCACGATATTCACAATGTATGTATAAGAAAAAGACATGGCATAAAGAATGGGAGCACACAGGTATATAGTAAAGAATATACATATATAGTTTTATTCACACATATCCAGACAGATATATTAAAAACAGTTTAAAAACCAAAATCAGGGGTTCCCATGCTTAATAAAGTAAACCAAATGTACTCATATACATCAACATCAGATAGAGAACCCACAGTATACAAAGTTCAAAGATACCATGAAGCTGAATAGCAGAGAATACAGTGCAATTATCATGGGCAATATAAATTCAACAAGTCAATTAAGACTGACACTGATATGTGTCAACAAGTCTATATATGTGATACACTGTGCAATACAGATTTTATACAGCAAGAATTGACCATCATGCAATAATAGATTAAATGTATATCCCTCTTAGGTACCCATTTGAGCAATTGCACTGAGAAATGGCATACATGTGGGTAATCAATACATATTCAGTACATTGTCCCAAAAATGGGAGTAGACAAATACAGACCTCCCTATACTCATGTGAGGTGAATGGGATGATATACACAGTGGCACTACGTTTATAAGTATCACATTAATGTCAGAAGCACTAAGTGGTCTCATGCGTTAGGTGTTACAAGTGGTTAAGCATATGCTAATGCTTATCAAGTCTAAAGTGGTATGCACACAAAACACCAAGGTGCATGTAAGCATAATCCATACAGACTGGAGAGTGCAATAGTCACCCCAGGCAGTTAGGCTAAGTAATCTAGTTGGAGTGTAATATAAGCAATGAATTATAATAAACACCAAAACACCAGCCTTGAGGTAACACTGCACATCACCATAATCAAGAGGAGAGGTATAATCTCTCTCCAGTAAGACGAGCTATGATCACTGCCAGTGACCATGAAGAGACCTAAAAAAGTGCCCTCAGTTTATAGATAGAGGCAATGTCAAGAGACATGGCGCCACTAGTTACCAGACAGGTATAGGGAGCAGTGTGCACAAGTGCGGGAACCCGAGACAGCCCTTCCCAACGCGTGTCGCCGCAAGGGGATGCGGCTTCGTCAACAACTAGTATACCCTTAGTTATTTTCAAATGCTCCTTTCAAAAACATCAAAAATAGTGTAAAACGGGTACAGTAATCATCTACATATTTTCTAATTATCATTGCACAAGAGGTTGCAGTCAGTATGATCAACCTCAGCTGTAGTGATATTTCAGAACATCAGGCTTATGGGTGCAAGTTCAATATGTTTAAAAATAAAATAATAATTTTTATTTGAATATTTATATAGCACCATTAGGTTCCATGGCGCTTTACATGTGTAAGGGCAGACTAGGACAAGGACGTAAAGTGACAATTAAATCATACAGGCACAGTAGGGCAGAGGATCCTGTTCACAAGGGCTCACAATCTATAGGGGGTGGGTGGGGAGACAGTAGGAAGGTGAGGGTGAGATGGTGAAGTGGATTAGGACTCAGTGTGGGCTGTAGGCTTGAAGGAAGAGGTGGGTCTTCAAGTTTTTCTTGAAGGTTCCCAGGGTAGGGGAGTTGCAACTTCCAAGAAAAAAAAAAAAAAAAAATATATACCATATATACTCGTGTATAAGCCGAGTTTTTCAGCCCAAAAATTGGGCTGAAGAGTCACCCCCTCGGCTTATACACGGGTCAATACGGTAATATATGTGTGGGGGCTGTGTCCGGGTGCTGGGGAGGCTGGAGGAGGCGGGGGGAGGCTGATGACTGAGCGGCCCGTCACGTGGGGCCGCTCATTAGATATGCACGGCTCCCCCCGCCCATCACAGCGGCAGGGGGAGCCGTGCATACAGCCCCCCCAGTGTATACAGGCAGCCCCCCAGTGGCACTAGCCCCCCCCATCATGGAAAGAGCCCCCACACTTGGCAGAGCCCCCCCCCCCGATGCTTTACCATCCAGTGTCTTCGCCGTGGGTCCTGCGCGCTGTCATCCCGGTCTCACGTGACCCGGCGCGCTGACGTCATTCCACAGCGACCGCCGGGTCACATGAGACCGGGAAGACAGCGCGGGAGGAAGGACGCGACAGCCCGCGGTGATGAAGACGCTGGATGGTAAGTTAATGCAGCGGGGGGGGGGGGGCTCTGCACAGTGTGGGGGGCTCTTTCCATGATGGGGGGGCTAGTGCCACTGCGGGGCTGCCTGTATACACCTTGGGGCCAGCTGTATACCCCTGGGGCCAGCTGTATACCCCTGGGGCCAGCTGTATATACCCTGGGGCCAGCTGTATATACCCTGGGGCCTGCTGTATATACCCTGGGGCCTGCTGTATATACTCTGGGGCCTGCTGTATATGCCTCTGGGGCCTGCTGTATATGCCTCTGGGGCCTGCTGTATATGCCTCTGGGGCCTGCTGTATATGCCTCTGGGGCCTGCTGTATATGCCTCTGGGGCCTGCTGTATATGCCTCTGGGGCCTGCTGTATATGCCTCTGGGGCCTGCTGTATATACCTTTAGGGATGCTGTATATACCACTGGGGGGGATGCTGTATACTACCACTGGGGAGGCTGCTGTATACTTCCACTGGGGAGGCTGCTGTATACTACCACTGGGGAGGCTGCTGTATACTACCACTGGGGAGGCTGCTGTATACTACCACTGGGGAGGCTGCTGTATACTACCACTGGGGAGGCTGCTGTATACTTCCACTGGGGAGGCTGCTGTATACTACCACTGGGGAGGCTGCTGTATACTACCACTGGGGAGGCTGCTGTATACTTCCACTGGGGGGGATGCTGTATACTTCCACTGGGGGGGATGCTGTATACTACCACTGGGGAGGCCTGTATACCACACTGCTGGGGGCTGTATACCTGTGCTGGGGTCCACCCTCGGCTTATACACGAGTCAATAGGTTTTCCCAGGTTTTGGGGTCAAAAGTAGGGGGGGGGTCGGCTTATACACGAGTATATACGGTAATCACACACACACACACACACACACACACACACACACACACACATATAATATATATATATTTTAGTGTCAATTATGCATCTCATCACTAATTCATTGGATACCTCAAATTTATATCTAAAAAGATTTTACTGTAAAAATAAAGGATTTACAAGTTATACTAATGTATTTTTACTGTAACTTTTTTTTTTTATCCAATATTAAGCAAACAACCTTTATTTTCTGAAAAAAAATTAACTATTTCAATTAACATTATTGGTGTGATACTGTTCAAATAAACACAATAATACCAAAACACTTATTTGTACATTGTTTTTTGGAGGTGGTCACAAAAGGGTCTAAAAAAAAAAAAAATAAACCAAATGAATTTGAGGCTACTAGTTTGAGAAAGGAGTGTCCCAAAACATTACCACAGCTGAGGTAGCTCATACAGACGTCAACATCTCTGCAAAATCTTGTGGAATATGGAATAATTTTGTAAACATACAATGCCTTGTGAAAGCATTTGGCCCCCTTGAACTTTTTGCCACATTTCAGGTTTCAAACAAAGATATAAAAATTCTAATGTTTTTTGTTTAGAATCAACATGTGGGACACAATTATGAAGTGGAACAAAATTCATTGCATATTTTAAACTTTAACAAATAAAACACTGAAAAGTGCGGCGTGCAATATTATTCGGCCCCTTTACTTTCAGTGCAGCAAACGCACTCCAGAAGTTCAGTGAGGATCTCTGAATGATCCAATGTTGTCCTAAATGACTGGTAATGATAAGTAGAATCCACCTGTGTGTAATCAAGTCTCTGTATAAATGCACCTGCTCTGTGATAGTCTCAAGGTTCTGTTTCAAGTGCAGAAAGCATCATAGAGACCAAGGAACACACCAGGCAGATCCGAGATACTGTTGTGGCGAAGTTTAAAACCGGATTTGGATACAAAAAGATTTCCCAATTTTTAAACATGTCAAAGAGCACTGTTTATGCGATCATATTGAAATGGAAGGAGTATCAGACCACTGCAAATCTACCAAGACGCAGTCATCCTTCTAAACTTTCATCTCAAACAAGGAGAAGGCTGATCAGAGATGCAGCCAAAAGGCCCATAATCAGTCTGGCTGAACTGCAGAGACCTACAGCTGAGGTGGGAGAGTCTGTCCATAGGACAACAATCAGTCGTACACTGCACAAATCTGGTCTTTATGGAAGAGTGGCAAGAAGAAAGCAATTTCTCAAAGATATCCACCAAAAGTCTCATTTGGTGTGTCTCCTAGATGGCTTGTGTCAAACTTCAAACATGGAGTAAGGTGCTCTGGTCAGATGAGCCCAAAAATCAAACTTTTTGGCCACAATGCAATAAGATCTGTTTGGCGTAAAAGCAACACAGCTCATCACCCTCAAAACACAATCCCCACTGTCACATGGTGGTGGTAGCATCATGGTTTGGGCCCGCTTTTCTTCAGCAGGGACAGGGAAGATGGTTAAAATTGAATAGGGAAGATGGACAGAGCCAAATACAGGACCATTCTGGAAGAAAACCTGTTGGAGTCTGCAAAAGACCCGAGACTGGGACGGAGATTTATCTTCCAAGACAATGATTCCAAACAAAGCAAAACCTACAATGGAATGGTTCACAAATAAACGTATCCAGGTGTTAGAATGGCCAAGTCAAAGTCCAGACCTGAATCCAATTGAGAATCTGTGGAAAGAGCTGAAAACTGCTGTTGACAAAGACTCCATCCAAGCTCACAGAGCTCCAGCTGTTTTGCAAGGAAGAATGGGCAAGAATTTGTTTCCCGATGTGCAAAACTCAGAGACATACCCTAATTGACTTGCAGCTGTAATCAAAGCAAAAGGTGGCTCTACAAAGTATTAACTCAAGGGGGACAAATATTGCACGCCCCACTTTTCAGTTTGTTAAAGTTTAAAATATCCAATAAATTTCGTTCCTCTTCACGATTGTGTCCCACTTGTTGATTCTTCATAAAGAAATTTAAAATTTGTACATGTTTGAAACCTGAAATGTGGCAAAAGGTTGAAAAGTTCAAGGGGGCCAAATACTTTCACAAGGCACTGTATGTGGATGATTACAATTTTATACTATTTGATGTCATTCTGCTGTTGTGGACATTTAATGCAGTCATAGCCAAAAGTGTTGGCACCCTTGAAATTATTCCATAAAATGAGGTGTTCATCTCAGAAAGTTACATGTTTTGATAAACAAGATCACACAACAACAGAAGGAGAAAGAAAAAAAAAAGAAGGCCAATTAGGCAATGTCACACTAAACTACCTTGGGCAAAGTTGTTGCCACCTTCAAATTAATATTTGGTTGCACACCCTTTGGAATATATAACTGCAATCATTTGCTTCCTATACCCATCAACAAGCTCCTTACACCCATCAACTGGTATGTTGGACCACTCTTTTGCAAACTGCTCCAGGTCTCATATTTGAAGCTCAAACATTTTAAGATTGCATCTGAATCCCATTGAACACTCAGATTCCTTGCTGGCCAGAACTCTCCAGCGCTTGGTTTTCTTCCATTTCTAGGTGCTTCTTAAAAGTATGGTTGGGTTCATTGTCATACTGGAAGTCCTATGACCTAGGTCCCAAACCAAACTTTGACATTGGGACTCAAAATCCTTTGGGCAAAGCAATATGAAATCTGAAGATTACCATTGTCAAGCCATGCATTGCCAGATGCTACAAAACAATCCCCAAAACCGCTTAGTACCTACAGTCAAAAATCATGGAGATTCAGTGCTGGAAAACAGGAGGAGACCTCCAAAAGAAAAAAAAAAATTTAGTTTATTCCTAGAAGGAGTTTGGCTTGTGCACAATTTGGAAAACAGCTGTCTAGCTTTCTTATGTCTATGTCAGAAGTGGAGTCCTCCTGCCATAATTTCATTTAATTTAAAATGTAGATTGATAGAGTGCATCAGTGTCTGTGCAAACTAAGCCCACAGGACAGATTGAATTTCTTTTGAACTTGATTAGGGCTGCTAATCCACCATCAAGACTATCCTGCAATGCAACCTTTAAATTTTTCATATGCCATCCACATCAAAGGAGATTAGCTACAGCGCCATGAGTTGTAAACGTTTTGACTATGTTGTGCATTAAGGCCCAAGCAACATCAAGGTTTCTAGAAATGGACTTTGAACCTTGACATTGAGGACTTGAGAACCAAAATAGTTTAAAAGCAACAAGTTTTCTCTTTCTGTTCTCCATGCTTCATGTGGTGCACAAAGACACACAATGCAAAGTGATTCAATGTCTCCCCTTTTTATCTGGTTTGAGGTGTGGTTTTCATATAGCCCACACCTGATATGGACAAGTTTGAACAAGCACTGCAGGCTTTTAACAGTTGTTACCCGTAATTGTGGAAAGGTGGCAACAATTTTGTCAGGTCTATTTTGGGGGTTGTGTGTGAAATGGTGTCCAACTTTCCTTTTTTGCCCTTCTGATATTAAACCACAAAAAGCCCCCCCCTCCCCCTCAAAAAAAACAAAACAAAAAACTTTTCATTGCAATAATTTTTTGGGAGAAACAACTCTCTGAAACACTTAAGGATGTCATATCAGCCATCTACTTATATAATTGGCAGTTGGGAATTCGGGTGTTGTAGCCGAATCCCAAGATGCTTTGCGGTACTGCGAGTGATGACGCACGTCTCTGCACGCTCTGCGTCATGTCTCTGCACGCTCTGCGTCATGTCTCTGCACGCTCTGCGTCATGTCTGTAATGCGTGTATACTGAGTATAATCTCTGCATACTGTCTGTCTATACAATGTCTCATGTATGTATATACTGTGTGCTTCTCTCCTCACCCCTCCACTGAGCTGCATCTCTCCTCACTCCCCTCCACCACTGAGCCGCATCTCTCCTCACCCTTCCACCACTGAGCCGCATCTCTCCTCAACCCTACACCACTGAGCCGCTTCTCTCCTCACCCCTCCACCACTGAGCCGCATCTCTCCTCACCCCTCCACCACTGAGCCGCATCTCTCCTCACCCCTCCACCACTCTGCTGCATCTCTCCTCACCCCTCCACCACTCTGCTGCATCTCTCCTCACCCCTCCACCACTCTGCTGCATCTCTCCTCACCCCTCCACCACTCTGCTGCTTCTCTCCTCACCCCTCCACCACAGAGCCGCTTCTCTCCTCACCCCTCCACCACAGAGCCGCTTCTCTCCTCACCCCTCCACCACAGAGCCGCCTCAATGCTCTACTACCCACTGACCCGTCTCTATACTCTGATACCCACAATTCATTTCACCGTGCTCTCGATGCAATTGCATCGGGCCTTTTTACTAGTGACTATATAAAAGGAGCATTTTGTAGCAAGGTGTTATATTTACATGTTGGTGGCATTTTGTGGGTGTGGTGGGTTTATCGAGATATTTGCCACATTGTGTTTAACCCTTCACATAAATAATCCTAACATTTTTACTTAACTCTAGAATGCATAAGTTTACTATTTTCTGCAAAATTACTTTAAAATTTTGAAACTCTAGGTATTCCTCGAGTATGTCATTATTGGTAATATCCAGTTCATATAATTTTATGTGATAGGCATTTTGGTACAAATGCTTTTCTTGGAGAAACCCCATAGGTCCAGGTACTGTAAATATGTACTCATGAGTGTTTGAGTTACTGTGTTATTGTAGTCAGGGTTGATGGGGTGGAAAAGGGGTGTTTAAATCATGCCCAGATTCACAGAATGCACAATGTGGGCCATGTACTTTTTTTTTATGCGTTTTCTGCAAACAATTCTAGTTACAATGTTGTGCATTTTTCAGATCTCATTTTGCAATAAACTTAATAAGTTAGTTTAGTTCCTCAATAGGATTTGCACAAGGGCCTAAAAGGCCTGGGTTACGTGAAAGTGAATATTTCAGACGTCACACAAAGAATTAAAGCCCTTAACCCTAAGGTAAAATATCACACTTTGGTAATAAAGTTATTTAGGTGTTCACATTGAATTGAACAATCCTAAAACCAGTGTGTTTGATAGCAGTACCCTCAATACGCAGGTTGACCCACTTTATTCTTGTTTACAGATTTTTGCCAAGAAGAAGTGTTCAGAAAGGATTGCATTTGATGTTACAAAATTATGTTTCATGCATTTCATGTACAATACAAAACACAAACGACAATACAGTTTAGAACTAGGCATTTATTGCCATTAGATTGTATGTTTACAACATTTATCTTGCAGATCAAGAAATCTAAAAATCATGGCAAAATCAACAATGTATATTTATAAGGCGATATTGCTACATTACATCAAGTGACCATGATAAAATTCTTTTGATAAAATTTGTCCATCTGTAGAAAGTGGCAAGTCATCCAATGCGGTGTCAAATGGTCATTTAGGAATACAAGTAATCCACCACGCAAATAGCAGCAGCTCCAGAGAAAGCATCAGCTTCAATTTGTAAATAATGTAAGACCGCTTTAAGCAGTTTTACAAAGTGGACCACCAACTTGGCTTAGGTTAGAGTTAGCAAGTGTAATGATTTTTACACTTCTAGATTAAATAGAAAAAAGTTTAAAAGTTTTCTAAAAATATTAAAATTCTAGATAAAACCACATTGAGCTAAAAGGATTATGTTCTTAGGAGATGTAGTCACTTTTTTGTTTTTAAATAACCAATGTGGGATGTGTGCTAAAAATTAAGTTGCACGAAGGAAAATTAAAAAAAAATATCTATAAACTAAAATCATTTAAGTCCACACTAGGGCTAGACTGGCACTTTCATAGATTTGCGATGCATAGTTTGCGTAAGCACATTCGTAGACAAGACCCTTCATTGCATCCATGTAAAGCTGTTGACCAGTATGCAAATAGAGCCAGATTATTCTGCTTAAGTGGGCTTCCATAGTATCTCCATGTAGGCTTTCTGAAAAGACAAAGCACTTCGTTAATGGGCAGCACTGCAAGGGAATCGGTCATGTCTTTTTGTTATTAAACCTCCCCCAATGTTATGATCATGTAGTGTTCATTAATAAAAAAAAAAAAAAAAAAGTTGAATTTAGCCCAAAAAAGCATTTTAGATACTTATATATTTTCATTGGCTAGCTGGGCAAACAGTCATCCAACTGCTTAATCGTTAACAGTTCGTGAACTGAACTTCTAGCAATGCCAAAAATCAGAAAATGCTGAAAGGACCTGTGTGATGTAACAGCCATCTACTATATAATTGCCTAATCATGTCTGTCTGAGGCCAAAATCACGCACCAGCGCTCATTGGACGCCGCCAGCCACGGCAACCAATGAGCGCAGCGTATGCAAAACAGCTGCGCGCATCCAAAACCTGCCGACGGCGATGCATTAGCGACACAGGATTGCCGTGACAGCGCTGCACTCATAGCGGGCGGGAAAGCCGACTTCATTGTCAACTTTCCCGCCCCGCTATTTGAAATGAACAGCTGTCCCGCTCCGTGATTGGCTCACGGTTCCTGACCTGGGCGGAGATCTGCAGCTACAGCAGGAATCAGGAGTGGGGGGGGGGGGTGGGGGGGTGGGGAGAGGGCCACCACACGCCTCATAATCAGGGGGGGGGTGCCCTATATTTGAAGGTAGGGCGCGGCTCCCTTCCCCCCTTCCTCCCAAGCATGCCTTACTTTTGGGGGGGGCAGCCTATTTTCGGGGAAACACGGTAACTGTACTATTGAATTTTATGCAAGTATTTAAACCGGTTTTGAATGAAGATATGGAAAGTAGGCTATTTTGTGTAGAATCAAAGCTTTTGTATTAAACACACTGCTTTATGTTTGCACCAAAACCGCAAGGGGAGAAAAGAAAAAGAAAAAAAAAAAAAAAAAGGAAAGTCGAAGTTCAATAAACCAGATTAGTGTAGTGACCTTCAAAAGTCCACAGATAAAAAGCTGCAGAAAAAACAAGTAACATTACAATTTCTTTTTATGATGAAAAAATATGGCATTTATGAATCACTATTGTGATACTGAACCAGCATGGCTACCACAGCATCTTGCAGATTCCATCCGATTCTCACTGGATGCTCTGGTCTCCTCTCCTAGGCATATGTTCTGCCGGCCGGGATGCTGGAGAATGCAGCCAGCAGCCAGGACCATAAGAGTGGTAGAGGCATCTGCGGGGGGTCCTGCGTTAACTCACTCTGATTATCAGCAGGTGGTGCTGCCTGAGGCAAGCAGCTCAGGTCACCTCATGATAGGTGCGCTACTGACTCCTGATCACATGAAAGTCGGATAGTGCCCTGACCTCCGGGTTAGCATCCTTACACTGGGACTATCCCGCTTGATCCAGTGTTATACAGTTGTGCCCAAAAGTATTGACACCCCTGCAATTCTGTCAGATAATACTCAGTTTCTTCCTGAAAATGATTGCAATCACAAATTCTTTGGTATTACTATCTTGATTTAATTTGACTTCAATGAAAAAAAAAAAAAAAAAAAAAAACAAAAAAAAAAAAAAAAAAAAATGAATTGTCCTAAAGCCAAATTGGATATAATTCCACACCAAACATAAAAGGGTGGACAAAAGTATTGACACTGTTAGAAAAATCATGTGATGCTTCTCTAATTTGTGTAATTAGCAGCACCTGTAACTGACCTGTGGCACCTAACAGGTGTTGGCAATAACTAAATCACACTTGCAGCCAGTTGACATGGATTAAATTTGACTCAACCTCTGTCCTGTGTCCTTGTGTGTACCACATTGAGCATGAAGAAAAGAAAGAAGACCAAAGAACTGTCTGAGGACTTGAGAAACCAAATTGTGAGGAACCATGAGCAATCTCACAGCTACAAGTCCATCTCCAAAGACCTGAATGTTCCTGTGTCTACTGTGCGCAGTGTCATCAAGAAGTTTAAAGCCCATGGCACTGCGGCTAACTTCCCTAGATGTGGACGGAAAAGAAAAATTGACGAGAGATTTCAAACGCAAGAACCAACACAGCCAGAACCCAACGCAATGTGACTTTCACATCAAACTTTGTGTGCCTTACCCACAGCAAAAAGGGAGAAGCAAACACCGTGAGTAGCTCCACACCCCATCGCCACAGGGAGCAGACCTGTGAGGGTCCCTCCATTATACTATTACCTGGATTGTGCGCAATATCTCCCATAGCAGGTGAAGAGAACTGTATTGCAGCCGCCCAAGGGGCTCTAAATTTGCTTTGTTCACGGAGGAGAAAAACAACATCTTTCATACACAAACAAGTGCATCCTATATGGTGAACCACAGCCACTTTGCCAGATTGTATCTTAATCTCTTAAAGTGGAACTGTCGTTTAAATTTTTATTTAATAATAATGTAAGGCAAGTGTAATTATAATCATCTTTCTCATATACTTATTGATGAAGTCAGAAGGAAACAAAAAAAACAAAAACAAAACACCACTTCCACAAGATGTCCGTGTGATCCTACTTTTGCAGGATCCCACGGACAGTAAAGAATCAGGATCGGATGCGAACGTCAAGGTCATTTGTGTCCAGGGCAGCGATTTTCATGGGTCCGGACACAGAAATCTGTGCGGAGCACTTTCATTTCTGCAATGTATATACCTACATTGCGGAAGTGAAATTAAGTAAAAGCGAGGGTTAAAAACAAAAACAAAAAACAAAACAAAAAAAAAAAAAACACAACAACTCACCTTTCCAGCGATATCCCAACATCAGCATCTAGTTCTGAGTGTTGTAGGACCTAGGAAGGCGGGGCTAACGGATCAGCATCATCGGTCACATGACCGCAGTTACCAGTGCCATGCAACACCAGGTCCTGTCTTGGGAGATAGATGCCGCACATCACATCGGGGGATTGTTGGAAAGGTGAGAATATAATTTTTTTATTTTCAACTCTTGCTTTAACTTAATTGTATGTATATACATTGCGGAAGTGCAATTAGACGGCACACAGCAGTTTTAGTGTACGGAGCATGCTCAGCACACAAAAAAAAAAAAAATAAAAAAAAAAAAAAAAAAATCGGGTCCCAGAAACGAGCCAGTCTTCATGGACACGTGCTCCATTGGCGTGGATCATGTCGGATCAGACTGTGTCCGACTTGGTCCACTGTGCCCAAAGTCGGAGCACTGTCAGATTTTGGATAAAGAAAAAAAAAAAACCACAGCCACGGATCCACAAAGATCGCAGTGTTAAAGCACCCTAAGCTGCGTTCACAATACAGATAAGACTGTCAAGTTACCTCATGCAGGCACATGGCTCTCCTCAGTGTTATCACAGAGCAGAGGCCATGAGAACAGAGAATTCAGATAAGATGCACCCTGGTGAGCTCAAATAGCTTCTGTGAGATGACAGTCTTATCTGTATTTGTGAACACAGTTTAGGCCACGTCCCCTGAAGATGGAGGTGAGCAAGAATGAGCTATTGCTATTAAATAAAAATTTAAACGTGATTACGCTTTAAGGGTTATGTTTGCAAGTTCATCCATGTGTCTGTCTACTTATAATTGCATGAACATCACAGGCACTACACCACCTGCACCCAGACATCACCACTACAGGAGTGCCCCCTTGGGGTCAAATACCATCTTACTGCATACACCCACTTTGACAATTGTTGTGGACACAAGGGAAGTGTTCAGGAGTTCACCAACCCACTTCAGGTACCATGACATTACCATCTGCTGCCAGTGTAACTACATATCCCAGCTGGCCCCTCTACAACATCTGGTGTCTCCCACATGGCTCACCACAATAGTTTTGAGCAAACAAAGTAGCCAACAGGCTATAAGAAGGTGGTAGAGAATGTAGCATGGGAATTTGTAACAAGTGATGAGAAAGCAATTGAATGGACAAGTTCCTGATGTGCACATAAAATAATCAGAAGACAAGGTAGAGCAGTTTGGAGCGAGTGGACTCACCGGGAAGCCAGAAGATTGAGAGGTCCAAACTGTTTAGCCCAGAGAATTGAACTGTAAGAAGAAGGTGCAAGAACCATGTGCACTGCTGTCAGGATGTACAAGTGACAATCCTAGGGGAACTTAGGAGAGAATGACCAGTCGTATATACAAAAAAACCAAACACACACACACACACACACACCACACACACACACACACACACAGTGTTTCTTGATGGACACCAAATTAAGCTCTAGCGTTGGCCTCTTGTTGGGGTACCATTTGAAATGCTCTATGTTGACCACCTTATGTAATTAGACTGGTGTACAAGAATATAATTCCCCCCCAAAAGGCTACCAGAGTAGAAGTAGAGCAGACCTTGCAGCATTACCACTATATGCCACATCAACTATTTACCTTATTAACAGGGTTTGGCAATGCTTTCAATTTCATTTGGTGCCAAGTCTGAAAAACTACCAAGTTACCTTCATATATCTTTGTGTCATATTCCAACAGCAAGATGAGGCTAGGTGGGAGAATATTCACTACCCAGAAATTCTCTTCTTGAAAGATCCAATTGTTTATTAGTCGCTTTCTAAACAGTAAGCCTTCAATTTGCTCCAGATAGAAAAGGTCTCCAGTGGCCATGAACATCCTAAATAAACAGAATTTAGATTATAACAAAAGCACATGATTTGAGGTTGAGTGTCCTCAGCGTCTGTCATATGATCAATCTGATACCCACTTGTTTTGTCTCAAAAGCTATGTTTCTGTACCACGTGATTGAGTATCCAAGTAACATTTCTTTAATTGTAATGCAGTGAATTGTACTATAGCAGAATATTTTGTGCATTTGTCCAGCACTTAAATTGTTTACTGTAGACTACATAAATCTAAAGGCGTTATGTATAAAGTAATAAGCTTCAAATACCAGTAATGCCAACAGCAATATCAGATTAAGAGACCATTCATGTTGGTAAACTGTGCCAAATCCTTTAATACAATCCAGTACATGTTTCATCATACAACTTAAAGGTTTGATTGTAGAGGAACCTGTTAGAAATTTTGTGCCAAAGAGGTGAGAAGATGAACCCAGTGGGCAGCAGTGAGTCACTATGTGGGGTTGGCTTATTTTTACTACTCCCCTGTAGGCTCTAAGCCAAACCCTCTTTCATCCCTCCATGTCACTATTTAGCAGCTCCAGGATTCCTGACATCACACATATCGATAGCAGTATGCCAGGCGTCCTGTGTGTGTCGGGCTTATCACTCCTGCCCTACTCACCCCTCACCTGATTATCACCGATTCTCCTGTGATAGCGAACGGTCACAGGAGTACAGGAGAAGGTCCTGCCCCTCCAGAATCGCTGCACGACCCTTGCTCAGATCTCTCCTCAGTTACAGACCATGGGAAGATCCAGGATAGGAGACTGGGACAGATCCCCCTATTGTCATCTGATCTGTCCTGGTCTCCCATTCTGGATCTTCCCTGGTCTGAGGAGAGGAGACAGGACACGCAGAGATTCTGGAAGGGGCTGGGATTTCTCCTCCTTGTGACTGCACGCTATCGCAGGAGTAGCAGTGACAAGCGGGAAAAGCAGCGATATAAGCAAGAAGCGACGGGGGGGGGGGGTGAGGGAGTGATGAGCTTAGGCACACACAGGACGCCTGGCATACCGCTATCAGTATGCGCAATGTCAGGTGTCCTGTGGCTGCTAAATAGTGATAGGAAGCGAGGGTTTGTCTTTGAGCTCACAGTGGAGCAAAGAAAAAAAAAAGTAACCCAACCCCACAGTGACACACTGCTGCACATGGCCATAACTTTTATAACACTTCTCTACAAATTGAAGCCTTAAATCATTGAAGTAAAAATATGATTGCATTCAGTATCCCAGATCCTATAAGGCACTCTATTGCCCCAAATCCTGCTGGTTGTTCCCTTCAATCTTCGACATCTAGCACCCTTGGTAGCACGTTTATTTTGAATTAACTTTAGTGTCCTCCTATAGCATGTTCAGCATCATCCCTTATGTATATTGTGGGCCAATGTATACAGTATGTAGTCCCTTAAACTACACAATGACTGACGATCATGTCATAGGCTGTACAGTGCATAAAAAAGGTGAAAAAATAAATTTTGTGCAACATCCTACGCAAGTTACTTCTTGTTCACATTAGGAAGGTATAATGAAAACACTATCAAATTAGAAATTAGAAGTTGGTTTGGGAGGGAATTAAAGCTATTCAAGAAATGTAACATTACTGGCATTGCTGTAATTTGCACTCCTTAGTAGCCAAAATAAGTATATGAAACTCCTGCCCCAACTTCCACCATTCCCACTAACCATCCAACGTAAAACTACAGAGTGCGTCTGGCCTACAGCTGTCAGGCCCTTGATGGCTTATCAGTTTTGTGTAAATATATAGGCGATTAAACTTATCCTTGTACCTGTAACATGGGAGCACATCAATTAGCCTCCAATTCACATAGTTGCCAGCAACATTTTTAAGATCACAAATTCTAGACATCTGAACTTTAGCTACCTCCCAAAATTTATCGTGATCAACCATGGAAACATGTAGCTCATACTTCAGCATATGATATACTCCTTCTAGTGCATCTTTGTAAACCTTGGAAAAAAAAAGCATAGCACAAATTTTCAGTTATGGTCTTATGCAAAATTAAAGAGGTTGCTATTAAAAACTAGGTGAAAACCTCCATAGTTAAAAAGAATACAGCTGTACCTTTTTTTGTTTGAATTTTCCCCATCTACGGCCAAGAATCCAAACCAAGAGAGATCTGCACATTGAAAAGTAGTGTTCCACAGATTGGATACCTAAATATAGGACTGAATTTAGTTTTTGTACAAGATTTTAATTAACATTACAGGAATCAATTACTTCAAAAGTCTTAATATCCATCACACATTTTATATGCAACAGAACAGAACGCTGACCCCCTTACTGATGCAGTATCAAGTTCTTATGAGACGGTTTGCAACTTAAAATGCCTGACTACAGAAAGTTTAGGCTAATCAGAACATAAGTGTTTTCATACATCTAGTGGTATTGTGCTTTTCACCTAGGTTCTCGTCTCCATTGGCCAGCTTTCCATTCCAGAAGTCATTGGTTATGTAATGAAGAGACGCAAGGTACTGGACATCAGAGTCAGTAGAACCCCAATTAGATACTTTCTTCTTATCAAACCTTTGCCACCGCAAGTAAATTTTCTGCAGCTGTTTGGCACAAGACTTTGAAAGGCCAAAGAGCCAGTAGGAAAACAGCCACTGAAAACGATTCCTGTAGTATTTGCAATAAAGCCACTCCAGTTCTTCATTACCTGATTGAAAAGACATATTAGGGTTATAAGAATGGTGGAGTTCATAATGTCTGGCTAAAATTAATGTAGATTATTTTTACCGTCACCATTAACGTGAAAATCTGTATTACACTAATGTGGCTATATTTTCACAGAGCCAAGTAGTAAAATTCTAAACACAGCAGATCACTTTGAAAAGTAGAGAAGTTAAAGAAATTAATGTAGCTCACGAGCTCTAAAGTAAAAGTTACAGGATCTTGATTTGATTACCAGGTGAGCCGGACTAGGACAAATCCCCTTCTACACACACAGCTCTGGCACAAACCCCACATACTATAACACTCCTGCCACTCTTAAAGGAGTTCTTTGCGAATGGTGCAGCAGTGCATATGATTGACCACAGCTCCGTTTACATAGTGCTCTTCAAAGCCCCAGTTGTTGAAAGTCGGAGTCCCATTGGCTAGATCTAGAATTGGGATAACCCATTTAAAGAGGTTAAAAGATTTTCTTTATTTGCCCAAAGGAATATAGAAAATAATCCGATACTGATCCTCCAAAGTCCAATTCCTTCTTTGAGACAACAGGAGAGGAGAAGTGGTACTGTGCAGTGTATATAAACAGAATACAGATACTGAGAATTTCATAGGGTACGACAAGACTGCTGTATACTCATCATATAGCAAAAATTGGAGATTGCCATATACCGTATTTTTCGCTTTATAAGACGCACCTGATTATAAGACGCACCCCCAAATTTGGTGAAGGAAAAGAGAAAAAAATTATTTTTAATGTTAAATGGGGTCCGTCTTATAATGCCAGTGTCCGTCTTACAAATCAGTATATATGTCCCTCATCCTGGTACATAAACCCCCCCATCCTGGTATTCCGGTATATATGTCCCCTCCATTCTGGTATAAATGTCCCTCATCCTGGTATATATGTCCCCATACTGTATATATGTCCCCATCCTGGGATATCGCTCATCATGGCATACATGTCCCCATGCTATGAATATGGCCCCCCCATCCTATATATATGCCCCATTCTGGCATATACATTCCCCCATCTTATCTATATGTTCCCCAACCTGTATATATGCCCCATCCTGTGTATATGTCCCCCATCCTGTACATATGTCCCCCAAACTGTATATATGCCCCCATCCTGTATATATGTCCCCCATCCTGTATATATGTCCCCCATCCTGTACATATGTCCCCCATCCTGTACATATGTCCCCCATCCTGTACATATGTCCCCCATCCTGTACATATGTCCCCCATCCTGTACATATGCCCCCCATCCTGTGTATATGCCCCCCAACCTGTGTATATGCCCCCCAACCTGTGTATATGCCCCCCAACCTGTATATATGTCCCCCATCCTGAAACTATGCCCCCCATCCATTATATATGTCCCCACATCCTGAAACTGACCCCCCATTTTGTATATATGTCCCCATCCTGCTTATTGCCCCTTTTGTGAATGCCTCTTCCCCATTCCCCCCCTCCGGACCCCAATGACTTACTGACATGCGGCTGCTGAGCGGGGGTCCGGAGGCAGGTTCAGGAGGATGAGAGGGCAGGAGCAGGGCCGATGCTGCAGCGGGGGCACGGGTGCAGGAGCGGAGTACCGGGGATGAGAGGTGGCAGCAAGCGGTGGGCGCCGCCATGTTTCTTTTGGCTGGCTGCATTCACTAACTGTGCAGCCAGTCAGGTAAGACTTCAACAAAATGGCCGCGGCCATAACGGAGACCCGCGGCCATTCTGGAGTCTCTACCTCTACCGGCCGGCTGCACACTGCTTAGTGAATGCAGCCGAGTAGAGGGAAGATGGCGGCGCCCACCGCTCGCTACCGCCGGTCATCCCCTGCAGCTCCGGTAGGGCAGCTGTGCCCCTCAGCCCATGTAAGCTGCCTCCGGCACCCCCACTCGGCAGGCCCCCCCTCCCCCTGGTAATATTTTATTATTTTTTTTAAATTGCATATTTAACATCCGCTTTTTAAGACGCACCCCCTTTTACCCCCCCAGTTTGGGGGAGGCAAAAGTGCGTCTTAAAAAGCGGAAAATACGGTATATGCACACAATCACAAAGGAGACACTGCAACTGTGGTATATACATCAAATGTTCTAGAATGTGTTGGTGTACATTATACAGTGATTACAGGGCATTATACTAGTCACATTACAGCACATCAAATATTCAGACTAATACATGACCGATAACTGCAACACAATTAATCTGCACAACCCTGGTATAGTGGCCACCAAATTGAAGCCATGGAAACTCTCCTACCTGCCAGCATGCTCTTGATTTTTAGAATAATATGCATGCATAGCACCAGGCCTATGTACTGTATCAATATACACAATATATTATGTGTATGAGATCATATTTATATTACACACACATACAGTTGTGGCCAAAAGTATTGACACCCGTGCAATTCAGTCAGATTGCAATCATTTTCAGGAAGAAACTGAGTATTATCAAATTCTTTGGTATTATTATCTTCATTTAATTTGTTTTCAATGAAAAAACACAAAAAGAATTGTCCGAAAGCCAAATTGGATATAATTCCACGCCAAACATAAAAAAGGGGGTGGACAAAAGTATTGGCACAGTAAGAAAAATCATGTGATGCTTCTCTAATTTGTGTAATTAACAGCACCTGTAACTTACCTGTGGCACCTAACAGGTGTTGGCAATAACTAAATCACACTTGCAGCCAGTTGACATGGATTAAAGTTGACTCAACCTCTATCCTGTGTCCTTGTGTGTACCACTATGGTCTTCTTTCTTTTCTCCATGCTCAAAGAACTATCTGAGGACTTGAGAAACCAAATTGTGAGGAAGCATGAGCAATCTCAAGGCTACAAATCCATCTCCAAAGACCTGAATGTTCCGGTGTCTACTGTGCGCAGTGTCATAAAGAAGTTTAAAGCCCATGGCACTGTGGCTAACCTCCCTAGATGTGGACGGAAAAGAAAAATTGACGAGAGGTTTCAACGCAAGATTGTGCAGATGGTGGATAAAGAACCTCGACTAACATCCAAGCAGGTTCAAGCTGCCCTGCAGTCCGAGGGTGCAACAGTGTCAACCCGTACTATCCATCGGCGTCTGAATGAAAAGGAACTGTATGGTAGGATACCCAGGAAGACTCCACTTCTTACCCAGAGACATAAAAAAGCCAGGCTGGAGTTGGCCAAAACCTACCCGAGAAAGCCTAAAACCTTTTGGAAGAATGTTCTCTGGTCAGATGAGACAAAAGTAGAGCATTTTGGGCAAAGGCATCAAACAGTTTACAGGAGAAAAAAAAAAAAGCATTCAAAGAAAAGAACACAGTCCCTACAGTCAAACATAGCAGAGGTTCCCTGATGTTTTGGGGTTGCTTTGCTGCCTCTGGCACTGGACTGCTTGACCGTGTGCATGGCATTATGAAGTCTGAAGACTACCAACACATTTTGCAGCATAATGTAGGGCCCAGTGTGAAAAAGTTGGGTCTCCCTCAGAGGTCATGGGTCTTCCAGCAGGACAATGCCCCTAAACACACTTCAAAAAGCACTAGTAAATAGTTTGAAAGAAAGCACTGGAGACTTCTAAGGTGGCCAGCAATGAGTCCAGACCTGAATCCCATAGAACACCTGTGGAGAGATCTAAAAATGGCAGTTTGGAGGAGGCACCCTTCAAATATCAGGGACCTGGAGCAGTTTGCCAAAGAAGAATGGTCTAAAATTCCAGCAGAGCATTGTAAGAAACTCATTGATGGTTACCGGAAGCGGTTGATCGCAGTTATTTTGAATAAAGGTTGTGCAACCAAGTATTAGGCTGAGGGTGCCAATACTTTTGTCTGGCCCATTTTTTGGAGTTTTGTGTGAAATGATCAATATTTTGCTTCATTCTCTTTTGTGTTTTTTTTCATTGAAGACAAATTAAATGAAGATAATACCAAAGAATTTGTGATTGCAATCATTTTCAGGAAGAAACTGAGTATTATCATACAGTTGTGGCCAAAAGTATTGACACCCCTGCAATTCTGTCAGATAATTAAATCTATTCTGTTTGAGGGGAATTAATTAATCCATATATTTTAGAAATTAGCCCCTTAGCTGATGTACCTCTTCTACATATATCTTTATAAATTCAGGTAGTGGAGACACTACCATTGGGCCAAAAAGGGAAGTGAGGTCGCTAGGTATTTTATGTATTGGACTCTTCTCATAGCCTGCACCTTCGCCAAACCCTTTTATTTTGCATAGTACACCGAGATGACATTCTACCCTGTGGTGCCACATAGACCACACTGAGGTGCTGGCTACACGGAGATGCCATATAGGCCAACCTGAGGTACCATATATACTATATTGAGGTGGTATGCTACACTGAGGTGCCATACTACACTGACCGACATAGTACACTGAGGTGCCATATAGACCATACTGATGTGCTATGCTACACTGGGGTACCATATATACTGCATTGAGGGGCCTATATACCACACTGAGGTGCCATACTATACTGAGATGCCATATATACCACACTTAGAAGACCTAGTACAGTGAGACGCTATAATAGTACACTGAGGTGTTGCACTACAATGAGATGCAATAATACTACTAGACAGAAGTGCCACACACTGAGGTGCCATAGTACTACAGTGAGGTGTCCTACTACAGTGAGGAGCCATACTACAGTGGTCCCCAACTCTAGTCCTCATATGATTTGTAAGACGGACACTGGCATTATAAAACGGACCCCATTTAACATTATTTTTTTTTCTCTTTTCCTTTGAATTTGGGGGTGCGTATCATTATGAGGTGCATCTTATAAAGCAAAAATACGGTATATCCTCAAATCTAAAAAGTCCATTAAAGCTCCTGGACCAAAATTAAATATTTATAACTGGCAAGAACAACTCATTATTGGCCAGTTATGATGGCATCAGGATTAAGATGTGGTTAATACCCAAGGCACACAGCAGCCACTATGACTTCTTTTGGCAGGCCAATAGTCTTTATACACAAGCTCTGCAGTTTCCTCATCCAGACTATGTCTGTATATAAGAATTGGAAAAGTATATCAAGAATGATGGAACAATCTGGTGCATCTCTGGACTGGCCATCCATCCAGAAAATCTTGCCCAATAAACTGGTGTACAGATTAAAGCTTTCCCCCCATTCTGAACAGGGCAAAGTCTCCTTATACAAATTCTGAGCAAACCTTTCTTTCTGTCTGCATATGAAAATTAGATCATATGAAGTCTGTGTTTCTGCACTTCTAGAATGAAAGCAATAAGGCTTGCATAATTAAACTGTGCATGAGCTCCATACACCAAGATATATTTCAATACATGTGCTGTTTAATACTTACGTTCAGCACTCATTTTTTTAATTACATATAACTGCATTTTTGCATAGGTCTTGTGGTGCAAGAGGGCCATGTTATATAGATCCTTCCATTCATATTTGTACACTGAGGCTTGAGACTTGTCTAAGGGCTCGTCAGTAACTGAAAAAGAAAATAAAAATTGCATACATTTAATCAGTGATCTGAGAAATACATGAAGCAAGATTTTGACATTTAAAGGTAAATCTGTTACCAGGTGTTTGCTACCCCATCAAAGATTAGTAAAATGTAGGGGCAGACACGGATTCCAGCAACATGTCACTTTCTGGGCTACTTGCTGCTATTTTGATTACAAAATCAGTAATTTGCTGCAGATAGATCAGTTTGAATACTCAGCTCTGTATAACCTCACCCTACCACTGATTGACTGCTTTCTGCCTATGCACAGCATACACAGAAAGCTGTCAAAAAGTTCATGAATACAGTAGGTTCACTAGTGAAAATCTGTTGTATAAGCAAAACATTATCAAAACTACTGCAGACTGGCCAGTAAGATCACTAGAATCTGGGGGGGGGAGGGGGGGGGGGGAGGTGGGGGTCTCTCTACACTATGCTTCTCTCAGATTAAGTACCAGAAACTAAATCAGGATTTGCAATGAAAGCTCAACCTGCATATTGAAATACCATATTTTTCCCTTTATAAAATTCACCAGATTACAAGATGCACCCTCAAATTTGGTGAAGGAAAAGAGAAAAAAAATTTAATGTTAAATGTCTTATGCCAGTGTCAGTCTTTACATACATACAAGCTCTCTGCCTTCTTCCTGTCTCTGCCTGGCATCAGATCATGTGATCGGGGCCCACAGCGATGACATCACTGTGGGCCCGAGTCACATGATCGGATACCGAGCACAGACACTGAGAAGGCGGGGAGAGCTGCGAGCACAGAGCAGCAGAGGGCAAGTTATACAGCGTTCATTTTACTGTGTGCACCAGCATGGGGACAGAGGGACAGGGGGAGGACCATATCCAGAATGGAGGGGGTGAGAGCAGCTCTCCCCCCCCCCCCCCCCCAATCCATCCCAGCGCAGTTTCAGCACAGAGAGATTGACAGCAGGATGCAGTGCATATTATGAGTATGAGAGGGGCACGTGACCACGTTGTGTATAGCAGTGTTTAAAGGGAACCAACCACCTCAGATGACCTCTATAAGCGGTTAATACATGTCCCTGGAGGCTACCTACATCATTGCAGCTATCTTTTTGCTAAGAAAATTGATAACTGCAAACCGAAATAAACAGTTAGTAAACTTACATGACTCCAGTACGAGAGGGCGTCTCCCTTTGGCTCCAGAACGAGAGGGCTGTGTCTTATGCAGGCTGAGTGGCTTTCCTCCCCCTCCCTCTCACTTTGCAGCTTGTCACTGAGGGGCGTTATATTATGTTATTGTGGGCGGGCACGCAAGCCAGCTCCCGTCCGTGCACGTCATCGCAGGGAGACAGGGTCACGTGCACTAGCATCTTCACTCCCTGCGATGACGTGCACGGACGGGAGCTGGCTTGCGTGCCCGCCCACAATAACATAATATAACGCCCCTCAGTGACAAGCTGCAAAGTGAGAGGGAGGGGGAGGAAAGCCACTCAGCCTGCATAAGACACAGCCCTCTCGTTCTGGAGCCAAAGGGAGACGCCCTCTCGTACTGGAGTCATGTAAGTTTACTAACTGTTTATTTCGGTTTGCAGTTATCAATTTTCTTAGCAAAAAGATAGCTGCAATGATGTAGGTAGCCTCCAGGGACATGTATTAACCGCTTATAGAGGTCATCTGAGGTGGTTGGTTCCCTTTAAACCTTTGACACCTTAGGTAAGGATATTATAATACCTGAACCTTTTTGTCTTACCCTAGCTGTTTAGTCTTCAATAGGTAGACTTTCTGCCAAAGTTCCTTAGGAGTGTGATTAAGGGGTTGGGAGGACCTAAAGGATCTGGGGGATTGGGAGGGAGACACACACACACACACACACACACACACACACACGGAAACGAACCTTTATGCTCATCATCGAGAACATATTTAGGTACTCCCCAGAGGTCTTCAATTTCATGATCAGTGAGCTGGATAGGAGGGAGTGGAACCACTCTTTCCAGTGTGAGCCACTGTACCCAATATTTTTCTAGAGGCATTCCAGAGAACAACAAGTCCTGTAATGGTCTGTTGTAAGGCAGAGTCCTGTACAGATCCTTCCACATGTACATAAGCTTAAAAGCCTCTTTAGGGGTACAGTCACAACCAGTCCTAAAATCATTGCCAAAAGTAATCTAAAGAAAAGAAAAAAGATTTTGGTTACCGCAGACCCCTTATCCACAGGGAAATCCTACCTGGATATTAAAAGCTTAAAGAAAAAAAAAAAAAAAAAAAAAAAGGTTTACTCTGCATGGCATACTGACATTTAATACAAGTTTTTGTTTAAAAGGTGCTCAAAGTACATTGATAAATAGATATTGGAATATATTGCACAATTGGACATGTTAAAATGTTTGTCACAGAGACACTGCTGCCACCAATTGTATATTATAATCATCCGGCTAATTCCAATGCATGCAATACATATACCCATTATCCATTTTGGTGCAGTCCCTGCCAAACTCCACAATAAGCCAGGAAAGATTATACCTACCAGTAATTTGATTTTCTAGAACCAAACAGCACCGTACGCGAGAGAGGATATCCGCCCAGGAATAGGAAACCTATTTAAGATAAAAGGGGTGGACCCTCTCTGCAGCCCTCAGGTGTGTTTGAGTATCCAATGTAGCTGCCATGTTAGTACAAATAAACAGTATTACGTAAAATGAAAAAGGGCTCCAAATATATAACAAAAAAACACTAACGTCACCACTATCACCATATAATATATTATATACATACACACACTGGTGTATGAAACACCAACTCTCCCTGGGATCTTGAGCCACTGCAAAAAAGTGAGAACTACCTCCTGGCTTCTGTGGAACTTAGAATTTATTTTGTTGAAAGATGTGGGATCTGGCGTTAATATTATCCTGTCATCTAAGATTGTTGTGAACGGTTTATTGGAATGGACTGCAACTCACTTACTTGCCGAGCCAAAGTTAAGGCTGCTAGAAGTACTGTTTTGAGGGTAAGGTTTTTAATGAAAGTTAAAGCTAATAACCAAAGGAGGGAGGCAGAAGGGGGAGAAGGGGGGGGGGGGGGTGTTGTAAGAGAATTCCAAACTAAAATACAAGGAAATAGAAAAGAAAAAAAAAAAAAAAAAAAAAAAAAAACCCAGCACCACCAGGAAAAGACTTGCAATAAAACTTATGCAACTGCACATATTACCTCCAAACTTATGTAAACATTTAAGGATGTGGCAAAAAAGGAACAATATTTGAGCCACCCTGCCGCGTCAAGCAGTCTCAAATGAGGTGGTCCTACGCTCTACTTTATTTTAGTTGTGCATTACTGCCTCAAACATAATATAGTAGAATATCCAAAGCCTAATCTATCTGGTACATCTCCAGTCTGCTCCCATGTTGCTTGTCCAAATGCAAGTGAATAAAAAGCTAACCCAGGCCCAGCACCCTGTCAATGATGCAACAGGAGTCTGGACTTCTAAGCGTTAACTCTCACTGCACCAGACCAGCACACAAGGTTTTTTCTGGTGGTGCTGGCTTTGTTTTTTGGTAATGGTTTGTGGCTGACCCCCACTTCACCCTGCACTCCAGATTTCACTTGTTTTCCAGCTGTAGTGCTAGTGGCATCTTTGCTAAGTGTTCACACACAGTTGCTGTACAACACCCCCAGGCTCAGTTTATTACCAGCTGAATTTGCTTGGACCTGCTCTTCCCTTATTCATGTGTGCTGGTGTGGTGCAGTGAGGGTTAACTCTGAAAAGTTAACAGCTGTGGTGTTAGCTACAGGTGGGTGAACTTGAGTTTCCTTTATTAGCTTGCATTGGACTAGCAACATGAGAGCAGACTGGACCTATACCAGGTAAATGCTAGCTGTTAGTGTAGCCAACTATATTTTCATGTTGGAGGCTGCAAAACACAACTAGGATGGTAAAATATATAGAGTAGGACCACCCTAACTGGAGTTTGCCTTGATGTTTGGCGGGGTGGCTCAAAGAGATTGATTATTTTTTTGCCAAATCTCAATTTTTATATTATTATAGTTGGAGGTAATATGTGCATTTGAACAAATTTTTATTGCTGGATTTTTCTGGTCGTGGTGGCTATTTTTTTTAGTATTTAAAACTAGGTTTAAAAGTCCCAGGGAGCCATCGTAGGACCTTAAAGGACTGGAAACAAAGTCGCCCTAATAAATTTAAATCCAGGCGTAGTCTGCAATCTTTTTATTAAATCGAAGAGGTCTCCCAAAGCTGACATTGTACTTTTGGCATACTAGAGAGCTTTTCCAGCCCACTTTACAAGAATTAACACTGAAGATACATTTTCAGAATGAAAATTTAAGAAATTCATCCCAAATAATCTGAGTATTGTGAGGACTTGATGCACAGCTGCCACACAAAAGTGTTTGTTTCTCCTATGAGGAAGTCATCCAAATAAGGTATTAATAAAAAGGTTCTCTCTCTTTAGATAGAAAGTCACATCTGCCACAAACTTTATAAAAACCCTTGGTGACAAAAAGATGTCAAAGGGGAGGCATTGGTATTGAAGGCATCGTTGAGCTCTGGCAGCCTGAGATTTTTGATGCTCTGTAGATGGGGACATGGTAATAAGCATGTTGTAGATAAATTACTGCCATAAAGCATGAGGGAAAAGGAGTATGACTGTTGACATCCAAGGTTTTCATCTTGCATCTTTCCACTGCAATAAATTGGATTTAAAAAAGTTTTACATTGAAAATTGTTTGGAATGACCCATTCAGCTTCCAAGTCAGAAAAAGACTGCTATAAAAAACCCTTCTTTCTGAAGACGGGACGCAAGACAACTCCTTTTTCCAGCAAGGTAGGCACTTCTTACTCTGAACCTGTTCTGCTTTGCTTGAAACCAAGATCTAATGGGGAGTAAGGCTGCATTCACACGTTGCGTATTTTTACGCGCGTAAAATACACGACTGCGTTTTTACGCGCGTATTTCCAGTGCTTATAATGGGGCCTATGGAAAATATGCGCGTAAAACTGGAAAGAATTGACATGTTCATTTTTTTTACGCGCGTATTTTTACGCTGCGTAAAAATACGCGACGTGTGAATGGCAAAAGTGAATGTCCATTGACTTTGCTGGGAAATACAGATGCACATCTTCTGGAGAAAATACGCGCGTCAAAATACGCACTGTGTGAACGCAGCCTAAGGTAGAAAAATTCAGTTCAACACCCCGAGAAAGGGAATTTACCACCATTGGTAGGCTGGCAGTGCGGCTCAATGAGAGGCAAACTGCTGCAATCTGCTGCCTACTTATGTTTGGCATCATTAACAAACCCCACTACAAAGGAAAGTAAGGGCGTCAAATAGGAAACCCATCTGTTGGCCTCCATTACTACGCCAACTATAACCTCTTCCTGAAGAATTTCTTCTCTGGTTACCTCTTATCCGATCTGATGAATAATAGGAACCTCTAAACCAGGGATTGGTAGTGGAAAAGATTTTCACACACACTTTACCATAAATAGCGTTGGTTACAGGTTTACGAGACTTTTGTAAAGCGGATATTACACTCAGAGCCCTTTGACTCTTAATACCTTGGCTTCAGTAACCATGCCACTAATTTAAGGTTGTGAGGATCTGGATGAAACAAAGGGCCATGGGATAGGAAATCGTGGCTCTGAGGTAGAGGGATAGGACCTTCTAGACAGTCTTGATATCAGACAGTACCAGCTCCTCTTGGGCCACATGGGTGCGATCAAAATAATCTTGATCCAATCTTTTCTGATCTTCTGGAGCATCCTGGCCAGCAAAGGGATTTGGGGGGGGGGGGGGATGGAAAGGCACAGGCCAGCTGAAAGGTCCATGGCTGGGAGAAGACATCTATCTTGGCCAACCCAAACTTCGGTTCCAGGGAGAAGAACGTGTCCACCTTTGCATTCCTGTGGGAGGCAAAAAGTTTGATTTCTGAAAATCTCCATCTTGCTGTCAGTGGCAGAGAAACTCTAGTTCAAGCACCATACTCCTGGGTGGATGTCCTGTCTTGATAAGAAGTCTGCCTGGGTGTTGGAGAACCCTTCAGATGTATGGCTGTGAGGGACAACAGGCGTTTTTCAGCCCAACAAAATGTTTGGATATTGCCGTTAGCACGGTGAATCTTGTACCTACCCGATTACAGGAGTGTGCCACAGTAGTCAGGTCGGAGAAATTTGGACACGATTCCTCAGGACCAAGTCTCCAGCTGTCAGAATTGCTTTCTCTACAGCTTTCAATTCTCTGAAATTGGAAGATTTGGCTGTTACAAGTCCAGAGACCTTGATAGGGAATTTGAGGCAAGTGCTCCCCAACCACTCTTGCTGGCATCAGTTGCTATCATCAGCAGCAGGGATTGGGACAAGGCCACCCCTCTGGAGATTTCTGGGGTTTAGCCACAAAGCCTTTATTCGGCCTGGGTTCCAACTTTTTTGCTCAGAGTATCTGAACATCTGTTCCAGGAGGAAGGAATGAGAGTCTATAGATCTCTGGAGTGAGCCTGTGCCCAACGACAGACGGGATGCAGGAAGTAATCGTTCCCAGGACTGACATGGCCGCTCTCAAAGTGGGTGACCGTTGGTTGCAGAAGGAACATATTTTTGATATAAGGCCTTTCGATGACTTTCTGGCAGAAAGGATATCTGCTTCACTGAATCGAGAGAAACCCCCAAAAACTGTTGAGGGAAGAAGGTCTAGTTTTTTCAGGTTTGGAATCTACCCCAGACCCTGGAGTGTTTAAAGGGTTTCAGAGATGTAATCTCTGAGAACCGAGACAGTCAGTGCAGTGGTAAGGGAGGAGATTTTCAAGCCCTGTGGTGGTCGTGATTCGAACTGTAAGCAGGCCCTTCGAGATATTATGGACTCACTAAGATATCTGTAAAAACGCGAGAGGAAGGCACTCCTAGGATTATATCTGGGGGCAATTTTGACAAGTTAGTTGGGGGGTTTTGAACTAACCTGAGTGGGTTATGCAGCCTGCATAACCCGGTTGTCAGACCTCCGATGCTCTGCACGCACCGCATTGTAGCTTCCTGTTTGCCGGGAAGACTGGTCACATGTGCTGCTGATGTCACCGCAGGTTCTTTGGTCTTTGCCAGGTTTTTATCTCTTCCCTACAGGCAAATTACAATCTCCAATCCTTCAGTGCTGCTCCTCACCACTCACCAATCTGGCGTGTATACAACAGAATAAGAGGTAATTAGCGGTTTAGGAGGGCGCTACAAAAGGATGAGGGGAATCACAGTTTATAGCTTACTTTGTTTATTCAAGCATATCACATGTTTCAGCAGATACTCTGCCTTCATCAGGTGAAGTCCTGATGAAGGCAGAGTATCTGATGAAACATGTTGTGATATGCTTGAAAAACAAAGTAAGATACTAAAAAACTATTTGTGATCCTCTATCCTTTTGTAGCACCCTCCTAAACCGCTAATTACCTCTTATTCTATTAAGGACTCACTGGCAGTTGGTGATCGATTGACATACAACCCCCACCAGGACAGATACATTGCTTATCTTGTGACTGCTGGAGGACCAAGATATTTTTGGATTTTCCCCCTTTTTGATAAGGCCAATGCGCTGACTTTCCCTTCCCTTTTTATTGAGATGTTTGGAACTGGGAGGGCCAAAAAAAGCATTCCGAGGAGGCTTCTGCTCCGGAAGAGATTTCTTTTTATCTGATGCCTTAGCTAAGGCTGGTTTCACACTGCAGTTTTTTGCCTGATCAGGTTCCATCCTGTTTGTGTGCCAAAGGCAGGAGAGGAACTTTCAGAGAAAAACTAGAATTGAAAGATTGACACCTATTGTGAGTTTTGGAGACACTCCTGGTTTTGGCACAGAAACCAGATGAAACCTGATCAGGGAGAAAACTGCAGTGTGAAATCAGCTTATGTTGTCTGGGGAGGGACTGAAGATGTATTCACTCTGGAAGGGAATAGCGCACAGCTTGGCTTTTGAAGTTGCATCCTCACTCCAGAGATTGAGCCAGAGGGCTCTGTGCGAAGTATGATAAAAAAAATAAAAAAAAATAAATAAACACAGCCGATCTGGCAGCGATACAAACTCCTTCAGTGGAGGCATCAACTAGAACGCCAGTGACTTTTTGAACCTAGAGTAGAGGATCCAAAGTTTTTTCCCTAGAGGTACCTGGAGACAGATTGTTCTCCAGTTGGAACAGCTATTTAAACAAGGCTCTAGCAATGGAGGCAATGTTGCAACTGAAGGAGGCAGTGGTGGACTCCCATGAATTTTTAAGCCAACAGGAGAAAGGGAGCCGGCTATTCTTCCGCACAGACCAAGTAAAACGCCAGAAAGATGATAGTCAAGACAACTTCTTTATTTGCCAACATGTTTCGTGGCTCTACTTGCCACTTCATCAGGGCTAACCCGGGTTAGCCCTGACGAAGTGGCAAGTAGAGCCACGAAACATGTTGGCAAATAAAGAAGTTGTCTTGACTATCATCTTTCTGGCGTTTTACTTGGTCTGCACGGAGTAAAAGCCTGGCTCCCCTTCTCCTGTTTGATTATATTGTTCCTGGCGTGGCATCTGCAGTGGTTATCACTTCTAGGCTTCTCCCAGTTCGTTGTGACTTGCACAACTTATCAAGGTCAGTCGCACCGACTGGGAGGACCGCTTGACGTAGTCCTAAAAATGATAAAACCCTATGTGCGCTCCCCTTTCTCTTTATGAGTTTTTAAGGAGACTCTCAATCTTCCTGTCCATTGAATCCTCCAATTGAGAAGAATCCTTGAAAAGGAGTGCTGTTTACTTAGCCACCCTCGCCACTTGCACATTTACCGATATCAGCATCTAAGCGGAATCTATGTTTAAACTCAGAGGAGACCTGTAAAGGCCACGTCACACGCATCAATCTTCTGAGCGATATTGTAAGCGATCACGTGCACGCGCGATCGCTAACAATATCGCTCACATCGCTGGTGAGATGTCACACAGGCAGACTCACCAGCGATGTTGAGCAGCGAGATCGCTGGTATCTATGGTAAACGTCGGGTTACTAGGCGCCGCGCGGCGCTTAGTAACCCGACGTTTACCATAGATACCATCTCCCAGCATAGGCTCTGCCGCTGGGAGATCGTTCATCGTGGTGTCACACACCACGATGCTGCAGATTGATCAAGCGTTTATCGCTTGATTTGAGCTCCTGCTCACAAATCTGCGATCAATCAATCAAGCGATTTTACATCGTAAAATCGCTTGATTACACGCAGCGACGCACAAACGATATCGCTTAAGCGATCAAAAAAGCAGATCGCTTAAGCGATATCGCTCATAAGATTGATGCGTGTGACGTGGCCTTTAATGTTTTTCTGTGAGTTACCACTCCTGAGAGATCAGGAACTGAATGTTCCGCATATGAGAAAACCGATCGGTGGTCTTAAACCTAAGAAACCCAACATCTCATCCTGTATGGATGGAGCAATCTGTTCCTCCTCCACCCCAATCAGTCTGCGAACTTTGCATTGGAGGTCCTCCATGTTCTATGGAAAAATAGCATTTTATAATACCTACTACTAGGGATGGGCAAATTACTCAATACTATTCGGGACTCGCCCGAATAGTAGCGGACTCGGGGGACTCGCTACTTGCAGAGTTTCCTTAGGAATTACTCGGGGGTAGCGAGTCCCTGTACTTTTGCAGTGTATCTATACAGATACACTACAAAAGTACCCTAAAAGTTAATCTAAGGGGTTAAAAACAATGAACATTAATACTCACCTCCTGTACTCCTGTACCTTATGGACCGGGACCAGTACCGAAGACCTCCAGCTGTTACAGGACCTCCGAGACCACCAGGAGAAGATGGGGAAAAGGACCTTGCAGTTCAGCCAATCAGCATTCGGCTAGCGGTCACATGGGTTTGTCATGTGACCGCAGTGCAGCCGCGTCACATCTCATGTGACCGCTAGCCGAATGCCGATTGGCTGAACTGCAAGGTCCTTCCCTTCTCCCCCCCAAAACTTCAGAATTCTCATTGACTTTACTGGCATAAGGATAGGCATCCAGATGTGACAAAACTACCAAAAAAATGCAGTGTGAACACAGCCTAGAGCCCCATTTCAGTGTTTTCCCCCCCATCACTGCTGAGCAGTGGCAAGTCCCATGTGCTCTCTTTTAGGCGGCCGTCACACTCATCAATATCGTGAGCGATATTGTTAGCGATCACGTGCACGCGCGATCGCTAACGATATCGCTCACATCGCTGGTGAGCTGTCACACAGACAAACTCACCAGCGATGTGGAGCAGCGAGATCGCTGGTAACTATGGTACACATCGGGTTACTAGGCGCCGCGCGGAGCTTAGTAACCCGACGTTTACCATAGATACCATCTCCCAGCATAGGCTCTGCCGCTGGGAGATCGTTCATCTAAGGTGTCATACACCACGATGAAGCAGATTGAACAAGCGATTATCGCTTGATATGAGCTCCGGCTCTCATATCTGCGATGTCACGATCAAGCAAAATCGCTTGATTGCACGCAGCGATGCACAAACGATATCGCTTAAGCGATATCGTGCAGGACATTAAAGCGTGTGACGGCCGCCTTAAACTAATCTCGGGTGTCTTAATCTGTTTTGAGCACCGCTCCAGTCTTTTTCCAGCAATTTGTGACCTGCCGGCAGCGCCAATGTTTCATGGAGCACACTGGAGTTGACAATTCAGTATATCTATACGAGGTCCTCATTCTGGCTCTCAGTTGTTAAGGATGAAAAAACGCTGAAGCGCAAGGATGACCAGTGGCAGGGAACTTAAATTCAAAAGCACCACTCCAGTGTTGGAGAGAAAAAAAAAAAAAAAAACTATTTCCACAACTTTTTTTTCCGTATCAAGACCACTGAAGGAGGCCTCAGTAGAAATGCAAGTACATACGCTATGGGTATGTGCACAGAGATCAGGTTTTGCCTTGGCTTTATGTAAGGCCAGTTTCACACATCCGTGCCAACACATGCCAGAGGCACGGACATACGGGGACACACGATCCCCTATGGACCTATGCAGACAGTGTTTCCGCATGGACAGTGTCTCAGTGTGGAGCACATGCGTGCCCGTGTGCGCCACACGGCGACTTGTCCGTTTTTCTGCGGAGCCACGGACCGCATTTACACCCCAACGTCCTGCACACGGATGTTCACACTGACATCCGTGTGCACGGACCACGGAAAAAGTGAAAAAACCTGAAAATAAAGAATTTCATACTCACCTCGCTCCAGCGGAGTTTGCTCCTCTCACTTCCGGTGCCGCTCATTAGGGCTCATGAATATTCAAGAGCGGACCGGAAGACAGAGGAGCAGCGGCGCTGGAGGGAGGCAAGTATGCGGTGACAGGTTGTCTATGGCCCATGAACAGCACACATGTCGACATCGTGACGTGTGCACACCCCGCCCCCAAACGGCCATGTTTCACACGTCCGTGGTGACACAGCTGTGTGAAACGGCCAAGTGTACTCTAATCTAATCCTGCAATTTTTGGTTTCCAGCAAAACCTATGTGATCAGGGAAAAGCTGTCCACACACAGGTTTTATTATCTGCAGAAAGTGGAAACACCACAGGTGTTTTTAGCAAAAGTGCAGAAAAGAATTGACATGCTCATTCTTTCTAATGGTGGGTTTACACCCTACACAATCATTGTATCCAATCTCTGAACCAACTCTGGTTGCAGTGAAATCATGGACAGATTGCCTCCATGTTGTTACACAGCTCACAAATGGAACTATGTTCCATTGATTTCACTGCAACCAGAAGTTTGGTTTCGGGAGATTGGAATACAATGATTGGTTGTGTAAACCCACCATAATGGCCAACTTTACACACACCAAACTTATCTTCCAACTTCTGAACAACTTATTGTTTGCAGTGAAATCGTGGACACATGTGCTTTGTGGTACAAAATGGAGCAATGTGTCCATGATTTCACTGCAACCAGCAAGTTGGTCAGAAGTTGGACAGATAAGTTGGTGTGTGTAAGTGGCCTTAACACGCAGCAAAACTGTGGTGTTTCCACTTTCTGCAGAGAAATAAAACCAATGTGTGCACAACTTTTCCCTGAATCACATAGGTTTTGCTGGAAACCAAAAATTGCAGGATTCGATTACATTTACATAAAACCAAGGCAAAACCGGACCTCGAAAATGCAGCAAAACCTTACCTGTGTGCACATCCCCTTGGGCTCCATTCACTGTGCGTTTTTGGTCTGTTTTTGCTCATCAGTTTTTCTAGCCAAAACCAGGAGTGGAACAATGATAGAAAAAGTATAATAGAAACACGTCACCACTTCTGTATTTATCACCCACTCCTAGTTTTGGCTACAAAGTTGGTGAGCAAAAATGCAGTGTAAGTGTAGCCACGGGCCACATTTTTTCTGCAGACATGACTGAGTACCATAATACAATTTTTTTGTATCATGCTCCACTTTCGTGTATTTTTAATGTTTTTTTAGTACAAAAATGTACTCTGCATATCAAAAAATGTAACTATTTTTTACATGCTTTTCATGCTCCCTATAGAAGTGTATAGAAAAAAAAAAAAAAACCACCATTAGACACAAGTTATCATGAAATCACATCTACTTTGCTAAGGCCACTTTACACACACCAACTTTTGTGACCAACTTCTGAACAGATCTCTGGTTGCAGTGAAATCATGGACACATTGTTCCATTTTGTACACAGCCACAAAATGGAATAATATGTCCATGATTTCACTGCAACCAGAGATCTGTTCAGAAGTTGGACACAGAAGTTGGTGTGTGTAAAGCGGCCCTAAGGTGGCCGACACACGGTTCAATATTGCGAACATATCGCTTAAGCGATCTGCTTTTGATCGCTTAAGCGATATGTTTGTGTCCTGGTGCGATCAGCATTTTACAATGTAATATCGCTTGATGCAGATTGTGACAGGAGCTCATACAAGCAAATGAATTCTTGATCATCTGCCTCATCGAGTGTCATAGACACCACAGAAACGAATCTCCCAGCGCTTTAGCCTATCTGGAGATGTATCTATGGAAACGTCGTTTACTAAGCGCACCGCGGCGCCAGAACCATGTGTACCATAGTTAACCCCGATCTCGCTGGCCACATCGCTGGTGAGTCATGTCTGACATGCTCACCAGCGATGTGAGCGTATTGTTAGCGATCTGCGCGTGCAACGTGATCGTAACAATATGGACACAGAATATTGGTAGTGTAAACGGCGCCTAAGACAGTTAAAGAGAATCTGTCATCTGATTCCCACTGCCTAAACTAAAGACCCCGTTACACACTACAATATCGTTCATGATATCGTTGCAACGTCACCGGTTTTGTGACGTTGCAGCGATGTCGAAACGACATCATTGCACTTGACATCTACCAACGATGAGGTCATCATCGTTGATAAATGGCCAGGACCATTTTTTGATCGTTGGCCTCCCGCTGGGTGGCCAGTATCTGCGTGTGTGACAGCGGGAGACCAACGATCTTCCAGCGCCACACAGTTCACCCTGGGAGGCTGGTAACCAGGGGAAACATTGGGTAACTAAGCGCTGCGCTTAGTTACACGATGTTTACCCTGGTTACCAGCGTTGTCGCTGGTCCCTGATCGCTGGTGAGTCTGCCTGTGTTACAGCTCACCAGCGATCATATAACGATGTCCCAGCAACCCGATCGTTGGTCAGATCGCTGGGACATCACAGTGTGTAACGGGGCCTTAAGAGCAGAATGAATCAGTCTGCATGATCACAACCAGAGCATATCAGAAAACTTTGTAAGATGATTGACAGGTATTTCCTTATGTACACCGGAATGAGAGAACCATCAATCTTCTGCAGCAGCAGTGGGAAGAACTGGCCAAAGACAGCCAGACTAGTCTGGTCCTCAGCAGTGCTATTCTGAAGCCGGCCTGTACTCCCAATACTCCCCCACAATGCACCAGACCGGAAATGATGAGTCATGAAATTGAAAATCGGGATCGCGCTTCAAAATGAATGATTATGCCCACTGGGGTGTGATACACAGTGCAGGGGGGGGTGGGGTGGAAGGAGAATGGAACCGTGGAGACCACCCAGTCAGGCCACATACTGTAGTCAAGATGCCTAATTAGCATACAGACATGCAAGTATAAGGCTATGTTCACATATTGTGCATTTGTTATGCGCTTTTTGCACCCGTGCAAAAAAGCACCGTAAAAAAAATGGTGCATTTGTGGCCCCCTACGACCAGAGTGGCCACTGGTAAGAACTGCAGCCAGGGAGGTGGAGACAATTTTGCACAAACACCTTCATAAACACACCCACAAACACAAGACCCAACCCGGTGCCCGGGACTTAGGCAGGGCAAGGGGTGGTAGAGCCAGTCACAGTGGGTGGGACGTAGGCAAGGTGATGGACCGGGTACATAAGGGGAAAACCAGATTAGTGCAGAGTAGGCCAGAGGGTGCCGAGCAGTAAAGACCAGGACTAGGCACGTACAGGTGGGCCAGCGAGAACACAGCAGCGGTGCCAGAGAACGACTGAAGGAAGGGATCCCCTATGTACGCCATAATAATACAGGTAGGAAGGAGCCTGGTGATCCCCTGAAATATAGGGACACTGGAAGGCTAGCCCGGAACCAGAGAGTCAGCTCTGAGGTGACCACAGCTACAAGCCGGATCACAGACATACCGACGGGAGCTCAGATCCAAAAGTCTGATTTCCTAACACACGTGCAGGAGGTACAGTGGCATATAGGGCTCAGAGCTTACCTACCCACATAGGGGGACGCCAAACAGAGCCCGAGCGACCTACCACACAATACACATGAGGGAAAGAAGGAACGAAGGAGGGTCTGAATGGAAATGAGAAAGAAGGGTCTCAAGACAGGAACCTGGCTGCAGTGGGGTTAACCGAATGGTGAAAGCTTGGAGTTAAATTGTGAAAAAGCAGAAGTAACTTTGTGAAACTAGTACTGTGAAGAACTTGAGTAAATCCTGATGAACCCTTGTCAGTGCCTCCCAGTGTGCGAATTTCCCTGCATGTTGAATTGTTATATATCCCTGTCAGGAGTAGCCCGACCCACGGCCTCATCTATCCGGCTGCAGCACCATCCATCCTCCTGGCAGAAGCAAGCAGCAGTGGTGGTTCCCATTGACCACAACCTGTGGGTTGCGTCACACAATCCCTGTAAATAACCCCTTTTACTTGTGGGCTCAGGACATGTCCAGGACCAAGACCGCCATGATAACCCGGTCTGGTACCGAGTATCCCGTCCCAGTGGGCTCCACACATTCACACAGTGTTTTTTTATGGGCTCACTTCTCCCCCTAAAGCGCAGGGGAGAATGATGTCACACAGGGGAGGAAGAATCCTCCTGTGACATCTGTGACTGCCCCATTTGGGTTTTGCAATGTATTAAATACACTGCGAAACCCAAATTAAAGTAATCCAAATGTGTTAAAAATACTAAAAGTTGAATACTTACCTCTCCGCAGGGTGTTTGGGTGGCCGGAAGCCGACACAACCGCAGGTACTGACCTTCCACAGTCTATCAAGATCGGTGATTGGTCACTTGCGGTCATGTGATATGTGCGTCACATATATGAGCAAGCGGCCAATCACAGATCTTCCAAGGCCCTGGAAGGTCTGTACCTGCGGTTGTGTCAGCTCCCGGCTCCCCGAACACCCGGCAAGTAATCAATTTTTATATTTTTAAACACATTTGGATTACTTTAATTTGGGTTTAGCAGTGTATATTAATACACACGAAACCCAAAAGGGGCTGTCACAGATGTCACACAGGGGACGATTATGCCTTCCCTGTAGCGACATTACATCCTGCAGTGCCAGCATATTACTGCTGGAATTGCGTATTGTCTGAACAGTGATGCACAATTCCAGCGGGGATAATGGGCTCCTGTGGGAGAAAGCGCAGACAGCAGTGCATAAAGAATTGACATGGTCATTCTTTTTACGCCCGTGCTTTCTCCATAAAAGCGCTGCGTACATTTACACAGCGTCTGAATGGCAAAAGTGAATTCACATTCACTTTGCCGGCAGACGCACACACTTACGCCTTTTTGAAAATCAGCGCAAAAAAGCTCAGTGTGTGAACATAGCCTTAGGCCGGCTTCACACTGCGGCGTGATCCGGTTCTGTCCGGGATGACCCTGACAGCCGCGGACCGGATCAGCAACACAGGACTGGGGGGCTATTATGCCCTCCGGTCCTGTGTGCAGCGCACACAGTCCCGCTGCGATAAGTCAGGACCGTGGGCGCCACGGTCCTGACCTGTCAGCGGTTGCATCTGCGTGCGCGGCACACAGGACCGGAGGGCATAATAGCCCCCCAGTCTGTGTGCTGATCCGGTCCGCGGCTGTCAGGGTCATCCCGACAGAACCGGATCACGCCGCAGTGTGAAGCGGCCCTTAAAAGTCATTTTTCCCAACAAATTAGTACACATTTAGCTCAGACAAGGGGCTGATTAGGCATGTAGTAGAAAGCTGCATAAAGGTGGTGGGCAGTTTATAAGCACAAAAACAGGTGACAGGTTCACTTTAAGTCTACAATAGCTGATGCAATGCGGATTTAATATTCATCTGTAAGTTTTATTCATTACACAAAAATCAAAGGATCCTAAATAAAGAAAAACTTTGGTGGAATTTCAGCACCTGCCCTGCATCACTTCATTATTGGAACAGTCCCATACAATATACAGAAACCACAGGATCGGAACAATGAACTCCAGTAACAATCAGAGCAATGCTGGAGGACACAGGACCATCCTGGAATATCCAGCATTACCCAGCCTGGTATGTATGCCAACCTGCAATCTACCATAGCATACCCACCGTGCAGCGCTGTGCCCACAGGCTGTCTGTGCTGCTGATCCGGTACAATGTGCTGCACACACCATTCAGGCTGAACAGAGAGTAGGTGTCCAGGAGCTCTGCAATCATAAGCAGGATCTCATCACACATGTCCAGCAGGCAGGGGGCGCTCGTCCTCCCTCCTGCTCTCTGCACCTCCCTGGGCTTCTGTGCGCTCCCCACCACTCATTAGCAGGGTGCGGCGCCGTGTATCCGGCTGGCCCCGCGTGATACAGCTCAGCCCTGCCCTCCTGCCGCATCATCCCGACTACTAGTCACTTACTGCTGCAGGCGGGGCTTACACCTTATAGAGCATAGGACCGCCCTCAAGAGCATCGGGGGCAGGGTCAACAGATGGGCTCTGTGCTCCAATGATGAGAAAAACCATGAGGCCTCATTCACATATCCGTGCCTCCGGCACGTGTGCAGTCCATGCTGACACATGCCGGAGGCATGGACATACGGGGACACATGTTCCCCTATGGCCACCTTCACATGTCCGTATTTCCGCATGGACCGTGCGCCGTGGAGCAGATGTGTGTCCGTGTGCTCCACACAGAGACATGTCCGTTTTTCTGCGGAGCCACGGACCGCTTTTGGCCGAAAACATCCATGCACACGGATGTCATCCGTGTGACATCCATGTGCACGGACCATGAATAAAAGTCACAATCCTAAAAATAAAGCATTTCATACTCACATCGCTACAGCACTGACAGCTCCCTTCTCACTTCCGGGACCGGTCATTAGACTTATGAATATTCACTTCACTGAGCCTGACAGTGGCCCGGAAGTGAGAGGAAAGAAGTGAGTATGCGGTGACAGGCTGTACGTATGCTATCTACGGATAGCACACGGACAGCACCCATTGTGTCACACGACCGTGACACATGAATGTACGCCCCGCCCCCAAACAGCCTTGCTTCATGCTTCCGTGGTGACACGGATGTGTGAAAGAGACCTGATGGAGTGTGAGAAAGGCCTCATTCAGGCCTCTTTCACACATTCGTGCCTCTGCCACGTGTGCAGTCCGTGCCCACATATGCTGGAGGCACGGACATACGGAGACACATGTTCCCATATGGTCCTGTACACACTTCCGTTTTTTGGCACGGAACATGTTGCCATGTGGAGCACATGCGTGTCCATGTGCTCCACACGGAAACATGTCGTTTTTTGCGGACACGTGGAACGCTTTTGCCGTGAAACGTCCATGCACATAGATGTCATACGTGTGACATCTGTGTGCACGGACCACGGACAAAAGATACAAGGCTAAAAATAAAGAATTCCATAAACACCTCGCTCCAGCACTGACAATTCCTCTCATTTCCCTTGCCGCTCATTAGGCTCATGAATATTCACTTCACTGAGCCTGACAGCGGCCCGGAAGTCAGAGGAGTAGCGGCGCTGGAGAGAGATGAGTATGTAGTGACAGGCTGTCCGTATGCTATCCGTGACACATGTCCGTGACACATGGGTCTACTTCCCGCGCCCAAACGGCCTGCTTCACACTTCCATGGTGATACGGTTGTGTGAAAGAGACCTCACACATCCGTGCTTCCGACACGTTTGTGGTTCGTGCCAACACATGCCGGAGGCACGGACATACGGGGACACATGTTCTTTTATGGCCCCTTCACATGTCCGTATTTCCGCACGGACCGTGTCGCTGTGTGGAGCAGATGCGTCTCCGTGTGCTCCACACGGCGACATGTCCGTTTTTTTACGGAGGCACTTTTAAAAAAGAAGAATTTCATACTCCCCTCGCTCCAGCACTGACAGTTCCTTTCACCTCAGGGCCGCTCATTAGGCTCATGAATATTCACTTCACTGAGCGGACCGGAAGTGAGAGGGCAGCGGCACTGGAAGGAGGTGAGATGCGGTGACAACCTGCCCGTGTGCTATCCACGGATAGCATACGGACAGCACACGTTTCACACGTCCATGAAGCATGGATCTACACCCCGCCCCAAACGGCCTTGTTTCACACGTCCATGGTGACACATATATGTGAATGAGGCCAAAGGGAAAGCCCTTTGTAAGGCCTCATACACATGTACGTGCCTCCGGCACATCTGTGGTCCGTGCTGACACATGCCAGAGGCACTTAAATACAGGGACACATGATCCCTATGGTCTCCTTCACATGTCCGTAACTCCGTATGAACTGTGTGGAGCAAGAGGCGTTGTCCGTGTGCTCCACACAGCAACATGTCTTTTTTTTTTTTTGCGGAAGGACGGACCGCTTTTGGGTGAAAACTTCCATGCACACAGATGTCATCCGTGTGACATACGTGTGCACGAAGCACGGACAAAAGTAACAAACTTAAAAATAAAGAATTTCATACTCACCTCGCTCCAGCGCTGACAGTTCCTCTCTCTTCCGGTGCCGCTCATCAGGCTCATGAATATTCACTTCACTGAGCCTGACAGCATACCGGAAGTGAGAGGACTGGCCGTGTGATATACGAATCACTCGGACGAGTTTCGGCTCATTAGCCCTGAACAACCTCTCCTTGTCAGTACATGGAGTGTGGAGTTGCTGACAGGGAGAGGTTGTTCAGGGTTAATGATCCAACACTCGTCCGAGTGACTCATATATCATATGGACAGTGTGTTTCCAGCCTAAGGCCTGTTTCACACATCCGTGACACCATGGACGTGTGAGACAAGGCCATTTGTGGGTGGGACATGTACCATGTGTCACGGATGTGCGACACAATGTGTGCTGTCCATGTGCTATCTATGGATAGCACACGGACAGCCTGTCCTCGCATACTCACCTCCCTCCTGCGCTGCTGCTCCTCTCACTTTTGGTCTGCTGTCAGGCTCAGTGAAGTGAATTTTCATGAGCCTAATGAGCAGACACCGGAAGAGAGATTAACTGTCAATGCTGGAGCAAGGTGAGTATGAAATTCTTTATTTTCAAGTTTGTTACTTTCGTCCGTGGTCCGTGCACATGGATGTCACATGTATGACATCTGTGTGCATGAACATTTTCACCCAAACGCGGTCTGTACTTCCACAAAAAAAGGACATGTTTCCGTGTGGAGCACACGGACATGCATCTGTTCAACACGGTGACCCGGTCCATGCGCAATTACGGACATGTGAAGGGGGCTATAGGGGATCATGTGTCCCCGTATGTCGGTGCCTCTGGCATGTATCGGCACGACCACACACGTTCCGGAGGCACGGAAATGTGAATGAGGCCTAAGAGTCTGTCCTAAATGTCTGACTTTGGAAACATGTGACATATGTGAGTGGACAATTCTTCCTCTATAAGGTTTTGCACCCTGCTGACTCCTCACAACTTTGGAGAAACAGAAAGAGACAAATCATGCAGTGCAGGGCCAACTCCAGATATTTGTTGACCCCATGGGCCCCTTTAACACTCTATCTGCACCATAAGCCACACCCCAGGTTTAGACAGATGTAATAAGAAAACATTTCTTCCTGCTAATTAACGCTTCCCTGGCGGTGTAAAAGGGAGTTGTCATTAACACTAATTGTAATGTACCAGGGTGGAATATGGAGGCAATAAATCTATAGTTAGTGTCTTTCTGCAAACTATATTAGATACACGCAGCTCTGCTATATACCCATAGACCTAGATGGCTCTGCTACATGCACATGTAGATACATATAGCTCTGCTACATGCACACATGACACACAGCTCTACGACTTGCACACTTGACACACACAACTCTGCCACATGCCCAATACATGCACATACAGACACGCACAGCTTTGCTACATGAACATACAGGTACATACACACAGCTCTGCTACATGAATGTCGAGCCCCCGGCCCGGGGGTACTCGGGTATCAGGCTCAGAGGGGTTCACGGGGATGTCACGGGTGGCGATGCCTGAGCCTGTGGCCTGGGTGGCACTTCAAAGAGGGGTTATGTACAGGGGATAAGAGTTTGTTGTCTCGTGACGCCACCTGTAGTACCTGGTGATGGGTCACCAGCGCCGCCACAGTCCTCCGGAGGGCGATGGTATTGCGGCAAGGATGGCAAAGCTCCCTACAGGTGGTGCTGGGCCTCCGGGGCAGCTTGGAGAGGGACTTGAAGCCAGGGTAAGAAGCAGTGGGGCAGCGTATATGGAGGCTGGGGACGGAGAGAAATAACGCACACACGCTGAAGAAAGTCTCTTTTACCTTTTTACTGGTGGTATTCACAGGTAAAGATATCCAGAGCACTGTCGGATGACCAGGTGCACAGTGAGTCTCCACAGCAAGTGGGTATAAGGCCTCCTCAGGTTCCCTGCTGTCGCTGAAGCCCTGTCTGTAGGCAACACGACTGGCCTCCTCACTTTCTCTGGTCCTCTCTCTCTCCTCCTGCGCGGTCCACAGGTTACCCTCTCTGATCACTTCGGTGTTATTCCACACTACGGTGTCTGGCTCCCTTTTGCTGGGTACGCAGGGGGACCGGGTGACTAAAGTCTCCACGGTGTGTCGGGGTTTTCTGCAGTCTTGGAGTGATCCTGACGTTGCGGATCCCCGAAGTCCGGTAAGTCTTGGGCAAACAATCCACTAGTTTCTCTGCTCCTTGGCTAGGCTCCATGCCTTCTGTCCCCACTCCTAGGCTTGGCTGAATGTAGAAAGGCCACTCCGGGTCACTGTTTCGGGCCTAACCGCGGCACCGAGCACCAGGACGTCTTCGCAGCTCTCCTAGTGTCTGCACACTCTAACTAACTCTTCCCCCAGCAGCAGTATTTATAGGGGATCTCACCTAAAGTCAGTGAGTCTAGCTCCCCTACTGTGCTGGGGTGGAAGGTTTTTCATGTAGTAGGTACCTGCTGTGGAAACCCAGCTGTGCAGTAGGGAAGGCTGTGGCTACCTGCGTGAGCAGGGCACCACATGAACATACAGATACACACACAGCTCTGCTACATGCCCAATACATGCACACTACACACACAGCTCTACTACATGAACATACAGACACACACACACAGGTCATCTACATGCCCAATACATGCACACTACACACAGAGCTCTGCTACATGAACATACAGATACACACACAGCTCTGCTACATGCCTAATACATGCACATACAGACACACACAGCTTTGCTACATGCCCAATACATCCACACTACACACACAGCTACATGCCCAATACACGCACACTACACACACAGATCTGCTACATGAACATAGATACACACACACACAGCTCTGCTACATGCCCAATACATGCACACTAAACACAGAGCTCTGCTACATTAACAACTGCACTTGCCACACATGACCACAAGTCCCATAGAGAATGAATGGGGCTTGCCGGATTCGTGTTGCAAGTTGGCAGTTATGCGGCAGATGCGACGAAATCTGCCGGGTCTGCCACGATTATGGAAAAAACGCTGATGTGAAAGCAGCCTTAGGCTACTACAGTGTTGCAGAAAAACGCAACCAGTTTTCTGCAATCCGGCACGTGGTCTTAAAATATTGGATCTTTAACAGACTCAACCAGATGGTACTGTTCCTGTTTATCTGCTGGATCCTTTTGCTGGATCCGGCATAATACCGAAGTGGTACCATCCAGGTCAGTCCGCTATTTTCCTGTTTTTTAACAGATTCTTTTGATAATAAGGAATGCCCGCTGGGTATACGTAGAGTGTAACTGGATTCCACGCATGCTCAGTTTACCGGATCCAGCATGAGTCGGCAAAACTGGATCCAGAACACCTTTACTTGTATTATAATCAATACCAGATGTGTTTGTTTTTTTTAACCACCACGAAAACTAATGCATGCAACGTTTTTTGAGAAGTCAAAAAACAGGATCTGGTACAAACCTGATGCAAAAGGATTCTTCCCAACATCATTAAAAGTCAATGGGTAAAAACAGGATTTGTTTTGATTCCTATTTTGTTTGGAAAAAACGATCTCTGCCGAATTGCAGAAAACCGATAGTGTCAGTTGTGTTGATATATAGAACTGCAGGTCACATCTACTTCATTATCTGTATTCAGAGAATTAGCACTGTGTTATATGTGGTGTTACATACTGTAAGACTGCAGGTGACATCTACTACATTATCTGTACTCAGAGGGTTATGTTATGGTGTTACATTTTTTATTTGGTGGGGGTGGTAGCTGCAAAACATATGCCTTGGGGCTTGTGCTCCGGATCTTTACTGACTCTAGCAATCCCTTGGTACACGGGCCCTAGGCATATGACGCAGACAGCTATACCGGTGTACTGAGTTCAATAAGGAAACTGTGGCTGAAGTGTGTGTTTTACTGAATGTGGTAGTATCATTCGGTGAAACTGGGAACAATAGGGTACAAAATTAGTGCAGGTATGATACAACAGAAGATACAAATCACAGATAGCTGTACAATATGCATGGAACATCTAGAAAGCTAGAGTGTAACCTTGGATTCAACTGACTAAGCTGGGGTAACATTTAGACCAGTTAAAGGAAATCTGTCAGGTCAAAAATTCATATATAACTAATATAATTTTCTAATTCCTTTCTCTAAGCTCTCTCTATTCATGTATTTCTATTATATATGCTTCCCTCCTATCCTGTGTAATCGTCAAAATAAAAGATTAATTCTATCTGTCAATCACAGTGAGTTATCTGCTGCCCACTCCCCAAGGAATGGATATTCAGATATCACTACATTGCCATGGCCTTCTCTGATCTGTATGCTGTGTAACTCATTGCAGACAGATGAGAAATGAGCGGGAGGAGGTGTGTGCTCTTAACAGATCGTATCTTAGCAGAACAGATCTGATATCTTGATTGCGTGTATCTGAGGCATGTGTGTAGTGTGTACTCTGAGATATTTATTTGTGTTTATATGAATATTTGATCTTTTTGCTCTGTAGATACACACATTACAAAAACAAATGTTCATATAAATAGAAATCTTTACAGATAATGCAAACTGTAGTCATGTTACCTAGTAGCCTGCAGAAGCCTGAGCAGGTCAGTGACCCTTCCACATAAACCATTATGTGGTGGATGTTGACCCTTATTTTTGAGCCCAAAGGGGCTTTGTGTTTAATGACTGTTCTTTCTATGTTTATCATAGCTAAACCCGGGGCAATTATGACGTTCCGATCACGCGACCAGGCGTGGATGAAATTGATGGATGACGTTTTTCAGGAGGATGGCAAGCACACGGCTGCAGTAGGTGATGATCAGCAACTTGGTTCATTGATTTCAAGGTACAAGGATCAATTACGCAAGAGAACTCGTACATGGTGGAATAAAGCCTTTCTATCTAAGTACTTGGAGAAAAGCCTAATTCCCCGGGGCCTTAGAGTTCAGGTCTTTCCATCTTATGAGATATCTGATGAGGAGTTTAAATCCCAGTGGGAGGCTATATCTAATGAGTGCTCAAGAGGGTACATCCAGTTATTAAGGGATCAGAATGTGACCACTTTAACACAAATGGAGAGAGACCTTGAGGATTTGGAAGGGCAGATTAAGGTCAAATCTACGGCTGAACAGTGGAGAAAATTTTGTGAAGATGTTGAGAAGGAGACTTTAAAATGGGAGAAGGAGGTGAGAGACTATAAGACGAAAAAGTTAACAAGGGACCATCAAGATTACACTAGTAATAGAGTGTATCGGTGGAAAAATAAAATACCTAGAGGGAAGCCGAAAATTCCAAATAAACCTGACGACCAAGGTCCACAGGCTCCAAAAAAAGATGGGATCCCAGTTAAACCTCCTTTAGTCCCACCACCAGGGTCTCCTTCTGTTCAGTCTGTAACCTCTGGAGATGAGAGTTCTGCTTCAGAGTCCGTGGTGACTAGTGATTGCGAGCTGGGGTTTGGTATGCCAACAAGGAGTGGAAAAAGAGGACAACTAGGTGGACGATCACCCCCTCCTAATGTGAAGAAAGGCAGACAGCAACCCCAGGTAATAAATCTCTCCTCACATGTCCTGACGGACTCTCAGCTTTCTCTCTTGTCCAGAGGTTTGACTTTTTGCCCTACAAATTCGTTTAACTTTTTTTCAGCACTAAAGGATCTCCACTTATTTGTGAGAAGAATTATTTTGAAGCGGTTACATTATAAGAAATCAGATGTATCCCTTGATACAACTATGGAAAAAGATATCTTGGAGGCCCTAGAAGATTTGATGCAGGAGCAGTCAACCGAGATTGCAGGTGGGTTTCCTAAGCATCTGTTACCACGATCAACGAAGTTCCCCTCCCTTTCCCTCTGTCCTGCCGTTGGAATCTTCCTGAAGTTGGTTACCGACGACTTTAGGGAGATTTCAGGCAGGAGAAGATCTGATAATCTTACCAAGAAAGAGAGGGATGCATTGGATGAATTACGCCAACTGGAGGGAGTAGTATTTAAATCTGCTGATAAAGGCGGTAACATCGTTGTTTGGCCGGTACACATGTATGAAAAAGAAGCCCTACGCCAACTAAAGGATAAAACAACTTACCAGAAATTGGACTCTTGTCCATTATCTAGATTTATGATGGAACTGAGCCTGATCCTGGATAGTGCTCGGGAAAAAGGGATTATCACCAAAAGGGAGTTCGATGGCCTCCTGGTAGCTTGCCCTAAAGTGCCCACCTTTTACCTTTTACCAAAGGTCCACAAGAATGCCCTCTGTCCACCGGGGCGCCCTATTGTCTCTGGCATCGAGGGATTTTGTGAACCAATTTGTAAGTTCATTGACCATTACTTAAAACCACTGGTCGAGTTACTTCCCTCGTATGCCAGGGACACTACGGGCGTCTTCAACAGGATCGACGGCATTTTTGTGGACCAGGGGACCCTCTTTGCCACTATTGACGTCGAGTCGCTGTACACCTGCATCGATCACGAGGACGGATTGAGGGCTGTTCGCTTCTTCCTGGAGGCTGGAGGTCGAGGTGGTGCTATGGGGGATCTCATCCTGGAATTGCTCCGTTTTGCCCTGACACACAATTTTTTCATTTTTAAGGACATCTTCTACCTACAGAGACGCGGCACTGCGATGGGCGCGGCCTGTGCCCCTTCATACGCCAATCTCTTCCTTGGTTATTGGGAGCGGACCATCTTTGGCGATGGAGGGGCGTCGGGCTGCGCCCAGGCGCAGTGTTGGATTAGGTACATAGATGATGTCCTAGTTGTGTGGCAGGGCACGGCGGAGCAATTTGAGTCCTTTATGCGTGAGCTGAACGATAACACCATGAATATTAGACTGATGCATAGGACAAGTACCAACAAGATAGATTTCCTGGATATTGAGATCTCCATTGATGAGATGGGTGGTGTACAGACGGACGTTTTCCGTAAGGAGACGTCCGTGAATTCGTTACTTCATGCAACTTCTGGTCACCACCCCTCCACAATACGCGCAATCCCGACGAGCCAGTTTCTACGTATGAAGCGTATTTGCTCGTCCGACTCGGGATTTGAGAGGCAGGCTGAAGATCTAAAACAGCGATTCGGCGTCAGGGGATATAGTAACAGAGGTATTAGGGCTGGGTACTACAGGGCTAAGAATACTTCAAGGAACAAACTGTTGGCTTATAACCCAAAAAAAGAAAGGACGGATCCTGAACTGAGATTCATTGGTACCTACAACTATGAATGGAATTCGATGTACGCCAGTTTCCGGCGACATTGGTCCGTTCTTAGGAGTGATACCGTCCTTGCACAGATTGTCCCTAGTCGTCCTTTGTTGACTGCCAGGAGATCAAAGAACCTAAAAGATTGGCTGGTTCATAGCCACTATGTGCCACCTAAGAGTAACCCCTTTGGCAGTTCAGGCCCAATCTTAGGTAGTTTCCCCTGTGGGCACTGCGTGGCGTGCCCCAATGTGGTTAGGACTCAAACCTTTGATTCTTCTGACGGGAGGAGACAGTTTACCATCAGACAGCGTATTACCTGCGGCAGTACACATGTGATTTACTATGCTACATGTGACTGTCGATTGGTATACGTAGGGCTCACCTCCCGTGAATTTCGAAGAAGAATCAGGGAACACATTAGCGACATAGAGGGGGCACGGGGTGCCGAGGATGGTAGCAAGTTGCGGACTCTGCCGCGCCATTTTTTGCAGGTCCACAACTGCGATCCATCTAGTTTGAGATTCAGAGGAATCGACATGGTGAGGGCTGGCAATAGGGGTGGCAATCTCAAAAGAATCTTGGCCCAAATGGAGGCAAACTTAGCCCTAAGGGAATAAATGAATCCTTGTCCTTTAAGTCATATCTATAGTGCTGATCACCTGCTATTATTCTCTCTGCATCCGTGTGTTTGGTGTATACATATCCTTTCCACCTTTATGGAAAAGTTTTTAATCTTTTTTTCTTTCTTTTATATTTTTATCCGCAGCTCTTCCTTTGTTACTCTGGGGTTTTGGAATTTTTTCTTTCCCCTTCTGTGTTTGGACTTCTTCCATCTGTGATGTCATCCATCAATTTCTAATTTGAACATGGCAGTGTCATATTGAAGATTTGACGGTCCTTTTGTGTCCTTTATAATTATATGTGTTTATTAGTTATCACACTCTATGTATAGAGATACATGCGTATCTGTTGTGGATGACATTGTGTATATAACATGTTACAAAGGTTTTGCTGCTAATTTGCTAATTGATTTTAAAAGATTGCACTCTTTTTCTACTTGGTTTCACGTCCAGGCATTGAAGTTGTGTCCTGCCTCTTTTAGATAACTAACTCCCATCCTTATCCGCTTCCTCCTCCCCCTCTCTGCTCTCAGAAGCTGCCTCTGGCTTCAGTGACACGGGCGAGCGGTGCTGCTGTAGTGCGCATGCGCGGGAACCATGGTGACGCGTCCCGGGCTCCCGAAATGCGTACTCGCCGGCCGATAACTTCCGCCCGTGTCACTTCCGGTCGACGGCGCTCTGATGATGCGGAGATGCAGGTGTGGAGGGTAAAGCGGTGATGATGGGTGATATAAGATGAGGTATTTGGGCATCATTTCTTTGCAGGACACGTCCCCTTGAGGAAGCTGTGGTTACCACACCAGCACAGCGAAACGCCGCGTCGGGGCTCCCAGCCGTGACCAGGCTACAGGGAATCTGTATGTTTACATGGGTATACTCTACTAACTGAGTTTTTCCTGTCTGTTTTGCTGCAGGTATCTATTGCAATTGCATATCTGATGAGTCTTCTCCTCTGCACTGGCAGTCTTGTAGCTGGTTTCATTGACTGGCTTTTACTGCACTGCATTATGCACTTTATTTATCCATGACTGCCTTGTGTATGTGGGTATAAACCATTGATTATTAAAACTTATGTATTTGCCTTGAATCCTGTATGTAGCAAACATTGAAACAGCTATGTAAAAACTGGAATGTATCCTGTATTTATATATTTTTTACCCCTTGTTTGCCTGCAACCGGCTTCTTTTGTGTACACCGCTGTTTGTCACTCCTAAATTTTAAATATGTCATTCATCTAATAAAAATCATAGTTTGCATCGTATTCAGTTCCTCTTGTTTTCAAATTAGTATAACTGATATAAAGAGTTTATAAACTTACTAGCCTGGTGACTTCTGGGCGTATCCCTCCTTCTGTTATACTTCAGGGCTGTGCATTCATTGCATGGCTGTGCTCCCCCTCCCTCTGTGCAGAGGAGATAACGATCACGCCCATCAGGGCAGGGCAGCAGGTATGGAGGGAGGGGGAGCACAGGCATGCAATGCACAGCCCTGAAGTATAACAGAAGGAGAGATACACCCAGAAGTCTCCACTCTAGTAAGTTTATAAACTCTTTATATCAGTTATACTAATGCAAGATTTTACACAAAAACAGTGCTGGAAAGGTATCCTTAGGGTGCAGGGACATGTACTAACTGTGTATTAGGGTGATCTGAGGTGGTTGGTTCCCTTTAAATGCAGAATCAGAGCAGAATGGTGACCCTGATGGCGTATCCTTGGTTGAGTCAAAACTTTGTAAGCTCAGGCAGGGTGCGCAGTCGGCTGAGGAGTATTGCTTGGAGTTCAGAAGATGGGCCACTGACACTTAGTGGAATGACCCTGTTCTAATGAGTGAGTTCTATCTGGGTTTGTCAGCTAGGTATGCTGCTCCAGAGTCGGAGTCTGCAATGTCCCTGGCCACCAGACTTGACAGACCTCTCTGAGAGAGACCTACTCCACATTTGCTCCCTGTGGTCTCCTCTGTTGGGGAGGTTCCACAGATTATGTTTCAGGAACCTATGCAGTTAGGGACCATGAATACTAGGTCACCTGCGGTTTGTTGTGACAGTTACTAATGCATTGAATCGAACCATTATATTAAGGTATGCTTGTTCTGTTCCAAATTGGCTGCTCAACCTTATGAACTATGTTCCTTTGGTTATGTGTAGGGAAATTACCAGGGTGTGTATGTTTCCACTATTTCCATGTCTCAGCTCACCATTTCTGCTGAAATAGTGATTGGTGGAAAGACAGTTACTATTCCTGTCCTTATGGATAGTGGAGAAGGAGTTAATTTGATAGACTCTTGCTTCACACAGACCCATGGACTAAATGGTTGTGCTATATTGAGTGTCGTTCCTATCTCTGCCATTAACCCCTTAAGGACTGAGTCACTTTGCAGATTAATGACCAGACCGTTTTTTGCAATTCTGACCAGTGTCCCTTTATGAGGTAATATCTCTGGAACACTTCAACGGATCCTAGCGATTCTGAGATTGTTTTTTCGTGACATATTGAGCTTCATGTTGGTAGTAAATTTAAGTCGATAATTTTTGCGTTTATTTGTGAAAAAATCAAAAATTTGGTGAAAATTTTGCAATTTTCACATTTTTTATTTTTATTCTGTTAAACCAGAGAGTTATGTGACACAAAATTGTTAATAAATCACATTTCCCACATGTCTACTTTACATTAGCACAATTTTGGAAAAAAAAAATGTTTTGGTAGGAAGTAATAAGGGTTCAAAGTTTCAACAGCAATTTCTCATTTTTCCAGCAAAATTTTAAAAATCTATTTTTTTAGTGACCACATCACATTTGAAGTCCCTTTGAGGGGTGACAGAAAATGACCAAAAGTGACACCATTCCAAAAACTGCACCCCTAAAGCTACTCAAAACTACATTCAAGAAGATTATTAATCCTTCAGGTGCTTCACAGGAACTAAAGCAACATGGAAGGAAAAAATGGTCATTTTAATTTTTCCCAAAAAAATGTTTTTTTAGCCTCAATTCTTTCATTTTCACATGGGCAACAGGATAAAATGGATCCTACAATTTGTTGGGCAATTTCTCCTGAGTACACCGATATCTCATATGTGGTCATAAACCACTGTTTGGGCGCACGGCAGGGCTCAGAAGGGAAGGAGCGCAATTTGACTTTTGGAGCTAATTTTCCATTCAAATTGTTAGCGGACACTATGTCGCATATGGAGAACCCGTGTGCCACCAGCAAAAGGGCAACTGGAAGAGTTGGGGTACAGCACCAAAAAATGCCTCCTCTAATGAATGCGCTATTTTCTTGGGTGGCTGTGGGTTGCAATTTGCAGCGTGGGGGGCATACAACATTTGGGTCTCTCCACGCTGAGGATTCTAGTCCGCCAGCTGCCAAGTTGTACCTGGCTGGCTACCAAAAATACAGCGAAGGCCTTTTTTTTTTTATTTCTAGAACTAATTCTAGACAAATAAAATGACGTGGGGCTCCGCCATATTTTTGGTCCAGCCAGATACAACTTGGCACCTACAGACTGCCAGCAACCCCCAGCTGCCTCGTACCTGGCTGCAACCAAAAATACAGCGAAGCTCATTTTTTTTTAATTTCTAGAACTAATTCTAGAAAAAAAAAATAATGTGGAGCTCCGCCATATTTTTGGCCCAGCCAGGTACAACTAGGCAGCTGGGAGCTGGAATCCTCAGCATGAAAAGGCCTAAGCGTTCTGGGTCCCCCATGCTGCGAATTGCAGCCCGCAGCCGCCCCAGAAAATGGCGCATTAATTGAAGCGCCATTTTCTGGCGCTGTACCCAGACTCTTCCGGTTGCCCTGGTGCCGGTGGAAAACTGGGTAATAAAGGGGTTAATGCCAGCTTTTTTATTGGCAGCTTGCACTAAGCCCGAGATTCATAATGCCGGGCCAATGTTAGACCCGGCCATTAGGAATCTCTAGTAAATATTTAACTCCTTCCCGACATAGGACGTTGTACAACGTCCTGTGTTTCTGCCCGTTCCCGACACAGAACATTGTACAACGTCCTGGCAGATTTGAGCTGCTGCAGCTCCTGTGAGTGAGGTCGCTCAGGTGTTACAGATGCTGCTGCTTTGTGACAACCTGTAGATGACCCCACAGGGGGTGGATTAACCCCCCCATGCCCAGGACCCCTCCGATCGGCAGTTTAAAAGTGAAACTACCGATTGGAGGGAATCATAGGGATTCACCCCTCCAGATCTGATTAGAGCTCTCCAATCAGATCTGGAGGGGCGGATCGGCAAGTGCCCACCCCTCCTCAGCCCCCTCCAGCTCCATGACTGTCCAGGGGCCCCCCCCGTCCCCCCCTCTATTATAATGTATCTGCTGGCGGGCTGCACCCGCGTGTACCTGCCGGCAACACTGCCTGGTCCCCTGCTCTACTGCAACCCCCCAGGCTGCCCCCACCTTCGGGCCCTGTGCCTGGCCCCCCCCTCACCTCCTGCGGCGGGCTGCACACTTCGGTGCACTCGCCGCTGTGGCCACCCTGCTGCCGCCGCTGCTGCTCCCCCTCTGCCCGCCGGTCTGTGGCCCCGCCTCCTCCCCCAGCCTCCTCCTGCTCATCGGTGGAACGAGGGAGGTATGTATGTATCTATGTATGTATGTATCTATGTATGTATGTATGAATGAATGAATGAATGAATTGATGGATGGGTGATGGATGGATGGGTGAATAGATAGATGGATGGGGGGTGCATGCGTGGACGTGTGCGTGCGTGGACGTGAGCGTACATGAGCGTGCGTGGACGTGAGTGTGCGTAGACGTGTGTGTGCGTAGACGTGTGCGTGTGTGGAAACGTGTGTGGACGTGTGCGTGCATAGATGTGTGTGTGCATAGACGTGTGCGTGCGTGGATGTGTGCATAGATGGATGTGTGCGTGGACGTGTGCGTGGATGTGGATGTGCGTGGATGTCAGCGTGCGTGTGTGGATGTGTGCATGCGTGGATGTCAGCGTGCGTGCATGGATGTCAGCGTGCGTGTGTGGATGTCAGCGTGCGTGCGTGGATGTGTGCATGTGTGGATGTCAGTGTGCGTGCGCGGATGTCAGCGTGCGTGTGTAAATGTCAGCGTGCTTGAATGTCAGCGTGCGTGCGTGGATGCCAGCGCACGTGAATGTCAGCGTGCGTGCGTGGATGTCAGCGTGCGTGGATGTCAGCATGTGTGGATGTCAGCGTGCGTGGATGTGCGTGCGTGGATGTGCGTGCGTGGATGTGTGCATACATGGATGTCAGCGTGCGTGCGTGGATGTCAGCGTGCTTGAATGTCAGCGTGCGTGCGTGATTGTCAGCGTGCGTGAATGTCAGCGTGCGTGCGTGGATGTCAGCGTGCGTGCGTGGATGCGTGCGTGCATGGATGTGTGCGTGCATGGATGTGTGCGTGCGTGGATGTCAGCGTGCGTGGATGTCCGCGTACGTGGATGTTAGCATGCGTGGATGTCAGCGTGCATGTGTGGATGTGTGCGTGCGTGGATGTCAGCGTGCATGCGTGGTTGTCAGCGTGCTTGAATGTCAGCGTGCGTGCGTGGATGTGTGCATGCGTGGATGTGTGTGTGGATGTGCGTGCGTGGATGTGTGCGTGCGTGGATGTGTGCGTGGATGTGCGAGCGTGGATGTGGATGTGGGTGCGTGGTTGTGTGCGTGCGTGGATGATGGGTGCATAGGTGGATGGATGGGTGCAACAAGGGATCAAGTGTCCTTGTTGTAGTCTCTGGGATCATAGTCATGGTGCACTGTATGACAGATCATTGTCATACAGTGCACCATAACTCTGACCCCAGAGACTGTAGGAAGAGGACACTTCATCCCTTGCTGCAGTCTCTGGATTGACCAGAGGCGATCGAGCATCGTGGGACCTTCGTTGTGGACTACGTCGGAGGCGATCGAGCGTCGTGGGACCTTCGTTGTGGACTACGTCGGATCTTTATAATAAAGATGGAGTCCGAATTTTGGTTGTGTTATTTTTTTCAAATAAAAAGATTTTTCTCTGTGTGTATTTTCTGACTATTTACCAGAGATTCCTAATGGCGGGTCTAACATTGGCCCTATATTATGAATCTCGGGCTTAGTGTCAGCTGCCAATAAAAAGCTGGCATTAACCCCTTTATTACCCAGTTTGCCACCGGCACCAGGGCAACTAGAAGAGTCTGGGTACAGCGCCAGAAAATGGCGCTTCAATGAATGCGCCATCTTCTGGGGCGGCTGCGGGCTGCAATTCGCAGCATGGGGGGCCCAGAACGCTTGGGCATCTCCATGCTGCGGATTCCAGCCCCCAGCTGCCTAGTTGTACCTGGCTGGACCAAAAATATGGCGGAGCCCCATGTCATTTTTTTTCTAGAATTAGTTCTAGAAGAAAAAAAAAAAGGCTTTGCTGTATTTTTGGTGGCCAGCCAGGTACAACGAGGCAGCTGGGGGTTGGTGGCAATCCGTAGCTGCCAAGTTGTTCCTGGCTGGACCAAAAATATGGCGGAGCCCCACGCCATTTTTTTTCTAGAATTAGTCCTAGAAAACAACTAAAAATGGGCTTTGCTGTATTTTTGGTTACCAGCCAGGTACAATGAGGCAGCTGGGGGTTGCTGGCAGTCCGTAGCTGCCAAGCTGTACCTGGCTGGACCAAAAATATGGCGGAGCCCTGCGCCATTTTTTTTCTAGAATTAGTCCTGGAAAAAAAATAAAAATGGGCTTCGCTGTATTTAGATGCATAGTGAATACTTTGAACCCGCAGGTGCTTCACAAATTGATCCGTAAAAATGAAAAAAGAAAATTTGTGTGAAAACAAATGTACTTTTTCCTTCTTACGGATCAATTTGTGAAGCACCTGGGGGTTCAAAGTGCTCACTATGCATCTATATGCATTCCTTGGGGGGGTCTAGTTTCCAAAATGGGGTCACTTGTGGGGGAGCTCCAATGTTTAGGCACACAAGGGCTCTCCATACACGACATGGTGTCCGCTAACGATTCCAATAGTTAGCAGACACCATGTCGCGTATGGAGAGCCCCTGTGTGCCTAAACATTTGAGCTCCCCCACAAGTGACCCCATTTTGGAAACTAGACCCCCCCAAGGAACATATCTAGATGTGCTTTCCAAATTGATCCGTAAAAATGAAAAAAGAAAATTTGTGCGAAAACAAATGTACTTTTTCCTTCTTACGGATCAATTTGTGAAGCACCTGGGGGTTCAAAGTGCTCACACTGCATCTAGATGCATTCCTTGGGGGGTCTAGTTTCCAAAATGAGGTCACTTGTGGGGTAGCTTCAATGTTTAGGTTCACATGGGCTCTCCATACGCGACATGGTGTCCGCTAACAATTCCAATAGTTAGCGGACACCATGTCGCGTATGGAGAGCCCCTGTGTGCCTAAACATTGGAGCTCCCCCACAAGTGACCCCATTTTGGAAACTAGCCCTCCAAGGGAACGTATCTAGATGGGTTGTGAACATTTTGAACCCCCAGGTGCTTCACAAATTTATCTGTAAAATTGAATAAGTACTTTTTTTTCCACAAAAAATTTCTTTTTTCATTTTTACAGATTATTTTGTGAAGCACCAGGGTGTTCAAAATGCTCACCACCCAGCTAGCTAAGTTCCCTGGGGGGTCTAGTTTCCAAAATGGGGTCACTTGTGGGGGAGCTCCAATGTTTAGGCATAAGAAATTGTAGAGTGGCATGCTTCATATTCCTTTTATTGTGCAATCATAAAATCATCACAGCGCACAGGGGTGCCGCTGGACGCGTTTCGGAGGAACAGACCTCCTTAATCATCAGCCAATGTTTAGGCACACAGGGGCTCTCCAAACGCGACATGGTGTCCGCTAACAATTGGAACTAATTTTTCAGTCAAATTGTTAGCGGACACCATGTCGCGTATGGAGAGCCCCTGTGTGCCTAAACATTGGAGCTCCCCCACAAGTGACCCCATTTTGGAAACTAGAGCCCCCAGGAAACTTATCTAGATGGGTGGTGAGCATTTTGAACCCCCAGGTGCTTCACAAATTCATCTGTAAAATTGAATAAGTACTTTTTTTTCCACAAAAAATTTCTTTTTTCATTTTTACAGATTAATTTGGGAAGCACTGGGGCATTCAAAATGCTCACCACCCATCTAGATATGTTCCCTGGGGTGTCTAGTTTCCAAAATGGTGTCACTTATGGGGAGCTCCAATGTGTAGGCACACAGGGCTCTCCAAATGCAACATGGTGTCCGCTAACAATTTGACTGAAAAATCAGCTCAAATTGTTAGCGGACACCATGTCGCGTTTGGAGAGCCCCTGTGTGCCTACACATTAGAGCTCACCCATAAGTGACCCCATTTTGGAAACTAGACCCCCCAGGGAATTTATCTAGATGGGTGGTGAGCATTTTGAACCCCCAGGTGCTTCACAAATTCATCCGTAAAAATAAAAAAGTACTTTTTTTTCTACAAAAATTTTCTTTCAGCCAAAATTTTTTCATTTTCACATGGGGAACAGGATAAAATGGATCCTAAAAATTGTTGGGCAATTTCTCCTGAGTACACCGATACCTCATATGTGGTCATAAACCACTCTTTGGGCACACAGCAGGGCTCAGAAGGGAAGTATTACCCCCCCCCCTCGGAAGAAGCCTTAGCGAAACGCGTTAGGGGGCGGTGGCCACGGACAGGTAATACTTCCAGACCCATGATTTGACTTACGGTGATATTGTTTGCGTGCTTGTATGGTATGTACTCAGGACTTGAAGCATTTTATTGGCTGGTGCCTGGTACATGATTTATTATGATTTACTGTCATACCTGCATGTTTTTGATTCATGAGGTCTCCTGTCTTGTGTGCTGCCTTGGCATGACTTTTATTGCTGTATTGATGCACTAACTTTTAATAAAGAGCACATTGATTATTAATTGGCCTGACTCCAGGGTTGCTTTTATAGGAAGTGGTATGTGATTGGAGGGCCTTTACTTTTATAAGGGTTTTTCTGAAATCAATCTAAAAGTCAGACTAGTATCCCTGATTGCCTTTGCCTGTCATTGCTATCTTGCTACCTTACCCTCTCATCCTTTATAACCACCTCATGACATTCTAATGCATATGCATGGGCAGAAGAAATGGTGACAATGTTATATAATTAAACGTGTTCCCTGCCTCATTGCCCATCTCTGTCACATTACTCTATGTTCTGATCGGCATGTTCTCACACTGATCAGAATAGAAGGCAGTATAACGTATGAAGCAGTGCACAGAGGCAGGGAACACACGTCTAAGGCTACGTTCACATGCTGCGTATTTGTTGCCTTTCTTTACGCTGCGCCTTTCCCCAAAAGTGCATCTGCGTCTGCGTTCCACGCAAAGTGAATGGACTTTCACTTTTGCCGTTCAGAGGCTGAGCATTTTTTCGCCGGGCTATTGGGGCTGAAAGCGTGCATAAAAAGAATCAATATGTTGATTCTTTGTGCTTTATAGCGCGCGCTTTCCTCCATAGGCCCCATTATAAGCGCTGGAATTACGCATCACCATTCACACAATGCTCTATTCCAGCGCCTATAAGCGCGTACGCAGAAGGAATAGCAGGATGTAATGTCACACAAGGGGAGGAAGAATCCTGTGTTCCTCCCAACGTGTGACATGTACTTTCACTTTAGCAGCGTATGTGCAGCAGCTTCTGGCTGCCTGTACATTCGCTGCTAAAGCAAAATCCAAGTGAACAGTAGAAAAAAATAGTATACTCACCTCTCGCAGACATATCTGTTTGGCTGCAGGACCTGCTGATAATCAGCTGATGCTGTCAGGTGACAGCATCAGCTGATTACCGGCAGGTCCTGCAGTCAAACGGACATGTCTACAGTGAGGTGAGTATGTTTTTTTTTTCTACTGATGCATCAGCTGATTGTTTTAACCGACTTTTAAACAATCAGTTGATGTGTCATCTGTTCAGGTCCTTGAACCTGACACATCATCTGATCGTTTCCTTTCGGAACCGATCTGGTGATATTGGATCCGGAATGGACGGCTTGGGACCCTCGACCCAGGACTACGTCAGAGAGGGGGGGGTTAATTTGTTGAATAAAGATGGAGTCACTAATTGTGTTGTGTTTTATTGCTAATAAAAATATTGTCATTATTTTTTTAGTTTTTTGTAAAAATAAAATTAAAAAAAAGGGTTTCCCTGGATTTTCCATTTCCAGTGAAGGTAACACCAAGCAGCGGGGGTTAGCAGCCAGTAGCTGCTTTGGTTACCTGTTGTGAATTCATTAAGGAGGAATTCTGGTTGTGAGCTCCTGGTTGTTGCTGGTAATGCTGCTGGCTGTGTGTTGGAGTGTTCCACAGCTGATCTTGATGACTGGCAGTCAGGTTCAGATTGGAGTATATAGTGGTTTGAAGCTGATCAGTCCTTGCCAATTGTAAATGTTCCTGGAGGTGTCTACACCTTTTCCTGGTTTCTCCTGGTCTGCTGAAATCCTTGCAAGCTAAGTGAATGGTTTTTGTTACTTTGTGGCGCACATGTTGTGTACTTGTGGATCTGTTTTCAGTTTGTCTTGTTCTGAGTTGTGGGTTTGAAATTTAGTCTGCATATTTGTTTACCTGCTCTCAGTTAGGAAGTGTTCTTCCTGGACAGAAATTGCTATTCACTGTTATCTGCTATTTCCAGTATTGTTGGTATTGGTACTTGTTTATTCACAGAAGTTCTGCAGATGTAGAGGGCGGCGAGTCTTAGTGGACTCAGGGAAATTTTTGACACTATCTGCTGTTTGAGATTTTTTGATAGTATTTTAATACTGCCGCAATAGTATTCTATCCTATCTAGCTAGTATGGCCTCTTTTGCTGAACTCTATATTCTGCCTGTGTGTGTCTTTTCCTCTCCGGTTTCCCAGTTAATATTCTTTTGGGGTTCTGCTCAGAGGCAAGATAGCTTTTCCTATTTTCATCTCTGGGGTAGTTAGTTCTCCGGCCGTGTTGAGGTGTCTAGAGCATGGTTGGTTACATCCCACGGCTACTTCTAGTTGCGATATTGAGTCAGGTGTCGCGGTCAGTATAGTTACCAAGACTTCTGTGGAATCCTTATGTTACTCCTAAGTCATTGGATCATAACAGTTACCCTTGGCTGGCAATAGAAAATGCAGTGGGAACGCACACATTCTTTTTTAACCCATGCGTTTGGAGTTTTATTTATCATTTTTTTTTTCATTTTTTAATGATTTTTTTTTCTTCAAAAATTAACATGGGCTTCGCCATATTTTTGTATGCCAGCCAGGTACAGCAGGCAGTTACGGGCTGCTCCCAACCCCACCTGCCTATTTGTACCCAGCTGGGAACCAAAAATATAGGGTAGCCCTTTTTTAATTATTTCATGAATTTCATGAAATAATAAAAAAAATAACGTGGGCTTTGCCCTATTTTTGTTTCCAGCCAGGTACAACTAGGCAGCTGGGGGCTGGAATCCACAGCACAGGGTGGCCCAAGCATTCTGTTCCCCCCCCCCCCCACTGCGAATTGCAGTCTACAGCCGCCCCAGAAAATGGCACGTTTCATAGAAGCACCATCTTCTGACGATGTGTCCGACTCTCGCAGTGGCCATGGTGCCGGGTGGATCGCTTGGTAATAATGGGGTTATGGCCAGCGTTGTATTATCAGCAGGCCCTAAGCCCAAGATTCATGATGTCATGCTAATATTAGACATGGACACCATGAATTTCTAGTAAACATTGAAGAAAACAAACGCAGAAAAAATATTTTTATTAGAAATAAAACAAAACACAATTAGTGATTCCATATTTATTGAAGAAAAAACCTCCCCCCTTCGACATAGTCCAAAGGAGAAGATCTCTTCAGCTCTGCTACATATCTATCAGCACACGTACGTCTGCTGGTAGAGATTAGCTGAGCACCCGACTGTGGGAAAGTTCATCTGAGTTCAGGCTGCGTCAAGCGTGAACTCCGATGTACCCTGTGACCGCTGCGGCATCGTAAGGAGGGAGTAACCTAGGTCACCCGAGGACAGCTCAGGTCATGACACCTGAGGTTCATCAGGTGACCCCAGTGTCTTCCTGGTTACAATGCCGCAGATCGCGCTACTTATGCCAATTACATACTGAGCTATAAGAAGATTGTGCTCCTTGACAGCTCAGTACGTAAATGGCGTAGGAAATCCCGATTTGCCGGCAAAAGCCAACATGACTTTAAACAGTGATAAAGTTGTGGTTAGACTTACTCCTGCAGCCTCTCACCAGGTGCCCCCATTTTTATACATACCCCCAATAAATTTTATTCATGTGTAGACAATATAACATAGGGCACAAGCCCTTCTTGTGAGGTGGGGTATTTAACAAAAGGTCTCCTCTGAGAACACAGGAAATCACATCAAGGACCATTTTTTTTGTTTTCTCAACAATCTTTATCACTGTCATATTTTAGTGGACAGTGCTGAAAAAAAACACGCGTAAAAAAAAGCATCCAAAACGCAGCATGTGAATGCAATGCTTTTTCTTTACCTGCTCAAAAAATGCATCTTCAAAATCCAGGAAATACGCGCGCATAAAAAAAAGACAGCAAATATTCAGCATTTGAATGTAGCTCAATGCTCTGTCCTTGGCAGCATCATCAGGCCACAAGCCTGAGCACGATCTTTCTACTCTAAGGCCCCTCTCACACCACGATTTTTTTCTGTCCCTGTGGATGCTGTTTTTTGCAGGACCCCACGGACAGGAACGGACAGGTCCAGATGTGTACCTCCGGATGCTATTTCTGTATCCGGATCTGTGATTTTGATGGATCCGGACACAGAAAGAGCTGGGAGGAGCCGAGCCTGTTATGTCACACAGGGGGAGGAAGAATCCTGTGTTCCTCCCCCGTGTGACATGTAAAGGAAAAACAACAACAGCTTATAGTGCGCCTGTACACATGGGGATGTTAGCAGGCGGTTCTTTTGCGTTTAAACTCACCTGGTCTGGTTATAAACCACAGCCCGTAGATAAGCTTATTAAAATCAAGCAACGGAATCCTCCGGTTCCGTCCTCGTGCTTCCTACGAGGTCTTCTCCGGGGAAACACTAGTGCCGGGCGGCGTCACGTGTCTAGTAAAGGGGCCGATCCAGCTGACGTCTCCTCAGGTACTCTCCCTCCTCTGCAGCTCACTCCACCACTCTCCCCATAGGGAGTCAAAATGATACAAAAAGATGGAAGCGTGGTGTATGTTTGGGCGCTGAGGTAAGGAAGATCTCTGATGCTGGCTTCTTTTCCGGACTTTATTAAAATAATTGCAGTTATAATTATTCAAGCTTAAGGCTCTCAAAACCCACGATGCATTTCGACGTGCATACACGTCTTTTACAGTCACATTCCAGTAAATACACCACAAATCTGGATCCACAGTCCAGTCTGTGGGGTATCTTAAATAATTGCTTTGTTGTATTGGAAAAAAATGTTCTACTCCCATTTATCATGTTTTTACAACATTTACATTTAACGGATCCACACCTAAAACTCCCTTTTTCCCTTTCCATCTCTTCATTTTCATCTTTCTTATTTCTATCCTCTTTCTGTTTTATTTCATTAGTACTTCTAATCCTGCTTGGTGCCAGTAATCTCTGGAGATTCATCCCTCTTCTAAATATAATCCTAGGATTTTTGGGAATGATTCCTGCTAAAATGGGATCACTCCTCAAAATTGACCAGTTCTTTTGCAGAAGCTTATAATATTCCTGTGGGAAGCATTAAAACTAGTTATTAGATTGCAGCCAAATTCATTTTTATTTTCATTTTTATTTTCATTTTTCTCTTCAGGGATTTCACCGCTGATTTTTTCGCTACTGATTTTTTCGCTGCTGATTTTTTTCTACTGATTTTTTTGCTGCTGATTTTTCGCTGCTGATTTTTTCGCTGCTGATTTTTTTATTATTTGTTCTCTTTATTTTCTTTTCCTCCAATTTTTTGAGGCAGGTTTCCTGTGTAAACTTGCTACTTTTTCTAAAGGCATCATTCAGCAATTTTTTGGGGTAGCCTTTCTCTATAAATCTAGTTTTTAAGATCTTTACTTCTTCCAAAAAGTCTTCTTTATTAGTGCAGTTTTTTCTGACTCTCCAGTACTGCCCATACGGTATATTTCTCAACCATGAGGGAAGATGACTACTGGAGAAGTTCAGATAGCTGTTCACATCCACCTCTTTAAAGTACGTGCTGGTACTAATTTTGCCTTGATCATCTATCCTCAATTGGAGATCTAGAAATTGAATATTGCTATCCGAGATGTTAAGTGAGAACTTTAGGCCCCAGTCATTCGCATTGAGGTCCTCCGTGAACTGTAATGCCTCTTTTTCGGATCCTGCCCATATAAATATCAGATCGTCGATAAATCTCTTAAAGAGTTTAATATACTTACTCCCTAGTGGGGACTGCGCAATGGTGACTGATTCAAAGCACCCCATGTATAACCCTGCGTAACTGGGGGCGAATCTCGTCCCCATTGCGCAGCCCCTTATCTGTCTATATGTATCCTCCTGAAAAGTGAAGACATTATTAAGAAGCACAAATTTGATACCTTCCTTTATAAACTCCTTTTGGGGGGGGGGCATTCTTGTATCCTTTTCCAAGAACCAATTTACCGCTCTAATGCCAAACTCATGTGGTATATTTGAATAAATGAACTCACATCCATCGTCAGCAATAAGCAATCTGGGTGCGGGGAAGCTCCGACAGAATACCGATCAAATGTGAAGAATCACGTAAATAAGAATCAAGTGCTAAATTATAGTTTTGAAGAAATAAATCTAAATTATGTGATAAATTAGTAGTGAGTGATCCAATACCAGAAATTATAGGGCGACCAGGAGGGTCCACCATGTCTTTGTGTAGTTTAGGTAAAAAATAAAAATGGTGAATTTTAAATTTTGTGACTTGTAAAAATTTTGTGTTCTCTTCTGTCCAGAATCCCCCGTTTCCAGGCTGTCCCAATCAGTGACCGATAATCCTTCAATATCATATCCATGGGGTTAGCTGTTTCCTTAATATAATAAATCTCATCCGATAACATTTGGGCCCCCTTTCTGCTATACCATTCATGACTCATTATTACAGTACCACCCCCCTTATCTGCTTTTTTAATCACTAAATTGTGCTTTTCTTTCAAATTTTTCAGGGCAGAACGTTCACCCACCGTTAAATTATCTTTCCCTTTTATGTTTTTTATCTCCCTGATTTCACGTAGACACATATGTTGAAATGTCTCAAGATGAGACCCTTTATGATGCATTGGATAAAAATTACTTTTATTTTTTGGGTTAACGTGGACGAACTCCTTTTCTTCAAAAATTGATGTTTCCTCCTCTTTATTTACCTGTACGTCAATATTTTTCTCATTCTTAACCATAAATTTTTTACCCTGTATTTTTTCTAGCGCAAAATGTCGTTGCAACCGTTAATTTCCTCACAAATTCATTGAAGTCAACATATAACTCTAGGGAATTAATTTGGGCTTTTGGGCAAAAGGATAACCCTCTTCCTATTAATCTAGATTAACGACATTTTGCGCTAGAAAAAATACAGGGTAAAAAATTTATGGTTAAGAATGAGAAAAATATTGACGTACAGGTAAATAAAGAGGAGGAAACATCAATTTTTGAAGAAAAGGAGTTCGTCCACGTTAACCCAAAAAATAAAAGTAATTTTTATCCAATGCATCATAAAGGGTCTCATCTTGAGACATTTCAACATATGTGTCTACGTGAAATCAGGGAGATAAAAAACATAAAAGGGAAAGATAATTTAACGGTGGGTGAACGTTCTGCCCTGAAAAATTTGAAAGAAAAGCACAATTTAGTGATTAAAAAAGCAGATAAGGGGGGTGGTACTGTAATAATGAGTCATGAATGGTATAGCAGAAAGGGGGCCCAAATGTTATCGGATGAGATTTATTATATTAAGGAAACAGCTAACCCCATGGATATGATATTGAAGGATTATCGGTCACTGATTGGGACAGCCTGGAAACGGGGGATTCTGGACAGAAGAGAACACAAATTTTTACAAGTCACAAAATTTAAAATTCACCATTTTTATTTTTTACCTAAACTACACAAAGACATGGTGGACCCTCCTGGTCGCCCTATAATTTCTGGTATTGGATTACTCACTACTAATTTATCACATTATTTAGATTTATTTCTTCAAAAATATAATTTAGCACTTGATTCTTATTTACGTGATTCTTCACATTTGATCGGTATTCTGTTGGAGCTTCCCCCGCACCCAGATTGCTTATTGCTGACGATGGATGTGAGTTCATTTATTCAAATATACCACATGAGTTTGGCATTAGAGCGGTAAATTGGTTCTTGGAAAAGGATACAAGAATGCCCCCCCCCCCAAAAGGAGTTTATAAAGGAAGGTATCAAATTTGTGCTACTTAATAATGTCTTCACTTTTCAGGAGGATACATATAGACAGATAAGGGGCTGCGCAATGGGGACGAGATTCGCCCCCAGTTACGCAGGGTTATACATGGGGTGCTTTGAATCAGTCACCATTGCGCAGTCCCCACTAGGGAGTAAGTATATTAAACTCTTTAAGAGATTTATCGACGATCTGATATTTATATGGGCAGGATCCGAAAAAGAGGCATTACAGTTCACGGAGGACCTCAATGCGAATGACTGGGGCCTGAAGTTCTCACTTAACATCTCGGATAGCAATATTCAATTTCTAGATCTCCAATTGAGGATAGATGATCAAGGCAAAATTAGTACCAGCACGTACTTTAAAGAGGTGGATGTGAACAGCTATCTGAACTTCTCCAGTAGTCATCTTCCCTCATGGTTGAGAAATATACCGTATCGGCAGTACTGGAGAGTCAGAAAAAACTGCACTAATAAAGAAGACTTTTTGGAAGAAGTAAAGATCTTAAAAACTAGATTTATAGAGAAGGGCTACCCCAAAAAATTGCTGAATGATGCCTTTAGAAAAAGTAGCAAGTTTACACAGGAAACCTGCCTCAAAAAATTGGAGGAAAAGAAAATAAAGAGAACAAATAATAAAAAAATCAGCAGCAAAAAAATCAGTAGTAAAAAAATCAGCAGCGAAAAAATCAGTAGCGAAAAAATCAGCGGTGAAATCCCTGAAGAGAAAAATGAAAATAAAAATGAAAATAAAAATGAATTTGGCTGCAATCTAATAACTAGTTTTAATGCTTCCCACAGGAATATCTATAAGCTTCTGCAAAAGAACTGGTCAAGTTTGTGGAGTGATCCCATTTTAGCAGGAATCATTCCCAAAAATCCTAGGATTATATTTAGAAGAGGGATGAATCTCCAGAGATTACTGGCACCAAGCAGGATTAGAAGTACTAATGAAATAAAACAGAAAGAGGATAGAAATAAGAAAGATGAAAATGAAGAGATGGAAAGGGAAAAAGGGAGTTTTAGGTGTGGATCCGTTAAATGTAAATGTTGTAAAAACATGATAAATGGGAGTAGAACATTTTTTTCCAATACAACAAAGCAATTATTTAAGATACCCCACAGACTGGACTGTGGATCCAGATTTGTGGTGTATTTACTGGAATGTGACTGTAAATACCAGTATATTGGAAGGACAACCTAAAGTATGCGAGCAAGAATGAATAAACACCGCCATAATATTGTGAAAGGATTCCCTCTCCTTAGTGTGTCACGACACTTTGCATCTGTTCATAATAAGGACCCATCAGGCCTAAAATTAATTATTATAGATCAAATTAATGAATATGCATATGATAAAATTGAGAGATTAAATAAAAAAGAAACATTCTGGATCTTTAAAATGGGGACGCTTTCGCCTGAGGGTTTAAACCTGGCACTAGAAAGAATATAAGTAATAGTGCAGGTAAAATTCGGAATATTGTGTGACCCACCTGGAATACTAACAAAATAAAATATTAGATTACTAACCTGAGAAAGATAGACCTGAATAAATGGTAGTATATATCCCCACTTAGTGTCCATATTGATGTACTATATCGTTTAAGAACTATTCCTGTTTCATTAATAATAATTTTTAATGGTAGTGTATGGAAATTGGTTATTTTGTATTTACTGTATATACTCGCGTATAAGCCGAGTTTTTCAGCCCAAAAATTGGGCTGAGAAGTCCCCCCCTCGGCTTATACGCGAGTCAATACGGCCCCCTCAAAGTTTGGCGCCCCCACCTCACTTTCTCGGCCCCCCCGCATGCAGCGCTGCGCATATACATTACCTGTCTAGCAGCTGTCACCCTCCGATGGCGGATCGCGGCTCCCGGCTCCGGGCTCCATCTTCCTCGCTGACTTCCTGCTTGTCAGGTGACCGGCCGGCGTCGCGATGACGTCATCGCGATGAGCCCCGGTCACAAAGCAGGAAGACAGCGAGGAAGATGGAGCCCGAAGCCGGGAGCCGCGATCCGCCATCGGAGGGTGACAGCTGCTAGACAGGTAATGTATATGCGCAGCGCTGCATGCGGGGGGGCCCAGAAAGTGAGGTGGGGGCGCCAAATTATGAGGGGGGCCCTGCTGGGGCCCTGTATACTACCACTGGGGCTATATACTACCACTGGGGCTGTATACTACCACTGGGGCTGTATATACCTCTGGGGCTGTATGTATACTACCACTGGGGCTATATACTACCACTGGGGCTGTATACTACCACTGGGGCTGAATATACCACTGGGGCTGCTGTATACTATCACTGGGGCTGTATACTACTACTGGGGCTTTATGTATACTACCACTGGGGCTATATACTACCACTGGGGCTGTATACTACTACTGGGGCTGTATGTATACTACCACTGGGCTATATACTACCACTGGGGCTGTATACTACCACTGGGACTGTATACTACTACTGGGGCTGCTGTATACTACCACTGGGGCTATATACTACCACTGGGGCTGTATACTACTACTGGGGCTGTATGTATACTACCACTGGGGCTTTATACTACCACTGGGGCTGTATACTACCACTGGGGCTGTATACTACTACTGGGGCTGCTGTATACTACCACTGGGGCTGTATACTACCACTGGGGCTGTATATACCACTGGGGCTGCTGTATACTACCACTGGGGCTGAATATACCACTGGGGCTGCTGTATACTACCACTGGGGCTGTATACTACCACTGGGGCTGTATATACTACTGGGGCTGCGTGTATACTACCACTGGGGCTGTATATACCACTGGGGCTGCTGTATATCACCACTGTGGCTGAATATACCACTGGGGCTGCTGTATACTACCACTGGGGCTGTATACTACCACTGGGGCTGTATATACTACTGGGGCTGCGTGTATACTACCACTGGGGCTGCTGCTGTATACTACCACTGGGGCTGCTGTATATACCTCTGGGGCTGCTGTATACTACCACTGGGGTGCTGCTGTATATACCACTGGGGCTGCTGCTGTAACACTGCTGGGGCCTGTATATACCACTGGGGAGGCTGCTGTATACCACACTGCTGGGGGCTGTATATCTGTGCTGGGGTCCACCCTCGGCTTATACACGAGTCAATAAATTTTCCCAGGTTTTGGGGGCAAAAGTAGGGGGGTCGGCTTATACACGGGTCGGCTTATACACGAGTATATACGGTATATAATGTTTGTTGATGGAATGAATTGTAATGATGGGTTATAATGTTATGTATTTTAAATTATGCGTGTTATAGTGAGGTGGATAACCTGGTATTGTGGTAACTATTGAGTTAAAAATAGGAACCAATGATAACTGAGGGGTGGGAATATAAGATAGGAGGAATTGAAGGGCTCTCATTCACTTGAGAAAGACGTGTGTGCACGTCGAAATGCATCGTCGTGGGTTTTGAGAGCCTTAAGCTTGAATAATTATAACTGCAATTATTTTAATAAAGTCCGGAAAAGAAGCCAGCATCAGAGATCTTCCTTACCTCAGCGCCCAAACATACACCACGCTTCCATCTTTTTGTATCCCCCGTGTGACATGTCGGGGCTGTTGTTTTACTTTCTCAGTATACACTGTGAAAGCAAGATAAAAGAGAAAACGTATTAAAAATTAAAAATAAATACCTCTCTGCCAGCTGTCTGGGACTCGATAAGACGTCCGATCACCACTGCCAGGACCTTAAAATGTGATTGGCCGATCATGTGATATGTGATGTGAAATACCACCTGATCGCTACCGGCCAATCACATTTTTATCACATTTTTAAGGTCCTGGCAACATTTGGACGTCTTCATCTCAGGTCCCGGACAGTCAGCGGACAGGTGAGAATTTATTTTTTTTATTTTTAACACATTCCTTTATTTAATTTCACTTTGGCAGTGTATGTAGATACACTGCTAACGTGAAATTACACTGAGCAGAGCAGTTTTTGTGTACTGAGCATGCTCAGTACACTAAAATCGTATCCTGGAAACAATCCTGTTTTTTCCTGGATCGGAGATCCATAGGTCCCCATGTTATTTGAATCGGACAGTTTTGGATCCAATCACCCACTCCTGTTTTTAATCAGCCACTCCTGGTTTTGGCTACAAAAACTGCAAGAGCACTCGCGTAAAAATATGCAGCAAATAGCATGTGTGAACACAACAGTTTTGACTCCATGGTTGTTTTCCAGAAACAGCAATCAAAAGTGCGTTCACACTCGCAGATATGCATTTGCTGAATATTTTTATGCGTGTGCTCATCAGTTTTTGTAGCCAAACCCAGGAGTGGGGGATTAAATACAGAAGTGGAGCACTTGTTTCTATTAGACTTTTCCTCTGATTGTTCCACTCCTGGTTTTAGCTACAAAAACTGATGAGTATGCACGTAAAAATATGCAGCAAATATGCAGCGTGTGCCAGCACCCGGCAACTAGTGAAGAAGGGGAGGGGGAATTGGATTTTGTTTCAGATGCCCTGGATTTTGGGAAGAACATGACAATTCTCCTGATCCTTTGTGCTACTAGTACTGTGGAAACCCCCTATATTTCTATCAAAAGATGACAGATCTGAGTGGAGACTTGCTTTTGTGGGATGAGTTCAAGCTTTTATTAATGGCTTTTTGGGACACATAACATTTTCGATCAGTTCACATTTATCCTGTGCTGACCACGTACATCAGGATTCCTATTAAATTTCCAAAATACGTGATATTGATGAAACCCCCGAGGGATCTGTTCACTAATGAGGCGGGCGGGTTTACTCCGGACTCCGTTAGGCAACTGTTCATTGGAGTCAGTCTTTTCAGAGTTACACCAAACTGTCACGCGGGGTATTATAGTGGTAAGGAAATAAGGAACAGGATGGTAAGATAGGCTAAAGGCAATCAAGGGAGCTAGTCTGACCCTTAGACTGGGGGTCCTTGGCTCACCCTGTTCCCGTAATTATGTCTGAAGGTGAGGACATCCAGGCTGTCACCCTTGCCCTATGCTCCTGATTAACCCTAGGCTAAGACCCCGTCTCCATCAACCCACGGACGGGGAAAAAAATAGCTACCTCTACAAGAAGGAAAATTGCAAGAAGTCTTCAGCACACAGTGCACACACGTCTTCTCAGCTGGCAGTCTTGCAGAGACTAAACTTTAACAGTGACATCTTCTGGTGGAAGAGGGAACTATTTAAAGGCCGGGAGAGTGTACAACTACGTAAGCTGACACACCCAGAAGCAGCAGCAGGTCACCTGCGCATGGAGAGCTGTAAACGTAAACACAGCAGAGCAGTCAACACGTGACACTGACAACACTTTTGTACATGGCTAAAAAGATGGACACCCACAAACTGACTGCATCTGCTTTATTACAAGGAATGTTGGAAATTTGCGTGAATCCCTTAGACCCAATAGAATGCAGGATAAATGTGAGCTGAGTCTTAGTGCGATCTTTGGGAGGCTGAAAAAAATCAAATCAACAACAGTTTCAATAATTTATATTAATTATTTTTTACTCTTTTCACCTTGAGGTATACGTAATTAAGTAGTTTTACTCTCCTCGTCACTATGATAAGAGCGATGCCAGATTTATGTCAGTTTTTTAGTCTTTGCTACTATCACATGTGGAAAAAAATCCCCTTTTTTTATTATATAAAAGTTGTTTTGCATCACTATAATTTGACAGCTATAATGTCTCTATTTTTATACCAAGATTCATGTGATGGCTTGTTTTTTAGCAGGATGAGTTACAGATTTTTTTATAAGATTTTTTATGACTTTCTATTGTGATATATAGGAGTGAAATTATCAAAAAGTAGCGATTTAGGAAATGTAATGTTTTATGCCATTCACTATGTGGTAAAAGTTATGACAGCTTTAATTTGTGGGTCAGTACGATTATAGCTATACCACATTTTTTATGTTTTGCTGCTTTTATGCCATAAAACTGTTATATAAAATGTTTTTTTCATTACCATATTCTGAGAGCTATGCCTTTTTTATTTCTCTGTTGATGGAACTCAGTGTGGGCTTGTTTTTTGCAGATGAGATGTTGTTTTTAGGAATACCATTTCTATTTAGGTGCGCCTTTTTGATCGTGTTATAGTCCAAATTTTGTTCAGCTGCATGATTAAAAAACCTAAAGTAGGGAGGACGAAGGGTTAAAAACCGTGCTGCTGTATTCCATGAGACATCAAAGGGTGAATATAATATTGATTTATCAGTCAACGCATTTAAGGGCTCCCTGAAACGTTATGAAACATAGCAATATTGTATTGATTTGTTCTGAGGAAGGGGCCAGACAACGTGTTCTGTTGGTCTCCAGCATGTCACTGCTGGCTGATCCAGTGTTTCATAGAGCGAGCCAGAGGTCACTGTTCAATACAAGTTTATAGGAGCCTAGTTCTGACTCTTATAGAGATGTACTGTGAACTTGTGATGTAACATCTGACTTCTGGACAGTCAGAAGTTGCAGTCACACCCGGCTTTGGATCTATTATCCCTTGAAATACGCCCTTGTAATAGCATCCCGCTTAACTCGGAGCATTCGAAATCATTCAGACTTCCCTTCTTATATCCCCTTCTTTAACTCCTCTTTGCCCCCTCTTACCTCCCCCCGTAACTACCTCTAATATAATATATCTTGATACAGTACTTACCGTTCTGGACCAGGAAAACATCTACCTTTGATAAGACAAGTATTAATCGTGGAACTGTGATCCAGACCTTGCAATTTCTACCCACTTTATCTACACTTACTGTATTTTGTATTGGTTTTCTTACTATTTTGTATTTTTGCATTTTACTGTATGTAAATGTCATTTGTATGTATGTTAATATTTTCTTTCAATAAAAAGAACATTAAAAGAAGAAGTTACAGTCACAAGATGACGCCGCAGGGACCGGAGCAGCATCTTTAAAAGGTAAAGAGGTTATAGGATAAGTATATTACTAGGAGCAGGAATCTTAGGTTAAAAGCAACATTCCAGTTTGTTCGTGGAAGCCCTATGAAGAGTTGCCTGGCTGTCACATACAGTTCACTCTTACGTGAAGAAACAGCCAGTGATGTGATCAGCACAGCACAGTGATGTCATCACTGCACGACCTGATCAAATGATTGAATGCCCTGGGGGTACAGGAGGACTCAGGAAGTGCAGCAAGCAGATTGCAACGGAGGGCAGCTCTTGGAGGGTAAGTTCATAGCGCTTGTTATTTTAGTGTGGGCAGCAGCATGGAGTGCCATACACAGTGATGGGGAGGCCATATCCAGTATAGGGCCATCACACGGGGGCTGCAAGTTCCATCATCACAGGGGGGCTGTGTGTGCCATCACACAGGGGGGATATATCCAATAAAATGGGGTCATGTACAAGGATGGGGGTTATATATATATATATATATCCAGCATGAGGGACATATATATGATTTGTAAGACGGACACTGGCATTATAAGATGGACCCCATTTAACATTAAAAATTATTTTTCTTCTTTTTTCTTTCACTAAATTTGGGATGCATTTTGTAATCCGGTGCATGCTATAAAGCGAGAATAGGTATAATGATTATGTTATTGATTACTAATGGTGCCATCACATGCATCGGATTCTAGGAGCAGTCTCTGATCGCAATGCCGCTGCGCGCAATGCTTGTTTATCACTACACGCTGACTCGCAGCGGAGCGTTCAAGGGGCAAAAAACATTCGTGATATATAATAGATGTTTGTTTTATAGCCCCAGTCAAACGTACATGTGTTCAGGAAAACCATGTTCGGGATATGTGCGCGAACACTAGGTGTTCGGTACAGACCTCGAATTTTACAGTTCGGATTTGCCCATCACTAATCCTTAATTGTACTCAAGCAGCAATAATTCTTTTGATTTGCAATAGTTGTCAATTCCATGGGCTCTCACTAAGGAACAAAACAATCCATTCTTCATAAAGTGTTTATTATAATTTTATAACAATTTACAGGCGTTACAATGCCACAGTCAGTCCATTTAGGTGCATGCAAATATCAAAAACAGAGAAGGGTTTGTTTTATTAATGCAGGACCTGTATGGTTCTCACTTTTTGTTCAGATTTTTACATTACGCCAAAAGATGTGTGCTCATTGTTCTCAAGGCGATCTTATTGGCAAATATTGGGTAGATTTCTATAGCAAAGATTTAAAAATAAAAATTATAAAACAACATTGAACATGACTTTTAAAACATTACATGACATGAGTAATATGTCCAAATATTCATCCATTTGCAACAGTAATAAATGACATTACTTAATTAAAAAGCATAGCCTCCCAAATTGTTATTGCCTATTATAAACAGTGCTATCAATTAAGAGATTCATAAGATTTTTTTTATTAATTTGAGTGTTTGATAACTGATTCACTAAGGAATAATTCACACTGTGTTTTAGGGTTATGTTCTGAAGAACTATTTGTAATGGTCACTCAAATGTATGGATCGACGTAAGCAACTGTATATCTATTACAACCAGTCTGTACCTGACGGGAATGGAAAGGTGTTTTTATTGTACACAGTTGTATGGAAAAGGAATTTGCTAAGTTAGGCTCACTCTTCCTATCCTTTCAGGAAGGCTCCATATCATGGAAGGCAGGATTACAATGACTGGTACCAGCTTCTTACACAAGGTTCGCCTTTCACAATAGGTGATGGCACACCTAGGCCTACTCATCCTACCTTCATAATGACTTTTGCACAAACTCATTAGAGGCTTCGATACAAAAGATAAAGATGGGGTGTGACCATTTTGATTATGTACATGTATTATTTTCTGAAACAACAGGATGTTAGTCTAAAAAAGCCCAAGTAGTGAATACGAAAATTACAAGATTTCTATTATTTACCGTAATACAGATTGTAATATGTAATAAAAACTGGTGTAAATAAAAAGATACATTTAAGACAAGTCAACAGGTCATTTTCTGATGATAGCTTCCCTTTAAGAGTATGAAATAATTGTATGTATCATCAATACCCCCAAATCATTGCCCAATGGATAAAAGCACTGTCACTGTATTTTTCTGTCTATTGAACAAATTGCAAGCTCAAGGCAGCAGATTTGTTGAAGACATTTTTGAGACTGTCCTATTTTTCTAATTACGATTTTCAAAAGTCAATGTGCTGCACAAAAAGCACCATTTAATGGAATGAAACTGATTTTCAGCTGAAGAAATTCCTAGCACAGATTTGTTTCATTTGATATGCACTAAATTGTTTAACAAAAGTGAATACACCCCTCACATTTTTGTAAAATTTTATCATGTTTTCCTGATGATATGACCCTTTGATACAATGTAAAGTAGTCAGTATACAGCTTGTATAACAGTATAAAATTTGGTGTTCCCTCATAATAACTCAACACACAGTCATTAATGTGAAAACTGCTGGCAACAAAAGTGAGTACGCCCCTATGGACAAATTGTGTGCAAATTGTGTGGTGACCATTATTTTCAAGCACTGACTTAACTCTCTTCGGCATGGACATCATTAGAGCTTCACAGGTTACCACTGGAATACATGATGACATTATGGAGCTGGTGGATGTTAGAGACCTTGTGCTCCTCCACCTTCTGAGGATGCCCCACAGATGTTAAATAGGGTTTACATTTAGAGACATTCTTGACTAGCCCAGCACCTTTGCCCTCATTTTCTTTAACAAGACAGTGGTTATGTCGGGGTTGTTATCATGTTGGAATACTGCCCTGTGGCCCAGTTTCTGTGGGGAGGGGATCATGCTCTTCTTCGGTATGTCACAGTACATGTTGGTATTCATGGCACTCAATGAACTGTAGCTCTCCACTGCCGGAAGCACTCATGCAGACCCAAACCATAACACTCTCACCACCGTGATTGACTGTAGGCGAACACATTTGCCTTTATATTCCTCATCTGGTTGCCACCACACATGCTTGACACTATCAGACCCAAATAAGTTTATCGTGGTCCATCGGAGCACAGGATATAGTTTCAGTAATCCATGTCCTTATTCTGCTTGTCTGCAGCAAACTGTAGGCTCTCTTTGCATCATCTTTAGAAGATGCTTACTTCTAGGACAAACCCATGCAGACCAGTTTGATGCAGTGTGCGGTATGTGGTATGAGCAGAGACAGGCTGACCTTCCACCCCTTTAAACTCTGCAGGAATACTGGCAGCACTATTTCGGAAAGACAACCTCTGGATATAATGCTGAGCAATTGCCTCAACTTAATTGGTCAACCATGGCAAGGCCTGTTCTGAGTGAAACCTGTTTTGTTAAACTGTTGTATGGTCTTGGTCACTGTGCTACAAATCCGCTTTCAAGGTGTTGGCAATATTCTTATAACTTTGTCTATCTTCATGTAGAGCACTCATTTTTTTTCAGATCCTCAGAGAATTTTTAACCATGAGGAGCCATGTTGAACTTCCAATGACCAATATGAAAGAGAGTGTGAATGATCGCATCAAATTTTACACACCTGCTCCCATTCACATTTCAGTTTGTTATAGAGTGATACCAAAACTTGAATAATATAAAAATAAAAACAACTTTATTGTACAAATATTAAAACTCGTAACAGGACAAACAGAACATATGAAAAAGGAGGACACCTGAAAATAACAACACGGATCAGGGATTAAACCTGTCCCACAATAACCACTACCTAGCACAGGATTTCACTTAGTGAAGACGTGTAAGCATCTGTATATGGGCTGCATAGTGGTTCAGTGGCCATGTCAATAAGTCTATCAATCAATTGGTCCTCTTCTCTTAATACTGTCTATGTCCCAGTTTTTGGCATAAAATATAACTTCTCCCTGAGCTGCGATTAAGCAACTACTTTGATAAATATTAGTCTTTTGGCATAAAGTAATCTGTATCTGCCAACTGACATCCTTACAGAACCATATTCATGCTCAATAAATCTAAATTTAAATCCTGTGGTGTGAAGTCATAAAAAGACTCCTAAGCAAAATCTTTTGCAACTCCTGTGTTGCCTGTATTCCACATTGGTTACCGGATGATCTCTTGCATCCAATGACTATAACTGATGTTCTACTAATTTATGTGAAGGCAAACTACAAATGTCCCTTCTTCTGATGAAGCCCTCAAAACAAGTAGGGGAGAAGTGCATCAAATGTATGGAGAAATTTTAAACCTTTAATCGGAGTTCATCGGACAACCAACAGACAACCAACAGACAACACCAACTTCCTTAGTCTTATTAAGTTAAGTGAACCAGACCGGGAGTGATAGGAATAGTTCATATAGAGACTCTATCATAGGATCAGCCAACGTGGTATAGGGGCACCCTAACAAATGGTGAAAATCCTCCATTACTAGGTAGTGGTCATTGTAGGGACAGGTTTAATCCCTGATCCATGTTGTTATTTTCAGGTGTCCTCCTTTTGTGTATTGTTCTATTTGTCCTGTGAAGAGTTTTAACATTTGTACAATAAAGTTGTTTTTATTTTTATATAATTCAAGTTTTGTTATCACTCGATAACAATCTCAAATGTGAATGGGAGCAGGAGTGTTAAATTTGGTGCTATCGTTCACACTCTCTTTCATATTGGTCAATGGAAGTTCAACATGGTTCTCATGGTTAAGTATTCTCTGAGGATCTGAAAAAAAATTAGTTTTGGTATCACTCTATAACAAACTAGTTTGATATGATACCTATAAATCACCAGTTTTCTTCTAAACAAATCCCCATTCACATCTGAGACCTTGTAACACGAATGAGTCAATGAGAGAGGGAAAATGGCTAATTGGGCAACATTTAGCCATTTTTACTTATGGATGTACTCTTTTGTTGTCAGTGGTTTAGACATTAATGGTTGTGTGTAGAGTTGATTAGATGGCTCACCAAATTTAAACTGTAATGCAAGCTGTACACTGACTACTTTACATTGTGTCAAATTTTTACATCTTCAGTATTGTTATAGGAAAAGATATAATATAATATTTACAAATATGTGCGGGTGTACTCACTTTTGTAATATAATCAGTGTTACCTACTAATCTACTGCATGCGTTTCAAGAGGTATCCTAAATAAAATGCTTACCATCCACATCAGAAAAAGGTGTAATGGATCCCAGATAGTGAGAAATGTCTCATGGAATAACTCACAACAAATTGCTCGATGTCCAGAAGTGGATACTTTAGAAACTACACAGACATGATTAGAGACATGTTAGCATTGTTTTTTTATCAGCTGTTAAGCAGCACATAAAATAGAATTTGAGTTGAAATCTTATTTACTGTTGGAGTATAGAACAGCTGCAGACTTATACTGTAGAAGAACTGTGTTAGGCATTCAGCACATGGAGGCTGTGTGCACTTCTAGAGTTTGGTAATGCTGAAATGTGTGACATCTCTAGTTTGTTTGAATGTGTTCTCTTTCAGTTAGGCTCTATGTTGTGATGATGCGGTTCACAGTATGTTCCAAGTAAAAAATAAAAATCATTTTTAGGCAAATGTCTAATAATTCTGCTAAAAGCTAGAATTCTGTAACATTAATGTAATGCTTTTTCTATTTTTTTCATTACAAACAGATGTAATAAAAGAACTACAAATGATGATTTAGAGGCCATTTCACCATATGCACGCTATAGAGTTAGAAATGGGAAGAGTCACTTTTTCATGCATCATCGGCTGTTCAAGAACCTGCAAAAACAATTTTCAACATTTATGGACCAATTGATGTTGTAATCATATTGTTTTAGACTTGCTTGAGAAGTGTAGTAGTGTGAGTGTGGTACACACCATCTGCTTCATTGCTGTATGTTCGCATGGTCAGATCATTTACAGTGGTAAACTCTACAGCATTAGGAGATAGGCTAGATTGATTAGACTGCCGAATTTTGAATGATGGTATCAGGTTGAACACTCCTGGCAAGGCCATTAATTAATATTAATAATACCCAATACAGAATGTGTGAGATTTGACACAATGCAGTGTCATGAAGAGAACTAGAAAACACAACTTAAAGCATACGCACTATACTGTAGATCGATACAAAAAGTATACAATAAACTCATTTCATCCGAAGTAAAAAAAAAAGAAGCACAACGTCTTACATGAGTTGTTCCAATCTAAATACCTACTTCCAAGTATAATAAGCAATTTGGCATATTAAAAATAAACACTAATGCTGCAGATAGAAGAAGTTCCTTCCCTTAGGGGAGGATGTAACAGTCTTGGTATGAGCTACGATATGTATGGATCCTTGGTAAAACACCTGAAAACCATGGAACAAAAAGTACATGGAAACCAAGTGAGAGCGAAATAGAGAAAAATGTCCACAAATTGGAAGGTTCAAAAGTGTTTATTAAGTATATAGTGGACTAGCCTCAATCCCTTATTTAAAGATAAATACAATGTAGAAATGGATCAAGAAAGGATGGAGAATAATAATAATCTTTATATAGCGCCAACATTTTCAGCAGCACTTCACAATTCAGAAGAGAAAAAGACACGTTAGATGCAGGCGTTGTTTCTATATTTTGATATGGGAAAGAATAGGGACTAGTGAATACCAAGAATAAGCCTGGAGAACCATAGAGTGGTTAAAAAACACTTATTTACCGTCAAATTTGTGACCATTTTTCTCTCTTTCGCTCTTACTGGGTTTCTGTGAACTTTGTGCTCCATGGTTTTCTAGTCTATTTTGAAGTAGTGTATCCGAATTACTTATGAGGTCCAATAATATACCTTAGTTTTCTCTTGGTAAGACTGCAGCCTGGACATTATGTGAACTAGCGACACATTGGGTAGAATGAGGAATGCGAGTCATGTAATCAGTGAGATATTGCTATCCATCAATTTTATAAATCTTTTGTACTAGCGAGCAGAGAACTGTGGTCAAATGTCATGCCCTTTGCATTGCAATATTGTAGGCTCATAAAGTATTCTACTCGTCCTCTATATAATCTCTGACCCTGTATATAGTTTGCACATAATGCAATTTTTGTATGTGCATGAGTCTAACTGTGTAGCATTTGGCAAAGATTATAATTTAATCAATATATATTTTTATCCCTGAGTCTAGCCCGGTAGTGTTTACATGTCAGTATTGCTCCATTATAATAAAAAGACATGGCTGTGCTGCAAAGATAGGCACAGCGTCCACCTACTCAACTGCTGGGATTGTTTGTCGATCTACAATTTATATGTATAAATGTGTATATATATATATATACACACATATACTATATATATATATATATATATAGATATATACATGACATGAATGTGTATGTTTTCCTAATGTTAATAGTATTGTTATCCTGCATTTTTATATCGATAGCGAAGGATTTTATTTGTATTTATATTGCTTAGACAAGAACATTTTGGGGACCTTGGGCAATTATCCAGGAAGCTGCACAAATATCTCATGAGAATTGGTGAATAGAAAAAAAGTATAAATTGTTTTTAGAATAAAAAAAATGTAGCAACTCTACAATAGGTCTGGAAAATTTGCTATTTTTTTGTTTCCACAGCTCTTATACTAATCTATGCATCTCCATGGTAACAGACAACAAACAAACCGTGTAGTCGGATCGTGAAGTCACTTTCCCTTTTGTCTGTCTCCTACCTTTTACTGATTTAGTGAATGTAAATAGGGGACAGATAAAAGGGTATATTAAATAAAGGGGAATTTTATGGCAGTATTGGCAACAATAAGGTATGCTTATTCACTTTCATGCAACAGAAAAGTATAGGAAATATTTTACATTCCTATAACCATCTGTTATGTTTTGCTAAAATCATGTACTTGAATTACAATAGTTTGGCACATAGCGACTTAAGTATATTGTAGTGAATACAATATAATGATATAATGAGCGTATTACAATGTGCTTGTATAGATTACTGGTGATTATGGCACTGGAGGAGTTGTAGCACAGTTGAATTGATCTGTAGCACTTAGGTTCTGCAGGACAAATCCATTAGCTACTTAAGGATATTAAGTTAAAGCATGAAAAATTAGAATACTATTTACCTGGCAAATGGCCGGTACAAAAAGACGTACAAACCTAATGTGTTATAAAAGTTCTGTTGGAAACTTATTTTACTACCGAGTGTCTGGGTTATTGCCCGGGCTAAAGGGCAGAGGCAGCTGGCAGTGCACCAGTAGGAATGTCATTCATTATACTCAAGTCACTTTAATTAAGCAACCACTCGGTTGTGTAAGAAAGGGATCGTACTTTGAAAACTACATGATGTAAATTGTATTAAAATAAAAATCTTGGCAATAGATCACATGATGACATGTGCAAAAGTAAACATTGAGGTAATATCACCTTTTACAACATTTTTTTCTACCCTCTAAGCGATTACACACTCATGAATAAATAGTGCTGTCATATGACTCCAGGTGTTCCCGCGCCTGTTGGTGTTGGACATTTCTTGCATCCCTTCAAAACCCTTTTTCATGCTGTCAAGTCCCTTCACGTAAATGTATCTGGCAAATGCCTTTTCTCTATGCACAATACAGAGATAATGGACATATAGATGTCACTGAGACCTCAGCGGGTAAAAAAAGAATGCTTAATTTAGGCAACTCTAACACGTGGCTCCTCTTCTGTCTCTTGACCTAGGCTTGTGTATGTCACTGAAGGCTCCAACTGTGCACTAGAGGGCAGTTCTACTACAGGTCCTGATGGATTGCGGAATTGCTTGTAGACCCTAGGATCCTGGGCTACGTAAGTTGTGGTGGAAAAGTACAGCACCAGTCCAACCAGAATTGTGCAGAGGGACAGGAGATAAAGTCCTGAAAACTGAGCAGAAGAAGAGACTGTTACTGTATAACATGCCAGCAGGTTAAATACTGATTTATTGAAAGAAATAGTGATATAAAAAATGTCAATAACAGCAATATTTGGCTTTAGACAACAATCAACATGTTCCTCTAATTTAATATAATAAACCCCACACAGATTTTTGTGATCCTTGCAAGAGGTAATGTATATACATACCAGGCAGTTTCATTGCAGAAATTTGTATTATTGAAAAAAATAATCTGTTCCATACATCTTAAAGGATTTCTTTTAGCAGAATGTGTGAGGAATAGTACAGGGCTGTAAATTTACATAGCGGTTTATAAGACTATACTGTACTTTCTTATGCTTCTGATTTCATCCTAATAATGCCCATTGGATACCATACTATGTATGGAAGTTGGCTACAGTGTTATATCTATCTGCAATATAGTGCTATATGGAGGTACAATACCATTTGACAACTCCCAAAGTGTCTACAGCTCTTTCGTACAAAGTCTGGTTCCATTAACTTTGCTCCCCTGAGTGCATAAGGCCTAAAAAGTATTTTGTGAATTTGGAACTAGCTAATAAAATTCATGTGGACTAGTGTAATGTCATTAAAAACTCTTAATGTTGAATCATTAAAGAAGAACTCCCATCAAAATTTGTATCCTTTTAATATATTGCAGTCATCTTATTAATTTAGCACTGTGTACTTAGAATTGCTCATTTTCTCCGTCTACCCAGTTAATTCCTCTCTTTTCCATTAGGTCTATGCCATCATGTTAATAAAAACAGACTAGTTACATCCTTCTAAGCTTTACGTAGAAGCAGAATTTTTCTTTTCCCAGTGTAAATCATCACTGCAAAGTCTCTGGCAGGGGGGTAAGGGAGCAGCTGGGTCAGGAGTTGAATATGGGGATGAGTCATACCAAGAAAAGTGACTTTCTGCTTCTACATAGAGCTTTGAAGGATTCAGCTGGTGTGTTTTAAATGGACGTGATGTCCAAGACCTAATGAAAAAGAGTGAACTGAATATTACTGCACAACGCCATGTTACTGAATCGGCCCCATAGACTAGTTTATACTACTCAATCTTGATGTGGGCTCCTTAGTAGTTTACTTGATTGTCTACTAATGCTAATGAGTGAAAATATAGACTTCCTAAAATTCCTATTGAAGTACTTCTACAAATATTAACAATGACAAGATATCAGTGCAAAAGAAAATGCAATGTAATATTTTTCTTATAATGACTACAATATATAGTAGTGTTTTTGTAATCAGTCTAGCTCTCCACAAAATAGCGCACTAAACATTCCTTCAACCTATTATAGCATGAGAATTAATTTGTCACAAAGAAGCTTTGTTAATCAAAAGCTTTTTAAACTTCATTTTAGCTGACCAGAATTGTTACTCCTGCCGAGCGTTTTTCTATCTTTTCTTTGTGAAATTAGGCTGAAATAAAGAGAACTTTTATTCTACAGTGTTGTGCATGAAAGGTTTTGCTCCTCGCTTTTGTTTTTGGCAGCAGACAGTGCTAAGAGAACATACATCAGTTGTATTTTTATACCTCAGCCCTCCTCGTGCTACCAGGAGACTAATGTATCCTCACATGTGGGAACATTGTATGAGCTTAGCAATGAAATCTATTTTGCTGTAACAAAGCCATTTTCCTGAATAGCGGTTTAATGTACAAAGTTAACTTTGGACATTGTCTGATAATGATAAAGAAAAAAAATATGATATATATTAACTAACCTAAGTTTTTTTATTCAAATATGCCTTAAAATGACAGCAATGTCAAGAAGTAGCTGCAAATGCAAAAAAATGGCTCTTACAAATATAAGAACTTTCCATTCAAGCATAATATTGTCCATAAGTAACAAAAACAACAACAACAATCTTTATTCATACAGCGCCAACATATTCCGCAGCGCTTTACAATTCGGAGGGTCAAGTACAAACAGTCATAAGTAGCAGTTATGAAAGAATACAATAAATAAAGCAAAATAATGACAGCCCTGTTCATAAGAGCTTACAATCTAACAATGAGGTGGGGATAACACAAAGTACAGGTGCTTATTTCCAATGATGGCCCAGCCAACTTGAGGAGATGGGGATAAGAGCTGCATGAGTGGTCACCAGCCATTCTTTGTCATGTTTTTGGGTCTGGTGGAGTGAATAGGCTATGTGTAAGTGACGTTGATTAGGGAGCAAGATATGCATCTCTGAAAAGATGTGTTTTTAGGGAGCGCCTGAAACTATGTAAGTTGTGGATAGACCTAATTTCTTGGGGTAGAATAGTCTGGAGAGTTGGTGCAGCTCGGGAGAAGTCTTGGAGCCAGGAGTGGGAGGTTCAGATTAATGCAGAAGTGAGTCTAAAGTCACTTCCAGACCGAAGAGAATGGATGGAGTGATAGACAGAGATGAGGGGGGAGAGATAGGGAGGTTCTGCACCATGATGAGCTTTATGGGTGAGAACAAGCAATTAGAATTGGATCCTGTAGTATATAGGCAGCCAGTGCAATGACTGTCATGGAGCAGAAGCGTCTGAGTAACGCTTAGCTAGATAGGTGATCCTGGTTGCTGCATTAAGGATGGACTGAAGAGAGGAGAGTCTAGTGAGAGGGAGGCCAGTTAATAACAAATTACAATAATTAAGGCGGGAGTGGATCAGGGTAATGGTGAAGGTTTTTATTGTTTCCATGGTGAGAAAAGGGCGAATTTTAGAGATGTTATTCAGATGTAAGCGACAAGATTGGTCGAGAGATTGTATATATGGGGTGAAATAAAGATCAGTGTCTAACATAACACCCACACAGCGAGCCTGCTGCCTAGGAGTTATCATGGTGCCGGACACAGAGAGGGAGATGTCAGACTTAGGGAGGTTAGTGAATTGTGGGAGCAGAAGAAGTTTAGTCTTGGAAAGGTTGAGTTTCAGATAGAGAGCGGACATGATATTGGAAACTGTAGTTAGATAGTATATACAGTATATACAAAAGAACAAGAAAAGTATTATCAAGGACACCAAGGAGTCTATAACTGTAATATAAGGCTACATTCACATGTAGCGTAAACACCACTTTTTTTTTTACGCTGCGCTTTTGCCCAAAAGCGCGTCTGCATTTCCCGGCAAAGTTAATGGACTTTCACTTTTGCCATTCAGATGCGCTTTTGGGAGAGAAAGCGTGCGCATAAAAAGAATCAACATGGCACACTTTCTCCCATAAGCACCATTATAAGCACTGGAATACGCATCGCCGTTCCCACAGGAGAAGAAGCAGGATGTGATGTCACACAGGGGAGGTAGAGTCCTGTGTTCCTCCCACCGTGTGATGTTGGGACAGTAGTTTTGCTTTCGCAGTGTATCTACATACACTGTGAAAGCGAAATAAAAGTGAAAAAAAAGGTATTGAAAATAAAAAATATACTCACCTCTCCGCCGGCTGTCACGGGACCTGAGGAGAAGACGTCCAATCGATGCAAGGACCTGAATCATCTGATTTACCAGTAGCGATTAGCTCATGTGTCACGTGACTGGCCAATCAGATGATTCAGGTACTTGCAGCGATTGGACGTCTTCCCCTCGGGTCCCGGGACAGCCGACGGAGAGGTAAGTTTTTTTTTTTTTTTTTTTTTTAATACCTTTTGTTCACCTTTATTTAGCTTTCACAGTGTATGTAGATACACTGCAAAAGTGAAACTACAGCCTCAACATGTCACATGGAGGGAGAAACACAGGATTCTTCCTCCCCCCGTGTGACACCACTTCCACCTGCGCTTTTGGGGGAAAAATGCAGTCATAAAAAAAAAGTGGTGTGTGAACGCACTGCGTTTTTTACCGGCGCTATACAGCGTCGCCGCAAAACGCGGGAAAATATGTCAGCGCAAAAAAAGCCGCAAAAGAGCGCTGTGCGAACATAACTTAGACAAACATCACAAAGCACTCACTGATTTCAGGGAGACCAGTTAAGGAAAACACTGCGGGCAGCCAGCTAAAGCGCTCAAATACAGTGAAATCCATGATGCATTGCCCCTGGAAATTTGAATATGCAAATGGAGTCTGTGGAGCCTCGATTAAGAGTCTCAAACATGGGACTATCCAGATATCCCTCCAGGTAAGGACCTAGCCCTGGGGTGGAATCCTTGCGGAGACCAACATAACCACCATATTAAGCAGCCAAATTTCCAGGGGGCAATGCATCATGGATTTCACTGTGTTTGAGCGCTTTAGCCGGCTGCCCGCAGTGTTTTCCTTGACTGGTCTCCCTGAGATCAGTGAGTACTTTGTGATGTTGGTCTACCAGGCATTGTTCCCACCTAGCCAGAATCCTACTCCACACTGATGAGGGGCAATACCCCGAAACAGCTGTCTGTGGATGGATACCTGGCTCTGTTAATTCCCTTGTCATATCCTTAACTCGTAACTGAGTGGGGTATTGACTAAAAGGGCCGCTTAATATGGTGGTCATGGTGGTCTCCGCAAGGATTCCACCCCAGGACTAGGTCATTCCCTGGAGGGATATCTGCCTAGTCCCGTGTTTGAGACTCTTAATCGAGGCTCCACAGACTCCATTAACATACCTTAGACAGACATCCTCATCCTTTCTGATCTTGAGAGCCATATTTAGCTCTGAGAGAGGGTCGTGAGCAACATCCTTCTCCTGCCCCCTCACAGTACTGACACCCAAAGCCCTCATTACTAGTGCAATGAATTACAGCCAAACCCTTATTGCAGAAATTACTCCAAGGCAGTGAACCCAGATGGAGTTCCTACCTTACCCATATTCAGATCTGCTCTTCTATGTGTTCTATGTGGGGGCTACTCACAAAATTCACCATCTAGAGACCTCATCTTCATAACTATTTGCTGTGCACTAAGCTGGGAGACAGCCATGAGCTACATAGCATAAGATTGCGAGCCACATGTGGCTCCCAAACTACAGGTTGGGGTCCCCTGATATAAGGCATACACGAGGCAAATATAGTGAAAATAAATTTATTATCAAGGTGATAACCCCTCTGCATGCTGACCCTTACTGACCCTTTTTCTTGCCTCCTGACCCCCTGCATGCTGGCCGTCACTGACCATTTTCTTTGCCTGCTGACCCTGTGCATTCTGTCCTTCACTGACCCTTTTTCTTGCCTCCTCACCCACTGCATGCCAGCCCTCACTGACTGCTTTTCTTGCCTCTTCACCCCCTGCATGCTGACCCTTACTGACCATTTTTCTTGCCTCCTGACGCCCTGCATGCTGACCCTCACTGACAGTTTTTATTGCCTGCTGACCCTCTGCATTCTGTCTTTTAATGACCATTTTTCTGCCTTCTGACCTCCTGCATGCTGGCCCTCATTGACCCTTTTTCTTACTCACTGCATGCCGATCCTCACTTACCCTTTTTCTTGCCTCCTAATTCCCCACAAGCTGGCCCTCACTGACCCTTTTTCTTGCCCTGTGACCCCCTGCATGCTGGCCCTCACAGACGCTTTTTATAGCCCATTGACCCCCTGCATTGTGGCCGACACTGACCCTTTTTCTTCCCTCCTGACCCCCTACATGCTGGCCCTCACTGACCATTTGTCTAGCCCTCTGACCCCCCTGTATTCTGGCCCTCACTGACCCCTTTTCTTGCCTCCTGATCCACTGCATCCTGACCCTCAATCAGGAAGTAAACAGAAGTAGATTGTCAGCACTTCCTAAACTGAAAATCTGTACTGGTGCAATACTGAATATAGTATAAATAAACCATGTTCCAAATTATTATGCAAATTGGTTTTAAGTGTCATAGGGTTTTTTTTTTAATGAAACCCATTGATGGTATGTGTCTCAGGGTTCTTTGGATCAATGAAATCAATCTCAGATACCTGTGGTAATTAATTTGGCAGGTGAGCCCAATAAAAGGAAAACTGGATGTTCCACAATATTGAGTAAGCCACAGTTTTCAAGTAACATGGGAAAGAAAAAGATCTCTCTGCTGCCGAAAAGCAACAAATAGTGCAATGTCTTGGACAAGGGATGAAAACATTAGATATTGCACGAAAATTTAAACGTGATCATAGTACTGTGAAGGGATTGGTGGCTGATTCTGAGCACAGACGTGTTCGTGCAGATAAAGGCAGAATGAGGAAGTGTGACGACCATCCGCTGTGAGGCTGAGCTGCTGGTAAGGCAGCACCCGAGAAACCCCGAGACCCTTAACCCCTATACAGGGATCTGGAATTATAGCGGAGCCCAGGGGGTAGCTGCCTATTATGAGCAACAGAGCAGGGAAGGTCGCCAGGGGAAAAAATCAAGACCCAAAAAACGAAGTCAGAAGTCCGAGTCAAAACTGAGAGGGCAGCGAAGGTACAAAATCATCAGGCAGTAGCAGAGTCAAAAATCCAGGCAAGGGTCAAAACTAAACACACACACTATCACTGGGGAACCAAAACTATATCTGGCGGCCTGCAAGACAGGCTCCAATGTATTTGAAGGGCGCGGTTACCTCCCATAGGCTGGAGCTCACAGCCTGATGATCTCATCCGGACCGCCCCTAGAACTAGGCCAGATGGTGATTCACAACTGGCTCCACCCACCCCACTTCTGACAGAAGAGCTGCGCCTAACAGACACATCTGCAGGGCCCGCTCCTCTGCGACCAACACCGCCCAATGGAGAAACACGGTGGTGCTCAGCGACAGAGGCAGACGTCGCAGGAGCTGGTCCATATGAGGACAAGGCCATCCTATCACCGGCGCCATCAGCTGAAGGAATCCGGCTCCTCCCAGCGGCCGAGGCAGGAACACCAGCCACCGAGTCCGATGGCGATGTGACAGGAAGGTTTCTGCCAGGCTGTCACGCTGGGAGTGGGGAAGACACCCAGCGTAGGATAACGACGGGGGGGGGGGGATCAGGAGTCCCTAATGCTAAGGGCACAAGAAGGAGACGGTGACCCCTAGACTTCCTAGAGCTGACCCTGTCTGCCCTAACGTCCCTGTACAGTCTCCTCAACTGTCGCCGACCACGAACCTCGTCCCTCTCTGATCCTAGATCTATCTTATCTAAGGATCAGATGGAGAGGTTCACTAGACCCCTCCACTATCAACTAAAGACAAACACCAGGGAAGACAGACATTTGGGAAAAGGAAACACTTATCTGACAGCAGAACACAGCAACCTCCACAATCTCAGCTTCTGCTGGAGCAAGGATAAAGTGTGCACAAGGAACTATCACCTGCACCGAGGAAGGGTAATGAACCTCCTTATAAAGGTGGAAGGAGTCTGCTGGGTCCTAGTGACCTACAACATTGGTGGATAAAACCAGACCGAGCGCAAGACCTCCACAGCCGTCTCCCCATAATAGAGAGATCTCATCACACCTTCTTTCCATCAACACAGAAGGTAAATGTTCCTGAAAGAGACAGACCATCCTCCACCATTATGGCTGGTGGGCCAAACGCTGGGATCGTCTGCGCGTGGCCTCCACCCTGTCATCCGTGCCACCCGTGACAGTACCCCCCCTCCTACGAGTGGCCCCGGACACTCAGGACCAGGCTTATCCGGATGGGAACGGTGAAAAGCGCGGACCAGCCTTGCGGCGGACACCTCCGACGCCGGCACCCACATCCGCTCCTCAGGACCGTACCCCTCCAGTGCACCAAATACTGAAGAGAACGGCGCAACATGCGAGAATCAACCACCCTCGAGATCTCGAATTCCAGATTCCCCGCCACACAGATGGGCTCAGGAGGCAAAGGAGATGGGTTAGACGACGGCACATACGGCTTGAGGAGCGACCTGTGAAACACATCGTGAATCTTAAGAGCAGGAGGCAACGCAAGACGAAACGCCACGGGATTGATAACGGCGGTTATCCTATAGGGGCCAATAAACCTGGGCTCCAACTTCCAAGAGGGCACCTTCAACTTCACATTCTTGGTAGACAACCACACGTAGTCATTCACACATAGGTCCGGACCTGGCGCACGCTTCCTGTCAGCCATACGTTTGTACCTGTCACCTAAGAGCTTCAAGCTACGCTGTACACCCCGCCAAACCGAGGAGAGGGACGAGGTAAAACGGTCCTCCTCCGGAACTCCGGAAGGACTCGTACCGCTAAAAGTACCAAACTGAGGATGAAACCCATATGCACCGAAGAACGGTGACTTGCCAGTGGACTCCTGAAGACGATTATTAAGGGCGAATTCGGCCAAGGGCAAATAATTTGCCCAAGTCTCCTGATGGTCAGAGACAAAACACCTCAGGTAAGTCTCCAAATTCTGATTCACACGTTCGGTTTGACCATTAGACTGAGGATGAAAAGCAGAAGAAAAGGACAACGTTATCCCCAAACGTGTACAAAAAGCCTTCCAAAATTTGGAGACGAACTGAGTACCGCGATCAGAAACCACATCGGAGGGAACCCCATGAAGCTTCACAATCTCACTTACGAACACCTGTGCCAGAGTCCGAGCATTAGGAAGTGCGGGCAGTGCCACAAAGCGAACCATCTTACTGAATCTATCTACTACTACCAGTACCACCGTCTTGCCCGCAGACGCCGGAAGATCGGTGATAAAATCCATTGACAAATGTGTCCATGGCCTCTCAGGAATAGACAATGGCACGAGAGACCCAGACGGACGGGTATGCGGAACCTTAGCACGTGCACACACACCACAGGCGGATACGAATTCCGCTACGTCCTTCCTCAACCCCGGCCACCAAAAGCGACGAGACAAGAGATCAAAAGTGGCCCTACCGCCCGGATGCCCCGCCAGTACAGAGTCGTGATGCTCTGACAGCACCCTGAGGCGCAAAGAGAACGGCACAAAAAGCCTCCCAGAAGGGCAGGAGGCAGGGGCGCCCCCCTGAACCTTCAACACCTCCCCCTCTAGATCAGGGCAAAGAGCAGAAACAACCACCCCCTCCTGCAAGATGGGGACGGGACTCTCATGAGTACTACCACCCAGAAAACTACGCGATAATGCATCCGCCTTCACATTCTGAACCCCGGACGGTAGGTGACGGTAAAATTAAATCTCGTGAAAAACAAAGACCACCTGGCCTGCCGGGGATTGAGACGCCTGGCGGACTCAAGGTAAGACAGGTTCTTATGGTCGGTAATAACCGTGACGGGATGGACAGCCCCCTCCAGCCAGTGCCGCCATTCTTCAAAAGCCAACTTAATAGCCAACAGCTCCCTATTACCCACATCATAATTCCTCTCGGCCGAAGACAACTTCTTGGAGAAGAACGCACAGGGCACCCATCTCCCAGGCGAAGGGCCCTGCGACAACACAGCCCCCACCCCCACCTCAGACGCATCCACTTCCACAATGAAGGGCTGAGAAAGATCGGGCTGACAAAGAACAGGCGCGGAAGCAAAACAACGCTTCAGGGAGGAAAAAGCCTGGCGAGCAGAATCAGACCACTCAGAAAAATCCGTCCCCTTCCTAGTCATGTCCGTAAGAGGCGTCACCAGTACTGAATAGTTCTTAATAAATTTACGGTAAAAATTGGTAAACCCCAAAAAACGTTGCAATGCCCGTAGATTGTCCGGCTGTTCCCAATCTAGCACCGCCCGGACCTTTTCCGGATCCATCCGGAAACCCAACGGCGACAAGAGGTACCCCAAAAAAACGAACCTCCTGAACGGCGAAAACACATTTCTCGAGTTTAGCATACAGTTTGTTGTCCCGTAAGACCTGCAACACCTGTTTGACATGGGACTGATGCGTCTCCATATCGGGAGAATAGATCAAGATATCGTCCAAGTAAACAACTACAAATCTACCCACCAAATGATGGAAAATATCATTGACAAAATGTTGGAAAACCGCCGGGGCGTTAGTGAGCCCGAACGGCATTACGAGACTTTCAAAATGGCCGTCCGGGGTATTAAACGCAGTTTTCCATTCATCCCCCTCTGACCCTAATCAGGTTGTAGGCCCCCTCAAATCCAACTTGGAGAACCATTTGGCACCCACAACCTGACTAAATAAATCAGGGATCAGAGGGAGGGGGTATGGATCACGGACAGTAATCCGATTCAATTCCCGAAAATCCAAACAAGGACGGAGGCCCCCATCTTTTTTTTTCACAAAAAAGAAACCAGCCGCAACCGGCGACGTGGAGGGCCTAATGTGTCCCGTCTCCAGACTTTCAGAAATGAAATCCTTCATTGCTTGTCTTTCGGGACCAGATATAGTAAACATCCTAGCTTTGGGCAGTTTAGCTCCGGGAACGAGGTTGATAGGGCAATCATATGCCCGATGAGGGGGCAAGTCTCGGCACCCCTTCTCTGAGAACACATCCTCATACTCCGATAGGAATGGGGGCAGAGATTCAGCAGATACCACCGAAAGGGATGTAGCCAAACAATTCTCCGAACAAAAATCACTCCATTCCACAATGTCCCTGGACTGCCAATCCACTACGGGATTATGTTTAATCAACCATGGCAAGCCCAGGACAATGGGAGCGGGAGAGACCGTCTAAGACATAGCAAGATAACGTCTCCTGATGTTGGGATCCAACCGTTAACTTAATGTTATGTACGATATGTGTGAGACTACCCTGTGCAAGAGGGGCTGAGTCGATGGCATAGATACGGATGGGGCGAGACAATAAACAGCGGTTAAGCCCATGAGCGTGTACAAAACGAGCATCCACCATGCAGATCCCCGCACCACTATCCACAAACACAGAAATGCCTTCCGTTTTGCTCTCTAGCGCCACCTCTGCACTCAGGAGAAAATGGGAAGTACAAACGGAGGATACACACACTTCCCGCTTGACCACCTCCACACCCCCCATAGTCACATGAGGTCCCGGCACCCTAGTCCGTTTAGGAGCGTAGGGACAGGCCCCGATAAAATGGTCTCCTTTCCCACAGAAAAAACAGACCCCCTTCCCCCTGCCCCGGGAGGCACCGGAGGAGAGCCTCGAGGCCGCCGCTCCTCCAAGCTGCATAGGTTCCTCCCCCCTCGGGGAGAAATGACTCGCCCTCCGAGTGACCACCCGGCAACAAGGAACCATCATGAGAAGGGCCCCCAGTTGCAGGAGGTCTACCCCTCCGCTCCTGGAGGCGTCTATCCATGCGAATAGCCAACGACATAGCTGCCTCCAGGGACGGGGGGGTCTCATACACTGCCAGGGCATCCTTCAGTCTTTCTGAAAGACCCTGGCAAAAATGACTCCTGAGAGCCGGATCGTTCCACTTTGTGTCCATAGCCCACCTGCGGAACTCAGAACAATATGATTCCGCCGACCGAGTCCCCTGGTGGAGATGGCGCAATTTGGATTCAGCCAAAGAGACACGGTCAGGGTCATCATATATGAGGCCTAAGGCGTCAAAAAATCCATCCACAGACTGGAGACAAGTAGAGTCCTGTGGCAGAGAGAAAGCCCAGGATTGGGGATCCCCCTGCAGCAATGATATAATAATTCCTACCCGCTGCTGCTCATCACCAGTGGAATACGGCTTAAGCCTAAAGTATAATTTACAGGCCTCTTTGAACACAGTAAATTTGTCTCTGCCTCCTGAAAACCTGTCAGGGAGGGCAACCTTAGGTTCCGGTCTGGCCGGACCCACTGCTTGATTCCCCAAGACACCATGTTGCGGTTGTGGTCCCTGCAGAGCCGACCGAAGGTCCGCAACCTCCAAAGACAAGGTCTGCAGCTGCTGGGCTAAAGCAGACACAGGATCCATAAGGAAAGGAAGGAAAATCAAATCCTCCCCTTCCTTCACTTACAGTTATGGCAGGTGATAATGTCACGCTGGGAGTGGGGAAGACACCCAGCGTAGGATAACGACGGGGGGGGGGGGGGATCAGGAGTCCCTAATGCTAAGGGCACAAGAAGGAGACGGTGACCCCTAGACTTCCTAGAGCTGACCCTGTCTGCTCTAACGTCCCTGTACAGTCTCCTCAACTGTCGCCGACCACGAACCTCGTCCCTCTCTGATCCTAGATCTATCTTATCTAAGGATCAGATGGAGAGGTTCACTAGACCCCTCCACTATCAACTAAAGACAAACACCAGGGAAGACAGACATTTGGGAAAAGGAAACACTTATCTGACAGCAGAACACAGCAACCTCCACAATCTCAGCTTCTGCTGGAGCAAGGATAAAGTGTGCACAAGGAACTATCACCTGCACCGAGGAAGGGTAATGAACCTCCTTATAAAGGTGGAAGGAGTCTGCTGGGTCCTAGTGACCTACAACATTGGTGGATAAAACCAGACCGAGCGCAAGACCTCCACAGCCGTCTCCCATAATAGAGAGATCTCATCACACCTTCTTTCCATCAACACAGAAGGTAAATGTTCCTGAAAGAGACGGACCATCCTCCACCATTATGGCTGGTGGGCCAAACGCTGGGATCGTCTGCGCGTGGCCTCCACCCTGTCATCCGTGCCACCCGTGACACAGGCAAGTTCATCGGATTAAGAGAGCAGCTGCTAAAAAGGACTTACAAATCAGCAAACAGATATTTGAAGTTGCTGGTGCCTCTGGAGTCCCTCAAACCTCAAGGAGTATGATCCTTCAAAGGCTTGCTGTGGTGCATAAACCTACTATTCGGCCACCCCTAAACAGTGCCCACAAGCAGAAACGGTTGCAGTGGGCCCAGACATACATGAAGACTAATTTTCAAACAGTCTTGTTTACTGATGAGTGCCGAGCAACCCTGGATAATCCAGATGAATGGAGAAGTGGATGGTTGGTGGATGGCCACCATGTCCCAACAAGGCTGCGACGTCAGCAATGAGGTGGAGGAGTCATGTTTTGGGCGGGAATCATTGGGAAACAGCTGGTAGGCCCCTTTAAGGTTCCTGAAGGTGTGAAAATGACCTCTGCAAAGTATATAGTACAAAAAGCAAAAACGTGCCTCCAGGAGCAAAATCATCTTCATGCATGACAATGCACCATCTCATGCTGCAAAGAATACCTCTGTGTCATTGTCTGCTATGGGCATAAAAGGAGATAAATTCATGATGTGGCCAACATCTTCCCCTGACCTCAACCCTATAGAGAACCTTTGGAGTATAATTAAGCAAAAGATCTATGAGGGTGGGATGCAGTTCACATCAAAACAGCAGCTCTGGGAGGCTATTCTGACATCATGCAAAGAAATACAAGCAGAAACTCTCCAGAAACTCACAAGTTCAATGGATGCAAGAATTGTGAAGGTGATATCAAAGAAGGGTTCCTATGTTAATATGTAACTTGGCCTGTTAGGATGTTTTGGAGTTAAATAGCTTTTTATTTCAGTGAATGTAACCTCATAATGCTGCACATTCAACAAATGACCATTTTCAGTTCTTTCAAACATATCAAATGTTTAGAAACACTACTGTGCCTAATAATTTGGAACAGTGCATTTAGAGTTTTTTTTTATTTTGAAGATTATACTGTTATCATTGGGAGGTTTCTTCAATAAAATTCGATGTATACTGTAACAAGTAATGACTTTTATTACACTGACTGTCATTTGCACCGACCATTTAGGAAAATTAGAGAAAAAGAACATTTGCATAATAATTGGGAACATGGTGTATATCAAAAAGACAGTTACATTCAAACAAAAAAAGCTGAGAAAACTAGAAAAAAAGACTGATTAATGAGAACAGTAAACACAGAAACATAAACCTGCAATACTGATAAAGAAAACATGAAAAAAAAATGTGGGGAAAAAAATCTGAGAAACTTAGTAAATAAAGAATATCAAAGTTTTATGAGCCCAATTACTGCGTCACAGTTTATCTCTCATTATAATTGACTCTAATGAAATGCCTCTCTGTGCCAAAAACTCACATATGTATGTTTTATTAACTGACCTTCTAAACAGACAATCTAAAAAATCTAAGGTAAAATGGGAGGAGTGCATGAGTCCTCAGATTAACATTATCATCCTCTGGGGACCAAGATACCGCACACGCTAGTCTGGGTGTAGTACCCCTTTTGTGGTGCACTGACCAGTGGGGCGCCACACTCATGTACAGTATATAGTCACCCACAAATTTTATACTATATATATCCACCCACACACATACATATATACACACTCTAGATGTGGGCCCGATGTTATTGCATCAGGAGGGGGGGGGGGTGACATCACAATGGGGTCGGGCTCTGTGGCTCTGAGGGCAGCAGCCGTATTCCCCCGTGTGCACTCTCCCCTGTCTGTTCTCACTCTCCCCCTGTGTGCTTTTTCTCTTCCTCCTGTGCATTCTTTCTGCTTTTAACTGTCTCCCCCCTGTGTGCTCTCTCCTGCCCCTGTGCATTCTCTCTGCCCCCCTGTGAGCTCTCTATGCCCTCCTTCTACTCTCTGTATAGCACTTCTGTGCTCTCTCTGCCTTCCTGTGTACTGTCTCTGGCTCTCCATATGCGCTCTCTCTCCTTCCCTGTAAGCGCTCTCTGACCCCAGCATGCGGAGATCAGGGAAGGTAAGGGCAGCATGTGGAGACCAGGGAAGGTGAGGTAGTGTGCAGAGACCAGAGAAGATGAGGGTAGCGCGTGGAGACCGGGGAGGTGAGGGCAGCGTGCGGAGACAGGGAGATGTGAGGGCAGCGTGTGGAGACCGGGGAGCCCCTGTCTGTGCCCCGCTCTCTGTGCACCCCCACTCCATGTCAGGTGAGGGTAGTGTGTGGAGACGAGGGGAGGTAAGGGCGCGCAGGGGTAGTTAATCTGACCACCATCTGGGTGTACAAAAATGGCAGCAGACTGATTAACTGCACATGTGTGTACCCGGGTGGCGCAGGTGCAGTTAAACAAAACCACGACCATCTTTGTAAGCCCAAATGGTGGCGGTTAGATTAACTGCACCTGTAGTGTCTCAGTTATACAGTCGGTGATGTTTGCGGCGGGCTTTTGGCATTTGGGGCGTTGGTTTGTGTAGCGTCGGTGTTGGGTGTTGACGGCCCCACTGGTGGTACTGCACAAGGGCCTGGTACCACAGTGGGCACCATATTTGCACACTCATCACTTGGCAGTGCAAATATGGTTGGCGGTGTCACCGTGTTGGTTTCTGGCATGTCTGGACATTCTGACAGTGGAAGTTGATGATGAACGCCACAAGGTAAGTTTGTAATAGATTATATATACCGTATATACTCGTGTATAAGCCGACCCGTGTATAAGCCGACCCCCCTACTTTTGCCCCCAAAAACTGGGAGAACTTATTGACTCGCGTATAAGCCGAGGGTGGACTCCAGCACAGGTATACAACCCCCAGCAGTGAGGTATACAGCAGCCTCCCCAGTGGTAGTATACAGCAGCAGCCCCAGTGGTAGTATACAGCAGCCCCAGAGGTATATGCAGCCCCATAGGTATATGCAGCCCCAGAGGTATATGCAGCCCCATATGCAGCCCCAGAGGTATATGCAGCCCCAGAGGTATATGCAGCCCCAGAGGTATATGCAGCCCCATATGCAGCCCCAGAGGGATATGCAGCCCCATATGCAGCCCCAGAGGTATATGCAGCCCCAGAGGTATATGCAGCCCCATATGCAGCCCCAGAGGTATATGCAGCCCCATATGCAGCCCCAGAGGTATATGCAGCCCCATATGCAGCCCCAGAGGTATATGCAGCCCCAGAGGTATATGCAGCCCCAGAGGTATATGCAGCCCCATATGCAGCCCCATATGCAGCCCCAGAGGTATATACAGCAGCCCTTAGGTAGTATACAGCAGCAGCAGCCCCAGGGCTGTATACAGCCGCAGCCCCAGGGCTGTATACAGCCGCAGCCCCGGGGCTGTATACAGCCGCAGCCCCGGAGGTATACAGGCCCCCCATCAAGTTCCAGGGCCCCCCCCCTTGCGCGCCAGCCTGTAAAGTAAAATCATACTTACCAGTGTCCTGTCGCGCCATCCGCAGCTGCCGACACGCGATCCCGGGCTTCAATCCGCGTCTTCCGGCTTCCGACTTCCTGTGGTCGCGGGCAATGACGTCATTGCCCACGACTACAGGAAATGCGGAAGACGCGGAATGAAGTTGGGGATCGCGTGTCGGCAGCTGCGGACGGCGCGACAGGACACTGGTAAGTATGATTTTACTTTACAGGCTGGCGCGCAAGGGGGGGGCCCTGGAACTTGATGGGGGGGCCTGTATACCTCCGGGGCTGCTGCGGTATTTTTTATATACTCGCGTATAAGCCGAGGGGGGACTTTTCAGCCCAAATTTTGGGCTGAAAAACTCGGCTTATACGCGAGTATATACGGTAAATACACTGAATACGCCATTTTCTGTGGTGGCTACTATTCGCAGCGTGGGGGCCCCAGAATGCTGGGGACACCACACAATTAGGATTCCAGCCCCCAGCTGCCTAGTTGTACCTGGCTGGAAATCAAAAATATGGTGAAGCTCCGTGTCTTTTTTTATTTCCAGAAATAAATAAACAAAAAAATAAAAATAAATAAAAAAACGTGGTGCTTTGCCATATTTTTGGTTGTCAGCAAGGTGCAACTAGGCAGCTACTGGCTGCCACCCACCCCTACCTGCCTAGTTGTACCTTGTTGGAAACAAAAAATACGGCACGGGGCTTTGCCGTATTTTTGTTGCCAGCCAGGTACAACCAGGCAGCTGGGGGCTGAAATCCTCTGTGTCTGGAGGCCTAAGCACTGTGAATTGCAGCCCGCAGCAACCCAAGAAAATGGTGCATTCATTAGAAGCACCATTTTCTGGCCGCTGTGCCCCAACTTTTCCAGATGCCCTGGTACCAGGCAAACTGGGTAACAAAGGGGTTAATGCCAGCTTTGGAATGGCAGCTGGCTCTAAACCCGAGGTTCCTAATGTCAGGCCAATGTGAGACCCGGCCATTAGGAACCTCTTAGTAAATAGTAAATAATACACCACACCATGAAAAATAATTTATGTGAAATAGATCAGACAGACAACCTTCATTATTAGGGATGGGCGAACCCAAACTGTAAAGTTCAGGGTCTGTACCGAACACCTGGTGTTCGGGCACAGACCCCGAACACAGACTTTCCTGAGAAGCCTGTGTTACTGTTCAAATTTGGGGGCTCGAAAAGAAACAAAACAGTGATTAAACATCAACGTGATTACTTACTGGGGTCTGCGTGCTTGTATTTACTAGCCGCTTTTTACCTCCCTGATTATTCACTGCAATGTAGATGCTAAATGTATGGGCTGTTTCCAGGTTACTGCACTGGCTCCAACAGCCAATCACATATGCCCACTATCTGTGACAGTGTCTGTGATTGGCTGTTGCACTCTCAGTGTCTGTGATTGTTTGCCATAGGCAATGAACCTGATGTCATAGTAGTACAAAAATAAATAATTAAAAAAAATTATATAAAGCTTCACTGTATTTTGGATTCTCTGTGCAGCTAAAGCGGACAGATATGGGCTGCCACCCCGAGCTGCATGGCTTTACCTTGGCTGGCAACCAAATACAGGGAAGCCCATTATTTTTTTTAATGATTTAAATAAATAATAAAAAAAAATGTGTGGGCTTCACTCTATTCTTGATTGCCTGCCAAGGAAAAAAACAGGCAGCTGAGGCCTGATATTCTCAGCGTGATGAGGCCCTATAGTTATTAGATTCCCAGGCCCAATAGTTGCAGCCTGCAACTGCCCCAGAAATTGGTGCATTCATTAGAAGCACCAGTTCCTGGCACTTTACCCAGCTCTTCTTGATGCCCTGGTGCAGTGGCATCAAGCTGATAGAAGGGGTTAATGACAACTGAGTATTGAAAGCTTGTCATTAAGCCCAGTGTAACATATTTAATACTGTCTGTATAGAGTCTAATGCATGGGTGCAAGGAAACAAAGGAGACACAGGCTTGCTTAAAGAGTTCTTTTATTACTTCATATGCTGTAAGTAAGACAAAAACTAATGAACCATGCACACAGTGAACACGTCTGTAGGACAGTGTTCACACCACCAAAAGACTGAATCACAATCAGTCCAAGTCAGACTGAATCAGTCAGTCCAAGTCAGACATTGGACCTGTCTGGATCCTGCTCATTTTAGGTACTAATACACATGGTTAGGTTTTAAATACATCAGATAGGGACTGCTCTGATACAGGTTACCTTGAAGTTGCTAGAGCAGCTTAGTATACATTTTTTGCAAAAAACATATCAGCTAAATACCCTGTATTTTACTTTTTCAGCAGCACTTGCTTATTATTGAATTTTTTTACAACAGAGTATTTTTACACGTTTGTTTGACTGTTTTTTGTGATTCAGTCATATACTGTAAGTAGATGTACAACAGGAGAAGGGTTAAACAGAGTTGCAGATGCAGAGGCTAAAAACACGACAAGCAGAAATAAATTCTTAAGTCCAGCATAAGTCTCTAGAAATAGGTTTAAAGTCTCTCTCACTTTCCTTGTAAATGTCAATGGAGAGCAGAAGGGTTCCTTTGTACACACGGGTTCCAAGGATCCATCGTAGGGGATGGCTATAATAGTATGTCTAAAAGACTTAAGGGGGCCAGATAACTGACAGGTTGGAAGCAGGATTCAGAAGCAGTGATTAGACAGCTGAGGCTGCTTAAATGGGCAAATGGCAAGGACTGGGCCGGAACATAGAAGCTGAGGACTCCATGCTTATTGAGGGCAAAGTGGATTCAGCAGGACAGGAAGCAATATGGCCGACAGGTAAAAAATAAATTCAAACATAAATGACAGAAGATACGGCAAAAAGTCTAAGAACCTCACACCCAGATTGATAATATTCAGGTCTCTATGAGTCCCATCCATTATCATTCCTGTGAGTAAATAGTTTAAAAACACAACACACAGAGAAAAATCATTTTTTTAAAATAAATCACAGAGACAACCCTCATTTTCCCATTTATTAATCCTGCACATACCCCACCGACAATAATCCACATGATAGTCCCACGAAGCACACTTAGTTCTGCCTCATCTAGAGGCTGCAATGAGGGAACAAGCATCCTCTTCCTGCAGCCCCTGCAATCACACTGACTGCCACGTCAATCACTGAGTCACTGTAGCCCTGCTGGCAGCGGGGTCACATAAGTTCACCGCCGCAGGGCCTCAGTGGCTCAGTGAGTGACATTACCTCTCCTCCAGGCAGTCAGTGTGATTGCAGAGGCTGCAGGTAGAGCATATTTGGTCCCTCACTGCAGTCTCTAGATGAAGCAGAGCCAGGATGATATGCTTCGTGGGACCATCATTGTGGATTATCCTCAGATGTGTAATGTTACTGAATGGGAAAATGAGGGTTGTTTGTGTGAGTTATTTCAAATAAATTTTTTTTTCTCTGTGATTTATTTCAAATAAAGGATTTTTTTTCTGTGTTGTGTTTTTTAACTATTTACTGACAGAATTGATAATGGTCCGGTTTCATAGAAACCTGAACATTATCAACCTGAGCTTAATGACAAGCTGTCAATACTCAGTTGTCATTAACCTCTTCTATGACCCCGATACCACCGCACCAGGGCATCAAGAAGAGCCGAGTAAAGCGCCAGGTATTGGTGCTACTAATAAATGCGCCAATTTCTGCGGCGGATGCGGCCTGCTATTCTTTAGCATTCACGGTTCAATAACTATGGGCTGGCAATCAAAAATGGGGTGAAGCTCAGGCATTTATTAAAATTATTTAAATAATTTTAAAAAAATTATGAGCTTCCCTGTATTTTGATTGCCATCAAAAGTAAAGCCTGGCAGCTTGGGGTGGCAGCCTTTAGCTGTCCTCATTTCTCCTGAGAATCAAAAATACAGCAAAGCTGTGCGTAGTTTTTCTTAAAATTATTTATTTATACACTACTATAATGTTCGGTTCGTTGCCCTAGGCAACCAATCACAGACTCTGGCACAATGGGTGAGGGGCGCAACAGTCAATCACAGACATTGTCACAGAAAGTGGGCATCTGATTGGCTGTTCGAGTAAGTGCAGTAACCTGAAAATAGCCCATACATTCAGCATCTACCATGGAGTGAATAATCAAGAAGTTAATGAGTGGCTCCAGAAGTACAAGCGCGCGGACCCAGTAAGTAATCACGCTGATGTTTAATCACTGTTCTCACAGCCCCCCTAGCCAATATTTTAATAAAACAAAGTCTGGCCAGATCTGCTGAACCCGAACATTGGCGGGTTTGCCCATCACTAGTCAGAAGTTTTTCAACATTTTTATCTGTTTGGGTATGGAAGACCAGACCACAATAATATGATTCCTTTATCTGCAAAAGAAACAAACGCCCATCTTACTGTGAACCACAGGAAGCTCAGACTGAGGAGTGGCCCCCCTAATTGCATGAGTTCATCTGCGCATACTCGCATACTACAGTGATCTCACCCCTAAGGAGCAAAACTGGTATTCACAGAACTATGGCTGAGGTGTCTATCAATCTGTATACCTAAGGCCATAGCGGCCTCCAAGGACTCAGGAGCTTCATACAACACCATAGAACATCCTTTAACTTCTCTGACAGACTCTGACAAAAATTGCTTCTAAGAGCAGAGTCGTTCCAATTAGTGTCAGTGACCCACCTGCGAAACTCTTCTCCGCAGGCTCGTCTCCCTACTGAATCTTACGTAGCTTGGATTCAGTAAGGGAGATACAGTCTGGATCATCATAGATGAGTCCCAGACTGGCAAAAACCTCACTGACCGGAGAGATTGCGAGTCAGACAGAATGAAAAGGTCCAAGATTGAGGCTCTACCTTTAGTACAGGGGCAACTATCCCCACCAGCTGTTCTTCACACTCAGAGGATGTAATATAAAAGAAACAAGGTTGCGCCAAACTGCTAACAATTTTGTGAAGTGTGATCGGTTCGCTGACTCCCGTGCTCACCTGGTCTAGTTGTGCTGACTGCACAACTAGTTAGTAGGCTGGATGCCGACCCCGAAGGGGCTCCACGCCGACCAGAGCCGGGGGACAGGGATTCGCGTGATTCAGTCTGCTGGTTCACGTGACATCCTGGAGGGAGTGGTGTTGTGACGTCAGACAGGTCCTGGAGGCTAAGCTGCTGGATATCACGCTTCCCGCGGGGAAGAGATGTGTCCGTTCAAATAAAGGTGATAATTTGTCAGCGCTAAAGATACAGCCAGGACACCGCTCTGTAGATAATTACCTTTAGGTTTTATTGCTTCAATATGGGGATCCCGGTCTCCACAACGCGTTTCGGCGCTAATTGCGCCTTTCTCAAGTGATTTGGAGCAATAAATAGATAGGGATTTAGATTCAAATTTCTTCAACCTTTAGACCATCCCTTCAAATTTTCTTTTAGTTTAAGTTTACTAATCTCTTAGGGTACCTTTACACGTCGCAACATTGCATGCAATTTCACTGGCAATTTGCTGGGTGCAGAGAAATCATGGACACATTGTTACATTTCTACACGGCAACAAAATAGAACAATGTGTCCATGATTTCACTGCAACCAGCAAATTGCCAGTGAAATTGCATGCAATGTTGCGACGTGTAAAGGTACCCTAAGAGATTAGTAAACTTAAACTAAAAGAAAATTTGAAGGGATGGTCTAAAGGTTGAAGAAATTTGAATCTAAATCCCTATCTATTTATTGCTCCAATCTAAACTAATTTCTAATACAGCTGCATAATAAATTCCCTACTGTTCCTTAACTACACTATTACTACTACTGATTTTTCTCCCTACTTCCAGTCTGATGATGCTTTGTTTGAGAATCCCAGTGCATGCTTGGATAATCAAATGAAGCGTCATCATGGGGCAAAGGCTGTGGTCACTGACTAAGGCTCTGGCCCTCCCCCATGAACGAAGCGTCATCAGTGATGGTCTGGTCTGGTCTACACGCTGGCATTGTGCGAGTTGCACAGTGACAGTGCACTCTGTTGCCAGCTCAGATCAGTAGAATAAGCAACAGAGCAGTGCATTAAGCCACTATGGGTGCAGTGTTGGCCTCTGCACTAACAATACACACTACTCTGTTGGCGGCTCTACTGATCTGAGCTGGCAACACAGACTGCGCTGTCACTCTGTAAATTACACAATGACATTGTGCAGAGACCAGACCTAATTTTTAATACAGCCACATTAGAAATTAGTTGAGATTGGGGAATTTAATAGTGATTTAGATTAACATTTCTTTAGCCTTTGGACATGCCCTTTAAGAGATAAAATCAACGGTAATATGTCCACAACATAAGGGGAAATTGTGCACACCACTAATATCATAGCTGATATATTATAGTAGGTGGATAAAAGTAGGCAAATTGCCACATATGTATTGCCATCTGAATGATTTTGTAGTTAATAAATGACCTTTAAAGGTGACATTGTCAGCCCTACCAGGCAAAAATATAGCTGAAAGAAAGCTATACATTCAGGCTCGGACTGGGCCGCCGGTTAACCGGTTAAAAGTCATGATGGGCCCCCAGGCATTGTGGCCCCGCCCCCCAACAGGCCCGAACGGAATATCTGCTGCCTGCTGCCTGCCGCCAGTAATGATGACACGGAGCTCAGCGGCTGCAGAGGGAGAGATGATGAAGCGGACACCGGAGGAGCCGAGGAGCATCGAATACCGGCGGGGAAGGAGCAACGGCGAAACACAGACAAGCCTCACCTGCGCTGATTGGTGGGTTGCAGGGTTGGTGGTGGCCGTCAGTGGTGGCATAATTCCAGGGAGATTCGGTGGGTGACAGTCACAGGAATGTGTGCGGTCTGGAGCCGAGGCACGGGATCCGGACACCGGGGCTGTGAGCGGCCGCTGTGCAGCATCACCGCCGGGACCCCGGGCACAGTGCTCCGGTTACTGCATACAGATGATGTCCTGCACTGATCATAGAGGAGGAGGTAATGGTGTCCTGCGGGAGGAACACGGTGTACTGCTTGTTATTTGCACTGCACTGGAGTACACTGGGGGACTGTCTCCTCACAGATAATGTGGAGGAACACTACGGCCGATGGGGCCCTCAGTCTGAGATGAAGAGAGGACAGCAGAAGGTGCAGCGTGCTGTGCAGCCAGGTTGTGTGTGCAATGTGTGTGTGTGCAATGTGTGTGTGTGAAATGTGTGTGTGTGCAGTGTGTGCAATGTGTGTGCAATGTGCATGTGTGTGCAATATGTGTGTGTGTGCAATGTGTGTGTGTGCAATGTGTGTGTGTGCAATGTGTGTGCTGTGTGCAATTGTGTGGCTGTGTGTGCAATGTGTGGTGTGCAATGTGAGTGTGTGCACATGTGGGTGTGTGGCAATGTGTGTGGGTGTGTGCAATGTGTGGTGTTGCAGGTGGGGTGTGTCAGTGTGTATGAGATGTGGTGTGGTGCAGTAGGTGTGTGGTGGAGCAATGTGTGTGTGGCAATGTGGTGGTGTGCAATGCGTGTGGCTGTGGTGTTGCAATGTGTCTGCTGTGGGCAATGTGTGCTGTGGAGGCAATTGTTGTGTGTGCAATGGTGTGTGTGTGCAAATATGTGTGTGTGCAATGGTGTGGTGGTGTTGCAATGTGTGTGATGCAATGTGGGTGTGTGCAAGTGTGTGTGTGCAATGTGTATGTGTGCAATGTGTGTGTGCAAGTGTGTATGTGAATGGTGTGTGCAATGTGTGTGCAATGTGTGTGTGTGCCAATGTGTGTGTGTGTGTGCAATGTGTGTGTGCAATGTGTGTGCAGAGACAGAACAGCCGGGAGGATCACAGTGAAAGTAAAATAAATGTAATGTAAATAAAGATAAAGTTGGCTGCACTGTACTTGTGATGGGGGCCTCCAGCCTCCGTCCTCCTGCCCTCACCCTTCCAGCCTCCGTCCTCCTGGCCTCACCCTCCAGCCTCCGTCCTCCTGCCCTCACCCCTCCAGCCTCTGTCCTCCTGCCCTCACACCTCCAGCCTCCGTCTCCTGCCCTCACCCCTCCAGCCTCCGTCCTCCTGCCCTCACCCCTCCAGCCTCCGTCCTCCTGCCCTCACCCCTCCAGCCTCCGTCCTCCTGCCCTCACCCCCCCCAGCCTCCGTCATCCTGCGCTCACCCCTCCAGCCTCCGTCCTCCTGCGCTCACCCCCCTAGCCTTCATCCTGGTCTAACCGCCTGCCCACCATATATGTGCTGCTAACCACTGAACCATCATACTTTGCTAACCACAGAGACATCGCGCAGTGCTAACCACTGAGCCACCGTACAATGCTAACCACTGAATCATCATATACAGTGCTAACCACTGAGCCACCGTACAATGCTAACCGCTGAGCCACCATATACAGTGCTTACCACTGAGCCACCGTATACAGTGCTAACCACTGAGCCACCATATATGGTGCTAACCACTGAGCCACCGTATACAGTGCTAACCACTGAGCCACCGTATACAGTGCTAACCACTGAGCCACCGTACAGTGCTAACCACAAAGCCACCGTACAGTGCTAACCACTGAGCCAACGTACAGTGCTAACCACTGAGCCACCATACAGAGCTAACCACTGAACCACTGTATACAGTGCTAACCACTGAGCCACCGTACTGTGAGTGTATGCCCCTGTGAGTGTATGCTCCTGTGAGTGTATGCCCCCCTGAAAATAAGACCGGGTGCAACGTTCGGAGCAAACATATTAATATATTAATCTCGCCCGCCCCTGATGGCCAGAATGAGGAACATACATTATTGGTTTACGATGGGAAGTGGGGACATATTTACTGTAGGTGCCAATCAGGCGACATTATTACTGCTGTAATATAATTTACTTTTCCATGAGGGGAACCAAAGGGAGGCCTTGTTACTGTGCGAGGCGGCACGATGTCGCTTTTTTTGGTTGTTTGATGTAGTGTAGAAATCTTGGGAAAAGTGTGGAATGTGCTATGGAAGTGATCAGTTTTATACAGTAGATAACTGTGCTATTTTCTGCAGAGATGAGTCCTGGCTAGAAGACGTGATATTTGTCTGCGACAGGAGAAGAAGAAACCTGAAGATGAATGACTTCACCAAGATTCATCTCTGGTGAGTAGGTGTATTACCTATCCATGCACACTATACACTATATACAGAGCTCCTGTGTATAATGTCACTGGTGATCTCTGCATCACCTGTACACTGACACTATATACAGAGCTACTGTGTATAATGTCACTGGTGTTCTCTGCATCACCTGTTCACTGACACTCTATACAGAGTTCCTGTGTATAATGTCACTGGTGTTCTCTGCATCACCTGTACACTGACACTATATACAGAGTTTCTGTGTATAAGGTCACTGGTGTTCCCTGCATCACCTGTACACTGACACTCTATACAGAGTTCCTGTGTATAATGTCACTGGTGTTCTCTGCAACACCTGTACATTGACACTATATACAGAGTTTCTGTGTATAATGTCACTGATAATGACTGTATTTACACTGACCAAATATACAGAGCTTTTTTTAATCTTCATTATTGTAGTATTATTGGTCACTATTCACACTGAAGAAGAAACAGCTGGGCACCACAGAGTACTGACATGTAGTAGTGGGTCTGGCACCAAACGTGTGGTTTATCAGGTAAGAGGAGAGGGGAAGGAGCAGACGACAGCAAACCATTTTGAGCTGGGTGGTGCTTCTATGGGTTGACCGGATTTTATTGGTCACTATGTAGTGGCATTATGTGCTCTGGTCATGGTGTTGTGTATTTGTCCCTTGAATGTGGAATTATTCAATTACAATATGTCGGTTATATGTGGTCTTATCATGGTGTGGCAGTATTTATACCTTGCACGTGGTAGTATTTGATCACAGTTTAGTAGTAATATGTGCTCTGATCACTGTGTGGTGGTATGTCTCCTTTATATGTGGTATTACTGGTCTTGGTATAGTGGATTGTGGTTGATTATTAGTTTTTTTCTGATATCAATAAGGGGAAAATTCTTTATTTCCCGTAGATATTAAAAACTTGGTTGCTTAACCCCTTCCTGTCCTGTGACACAGCAGCAGCAAAATGCACTTACAGAGGTTCTCCAGAGAAAGCAAGTAATTATCTCGTCTAAGGCCACGTTCACACAGTGAGTATTTGGTGAGATTTTCACTTCAGTATTTATAAGACAGAAGCAGGAGATGGTGAGAAATGCAGAACATATTACCTCTGATTGCTCCACTCCTGGTTTTGTCTTACAAATACCGAGGTAAAAAACTCACCAAATACTCAGTGTGTGCACATGGCCTAACGATGTGATAAGGTATTAGTTGGTGAGGGTGCGACTGCTGGATGTGCAGCTTTTATCCCCATTATGTGTCCAAAAAATAGAAAAATATTCAGCATAGAGTCTTGAGATCTAGATCCTTAAAAATTCATTATATTAGAAAAGTATTAAAAAGCACATTTATATCAATGTCCTTAAAGTGATCCTAAACCCAGAAACTGACCCCCCCGTATCTTTAGACCTGTCCCTGCACCCCTCTTATCATTTCTAGCCATCCCTTTTGCAGAAAAAATCGCTTTTGTAAAGTAAGAGAAAAGGTTATAATACTTTGTCCTGTGTGAGTTCTCTCTTTCTGTGGAAGCCGCAAATGCCCCGCCTGTCTGCTGCTGCCTGGTAATTATGCACGCCCCTCTCTACTTGTAAGAGCCTGGCCGCGTCATGAAAGGGGCGGGGCTAAATCGCGTCATGCCGGAGCCCCGCCCCCTTTCATGACGCGGCCAGGCTCTTAGAAGCAGAGGGGCGTGCATAATTTACCAGGCAGCAGCAGACAGGCGGGGCATTTGCGGCTTCCACAGAAAGAGAGAACTCACACAGGACAAAGTATTATAACCTTTTCTCTTACTTTACAAAAGCGATTTTTTCTGAAAAAGGGATGGCTAGAAATGATAAGAGGGGGTGCAGGGACAGGTCTAAAGATACAGGGGGGTCAGTTTCTGGGTTTAGGATCACTTTAAAGACAGTCCTTAGTCATAGGTTTGTTTTGTCCCCATTAGACTGGAGGTGATGTACGGCTCGCCCATAATCCCTTCACTCCCTCAGTGGCTGTGAGCACTGTTTTTGCCTTTTTCTGGGAGCTCCAATGATAATGAATGGAGTCGCGATCACATCATTACCGGCCGCTGCAGTTAATAAAAGGGGTAAAAGTGCCACATTCTTCCGACGATGTGGTCTTGATTGGTTGGATTCCACCAATAACTAAGTGATCACCTGCCGAACCTGACGATTGTTGGTAACTTGTTTTCACCAAAGTATCCCTTTAATGTACACTACAGTAATGGTACATCGCAGTAATGGTGAGCGCAGAGTGATGTGCAGGAGTTACCGCTATAATGGGTATAACGGCTAACAGGTATTTGCATATAGCGGGTGAGTGGGCCCCTGGAGTCAATTTGCCTGGTGGGCCCCAGACACCCCAGTCCGACCCTGTATACATTGGTATATCAGAACAACCTTATATATTTTACCTCAGGTGGGATAAGTATTAAATGAAATTCACCTACAAGAAATTGTTACTGTAAAAGGCATGCTGTCTTGAATATTTTAACAATACAAAAGGAAAAGAATATCGGTATTTTGTATTCTTCCTGGAATGTGAGAAGCATACAAAATCAATTGTCACAATGCTCAGGTTTCAAAGACAAAAGTTACTAGCATACAGTATGTGGTGGTATTTTCAATAGATTTCTGAATTTCATAGGTAATATATTTTTGCTTCTTCTATAAGAATATCATTAACTCACTTATTGAAAAAGGAAAAATTGAAATGTAACTTAACCTATTAATTTCAATCTATTTCTTTCTAGGTATTCACTTGGAACAAGTGGCCTACACTACACCATGGCGTGCCTCAGCTATCTATCTATCTATCTATCTATCTATCTATCTATCTATCTATCTATCTATTATCTATCTATCTATCTACTATTAACCAATATATGATACTTTATTTTTTTTTTATTTATAAAACTTTAGACTTACCTTGTAGTGAAACAAGAAAAGACCGCAGAAAAAGGTGTATAGTTCTGCAGTTAGTGTGGAGAGGTTGATGGCAGTGGCACTAGTTTTCTTTATAACCACAGGGAGAAAGCTGTAGAGGCCAAACATGCAGGCAGTGAATCCCACATACAACAGTCCTGGGAGACAAACATTACAATTAGTAAAAACTCTGGTACCTATTTGTTTAAACTAAAAGGGTTAACAAAACATTACGTACAGTGGATCTACTTTGTACCTGTATTTACTCTTTGTCCAAATAATGTTAATTGGAAATACAAAATGTGATTTCTCAGACTCAGTGCCACTCTTGCCTATGGTTTTATTTGCTATTGCAATTTATACCGATTGACTTAAAGAGGACCACTCACTTGCTGATTTTTTTTTTTAGTACATACCTAGTAGAAAGCCTTGTGTTTACCTAATTCTTCTGCTCTTTTCCATTTTGCACTGTCATTCCACTTCACATATATTCAATTTTTCTTCTGGAGCGCAGTATATGAAATCTCTACTTGTAGACCAACTAGGCATTTTTTCAGAGGCTTTTTTGGGGACATACGCTTTCACTCCTCCCACTCCCACTAGTGCAGAAGTGAAGAGAAACAGAACAGCAGAGTAACAGAAGAACAGGGGAAAAGGAGAAGTAACACGGAGGGCACCTCAACCTGGTGACCCAGAAGAGAAAGGGGCAGATAAAGGGTAACCAAATACCCTGGCCCAGTCCGAAGCGGGGGTACTGGTTCTGACGTGGATCAGAGGTCCATCCCTGAACCACAAGTTACCGGCGTGGTCGATGTTTTCTTAGGAGCACAATCCAACCGCCCAAACCAAGCATGGTCTACACCTGAAGCACTAAACAGGTTTGGTTTCCCTTTGGAGAGATAAAGGGCTCCCATATCACCTGACGGGCATGGTTCAAGAAGTGGGATTGTGTAGGGCACCACAGAGAAAGGACAGAGAAAGTGCTAAAGAAGGAACATCAGCGGCGCTTCAGAGGGACATTGCCCACTGCCAGGACCACCTCGTCCACTACCCTAGCTGAAACAATTGCATACCCTGTAACGGTACCTTTACACACGGCTACATTTGTAGCTTGTCACCAGGTAACTTACTGGTTGCAGTGAAATCATGGATACATGATTCCATTTGTACACAGCAACAAGATAGAACCATGTATCCATGATTTCACTGCAACCAGTAAGTTACCTGGTGACAAGCTACAAATGTAGCCGTGTGTAAAGGTACCCTAAGGCTGCAGATTACCGGAGTAAAGTACCTGTGCAGAGTGAGCAAAGTGTCTGTGTTCCTTACGGATGAACTGTGATTTAGATGCCTTGCACCACACCACAGAAGCTGCGCAGCCTTATTCCGACAGCGCTGCCCTATTCCACCAGCGCCGATGCCATCACCGGACCTATCGGTGGCGTCACGATTGACTTTATTTTATTATTTTTTCCCTTTTTATTGTCTGCCTAAGGGCATGGACTCGGGCACCGACCACCCGTGACATCCCAGTACCAGTACAACCGAGATCCAAGTACCCCAAGCCCTTGGCGCGAGACACATACATACCATACAAATGGAATTTGAAATACCAGTTGAACTAACCCACTTCCAATTACAATTTCAACCATTCAGTCAAGTCCGAATATTGGGTACCATGTGAACCATTTACCTCCAAGCTTCATTTGTCACAGCATCTTTCAGTTCTCTGATGTTCCTTTCCATGTCTGCCATGATGGTGTGCAGCCAATGGGTCTTAGGTCGTCCGCGTCCTATACTGCCACTGACCATGCCAAGCATCATGTCCTTCTCGGGGAAATTTGCTTTTATCACATGGCCAAAGTAAGTCAGTTTCGGTTTTATAACTTTTCCTACCAGGGACGTCTGTGGACTGATACATTCTAGAACAGACTTCTATATTTATGATCTTTGCTGTCCCTGGGATTTGCAGGAGACTCCTACAGCACCACAGTTAATACAATATAATGCAACTGGTAAACCAATGGCTGTGACCAATTGTCGTTTGGTGGTGATGTCCTTGCAATTCCACAGTTGCTCAATGTTCATCATTGCCGCAAAACCCATAACAAGCCACCGCTTGATTTTAGCTGTAGATCTGCTGTTACATTCAATGAGGGACCCCAGGAAGAAGAAACTGTCTACCATTTCTATTTCTTCATTGTCGATCTTTAAATTCACTTTCTTGTTGGCGGTAGTTATTATCTTGGTCTTCTTCATATTCATATGCAATCCAAACTTCTTACTTTCTTCACTGAGCTTCAAGGTCAGCTTCCTCAGATCCTTCTAATTTTCAGCCAAAAGGATGGTATCCTCTGCATCTGTTAGGTTATTAATGAAACTTCCACCTCTATTCATGCCAACTGATGATTCACTCAAGTTGAGCTTCCTCACTCTCACTTCAGCGTAGAGGTTGAAGAGGAAAGGTGAGAGGATGCAGCCTTGTCTTGTGCACTTTTTAATCTTAAAATATTCTGTGTCCCCAAATCTGGTTTGTACTGTAGTTTCCTGGTTGTTGTAGAGTGACTTGATCAATTTGATCCGGTGTGCAGGGATTCCTAGCTCATACAGTGACTTCCAGAGCTTCCCATGTTCGACACAGTCAAATGCTTTGGTGTATTCAATTAAGCACAGATAGAGCTCCTTCTGATACTACCTCGCCTCCTCCACAATCCATCTCCGCTGCCAATGAGGTGTGAGATCGGAGTGGCCAGTGGGTGAGTCGTCCATATATTCCAAGTATTCAGGGTGCGGTTTCTGGTGGGGAGATCCAATGCCAGACAGTATTCGTGCTGGAAAATGCCATTAACTCTGTCTACCACCTCTGATAAAGATGGGGGGGCCACAGCCCGCCACTTCGCAGCAGCGGCGAGCCTAGCTGCCGTAAGTACATGTGTGACCACTTGTTGCAAGGTCGGGGGGTAGGCCTGTAGACCTATATGCAGAATAGCCATCTGGGGAGTGAGGGTGAGCGTCAGTCCTGTAATAGTCCTCAGCAGTCCCGCCACTAGGTGCCAGAAGGAAGCTACCCGGGGACAAGACCACCAGACATGGGGGAGATCCTGCCTCCCCCACATTGTCTCCAGCATAAGGGGGACAAGCCCCTGACGAATTTGGCCAGCCTCGACTGGGGCATGTACCAACGCAGATGTACTTTCTTGAGGCTCTCTATGTGATTTATACATCTAGAGAACCCCTGAACCGCCCGGACTGCTGACCCCCAGTCTTCCTGCTCAGACGTGAAGTTCAGGTCCTCCTCCCACTTCCGCACGTAGGGCAATTTGCCTGGTGCATTAAGCAGTAGGAGACCATTATAAATGTCAGACATTCCCTTGGTCACCTCTGGCGCAGAAAGCAGGAACCTGACCACCGGAGGGGTGGGCGTCGAACTCCCATCCGACTGAACATGGGCAGAGCCTAAAAGGCCCTTAATATGTAGGTATTGCAGAAAGGTCCGGCTAAAATCCGGAAAACTGGCAAAAATGGAGTTGAATGGGAGCAACACCCCCCACTCAGTAAGTCCGCCAGTGTCTTAAAACCCGCCACCGACCACTTCCATACGTCTAGGGCTAGAGTGGGGATGTGCAGCTGAAGGGCCCCTAACGGTACCAAAGTGGGATCTAACCTCTTCCATCCCCTGGGGAGCCATCTCCAGTGATTTTGGAGCGTGCGCACAGTATCCAGATCGGTCCAAAGTCCAGTGGGGCTCAGGGATTCCGCAGCCAAACCCGGCGTAAGGACACACCCCCCGCGATGCCGATTCAATTTGTGTACTGCCCCGCCCGTGTGTGGGGTTCCAACAGGACTTGACCTCCTCAAGTATCATCGCCTTATGGTAGGATCTCAAATCTGGGACTCCCATCCCCCCTCTCCTCAAGCTGAGGAAAAGTATCCCCCTCGAGACCCAAGGGGTCTTGTTTGCCCATATGTATTTCGTGACCAAAGTTTGCAGTTTTTTAAGAAGTTTGGCCAGGTAGGTAATGGGGAGGCATCTGAAGCAATATAATATTTTCGGTAGTAGCATCATTTTAAAAGCTTGAGTCCTGGCCAACCACGAGAGGTCCCGGATCGGGCTTCTATGCAGTGCTTAAGGGACTTCGCCAACAAGTCTAAATTCCTGGAAGCTAGTTGAGACGAGGCACATAGCGCGATCCCCAGGAACGGGATGCCCTCGGGGCACCACTGGAATGGGTATGCCCCAGCATACCTGGCCACCTCAGCAGGAGAAACACTGATTGAAAGAATTACTGACTTTCTCATGTTTAGCTTGTAGTACGACACTCCAGCAAAGGTGTTCAGGGTGTCCATTATGGCCGGCAAGGAGGTAGGAACGTCTGTACAAGAAATTATGACATCGTCAGCATAGAGGCCGACGACGTGATGCATTCCCCCCACCTGGATCCCGGATATTGATGGGTTTGCCCGAATTGCAGCGGCCAGTGGCTCAACCACGAGAGCAAAGATCACCGGGGAAAGTGGGCATCCCTGGTGGGTGCCGTTCGTGATAGGGAAGCAGCCAGGCATGGACCCCGAGGACAGGACTCTGGCACTGGGGTTTGAGTATAGGCCAAGGATAGCAGACAGGATCGGCCCTGAGAAACCAAATCTCCGGAGGACCTCCTGGAGGTATCCCCAGTGCACCCTATCGAACGCCTTCTTGGCATCCAAGGACAGGAGCGCACTGGGGACCCCCCTGCCCTCGGCCAACCCAATGAGGTTCACCATCCTCCGGGCCCCGTCCTTCACTGACGGCCCACCACGAAACCAACTTGATCACCCAAATCCCATATCTTTTGACATAGTGTTGTTATCGCTGCTCTCAGGAGGGGTTTCAGCGGTTTTGCAGGAATTCCATTGATACTGGGTGCCTTGTTGTTTTTGCAATTGTTTCAGTGGCAATTTCACTTATCAGACGATCCGACTTTGGGTCATCTTGGACAAAGAGTTTGTCCAAGAGGTCATTGCTACTGGTGGCCTTTCCTCTGTGTATTCTTTCCATTAGACTTTAATGCTATGTTCTTCACTGACCTCTATTTATTTACTGCTGTTGATGTTTCCATGTTGGGCTGTGAATGGCTTTGTCCCCTGTTTCACAAAAGCAAATAAATCCCTGGTATGGCCTTTCTTGTATGCATCTTCTAGCTTCATGCACAGCTCATGCAGAAAGGTGTTCTTGTCTTTCCTTGTCTCTCGTTAGAAAATGGTGTTCTGTCGTCTCCTTTGTCTAGAAATTCTTTTGCCTCTGTTCTCATGCTGGCAGTCTGGAGGGTGGATTTGACAAGCCCGCCACCAGGGCAGGGGGGCACCCGGAACTGGGCCGGACAGTTCTTTTTGGGGAATGTCACGGTGGTGTGACCCGGCTCCTAGCCGTGTCATAAAAATGGGGGAAAAGGTTATAAAGGACTAAATCGTGATGCCACCCATGGTATTCAAAAACTGTATGGCCGACGCTGCGATTCAGGTCCACTGGGGCGGTTGGTGACGCAGCAAAGATGTTATAGCTCTCCACGGGTAGAGCGGGGTCCCAGGGCAGTTATAACATTTTTTTTGCTGATGGTAACTGTTGTAGTACAGGGCAGGTGACGCAGTAAATAATCTGAGGACACAGCACGGTGCAGTCTTCACACTTTACTCACAGTCTCTAGGTTACAGTCACCAGCCGGATGCTGTGTCCTGTGTTGGTGATCTAGTCAACTCTCGGGTAGCTTGGGTGCACTGTACCAGGACCCCTTCTGGTCTACCTTCCTGGGTTGTCTCTCTGTGCTGGCTCTCGCCCTCCTTCCCTGCGCCTCACACACAGTGTCCCAAGCCAGTGGCCTTGGGTCCTATCAGGCAACGTCTTCCTTGTCCCCTTGACCTTATGCAGCCGCATTTTTAGTGGGTATGTGTGAATTTGGCTGTTGCACATACAGATACCACAGCCTCTGGCTTGCTAGTTGAGTCTTACAGTCTCGCCACTGGTTTGGGGCCGCTCTCCACTGCGAAATGGTCCTTCCACCCGACTACGGTCGGCATGGATTCGGGCACCATGGGTGGATCCCTCACTTCCCGTGCCCCTAGGACCCCTTCTCTGTCTCTGGAGCCCATCACCGGCTCCTACGTCTCTTCTTGCCTACCTTTACCTAGGACGAGCCTCTCCACTGCTCCAGTCCCCAGGATGTCTCTCTCCAACTCCCTCGCTAACTGACTAACTAAAGGCAGTCAGTCAGAAGGCTTTTGCTATTTCTTTATTGAGAATCAGGTGGTTGTCCTAATGAAGGGGTGAGGAATACACCTAGAAACGCGTTGAATAAAGCCACTTGCATTCAACAATTTCCTTGGTATATGGTCGCTTGTAAAGCAACGCAGTTGGATTCCACATATTTCCTCTATTTTTTCTACTATGGATTCAGCCAGTGGATACTGCAGTAGCTGTTTGAAGCCTTTTATACTGGTTATGTGTGACGCAACCCTCTGAGGTGAGCAGTTTCCCTTCAGCTTTCTTGCACCATTTTTACCAGATAAGACCCTATTGCAAATTCTATCCCACATTTATTTGTTTATGGAAGAGTATGCAAGCTAGGTTATGGATGAGTATGCAAGTTCAAGAATCGGATGCTAGCAGATAAACTGACTAGAATTATGTTTAGGGAAAGAGTGGTGGAAAGAGTTGTCTTATATTGAACCTGTCTAATAGAATGGGATGGGTTAGGAGACCTAGGCTCTGCAGGGCACAGCAGGGTTAAATTCCTGCAAATACCAGCCACAAGCCCCTGAGGCCAAATGGATGGTACATGCAGAAGCAGCCATTCAACTAGAGCTCCAAAAGGCAACTCAGCAAGGAGACACAAGAAGTTGTGCAGTGAGTGGGACGGTGCTGAGAAGGTATACAAGTTGCCACCGGGACACAGTGATTTTTTCAAACTGCATAAGGGTACCTTTACACGCGGCTACATTTCTAGGGTGGCTACAGGTAAGTTACTGGTTGCAGTGAAATCATGGAGACAAGGTTCTATCTTGTTGCTGTGTACAAATGGAATAATCTCTCCATGATTTCACTGCAACCAGTAAGTTACCTGTAGCCACCCTAGAAATGTAGCCGTGTGTAAAGGTACCCTAAAGCAACCCAGTAAGTGACAAATTGCTGGTATCAAGGTCTGTGTCTTCATGATTTGCTATTCTCAGGTGGGATAACAAAATCTACTTGGTGACAAATTTCCTTTAATAAAATATTTAGTCAAGTGGTACACTGAGTGCATTATACAAGACAGTTCTGAATCACTTTGTTTTGCCATTATTATATTATTATTCTATAAAATGAGGTCTGAAATAAATATATAGCTGAATAATAAACAGATAACCTTATTTTATTATTTCTACTAGTAAAAAGGCCCGATGCAATTGCATCGGGAGCGCGGTGAAATGAATTGTGTGTATACAGGCGGGTCAGTGGGTAGCAGAGTATACAGGGGGCTCTGTGGGTAGCAGAGTATACAGGCGGGTCTGTGGGTAGCAGAGTATACAGACTGCTCTGAGGGTAGCAGATTATACAGGCGGCTCTGTGGGTAGCAGAGTATACAGGCGGGTCTGTGGGTAGCAGAGTATACAGGCGGCTTTGTGGGTAGCAGATTATACAGGCGGCTCTGTGGGTAGCAGAGTATACAGGCGGCTCTGTGGGTAGCAGAGTATACAGAAGGCTCTGTGGGTAGCAGATTATACAGGCGGCTCTGTGGGTAGCAGATTATACAGGCGGCTCTGTGGGTAGCAGAGTATACAGGCGGCTCTGTGGGTAGCAGAGTATACAGGCGGCTCTGTGGGTAGCAGCGTATACAGGCGGCTCTGTGGGTAGCAGAGTATACAGGCGGCTCTGTGGGTAGCAGAGTATAGAGGTGGCTCTGTGGGTAGCAGAGTATACAGGCAGCTCTGTGGGTAGCAGAGTATAGAGGCTGCTCTGTAGATAGCAGAGTATGATGTGGCGGGAGGCTGGAGGGGTGAGGAGAGATGCGGCTGGAGCGGCGACATCACCGCTCGGCGGTAGGACGTGGCTGCGTGCTGGGGCTGATCACATGTCACACATGTGACCTGAGGGGAAGGAGCGGATTGGGCGCTCTGTGGTAAACACAGGACGGCCATCCGATTGGTCCAGGACGCCGAGTGCGAAATAGGCGTGATGCTGTTGCATCGGGAGCGCGGTGAAATGAACAGGTGCCGTAGAAATAGCCGCCGAATAGTACAGTGCTCTGTCCAGAAAATGCACTGTTGTTGCAGGATTTATATGGTGTATACGGTGGCTCAATGGTTAGCACTGTATAGTGGCTCAGTGGTTAGCACTGTATGGTGGTTCAGTGTTTAGCACTTTATACAGTGGCTTTGTGGTTAGCACTGTATACGGTGGCTCAGTGGTTAGCACAGTTATATGGTGACTCAGTGGTTAGCACTGTATACGGTGGCTCAGTGGTTAGCACTGTATATGGTGGCTCAGTCTTTAGCAGTGTATAAGCTGGCTGAGTTGTTAGCAGTGTATACAGTGGCTCCGTGGTTAGCAGTGTACACAGTGGCTCAGTGGTTAGCACTGTATGCAGTGGCTCAGTGCTTAGCACTGTATACGGTGGCTCAGTGCTTAGCACTGAATATAGTTGCTCAGTGGTTAGCAGTGTATGGTGGTTCAGTGGTTAGAACAGTATATGGTGGGTCAGTGGTTAGCACAGCATATGGTGGGTGAGTGGTTAGCACAGCATATGGTGGGTCAGTGGTTAGCACAGCATATGGTGGGGCAGTGGTTAGCACAGCATATGGTGGGTCAGTGGTTAGCACAGTATACAGTGGCTCAGTGGTTAGCACTATATAGGGTCGGTTAGTGGTTAGAACAGTATATGCTGGCTCAGTGGTTTTCACACTATATGGTTGGTTAGTAGTTAGCACAGTATACGCTGGCTCAGTGGTTAGCACTGTATATGCTGGCTCAGTGGTTAGCACAGTATATAGTGGGTCAGTGGTTAGCACAGTATATGGTGGGTCAGTGATTAGCACAGTATATGGTGGGTCAGTGGTTAGCCCAGTATACGCTGGGTCAGTGGTTAGCACAGTATACAGTGGGTCAGTGGTTAGCACAGGATATGATAGCTCTGTGGTTAGCACTGTATATGCTGGCTTAGTGGTTAGCACTGTATATGCTGGCACAGTGGTTAGCACAGTATATGGTGGATCAGTGGTTAGCACAGTATATGGTGGATTAGTGGTTAGCAGAGTATATTGTGGGTCAGTGATTAGCACAGTATACGGTGGGTCAGTGGTTAGCACAGTTTATGCTGGCTCAGTGGTTAGCACAGCATATGGTGGGTGAGTGGTTAGCACAGTATATGGTGGGTCAGTGGTTAGCACAGTATATGTGGAGTGGGGGTAGAGTGGAATGGGGCAGAGCAGAGGCAGAATGGAGTGGGGCAGAGTGGAGTGAGGCAGATGAAGGGTAGAATGTAGTGGAGCAGAGCAGGGGCAGAATGGAGTGGGGCAGAGCGGAGGCAGAATGGAGTGGGGCAGAGTGGAGTGAGGCAGATCAGGGGTAGAATGTACTGGAGCAGAACAGGGACAGAATGGAGTGGGGGCAGAGTGGAGTGGGGCAGAGCGGAGGCAGAATGGAGTGGGGCAGAGTGGAGTGAGGCAGATCAGGGGTAGAATGTAGTGGAGCAGAGCAGGGGCAGAATGGAGTGGGGGCAGAGTGGAATGGGGCAGAGCGGGGGCAGAGCGGAGGCAGAATGGAGTGGGGCAGAGTGGAGTGAGGCAGATCAGTGGTAGAATGTAGTGGAGCAGAGCAGGGGCATAATGGAGTGGGGGCAGAGTAGAATGGTGCAGAGCGGAGGCAGAATGGAGTGGGGCAGACTGGAGTGAGGCAGATCAGGGGTAGAATGTAGTGGAGCAGAGCAGGGGCAGAGTGGAGTGGGGGCAGAGCAGGGGCAGAGTGGAGTGTGGCAGAGCGGGGCATAGTGGAGTGGGGCAGAGCAGGGGCAGAATGTAGTGGGGCAGAGCAGGGGCAGAATGTAGTGGGGGCAGAGTGGAGTGGGGCAGAGTGGAGTGAGGCAGATGAGGAGTAGAAAGTAGTGGGGACAGAGCAGATGCAGAAATGGAGTGGGGGCAGAGTGGAGTGAGGCAGAATAGACCGAAGCAGATCAGGGGTAGAATGTAGTGGGGGCAGATTAGGGGCAGAATGGAATGGGGGCAGAGCAGGGGTAGAATGTTAAGGGGTAGAATGTAGAGGGGCATAATGCCCTGCCCCCCCTGGTGTTTCCTCTGGCCTCTATTTGCCCCTGCACTGTCTTTACTCCCCCTGCCCCCTCTCTGCCTTCTTACCCGTCTTCCCAGCAGTGATCGATTAAAATAGGGCCTGCAGTGATGTCTGAGTCATGTGAATGATCACATGACTCTGACATCACCAAAGGTCCTTTTGCCTTGGCAAATTGAAGATTCTCGGAGTAGAGAGATGCGAGAGTGTGCCGGAGCAGCATGAGAGGTGCGGGGGCGTATGGCTGACAGGAGAGGTGTGGGGGCAGCAGGAGAGGTGGGGGGTCTATGGGTAATAGGAGAGGTGCAGGGGCAGCAGGAGAGGTGGGGGTGTATGGCTGATAGGAGAGGTGCGGGGGCAGCAGGACAGGTGGGGGTGTATATGGCTGATAGGAGAGGTGCGGGGGCAGCAGGAGAGGTGGGGGGTGTATGGCTGATAGGAGAGGTGCGGGGGCGGCAGGAGAGGTGCGGGGGCCTATGGCTGATAGGAGAGGTGCGGGGGGGGTGGGCAGCGGAGACTGCTCGCGATGACGCTGTAGCGTCATCGCTCGCAGTGCCGCAAAGGATTTTGGGATTCGGCTACAGTGCCCGAATCCCAAACTCCCGATTATATGAATAGATTTCTATTGTCTTGTGTTTATTTATATTTATGGACTGTATACTAGTGATGGGTGAACCCGAGCTGTAAAGTTCGGGGTTCGTACCGAACACCTACTGTTCGGGCACAATCCCAAACACGGACTTTCCAGGGAAGTTCGTGTTACAGTTCGGGTTTGGGTTCGGGGGTGGAGGGGGCTGTAAAAATAAGGAAAATAGTTATTAAGCAGCATTATTCTTAGCGCATTCCACCGCCCCGCTGCGTCTACTTCTGGGGCTGCTCATTAACATCCTAGATATTCACTGCAGAGGGGACCAACAGCCAATTACAGATGCTGTCACAGAGAATGGGCGTCTGCTCACAGGGATATACATCAGAACTAAAGATGTTCCCTGAGGATTATGTCAAAGGGAGGGGTTTTTTGTTAATAAAAGATGGGAAACGGTTGTCTTGTGTTTTATTTCTAAATGTTTTTTTATGTGTTGTGATTTTTTACTGCTTACTTGAAATTCATAAGGGTGGTGCTAATATTGGCCTGACACTACGGATTTCTGGCTTAGTGCCAGCTGCCAATACAAAGCTGGCATTAACTCCTTTATTACCCAGTGTGCCACTGCCACCAGGGCCACTGGAAAAGTCAGGGAACAGCACCAGAAAATGGCTCTTCTATGATTGTGCCATTTTCTGGGGCAGATGCAAGTTGTAATTCACCATGGGGGTGGGGGGGCCAGAAAGCTTGGGCCACCCTGTGCTGAGGATTCAAGCCCCAGGTGCCTCGTTGTACTTGTGAATTTCATGAAATAATTAAAAAAATAGGCTTCCCTATATTTTTTGTTTCCAGCCAGGTAAAAACAGGCAGGTGGGGGTTGGAGGCAGCCCGTACCTGCCTGCTGTGCCGGGCTGGCATACAAAAATATGGCGAAGCCCCAAATCATTTTTAAAAAATGATTTCAAAGAATAATTTTCTAAAAAGGGCTTAACTGTGTTGCGGTTTTGATGCTTTTTTGGCCAGCAGATTCAGCACATTAAACACAATGCACCAAAAAAATCATGAAATCCACAGCAGAAACCATCTCGTGGTTTTGGTGCTTTATTTGGCCAGGAGATGCAGATGAGCACATTGAACACAATCCATGCCGTTTTGTGCCGAAAGTGCACCAAAAGAGCATGATATCTATGACAAAAAATGCATCATAGTTTTGGTGTGCCAATTCTCTGTGACAGCATCTGTGATTGGCTGTTGGGCCCCCCCGCAGTGAATATCCAGGAAGTTAATGAGGAGCCCCAGAATACAAGCGGGTGGACACCAATAAGTATAATGCTGTTTAATAACTATCTTCTTTCTTTTACAGCCTTCTAGCCACCATCCCATAACTTTACAGTCTGAGTTTGTGGTTCGGACACTTTTGGGCCCCGAACCTGAACTTTAAAAAAAGTTTGATTGTGTTCACCGAACCCGAACATTGGTGGGTTCGCCCATCACTACTGTCCACTCTTCAACCTTAGGTTTTTTTTGCAGATCTTATTGAAGTATTGTTAGTTTCAGCAAGAAAATACAACCCACTGTCGAAAAATAATCTATCACAATGACTTTTTCTAGGCAAGGAAAACACACACTATAGCATGTCAAATCCTAACAATGTGTAATACATAAGCTATGAGGATTCAGCTCAGCTTGTGAAATAAATATTCATGATAATTGCATACTTACTACGTATTATGTGACGACCACTTGAAATGGCCAGCAGAACACATATTACACACTATTGAGATTAGGCCTGATATAGTGCTCGATGAAAAACCCTTTTAATGTACAATGCAGATAAGTCAAAGACTGATAGCTGATTTGCTTGGAAATATTACCGGGAAGTCTTACACCGGAAGTTGTTTAAGGTTATATGTGAGCACAAAATGAGTGCTCAAACCAAACAAAGCACCTTGTAGAAAACATAGCTCTAAAGGCGCAAAACTTTTGCCTACTGTTCAAAGCAATTTATGCCAAAATTCTGTCAAAATTGCTTTGCTGAATGGAAATGCTAACACTATTGTCATCAACTTTCTGTCTAATACATCGTAATGAACATTACTGTTAAAACAGACCTTAAAATGTTCTTGTATTATACCTGTGTTAAAGCAGGTTTACTTAAGGGGTTGTCCACTACTTTTATATTTTATATCTCAAGGTTCATCAATATTAGACCCCTTTCACATCAACGTTTCTGTCCGGATTCGGCAGATCCGGACAGAAAACCGCATCTTCAGTATTTTCCGCATAACGGCCGCACTTGCGGTGCATTTGCGGCAAGCCCCATGCATTCTCTATGGGGCTTGCAGCAAGTGCGGCAGTGCGGTATTGCCGCGATCCAGCACTTGCGACAGTTGCGGCCGTGAAAAAAAATGCACTTGCCGCAAGCCCCATAGAGAACGCATGGCGCCTGCCGCCAGCGTACCGCAAGTGCGGCCATTAGGCGGCAGGTGCGGTTTTCTGTCGGATCTGCCAGATCTGGACAGAAACGCTGATGGGAAGGGGGCCTAAGATCGTTGTGGTTCCGACACCCCCATTGCTTAGCAGTTTCACCTTCACTGGTGGCAAAGATGTAAACTGTGGTTAGAACGGACACTACAATTCTGTACATTATGTAGTAGCTGTTGCCAGGTCCTGGGAATCAGCTCCTGTTCTTTTCAGTAAACAGTATTCGGATCGGAGCTGTGGTATTCTACATCACACATTGTTCACATATGTCACCAAAGCTGTTAACGGCTGATCGGTGTGGGTGCCGAATGTCAGAGCCATATGGAAAGTTAGGTCATCAATATATCACTGGACAACACCTTTTAGACATTTATATACTTATTGTACATAATATCTAGACTTGCACCAGATGGATCTTCCTACAGATTGTTCATCCATCTAGGTGGTATGCCTCGAGATCAAGCCACAGGCAGATAAAAAAAAAACAAAAAAAAAAACATTACTAGTCAAGCTTCTTTTTACTCATTATTTGACATTAATATATTTGTTATACTGACCCCTGGCACAAGTTATACGCATTTATGTGAGCGTGTTAATACAGAAATATGTAATGTATTCACCTAAGTAGATGTATGATGTCCGTTTTCAGGCCTAATATTCTGCTATCTTATATGTGTGTTTTATGCACAGTTTGCTGTTGTCAATTCTGTATTATGAGAATCATGCATTAGAATTTTCTTAAGTATTTGTTTTTTTTAATAGCCATTGCAGTTAAAGTCTTCATATTCTTTTAGTTCACATTAGCGTAACAGTGTCATTCTCTGTGATTTTATTTCCACATTGATCTCCGGTTGGTGCCGTTCTGTACCCAAGATAATGGCGCAGTAAATGTTCTTTAAGTCAGTAGGTGGAGAGCTCATTTAGGAGATGTTATGAAGCGGCTCAGCTTTTGATAGATGGCAAGGCCAGTATTCATTGTTTAGTGAAGCATTATTTATGATGGGATTTAAACGGCTTACCTATTTGCCAGTCCCAGGGTACTTTTAGCAACTCTTTGTGCTCCATTATTGCTCTGTAAGACAATGCACACTTTAATACAGACACAGTATAATACAACTAAAAAAAAGAATTCATTATACAAATAATATGACTGAAAATAAAAAAATCAATCTACGAGAAATATGAATCTTGTTTTATCTTCTTTTAAATTGCAATTCAATGGGTAAATTGAATGAGTAGGGGGCAAGCATTCAGAGGTTTTATCAACCTGATGAAGTGGAGAGTAGATCCAAAGAGCATCTAATGCCCTTTACTTTCAATGATAATTGTGTAATTCTTCATCTCTCCTGTGGTGGCGCTGCACCAGAAATAAACACTTACTAAAAGGGTTCTCCTTGGATTACCGCTGAATGCTAGGCCCTGTTAACACAGTGCATTTTGTGACGTGTTAGGCTGCTTTCACATCAGCATTTTTTTTAAATCGCGGCAGCTGCGGTGAAAAAACCACAACTGCCGCGATTACCGCATAACGGCTGCACTTGCGGCACACTTGCGGCACACTTGCGACAAGCCCCATACAATGTATATGCGGGCTTGCGGCAGGTGCGGCAGGTGCGCAGTGCGGTTTTGGCACTTGCGGCAGGTGCGGCCGCGAAAAAAAAACAGCGGCTGACCGCGGTTTTTTTCGCGGTCGCACCTGCCGCAAGTGCCTAAACAGCACTTGCCGCACCTGCCGCACACTTACCGCAAGCCCCATAGACATTGCATGGGGCTTGCCGCAACTGTGCTGCAAGTGCAGTGGTTATGCGGTAATCGCGGCAGATGCGTTTTTTTCACGCATCTGCCGCGATCGGCAAAAGACGCTGATGTGAAAGTAGCCTTACTTAGTGCAGTTTTGTCATAAAACTGCATGCAAATTCTCATGCCAGCAAAGTCACTGTGAGTCCTAAAGTTTTGTGCACACGTTGCTTTTTTTCCCTTGCAGATTTGGTGCAGTAATAAATCTGCAGCATGTCAATTCTTGCAGCATTTGTCCACCACAAGTGCATAAAAAAACACTAAAAACACATCACATTTTTGCTCCTTTTCTCCTGCCAGGACATGCAGATTTGGTACAGAAATTTCTACAACCACATACTTAACATTTAACCACTTCACCACCAGGCGATTTTCAGTTTTCCGCTTTTCTTCCAACAGCCATAACTTTTATTTTTCCGTCAATATGGACATATGAAGGCTCATTGTTTGCGGGATGAGTTGTACTTTTGAATGACATATAGTGTACTGAAAAATGGCAAAAAAATTCCAAATGCAGTGAAATTGGAAAAAAAAGTGCATTTACATGATTGTTTTTTTTATACATCATGTTCACTATATGGTAAAACTGACATGTCAGTATGAAGCCTTGGTTACACCATGACTTTATAGATACCAAACATGTATATTTTACTTTTATATACGGTAAGTGGTGAAAAAAAATGTGGACGTTTTTAAAGGAAAAGAATTGTACTTTTCCTGTGGCCATTTTCCTGTGGCGTTCTCATTTTTCGGGATCTGGGGATGTGTGATTGCTTATTTTTTGCATCTGGAACTGATGTTCTTAATTATACCATTTTTAATTACCGTACACAGTTTTTGATGTTTTTAATTATACCGTTTATTAATTATACCATGTCATATCAGCTGACATGTGGGGGGATGATGCAAGCTAAGCACCTGAGCTCGCATCAAAGGAGGGAGACGGCCTTGATCGTACATATACATTCAAGGTCGTGAAGGGGTTAATACCATCAAAGCAATGACGGGTAATACAAAGTCCAGAAATAGAGAATTTATTATGATATGGATTAATACTGTTTTCACCATCAGTAGCTTTGCAGTACTTGTATAATAAAACGTCTTACTAGACTAAACCAAGTCAATAGAGAAAAACGCCTCTAATTGACCTATAAAAAATGTAATAGAGGAAGAGCATCAACCAGAAATAAAAATTTAGGTCATAATGCTCTGTGGCAAAATTATACATTTCAACAGTTAATAGTGAAATCTGGACATCTGCCTTAGGGTTTGCTCACACGAGCGTATAACATGGCCGAGTCCTGTCTGATGTTGTATTGGATAGCAGTCGCTCCAGTGCTATACTATGGGGCAGTGCAGAGCTGCAAACTTTTCTCATATCAATTCGGCATAGGGTGGAGGCACACTATCATGCATCAAAAATGGAGTGTTTTTGATGCATGACAGTCAATCGAGTGCTGTCCTTATGGTCGTGCATGTGTGGTGCGTGTGTGGTGTGTGGGCATGTGTGTGTGGTGCGAGTGTGATGCGATATATTTGGTCTGTCCCATGCTGCTGAAAGTCAGACTAGACACTAATGACAGATAGATATACAGATGTATACAGTGATTGGTTTGTTCTAATAGCAAGATCAGCTTTCACCGCTGCTGTCACAGCAGTGGTGTTTGAATTCGCTGGATTGCTGGCACATCAGCCAATCGGGCATTCATCACTGCTGTCACTGCAGTGGTGTTTGAATTTGCCAGGTTGCCCCTGGCAACCAATCGGAATTCACTGTTGCTGTCACTGCAGCGGTGTTTGAATTTGTCGGGTTGCCAGTTAAAGCCGATTGGTTGCTGTGACGGCAACCCTGCAAATTCAAACAGCCAATCTTGCTTTTAGAACTCTGATCACTGTATAATCTATATATCTATTTGTCATTACTATATAGTAATGATATGGGATTCAACGCACTAGGTAACCATAAATACAAAAAGTATCAATAAAATATGGTTTTTATTTGTATATATAAAATCATATAAAAGGTTAAGTTTAAAGGTTTAACATCCACGGAATATCAGGAATCTTACTCTGTTCATTAAGATTCTCTTGCTGAGGTGGAGAAATTGATTTCCTATGGTAATACAGGATGAGAGTGTGTCACTTGTTTGAGGATTGAATATTACATAAAATTGTTAGTAAAAGGACCTACCTCTTTAAGAATGGGTTACCAGTGGAATATACCTTGGAGAACGACATCTTCAAGAGGAGGTTGGATCTGGAACAGATCTAGATGCTCTTAAAAAGATAATGAATGGATTTCTTTTTCTTGATACATTTATGCTTCCCAGGATGGGGGACGTGAATAAAAGCTGTGTGATTCACATGGAGCGGCAGGCAGGAGCTATCCTCCGGAGTACGCTATTTGAATGAAGCTCCGCCGCTGCAAGAATCCTCCACCCTAATCGGTCTTAGGGCTGTGCACAGCTCAATGGCGGGGCCCGGTACCTCGGGTGTATCTGACTGCTCCAGAACACTTCCTGGTCGCGGACTCTCGCTTCAGTCACGTGGGGTCATGAGTCAGTGAGATCACCTGACTACCTCCGTCAGGGCGTCAGTGTCGTCAGCTAGGGGCGGTCTGAGGTCCTTGTTGTTAGAGATAATGAGGGTTGCTAGGGAGACTGGCGCAGGACTGGCAATCGACCGGTTTCAAGGGAATCGTCCCTCTTCATCAGGATGGCCAGATCCTGCCTGTTCCTGTGTTTTATAGCATTCCCTCATTGCTTCATTAGTAGTGGAACCAATCAGACCACAGCAATTCTATTGTAACCACATAGACCTGGTGGCAAAAGTAGAACAATGTAGTAGGTATATCAAATAGCAGTTACTCATCTATTTAGAATGCCATATTTAGATTTAGTAGCGTTTCAATATACTGGCCTTTCTCATTGTATCATAATGATATCTCCAGACCCTTATTTCAGATCTTATAATTGTAAGTCTACTCTTAGGGAGTTTTAATAAATCTACTCTTCTCTCATCATACTACCTATTGTCATTTCATTATATATCAATAGCATGATCCTATGAATGGGCAATAAGTCAAAGAAAAGGGGGGGGGAATGCAACAATTAGAGTTGTCCATGCTTTTTTGATCTTGTGGGTTTATATCTGACATCTAGACACATACTCAGATTGTCTACTCAATTAAATCCAAAGAGTTCTGTATCACAGTTAAGTCCATTTGGGACTAAAGTATTGAGATCGAATATCCATCGAGTTTCTGCCCGAGACATCCTCTCTATGTGATTGCCCCCTCTCCAATGTTTTTGGACTCTTTCTATTGCAAAGAAGAATGCCTGTTTGCATGACATGTTATGATGTTCTTTGAAATGTCTACTCAAGAGATGTCCCATATATCCTTTTTCAATATTTCTTATATGTTCAGCCATACGAGTTGCTAACGTTCTTGATGTTCTCCCTATATATAACTTATTGCATGGGCACGTCAGGGCATATATTACATTCTTTGTATGACACGTTAATGTTGTCTTAATAGAGAAGGGTTTCTTATTGAAGGGACTTTGAAATTCTATGATTATTTTCCTGGAGGTATCTGTAGATAGACAACCCCTGCATTTTTTGCAGGGTATAAACCCTACATTACTACTGATATTCCATAAAGTGTATGTAGGTGTCACCTCCGTACTTGAATTCTTTACTGATGGCGCAATCAACATGCTCAGAGGAATGATTCGTCTATAAATTATTCTTGGGGAGTTTGCTAGAAATTCCCCAATTGATTTGTCATTCTTCAGATGGTGCCAATATTTCTTCAAAATGGTTTCGAATTCTTTATAGTTGCTATGGAATCCTGTGATGATAGGTGTTTCTCTTATTTGATCTTCTATTGAGGTTTTGTTGATGCCTTTCGTTTTATTCTTGAGGAGTATGGATCTGTCTATTTTAGCTATATTAGATATTTGTACACTCAAATCTTCCTCCTTGTATCCTTTCTTTTTGAATTGTTCTTTCATAATCTTGGCTTTTTCCAGGAACTGTGATTTTTCTGTGCAGTTTCGTCTCAGTCTTGTGAGTTGTCCCTTAGGTATATTTTCAGCCATTTGGGTAAATGACAGCTAGTAATAGGTAAATAACTATTTGATTCAACTTCTTTTCTATAGGTCCTTGTATTAATGCAATTCTGTTCATTAATAAAAATCTGTAAGTCCAAGAAATTGATGCTGTTTTTGTCTGTTGTAGCTGTGAATTCTAAGCCATACTCATTACTCTCAATATCCGCAAGGAACTGCTCAAGTGCCGCTACATCTGAGTCCCAAATAAACAATACATCGTCTATATACCTATGCCAGGCTACCAATCCTTGTCTTAACACCTTTTATTGCTATATGGATTCCTCCTCCCATTTACCCATATATAAATTTGCGTAGCCTGGCGCAAAACGCGTGCCCATCGCGGTACCCCACTGCTGTTTATAGAACGTTTTATTGTACGTAAAATAATTGTGGGACAAGATAAACTGTATGCATTCTATCAGAAAATCGATTTGGCTCTCTTAAAGGCTTTTTGATTCTTCCAAAAAATGTCTTGTTGCCTCGCATCCTCTTTTATGTTCAATGATGGTATAGAGGGATTTTACATCTAATGTTCCAAGGATGTAGCTATGTTTCCAAGTGATACGTTCCAATATTTGCAACACGTGGGTAGTATCCTTCAAATAGGCAGGTAAATTAACTACACATTTCTGTATGAACCAGTCAATTTATTGTGAAAGATTTGCTGTAAAGGAGTTGATCCCAGAAATGATGGGACATCCCGGTGGGTTCTTCTTATCTTTGTGTATTTTGGGATTCTGGTAAAAGACCGCTAGGCACGGTGTTTCATTATTGACAAACTTGTACTCTTTCTTGTTTAAGATGCCTGCTTTCAGGCCTTTCAGTGTAAGTTTGTTTAGTGCTTTCTTGTAACTCACTGTAGGATTAGTCTTTAATACTTGATATGTTTTATGATCTGCCAAAATTTTCATTGAACCCTCATGGTAGTCGTTGCTATCCAGAATGACTATAGACCCTCCTTTATCTGCTGGGCACCTACATACACTTTATGGAATATCAGTAGTAATGTAGGGTTTATACTCTGCAAAAAATGCAGGGGTTGTCTATGTACAGATACCTCCAGGAAAATAATCAGAGAATTTCAAAGTCCCTTCTCTATTAAGAGAACATTAACGTGTCATACAAAGAATGTAATATATGCCCTGACGTGCCCATGCAATAAGTTATATATAGGGAGAACATCAAGAACGTTGGCAACTCGTATGGCTGAACATACAGTATAAGAAATATTGAAAAAGGATATATGGGACATCCCTTGAGTAGACATTTCAAAGAACATCATAACACGTCATGCAAACAGGCATTCTTCTTTGCAATAGAAAGAGTCCAAAAACATTGGAGAGGGGCAATCACACAGAGAGGATGTCTCGGGCAGAAACCCGATGGATATTCGATCTCAATGCTTTAGTCCCAAATGGACTTAACTGTGATACAGAACTCTGGATTTAAATGAGTAGACAATCTGAGTATGTGTCTAGATGTCAGATATAAACCCACAAGATCAAAAAAGCATGGAAAACTCAAATTGTTGCATTCCCCCCCCCCCCCTTTTCTTTGACTTATTACCCATTCATAGGATCATGCTATTGATATATAATGAAATGACAATAGGTAGTATGATGAGAGAAGAGTAGATTTATTAAAACTCCCTAAGAGTAGACTTACAATTATAAGATCTGAAATAAGGGTCTGGAGATATCATTATGATACAATAAGAAAGGCCAGTATATTGAAACGCTACTAAATCTAAATATGGCATTCTAAATAGATGAGTAACTGCTATTTGATATACCTACTACATTGTTCTACTTTTGCCACCAGGTCTATGTGGTTACAATAGAATTGCTGTGGTCTGATTGGTTCCACTACTAATGAAGCAATGAGGGAATGCTATAAAACACAGGAGACAGGCAGGATCTGGCCATCCTGATGAAGAGGGACGATTCCCTTGAAACCGGTCGATTGCCAGTCCTGCGCCAGTCTCCCTAGCAACCCTCATTATCTCTAACAACAAGGACCTCAGAATGCCCCTAGCTGACGACACTGACGCCCTGACGGAGGTAGTCAGGTGATCTCACTGACTCGTGACCCCACGTGACTGCAGCGAGAGCCGCGACCAGGAAGTGTTCTGGAGCGGTCAGATACACCCGAGGTACCGGGCCCCGCCATTAAGCTGTGCACAGCCCTAAGACCGATTAGGGTGGAGGATTCTTGCAGCGGCGGAGCTTCATTCAAATAGCGTACTCCGGAGGATAGCTCCTGCCTGCCGCTCCATGTGAATCACACGAGCTTTTATTCACGTCCCCCATCCTGGGAAGCATAAATCGTATCAAGAAAAAGAAATCCATTCATTATCTTTTTAAGAGCATCTAGATCTGTTCCAGATCCAACCTCCTCTTGAAGATGTCGTTCTCCATCGGTATATTCCACTGGTAACCCATTCTTAAAGAGGTAGGTCCTTTTACTAACAATTCTATGTAATATTCAATCCTCAAACAAGTGACACACTCTCATCCTGTATTACCATAGGAAATCAATTTCTCCACCTCAGCAAGAGAATCTTAATGAACAGAGTAAGGTTCCTGATATTCCGTGGATGGTAAACCTTTTAAACTTACACCTTTTATATGATTTTATATATACAAATAAAAACCATATTTTATTGATACTTTTTGTATTTATGGTTACATAGTGCGCTGAATCCCATATCATTACTATATCTTACGGTTAAGGCAATATATAGCACTCATAACCATAGAAGGACTTTCACACGGGGTTCTTAGGGGTTTTCTAGCAGCACACGTGGCTATATATGTGAATATCCACGGTTTTAAACTAGCCAGCTCCAGTGTAATCTCAAATATCTATTTGTCATTACTGTCTTGTCTAACTTTCAGCAGCATAGGACAAACCATACTACTAAAACACACAGTGTGCTGTATGGGTGTGAGACTTTTTTGCACCCATATACTTTCATTGGCTACTCACACATGAAAATTGCGTTCAATCGCAGCATGCTGCGATTGAACTGGCATTTGACTCATAATGCGAGTTCAGTGCATTGAAAACGCACTAATGGGACTTGACTAATTTAATAACAATGGTCTGAGTGCAGTGTGAGTTACCCTCACATTGCACTCGTACGACTTTCACGCATAGTGTGCCTCCACCCATAAGTAAACAATCACAGCGTGATGCAATTGGCAGTGTATCTCATACGGCACATACCCATACATGTCTATGGATGTTTGCAAAACATTAGACTGCACTCAGATGTTATTCGATCAGTGTGATATACACAGATACAGGCCATGGAGAAGGAGAAGTGATTAATGTCTCTACTCTCCGCACCTGAACTTTTATTTTCACATGTGAATCATATAACAGTAAAATAACACTCGGATTACACTTGCAACAGAGTTTGAGCTGAGTGTCATTAGTATAGCATCCGATTCTCTCTGAGAGAATGATTGGATGATATTGTGGCGCCCTGCTCATGCAGGTAGCCACAGACTTCCCTAATGCACAGTTGGGTTTCCACAGCAGGTACCTACTACATGCAACATCTTCCACCCCGGCACAGTAGGGGGAGCTCCACTTGCTGACCTTAGGCAAGATCCCCTATAAATTCTGCTGCTGGGGGAGGAGTTAGTTAGAGTGTGCAGACGCTAGGAGAGCTGCGAAGACGTCCTGGTGGTCGGTGCCGCAGTTAGGCCCGAACCAGAGACCCGGAGTGGCCCTTCTGATGTCCCGCAAACCTAAGTGAGGACAGAAGGCAAGGAGTAGGCAGCCTCAAGGAAGCAAGGAACTAGTAGAAGTTCACCCAAAGACGTACCGGACATCAGGGATCCGCACCTGTGAGATCCTCCAGGAATACAGAGAACCCCGTCACACCGCGGAGGCTTCAGCCACCCGATCCCCCTGTGGGTCAAGGAGAGGGAGCCAGACACAGCACGTTCCACCGCAGTGATCAGAGAGGGTAACCTGTGGACCGCACAGGAGGAGAGAAAGCAGATAGCAAAAAGCAGGAGGCCAGTCTGGCTGCTTGCAGGCTGGGCTTCAATCACCTAAGAGGAACAGAGGAGGCCTTATGCCCACTTGCTGTGGGGACCCATTGTGCATCTGGTCACCTGTCAGTGCCCTGGACATCTTTACCTGCTGTAACATCAGTAAAAGGTAAAAGAGACTTTTGCAGTGTGGGTGTGTCATTCATCTACGCTCCCAGTGCCCCTCATAGACTGCTCTATCACTCCCCATTCCATACTACAGCTCCCCTCCAAGCTGCCTCTTTACCCTACGCTGCCCCGGAGGTCCAGCCCTACCTATAGAGAACTTTGCCAAACTAGCCGCATTACCATCTACCTCCGGCGGACTGTGGTGGCGTTGGTGACTCCTCACCAGATACTACAGGTGGCGTCACGACAAATGTACATAGATAATTCCCTGTAAATATACCCCTTTTCAAAGAAGTCCCCCAGGACACGGGATCAGGTGCGGCCACCAATCCCTGTGACACAGGAGCGTTAACCCCTTGGAGCCTGATACCCGAGTACCCCAAAGCCTGGGGCTTGACACTATACTCTAGTGTGACTGTGGACTTAACATGAGAATCCTCACTGCTTTTTAGTACAGGAAAATGAGAAGTGATTCTATAGCGACCAAAAGAACAGGTACTCTGGATAAACTTGTAACCCATAAGTCCTTTAATGGTAACAGACACCTGCTTTTCAGTTAAGAAATTGTGCACTGTGAAAATTACTCACAATACAATGTGTGGAAAACAATGCTCTTATTTTGATTTAAAGAGGATCTGTCAGCACAGTTCACAATGCAAACTGTACACATTATTAAATTGATTCATTAGGCCTGAACCGTCCCAGCTGCAGTGAGAGCTCGAGCCCGGAGCAGTGTTGAGAACTGGTCATAAAGTGTGTAAAGACTGTGTCTGTGAGAACTGCTGTGGAGCCACAAGTAAAGTACCTGGTTAGCTCAAAACGTGTGTGAGACTGTTATTTTAGGAGCCGCAGCCGAATCTCCACCTGCGGAGCCGCCTGTTAGCTGTCCCTGCGTGCTGGCTGGAAGAGCTGCGGGAAGAGATAAGTGCAGCATCCAGAGCACATGAACCCCTTTCTGCACCTGCCTTAGGGACATCCAGCCCTACCCGTGGAGGGCTCACCACCTAGGCTGCCCCTCATCATCGTCCCTGGCAGGAATACGGCAGGTCTACGCTGACCACACACCACGGGTGGCGTCATGAAATCTTTCATCCCTTTTTACTGCCGCACCTGGGACAACGGGACCGGGCAACGGCACCCTGACATCCCAGAGACATGATAGTCTCGAGTACCCCGGTCCTTGGGGGTGCGACAGGTGTATTTACTTTGAAAATACATATAGGAATGGCTGTAAACTGCACTGATGAGGGGCAATCACCCTGAAACGCAGCGTCTGCAGTTAGGATTTGTGCCAGATCAGAACCCCAAAGTCATATTAAAAGGTTTTTTAAAGAGTCAATTATGACTTGTAGGATTGCTACCTTATTAGGTGGCATTAGAGCTTGTCTACTTCCTCACTGAAGTCACAATTTTCATATGTAAATTCCTCAGCACCTCAAAATAAGCATCATAATATGAGTTCTGCTATAAAATGAGAGAGCTCATGAGTTCAAGTGTATTCAGTGTTCACCCACCAAACCTGACTGACAGCTGTGTCTTATCTTAGTAGCAGGAGGGACTTGAGAAGCTGTCAATCAGGCTAGCTGGGCTGAGATTAAGGCTGGGGTCAGACTAGTGTATGGCGTCCAATGTGGATGCATCAGATGTGATATTCTAATGTCACTCAGATCACACTCTGCTACAAGCTTGAGCTGAGTGTTATTATGTTGAGATCAAGTCTTACGATCGAATCACAACTATCGAGGAAAAGAGAGATTAATCTCTCCATCTTCTCCATTGCCGGCCTTGGACTATATCGCGCTGAACTTGCATGTCTGCTGAGTGCATGCGAGTGCAGTGCAATGTTTCACTCTCACTTAAAGACTTGTAAATGTGCAAGTGATCCAAGGCTTACAGACAATTGCAAAGTCTTTAAATATATCCCCGTCACACAATAAAAGAAGAGAGATGATTATCCTTTTTGTGTTTTTATTTTTGAAGGTGAAAAACAGGTTGTATCACACAACGTTTCGGCTCCAGTTGAGCCTTTCTCAAGTGAGTCTTCTGTATATATAGAAAGGGGGTTTGTGGTTCAGTTCCCACATGAGCAACTGCTCAGGCCAGTACCCTGTTTGAGGTACTCAGCATATGACTCCGTCCTTTGTGTCAGTGCAGCAGCATGGTGGCTGGTCTGGGTGGATGGCTCCTGTCCATCCACCCAGACCAGCCACCATGCTGCTGCACTGACACAAAGGACGGAGTCATATGCTGAGTACCTCAAACAGGGTACTGGCCTCAGCAGTTGCTCATGTGGGAACTGAACCACAAACCCCCTTTCTATATATACAGAAGACTCACTTGAGAAAGACTCAACTGGAGCCGAAACGTTGTGTGATACAACCTGTTTTTCACCTTCAAAAATAAAAAGCACAAAAAGGATAATCATCTCTCTTCTTTTATTGTGTGCCGGGGATATATTTAAAGACTTTGTGGCCTATTTTTCCCTTGTGCACCTAAACGGTGGTCGAGCTATACTATATGCTCTCTGATACAGACAATTGCAGACTGCTACGATTTTTTTCCTCATCCCTTATAGGGCTGAGGAAAAACTCACAGGTGTGAGCCACTTGATTGTCTAACATTGGCCTGAGTACAATGCGAGATTTTCTCACAAAGCTTAATTTATACATTCTTATAAGGATTTTCAAAGTAAATTGTCACATACTCGCTTCTCAGCATGTGATTTGGGGTGCAGATTAAGGGGTTAATTTATCTCCTTTCACTCAATCCAGCACTCAACCTTTGTTTTAGGCTATAAAGTGAGCATAAATCACACCTCAACATGGTTCACACACAAAATCCTGCCATTACTCATCAAACACATGGGGTGATGAGTCCCAGAAATACACTAGTGTCTGATGATCAGGTCACACACTCTTTGTAAGGCTATGGATTTTTTAGTGCATACAAGGATCAAACTTACTAAAGTTTTATGCTTTACTATAAAAACGTTAAAATGCTTATAATAAAAAGATATAAAAGATAAAAATAAAAAGGACACACAGATTTGTAAAACAATTATAAAATAAAATTGGAGAAATACAGAAATACCTAAACATTCCAGGCTAGTGTTATCTCCTGCTTTCTGGGGAGGAGAAATTAAATATGGATCACATCAGTATTTTAACTGACACCAATCTGCGAACATGATTTCTTTGTCTGCCTAGATTTTTATATGTTTTAGCTTTGGCACAGATTTCCAGGACAGCTTTTAAAGAGGACCTGTCAACAACCAACCATGGTGATCTAATTACAGCACTGAATGCAGCATGTCTGCTGCATTCAGGCAAGGGGTCCCCCATCCCTTGAGCCCCCTGTACCCCGAGATAATAGACTTTGAAAACTTACATACTGGAGCCAAATAGGAGGTGGCTACTGGCTGGAGCCACTTCTCTCAAAGGGTAGTTTCACGCCCTCTGGATCTTTAATCCGCCCTCCGCCACCTTTCTCATTCTCTCCCTCGCCTGCTGCATTACACAAAGCTAGGGATGTAGTGCTGGCCACATTGCCCCGCCTCCTGCGGTGATGTCACCACCTATACCCGCCCTGCTCCATGTTAACCATGGAGCAGGGCGGGAAAAGGCGGTGATGTCACGGTTGGAGGCTGGCCACCCTGCCTTCTATAGTGACATCACCGCTTACACCCTCCTGCTCCATGGTTAACATGGAGCAGGGCGGGTATAAGCGGTGACGTCACCGCAGGAGGTGGGGCAATGCGGCCTGCACCACATCCCTGGCTTTGTGTTATGCAGCAGGCGAGGGAGAGAATGAGAAAGGTGGCGGAGGGCGGATTAAAGATCCAGGGGTGTGAAACTGCCCTTTGAGAGAAGTGGCTCCAGCCAGTAGCCACCTCTTATTTGGCTCCAGCATGTAAGTTTTCAAAGTCTATTATCTCGGGGTACAGGGGGGGTCAAGGGCTGGGGGACCCCTTGCCTGAATGCAGCAGACATGCTGCATTCAGTGCTGTAATTAGATCACTATGGATGGTTGTTGACAGGTCCTCTTTAATTTTAATATACTAATCCCAGGTCTATGACTGGAGCATATTACATTTTAAATGTCCTGTGATTTACAGGCACTCCACTTCCTATAGCAAATAGAGCATGTGAGGCCCAGCCACCAATGACCATTTGGTTTATCATTTGAAACTTGCAGAGGTGTAAATAGTTTCAACCTCTGTGTTCTCATGGAGACCCCCTTGGATTTCATTACCTGTAATCAGAATAAGTTTATATTATGACTCTTTTGTGAAGAGCTGCAGCCCTGAACAAATGGAAATTTACTGTTGTCATACAAATTGTTGTTCCCCTACAAATACAAATGTGGCGCGCCCTGCGGGTATTAGCCACAGTATAAGATCATAATAGTTGCACTCACTTAGAAAGCCATGCCACTGCACTACCACCTTTGGCCAGTAGGGGGAGCTCCAGAGACACCAGAGACTTCCCTAGAGATAAAACACTGATCTGAGGTAAATTTTCAGACAGTTGGAGCCACGAGCTCAGAGTGACAGGAGCTGCATTGAGTTCCTGAGGACTGGCTGACAATTTCCAGGGCCAAGCCATCGGTCTGAGGAGAGAGAAAACTGATAAGAGAAACACTTTCAGAATCGGGTAGCATCATTATCTACCTAGATAAAAAGCGCAGATACGGATACCGGATCCGTGGCTGCATTAGTTATATACAATACAGCAACTGGAAAAACGTGAGGTAACAACAAGCTTCACAGGGCCAGACACAGCAACATACTAAGAGTTCAGCAGTACTCCCGGAGGGGGTAAGCAGAGAGAGACAAAGGACTCAAGTTGCCTGTTGAGTGGGACCCAGAGAGGACAGATTTGGGCCGGCAGCGAGTTCACACACGGCAGCAGGGCCACATAGACAGCGCAAGCAGGAGGTAAAGGACCCGGTGGGGCCTGAGCAACTGAACCCCTATTGCAGACTCCGGAGACGGGACTTGTTGTATTATAGTTTGGTTGAAAGTAAACCAGTTAAACCTCATCTGTGCCTCAGCCTTGATTTAACAGTTACCATCTATCCAGGATTGGGACCATCACCGCTGAGAGGATTTGCTGTGAATCAAGTAAGTGTCTGTGCCCTTAACATCTCCTCACCATACTTCCATCTTCATCCATCATTAACTTTAACATCACCTGTCCAGGGGACCCTACAGCCCTACCCGGAAAAGGGCTATACCATCTCAGCTGCCTCTCACCATCATCCCTGGCCAGTACAAGGCAGCGGTGGCCATATATAGCCACATTATTCTGGGTGGCGTCACGACAATAACATCTACAAACTTTATAAACTATATAAACTTCTAAATCCCCTGTAAATACCCCCTTTTAGGAGTGTGCCAGCCTGGGGCCACGGCCTGGGTCCAGCCACCAGTGACTCCCCCAAGGAAAGGGACCCTGCGCCGGGTATCCCGGTCCCCTAAGCTGGGCGGCACACATATTTTCTCCACATAAGTAAAGAAGCCACATCAGGTCTATGAAGATCTAATGAGTAATGTATGCAATTTGAGTTGTGAAATCCAGTAACAGATCCATTTTAACCCGTTTACAACTAATGATGGACAAAGCACATCATGAGTGAGTGTCAGTTCCTGCACCATGACCTGCTATGTTTGTCATCGCTTTGAACTGTGACTGCATGTACACATGCAGTGACAATTCCATGCTGACTAGAGATGAGCCACCATCCTAGTGTTCTTGTTCGATTCGATTCGTCGAATCGGCGGGGTGTTCGACGAATGTTCGTCGAACACCCCGGAACACTAAATAAACAGCTATGTGGGGCTGTTTCACTTCCGCAATGTATATAAATACATTGCGGAAGTGAAATTAAGTAAAATAAAGTGTTAAAAAAAAAAAAAAAAATGTATGCTCACCTGTGCGGCGGTCCACTGATGTCTCCGGCAAGGTCACATGACAGGAGTTCCCGCGATAACTGACATCACCACAGGTCCTATCAGCAAGAGGACCTTGCCGGAAAGGTTAAAATAGATATTTTTATGTTTTGGACACTTTCTTTAAGTAAAAGAAAGTGTCCAAAAATATAAAAATGTCTATTTTAACCTTTCTGGCAAGGTCCTCTTGCTGATAGAACTAGGGATGAGCGAGTCTACTCGCTACTATTCCTTGAGTTCAACCCGGTCTGGTGCAATCCGCAATCCGGCACCATAGAGTCCCATGTTATGGGGTGCCAGATTGCACTGGACCGGTACAATCCGGGAGAATCCGGTTTGAACTCAGGGGCAATCCGGGAGAATCCGGTTTGGTCAGGTTTTGTCTGTCGGACGCCTTCCCGCCGGGGTTTTCAAATGAACAGCTGACTCAGGTCAGCTGTTCAATTGAAGTAGCGCAGTGCTGTGAGGTTGATGTGAGTTTATGCTTACCAGAGATGTAGCAGAGCTAAAGAAGAACCCTGGATTGGACTATGTCGGACGGAAGAGGATTTTTTTAAAATAAAGATGGAGTCCCTAAGTGTGTTTTTGTTTTTGTTTTTCAAATAAAAAAAATTTTTCTCGGTGTTGTGTTTTTATTTGAACAATTTAATAGAAATTCATGGGGAGCATGTCTAATATTGGCGTGACTCCATGAATTTCGGGCTGATAATACAAAGCTGGCCCTAACCCCTTTATTACCCAGTGAGCCACCGCACCAGAGCCCTGGAATAGTTGGGTTCAGCGCCAGAACATGGCGCTTCTATGAACGCGCCATCTTCTGGAGTGGCTGCGGGCTGCCATTCGCAGTGGGGGGGGTGCCCTGAAGGCTTGGGCCTCCCTGTGCTGCAGATTCCAGCCCCCAGCTGCCTAGCTGTACCTGGCTGGACATAGAAATCGTGCGGAGTCCCATGCATTTTTTTTTTATTATTTCATGAAATTCATTAAATAATAAAAAATAAGGACTGCCCGATATTTCTGTGTCCAGGCAGGTACAAATAGTCAGCTGGGGATTGGGGGCAGCCCGTTGCCGCCTGCTGTATCCGGCTGGCATACAAAAAGATGGCAAAGTCCACATCAATGTTTTTCTGAAAAACCCATTAAACAATCCTATAAAAAGGGACTGCATCTTTATTAACCCATCGACCATGGTCGAGGGGTTAATAAAGATGCAGTCCCTTTCATACATATTGTTTTTTGAATTTTTCAGAAAAATATTTGACGTGGGCTTCGCCGTATTTTTTGTTTCCAGCCGGATACAGCAGGCAGCGACGGGCTGCCACCAACCCCCAGGTGCCTATTTGTACCTGGCTGGACACAACAATATAGGGGAGCCCCTTTTTTTTAATTATTTCATGAACGCCGGTTGACTGCCGGACAGGTGAGCATACATTTTTTTTTAACACTTTATTTTACTTAATTGCTGTTTAATTGGACTGAAAATGCGGCAGATGCGGTTTTCTGACCACATCTGCCGCATTTTCGAACCAAAATCGAACAGCTTCTAGAACTGCCGAATTTGAACCAAATTGTTCGAATTCGGCGAATGACTCGAACACCGCCAAAAACAACTCGAATTTGAGATTGGCGAACAATTCGAGTCGAACATCGCTCATCTCTAATGCTAACATCTATCACTGACAGCTGAGTGGAAGGGGAAAAGGTGCAGGGATCCATGCAGGTGGTCCCTGCCACACTCCGAGCAATGTGATTGGTCAGTCTTACCAATCACGGCATGATTGCACAGAGAAGTGCTGAATATCAGCACATCCCAGCATGATCACTGCAGGAGAAGCTGAGCTTCTGCAGTAATAGCCAGGGCCATCAGGTGCGCCACCCCTGGCTGTTTAACCCTTTAGATGCTGCGATCTATATGTTAAAGGGAACCTGTCAGGTGGTTTATGCCCCCCCCAGCTATCACTGTCTGCACCTGCAGCTTTATAGTACTATTCTAATCATCCCTGTTATAGGTGAAAAAAAAAGCATTTATACACTTACATTTTCTTATGTAAATAAGGCACAGTCTTGGAGACTGTAGTCTATCTGGCAGGTTAATAGTTACAATTTCAGCCGAATGTCAGAACATTAAATCTCAAATCACCTGTGATTCCTCACAATGGGGCCCACGGACGATATATGAAACTACAACCACTGTTCATGCAAAATTCACCTTTATTTTTAAAGTTACGTAATTTTTACATCTGATCAAGTACCAATAAAATACAAGCTAAAATCATTAAAATTCTCCAATTATTTAATAACAGTATATGTGGGTGCACTCCATATCATTAGTAAACTGACAGCATATAATAGTGCTTAAATAAGCCCTCTCCGATAATGTGCAATGCCTGGGTAAAAAATTGTTTCTATCTACAAACCTCTATGCAACTTCCCATAGGGCCCCCCACCAACAATCTATATCAGGTTACTGCTCTTTTATTTACCTGTATATTTATGGGCTGCGCACAAGCTGTCCTGTGTAACACCCACCCATTATAATAGAAAGAGCCAAGTCCCCATAGCACAATATGAGTTTGCTCGCTTAGCTCCGCCCACTATGGTCACATGATGTGGTCATCAAACAGGTGCTTTCGAAATGCAAGTTAATGGTGAGCTAACGATTAAGGTACCTTTACACGCCGCTACAGGATGGTGGAAACAACCGGGTGCTTCACGTGCACGAGCACGCACAAACGGTTGAAAACGGTACCCGCATCGCCTTTACACGCCGCAACAAGGTGCGCTACAGTAGGTTACATCTATCTCTGGATACACCGCCGGGTGCCACAAGTTACCTTCTGTAGCTCACCTTACCTCATTTACACGCCGCTATAACAAGGTAATATGGGCGGAACAAAGGCAGCAGGGACAACACATAGGCGTGCCACAATTGTGGATTACGAGAATTCCGTACGCTGATAGGACAAAGCAATAACATCATGATTGGGCAGCCAGCGCAGGAGGCTGACTAATACATGATGCTCGAGCAATTGTGTACTGTGACTGGTCAGCTCCTTAAATATGCCGCCCTATGCAGCGTCTACCAATCGTAATGCAAGAGCTTCCTCCAATGATCGCTGATGGGGTGCGGTATCCCAGAGCCTGTGTCACGCCCCAGGTAGATAGCAAGGTATCGAAACAACCCTCCTGTTCCTTATTTACACGCCGATACAGGCCGTAACAATCGCCTTGAAATCAACCTGTTTTTGAGCTCTGCTCTGAAACAGGTGCCTCAAGTGACGGGTGGCAACAACCGTCTTTACACGCCGCGACCGCGGGTTGATTTGGCGGTGCAAGATACATTTGTCTCATCTACCCGGTTGTTTCCACCATCCTGTAGCGGCGTGTAAAGGTACCTTTAATCTGCTATATAGTCTACCTCCTCCAAGATGTAGACTGACTGCCTCATTCACATAAGAAAATGTAAGTGTATAAATGCTTTTTTTTTTTCACCTTCCACATTACACTATAAGCTCAGACAGGGATGATTAGAATAGTATTTTAAAGCTACAGGTACAGACAGTGATAGCTGGGGGACATAAACTACCTGACAGGTTCCCTTTAAATCAGATTATAGTTAGGCCAGATTACAGTGAAATCTGTAATACATGTCTACTGCAATATGACCCGCCCAGGGGTCTTTGGGGACTCGGTATCCGGGCGTTTACTGTAAGGGGATGTCACTGGTAGACTGCCCGAGCCCGTAACCCTGGGGTCACTTGTCAGAAGGGAAAAATAATAAAAAGAAAGTCTCGTGACGCCACCTGCAGATTCTGGTGATCTCACCAGCGCTACTATCAGACCGCCCGGGATGGTGGTATTGCAGCTAGTTGACAATGCTCTCTGCAGGCGGAGCGGGCTCCCCGGGGCAGTGTTTCTGCTGAGCTGCTCGATTTGGCAGCAGTTACTTCTTAGCTAAACAGAATAAAACACTGGAGGCTTGCTGACTCTGTACGGATACTTTACTGGCAACAGTTCTCAGCAGTTCAGGTACACAGTTACACAGCTAACTGGCCGGGTAGTCACCGTGGGGTACAAAGTGTTTCTGAGGCTCTCAGGTGTTCCTTCCTTAGTACTTTCACTGTCCTCTGCTCTTGCGCCTCCTTACTATCCTTGTGCTGCTCTGTACAACCCACTTCCTACCAGGCCCGTCGGGTGTGATGAGGTGACCCTTCTTCTCCAAGGGGCTCAACCCGGTCTGACGATACCTGGTGGGGCTACACATTGTGGATAAAGTCGGGGGCTGCTTGGTAGACCTGCGACCCACTGATATTGGCGACTCAGGGCTGGACTTGCCTGCGACTGCGACTTGCAGCCGGTACCCTGTTGTGGACCGGGATTACTCCAGACCGTTTACTCGGAGAGTCTGCCACTGGGTCTCCCCTTTGTGTCTGGGTCGCCACTCTTTTTTGGGCGCCCTCCCTGTGGTGTCCCTCTAGGACTTGTTCCTTGCTTCGTTCCTCAGACTAGACTCTCTCCTTCTCCTCCTCTTCTTCTTCTGTCTGTTTCCCACTCCTTCTCCCCTAACACCTCCTCCCACCGGGACCGGATACCCTGGTGACGGGTTAGCTGATTGGTCCCCTAGTCTAGGTGTGGGGATGCTGGGAAGAGAGCCTCAGTTCAACATTATTCCCTCCAATGACTGGGATACCGCACATTCTGTTTTGGGTACAGTACCCCTACTGTGGCGCACTGATCAATGGGGCGCCACAAATACATGAGATCAGTGATCTAAAATAAAAAGGTGTATATATTGCCGTGTCCGTAATGACCCACTCTATAAAACTGTCCTACTATTTATCCCCCCACTGAACACCAAAAAAAAGCAGCAAAAATCAATGCTTTTTCATCAAACGTCCAAAATAAAAGTGGAATAAAACGCGATCAAGAAGACAAATTTATATAATAATGGTATCGCTGGAAATGTCATCTTGTCCCTCAAAAATAAGCTGCCAGGCGATACAAAAACAACTGTTTCTCAATAAAATTATTTTTATAATTATTTTTATTATGTAAAAGTGGCAAAACATCATTTTTTTATATAAATGTGGTATAACTGTGTTCATACTGACACGACGAATGAAAATGATTACCGTATATACTCGCGTATAAGCCGAGTTTTTCAGCCCAAAATTTGGGCTGAAAAGTCCCCCCTCGGCTTATACTCGAGTATACTGCCCGCCCGCCACCCCCATCAGTATACAGGCCCCCCCATCAAGATCCAGGGCCCCCCCCCTTGCTCGGCAAACCTGTAAAGTAAAATCATTATACTTATCACTGTCCTGTTGCCGCCATCCCGCCGCTGCCGACATCACGATCCCCGGCTTCATCCATCTTCTTCCGGCTTCCTGTGGTCGCAGGCAATGATGTCATTGTCTGCGCCGACCACAGGAAGCCGGAAGACGCTGAATGAAGACGGAGGAGCGTGATGTCGGCAGCGACGGGACGGCGGCGACAGGACAGTGATAAGTATAATGATTTTACTTTACAGGTTTGCCGAGCAAGGGGGGGGGCCCTGGATCTTGATGGGGGGGCCTGTATACCTCTGGGGCTGCTGCTGTATATACCCCTGGGGCTGGTGCTGTATATAACCCTGGGGCTGGTGCTGTATATACCCCTGGGGCTGGTGCTGTATATACTGGGTCGGATAAACTGAAAGCTCATGCAATCGCTCCCATCAATGTTATGCCCTGCCACACACAGGTGGGGCAAGTATCAGCAGGGGTGCATCAAGCCCCCTGCCGCCTGAGCCACACAGTGTGGAGCGGGGGGGGGGTGTTGGTGCTGTCAGCTAGCACCGCCGCACCTGCAGCCGCAAGTGAGGACTGGGGGGGTTACTATCTGCGCCGTCGCGCCACAGGTCTGTCTATGCAGCAGGGGGAGAGGCTGTGTCATACCGCAGCCGGCGGCGCCTGTTGGGCAGGAAGACGCTGCTCCCATCAATGTTATGCCCTGCCACACACAGGTGGGACAACTATATGTTTCGTGTAGTATTACAGGAAATAATAGAGAGGTAGGTCAGTGACCTGTTTAGGCCTACTGGGTCGGATAAACTGAAAGCTCATGCAAGCGCTCCCATCAATGTTATGTCCTGCCACACACAGGTGGGGCAAGTATCAGCAGGGGTGCATCAACCCCCCTGCCGCCTGAGCCACACAGTGTGGAGCAGGGGGGGGGGTGTGTTGGTGCTGTCAGTAGCTAGCACCGCCGCACCTGCAGCCGCAAGTGAGGACTGGGGGGGTTGCTATCTGCGCCGTCGCGCCACAGGTCTGTCTATGCAGCAGGGGGAGAGGCTGTGTCATACCGCAGCCGGCGGCGCCTGTTGGGCAGGAAGACGCTGTATGAATATGGCGCCGCCCCCTTCTGCACAGCCGCTGCTGCTGTATATACCCCTGGGGCTGGTGCTGTATATACCCCTGGGGCTGGTGCTGTATATACCCCTGGGAAGGCTGCTGTAACACTGCTGGGGCCTGTATGTACCACTGGGGAGGCTGCTGTATACCACACTGCTGGGGGCTGTATACTACCACTGGGGAGGCCTGTATACCACTTGGGGGGCCTGTATACCACACTGCTGGGGGCTGTATACCTGTGCTGGGGTCCACCCTCGGCTTATACACGAGTCATCAAACGTCCAAAATAAAAGTGGAATAAAACGAGATCAAGAAGACAAATTTATATAATAATGGTATCGCTGGAAATGTCATCTTGTCCCTCAAAAATATGCTGCCAGGCGATACAAAAACAACTGTTTCTCAATAAAATTATTTTTATTATTATTTTTATTATGTAAAAGTGGCAAAACATCATTTTTTTATATAAATGTGGTATAACTGTGTTCATACTGACACGACGAATGAAAATGATTACGGTACTTTATCATACTGTGAATGGCATGAAAAAATCTAAAAAAAACAAACTATGTGAATTGCTGGTTTTTGTTCCTTTTGCATCCCAAAAATTTGAATAAAAAGCAATATAAAAACATTATGTGCCCAAAAATAGTGCCAATAAAAATATCAACTCATCTTGCAAAAATCAGGCTCTCAAATGACTCTGTCAACAGAAATATAGAAAAATTGTAGCTCTCAAAATATGCTGCAAACATTTTTTTTTGCAAAAATAAAAAGTGTTTTTTATTGTGTGATAGTAGCCAAACATAAAAGCTAATATGGTAGTAATATTCCACGAAACGTATAGTTGTCCCACCTGTGTGTGACAGCACATAACATTGATTGGGAGCGATTTCATGAGCTTTGAGTTTATCTGGCCTACAAGGCCTAAACAGGTCACTGACTTAGGGTCCTTTCACATCAGCGTTTTTCACTGATCGCGGCAGTTGCGGTGAAAAAACTGCAATTGCTGCGACTACCGCATAACGGCCGCAATCGCGGCACACTTGCGGCAAGCCCCATACAATGTCTATAGGGCTTGCGGTAAGTGTGCGGCAGGTGCGGCAAGTGCGGTTTCGGCACTTGCGGCAGGTGCAGCCGCGAAAAAAACACGGTATGCCGCTTTTTTTTCGCGGCCGCACCTGCGGCAAGTGCCGATACCGCACTTGTCGCACCTGCCGCAAGCCCCATAGACATTGTATGGGGCTTGCCGCAAGTGTGGTAATCGTGGCAATTGCGTTTTTTCACTGCAAGCGAAAACGCTGATGTGAAAGCAGACTTACTTGACTAGTTTTTTGGTAATATTCCACGAAACTGATACTCAGGGCTGCACCGTCCATTGGACAGTGTGAACCCTTTAACTCAGGCGGCAAGCTGGCAGAGGGAGCGGCTGTGCAGAAGGGGGCGGCACCATATTCATACAGCGTCTTCCCGGCCAACAGGCGCCGCCGGCTGCGGTAAGACACAGCCTCTCCCCCTGCTGCATAGACAGACCTGTGGCGCGGCGGCGGCGCAGATAGCAACCCCCCCAGTCCTCACTTGCGGCTGCAGGTGCGGCGGTGCTAGCTACTGACAGCACCAACACACCCCCCCCCCCTGCTCCACACTGTGTGGCTCAGGCAGCAGGGGGGTTGATGCACCCCTGCTGATACTTGCCCCACCTGTGTGTGGCAGGACATAACATTGATGGGAGCGCTTGCATGAGCTTTCAGTTTATCCGACCCAGTAGGCCTAAACAGGTCACTGACCTACCTCTCTATTATTTCCTGTAATACTACACGAAACATATAGTTGTCCCACCTGTGTGTGGCAGGGCATAACATTGATGGGAGCACTTGCATGAGCTTTGAGTTTATCTGGCCTACTATGCCTAAACAGGTCACTGACCTACCTGACTAGTTTTTTTGATAATATTCCACGAAACGTATAGTTTTCCCACCTGTGTGTGGCAGGGTATAACATTGAATGGAGTGCTTGCATGAGCTTTGAGTTTATCCGTCCCACTAGTTCTAAACAGTTCACTGACTTACCTCTATAGATTTTCCTGTAATACTCCAAAAAACGTGAAATGCTAGGCCAGGTCCAGTTCCAGACTCTGTGCCATGCAGGCAGGCTGTGCCATTCAGCAATTTTTGGTCTGAGACAATTGACGTTTTGCTGTGGTCTGACCCTTTGGGAAGAGTGAGGACTCTTGTGGGGTCCCCTTGTTGTGTGGTACATGATTTGAGCAGGGCATGACATGCCTTTTCCTCTGTCTCATCCTCCTTTTACTCCTCCACCTCTTTTTACTTAATGTAGAAAACTACTGCCACTTTTCCCCTGTAACTCATCCATTTGTCAATTTAAAGTCAGTTTCACTCACTTCTGAAATTTTAGGTGAATGTTAACCACCTTCTATTTTGAAGTGCTTTGTAAGAGTGTGCAGGCTGGCACAGACCGTGTCTCGTGCACCCATGCTATGCCATGAGACTATTTGTACTGTGGGTTGATTGCTGTCACTTTTCCTGGTGTTTGTTGTCTATTCTGAGTAGTTTGACAGCTTTTTTCATACCTTTGAAGGTGTTTTCTATGTGTTTGCTGTAGCCTGCCATTGATTCCAATAGGGTTCTATGGTGTTTCGACAAACATTCGACGAACAATTCGTCGAATACACCCCAATTCGGCAAATCGAACCGAATTCGAACACTTAGGTGTTCGCTCATCACTAGTCATCTGGCTTTATAAAAAGAGAGATACAGATCCACACTACAACACTAGAATAAAAAATAAACTTTGACCTGAATTACTGCTGTAGGAACATTAAAATAAAAGGAAAAATACAGTTACCTTTTTGCATAATTGAATAAAGAAACGTTGACATTAAAGGGAACCTGTCACCTGGATCTAAGCCCCTACACTATCACTACCTGTCCCTGCACCTTCCTAGCTGCTCCCTATCTATCCCTCTCTGAGCTAAATCCGCCCTATAAAACTGCAGAAAAATAACTTATAACTTACAGAAGTCCCTGAGGCTGGGGACTGAGAAGGCGGCGCCAGGCTCCATTCAGCCCCTCCTCCATGCAGCAGCACACGCCCCACTGGGCGGCATTATTCTTTCTTCATCGCCGCCTCCTCCATTTGGAATCTGTGCTTTACACCTATCATGTTGTGGTGATGCGACCTCGATGTGTCCCCTGACTGAGACACAGCATATGGGAGATTGTATCTTCTGCTCGGTAGCAGCGCACACAGGGTGAGCTGCTACTGGAGCTGAGTGCTGATTGAAAGCACTGACACCCAGGTGTGCGGGTGAATAGGAGATGATATGTGCTGCCCTGGGCTGTGGGGGGAGGGGGTGGAGTGTGTCAGGACAGCAGCAGGAGCTGCTGGGATTGTATGAGGTTCTACTCGGCTGTGCCCTTGTGTAACAGGCCAGACTAACCCCCCCGACCAGAATATACTCGGGGTTAAAGTGGCCTAGGCCAGATTATACCCCTCCGTATACCACAGCAGCTGTAGATCAGGGCTCCAAGCAACACATGGGGGCCCGAGGCAGCACAAAGTGGCCCCAGGCAGCAGAAAGTGGCCCTATGCAACATACAGAGGCCCCAGGCAGTGCTAGGGCCCCAGGCAGTGCTAGGGGCCCCAGGCAGCACAAAGTGGCCCCAAGCAGCACAAAGTGGCCCCAAGCAGCACAAAGAGGCCCCAGGCAACATACAGGGGCCCCAGGCAGTACTAGGGGCCACAAGCTACACACAGGATCCCAGGCTACACACAGGGTCCCAGGCTACATACAGGGGCCCCATGCAGCATACAAGGGCCCCAGGCAGTACAAAGGGGTCCCAGGCAGCGCATGGGGGCCAGAGGCAGCACACAGGGGCCCCAGGCAGCACAAAGTGGCCCCGGGTGGCCCACTGCCTGGGGCCCCTGTATATTGCCTGTGGTCACTTTGTGCTGCCTGGGGCCCCTGTGTGCTGCCTGGGGCCCTTGTATGCTGCATGGAGCCCTTGTGTGTAGCCTGGGATCCTGTGTGTAGCCTGGGGCCCTGGTACTGCCTGGGGCCCCTGTATGTTGCCTGGGGCCACTTTGTGCTGCCTGGGGCCCTGTGCACTGCCTGGGGCCCTGTGCACTGCCTGGGGCCCCGTGTACTGCCTGGGGCCCTTGTATGCTGGCTGGGGCCCCTGTGTGTAGCCTGGGATTCTGTGTGTAGCCTGGGGCCCCTGTGTGCTGCCTCGGGCCCCCATGCACTGCCTGGGGCCCCTAGCACTGCCTGGGGCCCCTAGCACTGCCTGGGGCCCCTGTATGTTGCGTAGGGCCACTTTCTGCTGCCTGCGGCCACCTTGTGCTGCCTCGGGCCCTCATGCATTGCTTGGGGCCCTGTGCACGGCTTGGGGCCCTGATCTACAGCTGCTGTGGTATACGGAGAGTTATAATCTGGCCTAGGCCTGTTTATACCCCGGGGTATAGTTTGGGTATATTCTGGCCCAGGGGGGTATATTATGGGCTAGCCCAGTTTATACCTCGGGTATATTCTGGTCGGGGGGTTAGTCTGACCTGTTACATCGGAATCTGGAGGTCTGTGAATACCTGAACTGTGTGCTGTGTGAGTAAATACCTGAGTCACTGCCTTCTGTCGTGCCGATCCTAACCGCTACCTTACAGTGTAAAGCAGGTGGGAGATTCCAAATGGAGGAGGCGGCGATGAAGGAAGAATAATGCCGCCCAGTGGGGCGTGTGCTGCTGCATGGAGGAGGGGCTGAATGGAGCCTGGCGCCGCCTTCTCAGTCCCCAGCCTCAGGGACTTCTGTAAGTTATAAGTTATTTTTCTCCAGTTTTATAGGGCGGATTTAGCTCAGAGAGGGATAGATAGGGAGCAGCTAGGAAGGTGCAGGGACAGGTAGTGATAGTGTAGGGGCTTAGATCCAGGTGACAGGTTCCCTTTAACTGCTGTAGGTTTATTTGACTAAAGAAGATGCTTAGCTAATGTGTTGGCCAATGCATATGAGCACAATAACCAACAACAAAGTGATCTCGTTATATCGAGACCATATTCTGAAATGCTTCTATGTGCGATTACAAATCTGCGAGTCTGGATCCAATGTAAAATATTATTTATTCAATTTTGCAATAAGCTAAGTGTATTTTTCCTTTTTTTCTAATGTTTCTACAGCCGTAATGGAGGCCATAGTCTATTTACTTATCCTAGTGTTCTAGAGTACAGCTGAATTTCTTTTTGTAGTTATATTTTTTTTTAGCTGGCACCTGTTCACACTTATTGGTGTTGTAGGTCAGTCTTTTGATAAATCTGAAGCATTTTTTGGCAGAGCACTACCGCCTTATACTTATAGCCATAGTGTATTCACCTTCCTCTATAGCTAGGATCCGATCTGCCCAGACATGTAGATTTTTAATCGAACATGGAGGCATTTCAAAATAATGTCCCATTATAATGAGATCACCTTGTCGTTGGCTATTGGGCTCATATGCATTGGCCAAGACATTAGTTAACCATTTCCTTACTTCGAATATACCTACAGAAGTTATGCAATGTCAGATTTTCTTAATTACATTTTGCAATAACCTAAGTGATTTTTTTCCTTTTTTCTAATGTTCATACAGCAGTAATGCAGGCCCTAGTCTACTTACTTAATTCTAGAGTTCTAGTGTGCAGCTGTATCTTTCTTTGTAGTTGTTTTTTTTTCAGCTGGCACCTGTTCACATTTATTGGTGTTGCCGGGCAGTCTTTTGATAAATCTGGCTATTTATGACATATGTTCCACAAACCTAGATGTTTTCCTTCTATATTGTAATAAAAAATAGGTGTACGAGGATCATATCAAAATGCTTGGACTGACCGTCGACTCTCCTGTCCTGAGTGTGTCAGCTGCATAGAAATACATGAAGCAGTTATGCTCAGGTCAGGAGAGCCGTGGCCAGTTCAGGCAGACGGATGTGATCCTTATTCGGTCACTTCAAGAAAAATGCTGGATTCTCCAAATCGCAAAAATTAAAAAGAAATTCATAAATTCATCAGAAAAATGTGATTTAAAAGCTAGACTCTCAATATTGAAAAAGTAAACTATGAATCTGCACATAAAATGAAGGGTTTTCATTTGAGTTATGTTAATTTATTTTTCACATCGCCCACAAATGCATCGTAATTGTGCGCTAATGCTAATACGTGACAGAGTTAAATGAATGAAACATTACTTGCGACCAAAATCTATCCATCATAGCCACAATAAATGTCAGAAAATACCTGCTACCATTGTAAGTAGCTGTCACTTTGACAGTGTAATCAATACAACTTTTCAATACCGCAGAATGGCCACATAATAAGCAAGACATTGCTACATAACCAGATAAGCTATCAAATGTTACCCAATAAACTGTCCACTATGATACAGAATTCATCTTAGACACATTTACAATAAAAATGTTAATGTTATATGAGTCAATATTATACCTCTGATCCTGTGTATGCTCTGATGAAAATAAATAAACCAATTATAAATCAAAGCAGGCATTGGAGCACACATTTCCCATCAGAGATGTCCTGTCAAAAGGTAAATGTGATCTAAAATATATCTTGTTCCAATAATATATTGTTGATCCAGATTAATAAAGTTCCATTTGCACTACTGTTTGACGTCTTCCTTTCGGAGGTTCCAACATTATTGAAGGCAAAGGTACTGCCTTGTGGCAGGGATTGCGCTGTTCCCCGCCAGCATCAGAGATCCTGTGAAGCGATCATGGGATCTCGATCTGTAACCTGCACAGTGCGGGGTCTTGCAATAACCCCGGAAGCTGTCTGGGATCACTTTTTGTGGACGGCTGGCAAGTGCCAGCATCCTCAGACAGTGATCACTTTCCCTGTGTACTGAAGTGCTGCAGCTCATCAGTAAATAAGAAAAGCGATCAGACTGTGCAGCACTGAGGCCCCCTTAGGGGCCAGTGTATAATAAAGAGAAAATAAGAAAAAATGTTTTTAAAAGGGTACGCTCATCTAAGAGATTGACAGCGTAAAAACAGTGGCAGCTACTTAGTTATCTGCACTTGTGTAGTGGGATATGGTGTTATCTGCAGTGGTAGCTTTTTGCTGTTTTTTTAACATCCATGTCTTCCTGATACATAGGGACACAGACTAGCCTGCCTATGTCTTGATAGTTTGGGCTACAAGGTATTGTATTGCAAGATATTTTTCCTTGGTCTAAATGGAGAATGTTTTTCTACTTGCTATTTCCTCTTTTCAAAGATATTCAATATTTCATGCTAATTAAATAGGCTGCTGCCTACCCTGTTAAACTGACTCAGACTTTGCAATCCCCTAAAAGAAAACAATAGCTGATGCTCAGGATCACATAGAGAAAAATGCACTGCTTGGTGCACTGCTTCATCTAATACTGCAGTTCTACACAGTGTACTGTATGCAAGAATATTTGTGACAATCTCCTGTCATCCAGGACTGAATGCAAAAATTATGTATGCAAATACAGCAAATTACTGCTGACCAGTCCTAGATAATGACCTAAGATTTTTCTTTAACGCATTCAACGTACATAATGTTGTACCTGCCTCATGGGACATTTTGAGGTCAAAGAGAACTGACTCTAATGCTGAATGAGAATTTTTCTCCAGAGCTGGAAATTGAGAGAATCAGCATTTAATTACTAAATGAAAGCATGTATGTTGGACTGGCTAAAGACCTGTCAGAAGAAACACACATTAAAAAATGTACCCAAAAAAATGTTTCATAGATTTCAAATAGTACTGTAAACTGCAAACTTTAGGTGTCTTCAACTACAAACTATTAAAATGCAAGAATTAAATTGTCATTAAATTTCTGGATTTTAATGCCAACATGCTCCATTGTGTCTGTGTTTTGAGTATGTATATATCAACCTTTCGGATTACAAACCCAACAAAATAGAATTTGCTCTGCTTTCTAGGGAACTCTCATTTTGTCCTACTAAAGCTCTGGATAAAATTGAACTGTGCAGCGACATGGAGGATTACTTCAGGAGACTATGCCTAAGAGAATATTACAGTGACAAAGAGGATTCCGAACCCATCTGGGCCGAAGGAAGAGAGATCCTGACAACCAAGAAAAGGTCAGACTGGACACCTGAATCTAATCATAATTCCCATTTAAATAAATATATAGATACTTTCAGACATTTGGTAAAATCCACTATTTTAGATACACACAAGAGTCAACCATCCAACGCCAATGCCCAGGAGAGAAGGGCCATACAGTATTTGAAAACCAACAAAGAAATCATCATTAAACCTGCAGACAAGGGTGGTGCAATAGTCATGATGAACAAATCTGATTACCTGAAGGAAGCAAGCAGACAACTGACGGACACACACTACTACAAGAAATTGGAGTCTGACCCCACACAGGACTATCACAAGGAATTAAACAGACTGGTTTCTTGTCTACCTGACATATCCTTAAGAGTTGAGGACCTAATACCAGAAAGTCTAAAAAGTCCCAAAATTCACAAACCAGGAGATCCATGAAGACCAATCATCTCATGTGTGGGCACCCTCACCGAACAAATTTCTGGGTGGGTAGAGGGTGTTCTCAAACCCCTGGTAAAAGAGACACCCAGCTACATTCAGGCCACATTTGACTTATTGAATAAACTGTCAACAAAAGGTCCTCTACCAGAAGGAATCATCCTCGCCACCATGGATGTGGAATCTTTGTACAGAGCAACATCCCACACCAAAATGGATTAAATGCCTGCAAAACCTTCCTGGAAAACACAGGGATTGATGCTGATCCTCACGCACAACTACTTTATATTTGACGACAACATATATTTACAGGAGACTGGCACAGCAATGGGAAGCAAAATGGCACCACAGTATGCAAATCATTTCATGGCCAAGCTTGAAGATGACTTTTTATTGTCTTGTCCTATCAGGCCTCTGGCCTACTACCGTTATATTGCTGATGTTTTAATCATCTGGACAGCTGAAGATGTTCCATGAACACTTTGACCAGTTTCATCCCACCATCAACTTAACACTGAACTGCTCCTGCACTGAAATCAGCTTTCTGGACACAATCATTAAGCTACAGAACAATGAAATAGAGACATCCCTGTACCAGAAACCAATTGACCGTCCAACATATCTCCAATGGGACAGTTTTCATCCAAAACACATAAAAAACTCAATAATGTACAGCAAGGCCATCAGATACAATCGGATATGTTCTAACCCTACAGACAGAGACAGTCACCTTGAGGGCCTCAGAAAGACCTTTTTGAACCAGGGCTACCATCCAAGAGCAATCGAGAACCAGATTACAAGAGTCACCAGAATATCAAGGAATCATCTCCTACATTACAAAACTAGAGAAGAAAACAACAGAGTTCCTCTTGTAGTCACCTACAATCCAAGTCTGGAGGTGCTAAGAGGAGCTGCACGGAAACTGCAACCACTCCTACAAAATGATGCCTGACTAAAATCAATATTTCCGAATCCCCAACCTTTGTGTTTTAGACAAGCTCCGAAACTAAAAAACATCATTGTCAGAAGCACCCTGTCCTCTCCAGCAGCTACAGGAACCTTTCCCTACAACCAGAACAGGTGCAAAACCTGTCCATCTATAATGACAACAGACAAGATAAAGATTCCTGGGACAGATCAGGACTACAAGATCCCAGGTCACTTCAGTTGCACCACAAGCAATGTGGTGTATTTAATTATATGAACCAAATGCCCAACAGGTGGCATGTACGTAGGGTATACCGGGCAAAAATTCAGAAGAATGACTTCTCATCGCCACTCAATAAAAGAAAAGTGTATTGATCTACCTGTAGCAAAGCATTTTTCCAGCCCTGACCACAGTGAAACTGATATTAGTCTGCTCATTTTAAAAAGCAACTTCAAATCATAGAGAGAGAGAAGAATTTGGGATTACAAATTAATAATGACCTTTGACACATTCAAAACAGGATTAAGTGCCTCACATGGATTCATGCGTTTTTATATAAAATGAACAGGCATTTGGGGACATCACAGATTCATGCATTTTTACATAAAATGTAAGGACATTTGGGGATATCACATCTCCAACAGACTCCATTTAAAGGACAATGAACTTTTGACACCTCAAATGTGAACTCTCTCGTTTCGATTTATTGCTTTCCATGACTCACAGAAGTATTTGCAGGTCTCCACAGCCCACTAACCATATAGCAATAATACAATCTGTTCCTCTTTATCTTAGTATTTTGACTCTACCTCCCAGCTCAGCTCTCTCCCCTCTCCCTAGCCTGACTCTGCTTTACGTCACCTGTCGTATTTACTACAGCATCTAAGGGTGCTTTCACATCTGCGTTTTTCGTAATTCGCGGCAGATGCGGTGAAAAAACCGCATCTGCCGCGTTTACCGCATAACCGTTCCACTTGCGGCGCGGTTGCGTTTTTTTCTATGCAATGTATAGGGGGACTTGCGGCAGATGCGGCAAGTGCGGTTTTGCACTTGCGGCAGGTGCGGCCGCGAAAAAAACCGCAGTAAGCCGCGGTTTTTTTCGCGGCCGCACCTGCCGCAAGTGCAAAACCGCACTTGCCGCATCTGCCGCAAGTCCCCCTATACATTGCATAGAAAAAACCGCAACCGCGCCGCAAGTGGAACGGTTATGCGGTAAACGCGGCAGATGCGTTTTTTTCACCGCATCTGCCGCGAATTACGAAAAACGCAGATGTGAAAACACCCTAACACAGTTTTTTTTTCTTTTTTTCTTTTGCTCATGTATATCTGGATGTGGCTTCAGAATTTGTGTCATTATCAGCCTGACGAAGGGGCCATAGTGTCCAGAAGGCTTGCTATGTTTACCATCTTTTCAGTTAGCCATTAAAAGGTATCAACCAGTGAGGACCATCAGATTCCAATATTTTTCTATATATAAACATATATATATATATATATATATATATATATATATAATATTGTATATAAACCGTTCATAGGGTACTGCAGGGTCCGCCTGCTCAAGATAGTGTTTGACTCTGTAAATAGAGTAAAACTGCTGGAGGTCTGCACACCTCTACACACAGATACTGAGACGATAGGTGTAATTTTTACTTGATGTACCACACCCCAGGTTGGGGATATGTGAGCAGTCATTCCCACCCATCTCTCCGAGTGACTGATATACATACAAGTGCATCTCAATTAATTAGAATATCATGAAAAAATATTTTTTTTTCAGTAATTCAATACAAGTGCAAATATTTTATAGAGTCATTACAGAGTGATCTATTTCAAGTGTTTATTTCTGTAAATGTTGATGATTATGGCTCACAGCCAATGAAAACCCAAAAGTCATTATCTCAGAAAATTTAAGTAGGGAGAATGAAAGGTTAAAAACTCCACTGCCATATTCCACGAGACATTAAAGGGTCTTGAAATAGATCACTCTGCTTGTAATGACTCTTGATAATGTATGCATTTCACTTTATGTATTTAACTACTGAAATAAATTAACTTTTTTATGATATTCTAATACATTGAGATGCACCTGTACATACACACACACACAAAATTGCTATTGTGTTTCTCTGCTGTTGAATTTATTTGAATTTCCCTGGATCCTTTGTCAAATTAATTTGAACTGGAACAAGTCTAGAATATGAATAAAAGGAAATATGTTGAAGTCAGATTAATATTAATATAAAAAATTAAATATTATATAATATGTGAATGAATTTAAATCTTATAATTTACTCATCCCTTATACATGCTTGAATAATTTTATTCATACTTTCAAATATGGTTATCCATCTCATCAGAGTACAGGTTACATTTTTTATCATATACTCACAGCTGTATTCCACTGAAGAAAGATCCAAAAAGTCCAATCATTCCCAGTAACTCAATTCGACTGAGATTCCGAACTATATACTCTTGACACACACTAGAAATCCCATACAGAGTGGCACCACAAGAACCAAGACATCCCCAATTAATTTGCTATCTCCTGGAAAAAACTCTGTGTACAAAAAAGAAAAAAGAAAATTTGAAATATTTAAGATAAAAAGTAGAAAAAAAAATTCTAACAAGGATGCATTTGCCTTATATACACTGATGATCAAAATTAGAGAACAATGTATGATCACTTGATTTTTTTTCAGACAGAATGTAATCTACATTGATGAGCATTTGAAGCTTTTGTGTAAGGAGTACACCATGGCACTGGACAAGGGTTTTCCAAATAACCAAAGTTTATCAACTTAAAACCTTATTTTAAACAAAACGTAATGATCATAATTAGAGAACAGCAATGACTGTAGCACAGAGAAAGATTAAAATTACATTTTGTGAAAGTTACCACAGTCACCAGTCAGTAGGAAATGTACAAAATTGTCCAGTATATCCTGGCTCACTGACTCATTCGGTGCTCAGAAGAAAAAAATGCAATATATATAAGATAACTTCGGCACACGAGAAAAATTGAGTGGTTGAAACCGTTATGATGCAAGCAAATGTCTTTTTATTTTTATCAGTCCAAAAACAAACGTTTCGGCCGAGGCCTTTTTCAATGCGACTGATACTAGGGAAAATCAAAAGATAGCGTGCATTGTTTTGGAATGTTCGCTTTCCGCTACAGTGATCGCGGTTATAAAGGTTATTGAATAGTCACAGTGTGACGTTATCCTCCTATGTTGTGTGGGTAACACGTATATTGAGCTCACTGGGTAACCGGACCTAATAAGACTCAATATCTTGAGACTGTACGTACAGAAAGATATGGTGTATTTTTTCTATACACCAGGGCTGTCTATTTCAACAGTTCATTCAGTATAAGGATTCTAAGTCCTATGTGCCGTTCAGAGTGGGCCTGGGAGTCGGGGTATCCCTTAAGTGATTGCTGTCCTTATTTCAGGGGCTCACTGTGTGATCCGGAGGCATCCCGGGTGAGCAGCGTGGGTCCCACGCTGCTCACCCGGGATGCCTCCGGATCACACAGTGAGCCCCTGAAATAAGGACAGCAATCACTTAAGGGATACCCCGACTCCCAGGCCCACTCTGAACGGCACATAGGACTTAGAATCCTTATACTGAATGAACTGTTGAAATAGACAGCCCTGGTGTATAGAAAAAATACACCATATCTTTCTGTACGTACAGTCTCAAGATATTGAGTCTTATTAGGTCCGGTTACCCAGTGAGCTCAATATACGTGTTACCCACACAACATAGGAGGATAACGTCACACTGTGACTATTCAATCACCTTTATAACCGCGATCACTGTAGCGGAAAGCGAACATTCCAAAACAATGCACGCTATCTTTTGATTTTCCCTAGTATCAGTCGCATTGAAAAAGGCCTCGGCCGAAACGTTTGTTTTTGGACTGATAAAAATAAAAAGACATTTGCTTGCATCATAACGGTTTCAACCACTCAATTTTTCTCGTGTGCCGAAGTTATCTTATATATAGTAGGAAATGTACAGGCCTTTGCATTGAATGACTTCAGCACCTCTTGCGGCCACAGGACATCACTAGTCTCTCACACCGCTCTGGTGTGATTTTGGTCCACTCTTCTTTCAGTCTCTTCCACAGTTCTGTGACTGTTGGGGGTTTCTTAGCCATAACTTTGTCACCAAGGATTTTCCAGAGGGTTTCTATTGGGTTTAGATCAGGACTCTGGGCAGCCAGTTCAATGTTTCAATGTTTTCTGATTCAAGGAACTGCTTTGCCCATTTTGCTGTACGACTGGGGACATTGTCCTGCATGATAATTGCTGGATGATTGAGTGCTGAACGTAAGTAAGGAACAACGTGTTGTTAAAAATTGTTCTGATATACACTTGCATTCACTCTGCCATGTAAAAACATACCCCAAACCATGACACTTCTTCCACCACCTTTCACTGACTTGGTTCTCCATCACCTTTCACCTTTCACTTTGGATTCAGTTTTTCCCAAATTTGTTAGCAAACATAATGTTTCCCATCAGACCCAAATAAATTAATCTTGCTTTCATCACTAAAATGAACTGCGGGCAACTTTTCCTTTGTCCACACAACATGCTCCTCACCAAAGATGAGTGTAGCCTCTTGATTCTTTTTGTTAATGAGAGGTTTTGTCACTCCAGAGTGGGCTTTCAGTCCAAATGCTCACGTGAGACACTGTATGACAAGACAGATCCTTACCCTGTTCAGTGCTGAACTGGTGAGCTATTCCAGCTGCAGTGTTGAAACACTTATCCATGGAGATTCTCTGCATTATCCTGTCCTTTTTTGCATTTATCTTTTGAGGACGACGACCAGCCTTCTTAGGGGACATGAAAGAGTTTGTGATGTTGTAAAGATGCAATGTTCTAGAAATCATAGACTCGGAATGACCAAATTCTGTTGCAATGGCTGATAGGGTGACCCCTTTGGCCTTCAACTGGACAACCTGCTGCTGGAGGGTTTCAGTCACTTTGGAATGTCACACCATTTTTGCAAAGTGAGTGCCAACTGGAATATTAGGCTGCCAGGCAAATAAGGTTTGCCACATAAGTAATAATGATATTTATTCATTTATATAGTGCTATTAATTCCATAGCGCATTACATACATATGAAACACTGTCCCCATTGGGGCTCACAATTTAATTATCCTATCAGTACCTCTTTTAAAGTGTGGGAGGAAACCACAGTGCCTGGAGGAAACCCATACAAACACAGGGAGAACATACAAACTCCTTGCAGATGTTGTCCTTGGTGGGATTTGAACCCAGGATGCAGTACTAACCACTAAGTCACCGATGACGTGCCACCCAATTAAGGAAATTAGCACCAGGTGACAGATTAACACCAATAACTAGCAGGTATCTGAAAGTGTTTTCTAATTTTGATCAGTGTCTTTTTCATTTATCTCACTTAAATTTTATTCTGTGCTTTAGAATATATTAAATTTATGAAATAGTCTTAAAATACTGCTAATTTACTCATGTTAGATATTTTCTCATAGGACAACACAATGACCTTAACATTAAGGAAATTGTGTGTTCTTCTCTAATTTTAATCTCTAGTGTATAAGCAGGAGACTTTCCAAAGACTTTCCACACTGCTATGTGTAGAATACTACTTAACAGTATGTGTTTGAATAGCAATTATATTAACAGATTGTGTAGAGAGATTAGTTCATGAGTGGTATTACATTGAAATTAGAAAACTGGCTTTCACATTAGTACTGATAACACGATATATTTGATCTTTTTTTCTTATATGTTCTGGAATTGTGTAAATCAACAAAGGGTATTTACGTGTCTCTAATAGAGGGGTTGGCCATTTTAAAAAATATTGTGATTATTGAATCAGGCAGTTGAGACATTAAAGCCAATTCATCAAAGTTTTTATATCAGTAAAAGTGTCATAACAGCTTTTAGAGGTAGGAAAAATTTTGCACAAAGGGATATTTTATGGCATTTTGAATCAGCTTTGCTGAGAAAAGTGGAGCTGGGGAGGATTCGTGGTGGGAAATGTTTATGGCCACAACCACCCGTTAATTTAAAGTTTTGTAGTCCAGAAGTGTTTTTGTACTCTGGTGTGGTTCCTGGAGGCACACGCCACTCTGAAGAGCATTAAATTCATTAAATGGTTTGTGCAATTCAGTGAAGTCAGCATCCCATAAGACTGTAAGGCTGGCGTAGCCAGAGCAGATCAAAACTATTGCTTTTTAACGTAATTCTGTCTAGTACAGTTATGGAAACAGGCAAAAAGGCTGATTCAACCAAAACATGGCCCTTGTCAAGCTAAAAAAAAATAGTCAATAGTATAAAGACAAATAACCTGCAAGGCTGTTTAGCCAAGAAAACTAATGGGCCACTACTTCTTCTTTCTCCTTTAATCTGTTCTCTACTTTTGTAGAAAACAGTACACAATTAGAATGCCATATTATCAAAATCTAAACCAAAAAAGTAATATAGTCATCACAGCTCATATATGGAAAGGCAATGTTAAAAGGGGAAGTAGACTGTGCATTTTTATTGTCTGTCAGAGGCTGTGGGCTAAAAAAAAGGCCATTTTGGACAAACTGGCACCAGGTACTCCATCTGACAGATTCCAAAGGAAGTTCCAGCATATGCGCACTTTAACCTCTGTACAGAGATCTGATTGCACAGTGTGACCCACTGGACTGCTTCCACAGAAGGGATGCTTAGATGGAGAAGCAAACCAGAGCCAAGAGAAGTCTAGGAAGCTGGGTCAAAAACAGGAAAGAGAAGATATGAACAGCAACTAAAATCGAAGCTGTAGTTAGAGGGATAGTTAGAGAGATTAATCACATTCCCTTCTATACTTACATTACAAAATCATAATTTTACCTGAAAGATGTAGTATATAGAGCACCAAACATTAGATAAATGGTAACAATTTATCTCCAATATTGAGATAAGTTGGGCTCCCTGTACCCAATTGGCTTATCAACATAATTTTCCTTTGTTTCAATATCCTAGCTTTGTCACCTCCCCTTCTTTTGGGGGGTACGCTATCAATACTTGATATGATTGATATTATACTTCTACTTCCAGATATGTCTATGGCCAAGAAATACAATTCTCTTTGTTCTAATATTTGCCCCCTCACATATAGCCCACAGTTAAAATAAATTAAATAGACAAGAAAATCATTGTTGCACATAAAGTAACAATTTATTTTAAAAAACTTTCCCAAATAGGGATGTATATACATATTAACCTTGATATTAATTTTATCATGGCAAAAAAATAAACTGGGTAAAGTCCCATAATCAAGCTGCGTCAGACATTTTTGTTATGTGCACCTGTCACCCAAGTCCATCTTGAACAACTTATCATGTAAAGCTTTTGTTCAACGGCAGTTTCTTTTTACTACAAATCCTTCAAAAGATGTCCATCATAGACAACAGAAGAGAATGGTCAAACGTAGGAGTAGAAAGGAGTTGCCCATTAGCTCCTTTAGGTCAATAGCATTGCAAGTTGTTTGTGTTTGTACTGTTGTCTTTTTTATTTTGGCTTGACAAACGCCATATTTTGGCCAAAATGTGGCCTCAATTATGGAATTGTTATGGTGCTTTGGATACATTTTTCTGTGAATACATTTGTGATGAGTTGGGAAATCAACCCAACAAAGCATAGACTCAGAGGAGTGATGCATTGGAAATGTACAAGAACATTGTAGTGCAGTCATGTAAGAGCATTAATTAGTGTAACAATATGATTTACCTTCCTTTTGTTGCCTTCCCATTAGTACATCTGCTCCTGCCATGCAGCCTATTCCTAAGATACAGGCTACTGCCCCAATGAAGTGTAAAATCTTATATCGCACCAGTAAGAAAAACCAGGACAGTAATATGACAACAGGAATCACAAAACAATTAAGTAACTGCAAAAAAAAGAAAACAAAATGGTAATTACTGCACAATATATGTAATACACATTGTAAATAATTGCCTTAAAAATTGGGGTAAATTGGCTTAAAGGGAACATGTCAGCTACTTTATGCCCCAAGCTATCACTATCTGCCCCTGCAGCTTTCAAATACATTTCTAAGCATCCCTGTCTAACCTAATACTGTCATATGAAAGTTGATAAAAATAATTTTATAACTTACAGTTTCATATGTTAATTAGGCACAATCTAGTCTGATGGGGCATTCTCTTAGGGTCCATGTCTGCCATCGTTCCATGGTTATCATGCCCCAGTGGGTGTGATAACCTAATTTATAAGTGCTGTCTTCTTCTTTGGAGATTCTAAAATCTATGGGCTGACTTGCCGACTGTGTCATTTCCGATCCTGCGCATTATGAGAGAGTATTGGGTATACTGACCAGCTTCAGAATGTGCACTGTGCATGCTCTGGTGTTGGCAAGTACACCCAATACTCCCTCACAATGCCCAGGACTGGAAATAGACGTGGCCAGTGTGTCACACCTAGAAGCAGCCCATAGATCTCTATACAATCTCCAAAGGCTGGCTTCACACCATGGTTCTATCAGGTCCGGGGCTGTCCAGGGTGAACCTGACAGCCCCGGACCCGATTTTCAAACAGAACTGGAGGGCAAATATGCCCTCCGGTCCTGTTTGTAGACGGATGCAGCCGAGTGCACCTGTCCCCTGCGAAATGGTGCTGAACCGCTTCACAGGGGACAGCCCCTGGTGCTGAAGTTCAGCGTAGCTCACATCCACCGGGGCATGATAACCATCGAACGAGGGCAGACATGGACCCTGAGCGAACTCCCCATCAGACTGGATTGTGCCTAATTAACATAAAAAATTGTAAGTTATAAAATGATTTTTATCAACTTTCACATGACAGTATTAGGTCAGACAGGGATGCTTAGAAATGTACTAGGAGGCTGCAGGGACAGATAGTGATAGCTTGGGGGCATACATGACCTAACACAGCTGACAAAAATATTAATTAAACTCTAAAGAAAAATAATACCTTGACTCGAACTCTAAATGCCAGTCTTTATATGCACTGTTTATGTAATATACATTGTACAGAATTAGAGATCTCTTGAAATTCAATTTTGCTGAATTTTCAGAATTTTCCTCTATATAGGATCTACCGAAATTACAGTGTAAAAAGGAATTATTCATGTATACACTATGTTTACAATTACGAGGAAAGTGAATATTTTGAACATATCATCATTTTTATGCAGATGTTCCAATATTAAGCTGTAGAAACTTGAATGCTTATTGCATGAAGCATATCAGGTGATGTATATTTGTGTAAAGATGGAGGGCATGACCTAAGGATATTAACATCTTTTATCAAGTTGTGCAGAATTATTAGGCAACCTATTCTACTTTAGTAAAATAGGCCAAACAAAGATCAAAAGTCTTACAGAGGGATGCAGCACTCTTGAATTTGCTAAGATATTGGTGCGCGATCACTGAACCATCAAATGTTTTGTTGCAAATACAGGATGGGCCATTTATATAGATGCACCTAAATAAAATGGGAATGGTTGGTGATATCAACTACTGGGTGGTGAACATGGCGGCCACTTTGAAGTCAGCCATTTTGGATCCAACTTTATTTTTTTCAATGGGAAGAAGGTCATGGGACACATCAAACATATTGAAAATTTCATAAGAAAAACAATGGTGTGCTTGGTTTTTGTATAAATCAATGTTTATTAACTTTTGGGTGATAACAGTGTCCAAAACAAATGGTACTCGAAAAACCATTAGCATGTTGTATACAAATAACATAGTAAACTAGGAAACTATCCATGTGGCATACTGCAGACTCATACATTTGACCGATACTGGCCACACGGAATATGACCCTATATGAGGCCATTCATCTCCTTGACATATGATCATGTTAATACAATGAATGTGTATTGAGTCATATGAGCAGTATTGTTTAAAGAATCTCATGTACAGTAGAGTACTCTAAGCATATAACATATTTAGTAAGTAAGTATAAAGGATAGAAAGGAAAGTAAAGAAGGAGAAAGAAAAATTTTGGAGAGTAGGAGAGAGAGGGGGTAAGAGGGATTGGGGTCAAAGGAACTGGAAGGGTCAGTAACCTCGTATACAAATAGTCGGGTGTCATGGGTTTTAGGTGTCTATTTAGCTGTGTTGTGTCAACCAAGACTTTAAGGATTCAGAATCTTGAACCATTAACCATGGTGCCCACAAGTCACAGTGTCTCGTGATACTACCTTCATCCGGCATGCTATGAGCAATCAATTCCTCCAATCTACAGGAGTTATTCAGTTCATGGACTAAATCTCCCCTAGTCGGGCGTTCTGGCCTCAACCACAGTCTGGATATAAGGAGTCTCGCTGCCGTGAGAAAATAACGGAGGAGGGATTTTTTGAATTTAGCTATGGACATACTCGAGCACGATAGTAAAGCCAGCTGTGCATCTATTTTTATTTGAGTGTGGGTTGTCTCACCAAACAGGTCCTCCACATCGCTCCAGAAGGTACGCAAGCGGTCACACCCCCACCATATATGGAGATAAGTGCCTCTTTGGCCACACTGTCTCCAGCAATCTGCCGATTTGGAGGGAAACAGTCTGTTGATCTCCGCTGGGCATCTGTACCATCGTGCCGCTATCCTGTAATTGCGGTCTTGTGAATCGACAGACATAGAGGATTTGCGGGTAAAGAGAAAAATTTTCTCCCATTCCAATGTAGTGAAAGTCCTGTTAAGATCATGCTCCCATCTAGTGGTGAAGGTGGGCATAGTGTCTGTGGAACCTCCCGCCAAATCTTGGAATAATTTGTATAAGGTAGAAACTGTACGGTCCAGAGGACAGCCGTCTGTGCACCACTTCTCAAATTGGGTTAGTGGTCGAAAGACATTAGATCTGGGTAGAGACCGGACGTAGTGTTTCAATCTGGCCATGTGAAACCAGGCGTCTGGGGGTGGGACCAAGCCAGGAAACAGGCACCCAATGTCACTGACCGTATCGTCTTTGATGAAGCAAGCCAAGGTCGGGCGGGAGGATCTGTCCAGATGTAGAAACCCCCGCTCGACTTGACCCATTCTAAACTGAGGATTACCGAAAATTGGTGTCATGGGTCCTGGGATCGTCGTTAGTCGTAAAGTCTTGTTGTATCTTTGAATAAATAGTTTCAGTTGTTTAGTAATGAAACCTCCTGATATCCCTGGTAACACCCCTCCAGACCAGATCTCTGATAGAGGGTGAGAGGTAGACAAACATCTCTCGCTATGGGTCCATTTTTTGGGTTTTTCCAATTGAAACAGGTCTATGATGCATTTACCCATGGAGGCAAGATGGTACAACTGAAAATCTGGGAGACCCACCCCTCCTCTCTCAACTCTTCGGGTCAGAAGACGGTACGCTAGTCTGGCTCGTTTATGGGACCATATAAATTTGATGACCATGGTCTTCAGCCTAGAGAAGAAAGAGGCGGGAAGAAGGTATGGGATGGTCTGGAAATAGTACAATAATCTAGGAAGAAGGTCCATCCGGACTGCATTGACCCGCCCCATCCATGATAATGAGAATTTGTGCCATTTGCTAAGATCTGTCTCTACTTGTTTTAGTAGAGGCTGATAGTTTAGGGAGAACAGGGTAGCCGGATCATTTGTCAGGTGGATGCCGAGGTATTTAAGGGCGTCTTGCCTCCACTTGAACCCGTAATCAGACTTTAACAGACGAACCACCACCTCTGGGAGGGATACGTTCAGCATGTCTGATTTTGACATATTGATTTTAAAGTTGCTCAACTGCCCATATCTACGAATTTCGGCAAGACAGTTCGGGAGGCTGATCAATGGGTTGGACAAATATAGAAGCAAGTCGTCCGCAAATAGGGCTAATTTATGTTCCCCCCCATTCATTGGGACCCCACTTATGGAAGTATTGCCCCTAAGAGAGGAGGCCAGGGATTCCATACACAGGACATAAACCAGAGGGGAGAGCGGACACCCCTGTCTTGTGCCATTGGATATTTTGAACGGCACAGAGAGGGATCCGTTAATGCTAATACGTGCAGTAGGACCCGCGTACAGCGCCCTGATAAATCTCAACGCACTGCCCGACAGGCCCAGATGACGTAGGGTCTCAAAAAAAACATCCAGTGCATCCTGTCGAACGCTTTTTCAGCGTCTATGGACAGGATGCATACTGGGATTCCCCTCCTTCTGGCCCCGTCGATAAGCGAGACCGAGCGTATCGTGTTGTCCCTGGCCTCCCGACCCGGGACAAATCCAACCTGGTCCATGTCAATGACTTCCGGCAAGCCCTCCTTCAACCTGTTGGCTATGATCTTTGCATAAACTTTAATATCTAAGTTGATCAATGAGATAGGGCGATAGTTGCTGCAGACCGAGGGATCCTTCCCTGGTTTGGGCAGCATCACAATATGGGCCATAAGAGCTTGTTTAGGAAATGCCGAGCCTCCGGCTATCGAGTTGCATACCTCAAGGAATAAAGGTCCCAGTCCATCTGAAAACATTTTAAAAAAGGCAGCGGTATATCCATCTGGCCCCGGGGCCTTGCCAGCCTTTAAACCAGCAAAGCCTTCTGTAATTTCTTCTAACGTGAAGGCCTCTGACAAGGCTTCAATAGTGGACTGTGGAAGGGGTGGAATCCCACTACGTTTTAAATAGTCCTGTATTTTCTGTTTTAACTGGGAATGTTCCAAGTCCCGGAAGTGCCCCCCCAGATTATATAGGGAGTTATAATAGTCCCGAAAGACTGTCAGTATGTCGCTCGTTTTATGGCACTTGGAGCCGTTAGATGTCTGAATAAATGGTATAGTGTTGTGGAGTGCTCTAGGATGGAGTTGTCTAGCTAGTAATTTGCCGCTTTTATTCCCTAGATGGTAAAAACGTGCACGTATCCTATCTCTAAAGCTGCGATCCTTCTGGTCTAGTATCTTAAGTAGTTGGTGCCGCTTCTCGGATAGTTGAGCAAATACAAGTGGGGAAGGATCTCGCTTATGGGCGTCCTCTAATTTAGATATTTCTTGTAGGAGTATTGCCATCTCCCGCGTCCTGAGTTTTTTCAAACGAGCCCCATGTGAGATAAATATGCCTCGTAACACGCTTTTAAGTGCCTCCCACCGTATGGGTGGTGCGGTTTGGTCATCTCGGTGGTCACGAACAAAATCAGTAATAGCTGCTGTGATGGCATTTCGGCAAGTCGTGTCATGTAGCAGATTGTCATTTAACCTCCATGTGTATTCCTTTGAACCTCCCTCCATCAGGCAAAGAGAGATATAGATGGGAGCATGATCTGACTGCAATATATGTCCAATTGAGGCCCTTACCTTCCGCTCTAGCAGAGGTTGGGAGATATAAAATCTGTCGATTCGGCTATACACAGAATGTACATGGGAGTAGTAAGTGTAGTCCCTGGTGGTTGGGTGAAGGGCCCGCCAAACATCCACCAGGGCCACCCCCTCCCATTGTCTATCAAGACGGCGAACAGATGACACAGATTGGGATGACTTACCAGCGGAGACGTCGACAGAAGGGTCCGACGGGTAGTTAAAGTCTCCCCCAGGACGACGGGGCAAGAACCCGCGAACTCCTCCAATTTTGTTCTAAGGCTAGTTGCAAAACGATGTGGGGACCTGTTGGGAAAGTACACATTAGCCAAAACCAAAGTGTGGGAAGCCCAGGAGATTTGGAGGAAGAGATATCTGCCCATCGGGTCCACCAACTGTTTGAGAACAGTGGGGTGGAATGTCTTATGGAAGGCTATAGAGACCCCCTTGGATTTCGCCAAGGGGTTTGAACTGTGGAACCAAGTCGTATAGTACCCAGAGACACATTGAGGCACGGAATCGGTCCTGAAATGTGTCTCCTGTAACATCAGGACGTGGACCTTATTTTTATGTGCCGAGTATAAGAGTTGGCGGCGTTTTTCTGGTATATTTAAGCCATTAACATTGTATGAGCAACAGGTCCAATCAACCATGATCTAAGATAGGTGGTTTAGGGCATTTAAAGATAACATTGCCTGTTCCAGACCATAAGGGAAGGAAGGGGGGGAGGAAGAGAGGAAAAGATAGTATAAAGAGAAAAAGGAAAAAGAAAAAGACATAGTAAATATTGAAATATTGAACTTTCAAACTGAAATGACAGGTTAACAGCATAACCACAGACTGGACGAATATGTCCTCGTGTCTGTTTCACTATTCAGGGGATGTGGAAGCCAACAGGGCTACCGCTCCGTCCTCCGCTGGCACCCAGGGACTCTCGTGTATATTATATATCCGGAAGCTAGCATATTGGTGACCTTCTATGTGATAGTGGTGATGGGGAAAAGGGGTCGGGAAAGGGGAAGGGGAGGGTGAAGAAGAAAGGGGTATGGGAAAGGGGAAATCGGGAGGGAGGGGGGGAACATAGGGGAGGGAAGAGGGGATGGGGAGGTAAGACAAGGGAAGGAGGGATTGTTATAGTAGTGGTCAATCAAAAATAATAGCATCTATCAAACATGTATTTCGCATAGTCCAAAATGGTCAGAGGTCATAACATAACATAAGTGACCATTTCTTATAGCTGAAAGAGTGTTTTCCAGCTTCTTCATTCACCCTGTAGGGGCGGCAGAAAGTTTCTCTCCAGGCGGCCGTCTAGCGACCTCGTGATCAGGGGTCCCGAGGAGAGATACCATTCAAGTGGGGGACCTACTGGATGCTCCTCTTCGGCCAACCTCCCTCCATCTTGGAAGGGGAGGTGGGAGACCCGAGGCCGCAGGCCAGTCCGGGAGGTCAATATCAGGCAGTCGAAGTGCACGTAAGAAACCTGGTAGATCTCCTTTCTTGCGGAAGGTAGCAGATTGGCCATCTTTGGTGGCAATGAGTTGAAAGGGGAAGCCCCATCGGTAGGTGATGTTGTTGTCCTTAAGTGCCGACAATAAGGGTCTTAATCCTCTCCTCTGCTGTAGAGTACGACGTGCCAGATCTGGGTATAGGGAGATGTTAGTGTTCATGAAAGAAATGCGTCCCTGTGCCCTGGCAGCCTGCATAATGGCATCTTTCACAGTAAAAAAGTGCACCCTACATATGACGTCTCGGACTCTGGACTCATCTGTGGATCTCGGAGCAAGTGCCCTGTGCACCCTATCCATCTCTATGGCGGGTCCCTCAGGTTCTCCCAGCACTTGATTGAAGAGCTGTTGCACCACACTTCTCAGCTCACCGGAGGGAACAGACTCAGGAAGACCGCGGACACGGATGTTGTTCCTCCGGTTGCGGTTCTCCACGTCTTCCTGGCCTGAGAGTAGCTCCTCTATTAAGTTAGAATGGGACTCAATCAGAGCTCTGTGGGCTTGCAGTTCATCTAACATGGCCTCCTGAGCCTGCTCCACCACTTCTACCCGGGCTGTGAATTCCCCCTTCAGGGCCTGGATCTCCTGCCTATAGGTGCCCTCCAGGCGTGAGGCCAGCCTATCCAGGTCATCTTTAGTGGGTAAGTGTTTGATTAGAGTACTTAGCTCAGACTCCGGGTGATGATCATGTGGAGCTGTGTGGCGGGCTTCCTCCTCTTCTCCTCCTTGTAATGCTGCATATCTGTTACTCCTCTCCCGCCTCTCTCTGGCCGCAGCTCCCGCGCTGTGAGGGGCCGCCGCCATCTTGGGTGTTACTGTAGCTGAGCGCGGCAAAGTGGAGGAGCGGAGATATTTGTCTAGGCTCGTCTCCGGTCCCTGCGCTGCGGGTCCACCGTGTCCCTGGTTCTTCCCGGTCCGGCCCATGTAGTTGAGGGCTCCGGGGATGGCGGGAATGTAAGCCTTCTGGGTGCCTGTGTAGCGGAGCGGCAAGAAGCGTGTCCTAGCTCTCCATCAGCAAGCCACGCCCCTGGTGTGCTTGGTTTTAACATAACTTTATTCTTTCATAAGTTATTTACAAGTTTATGACCACTTATAAAATGTGTTCAAAGTGCTGCCCATTGTGTTGGATTGTCAATGCAACCCTCTTCTCCCACTTTTAACATACTGATAGCAACACCACAGAAGAAATGCTAGTATAGGCTTCCATTATTTGTTGTTTCAGATGCTGCACATCTTGTATCTTCACAACATAGACAATTGCCTTCAGATGAGTGATGAGGCAAACTTTATTGTGAATGGTGAAGGTAACAAACAAAACCAGCGCTATTGGTCTGACACTAACCCACAGAGGATAGAATCCTCCAAGACTGTTGAAACACAAAAATTGATGGTATGGTGTGGTATATGGGGTAAGAAGATAATGGGGCCATTCTTCATCAATGGAAACCTCATTGCTTATGGATATCTGAAATTGCTACATGATTCAGATATCCAGTGGCATTGAGGCAATTGTCTATGCTGTGAAGAAACGCGATGTGCAGCGTCTGAACAATGGCTACTGGAAGCCTGTGCTACCGTAGCATTTCTTCTGTGATGTTGCTATCAGTGTGTCAATAGTGTGAGAAGAGGGTTGCATTAACAATCAAACACAATAGGCAGCACTTTGAACACATTTTATAAGTGGTCATAAACTTATAAATAACTCGTGAAAGAATAACGTTACGTTAAAACCAAGCACACCACTATTTTTCTTATGACATACTCAATATGTTTGATGGGTCACAAGACCCTCTTCCCATTGAAAAAAAAAAAAATTGGATCAAAAATGGTTGGCTTCAAAATGGCAGCCATGGTCACCACCCATCTGGAAACGTTTTCTCCCTCCTTTATACTAATGTGCCACAAACAGGAAGTTGATATCACCAACCTTTCTGATTTTATTTAGGTGCATCCATATAAATGGCCCACCCTGTAGTCAAAAGTCAATAATGACATGGCCTACATCTTCACCTGACCTTATGGACCTTTGTTAAATGGCAGATTTACAGTCATGGAAAACAATATAAATCTGTAAAATATTTGGAAGTCTGTGATTTGTGCTGCCCAAAACATTAACATAGTAACCCCTTAAGGACCAAGCAATGTTTTGCTTTTTATTTTCCCACTGACAAAGCTAAGTGAGGCCTTGTTCTTTGTGGGAATAGTTGTAATATTCTATGACACAATCGATATGATCATAAGGTGTACTGGAAAATGGGAAACAAATTCCAAGTGCAGTGAAAGTGTAATAAACCCCAATTTCACAATAGATTTTTGTGTTTTGTTTTCTCCATGTTCATCCGAAAGTACAGACTACCTAAAATTTGATTGTCCAAGTCAATACTATTATGATGATACCAAATCTGCATATTGTTTTATTTTCTATTTACATGATGAAAACAAATCTGAAATTTAAAAAAAAAAATTAGCTTGAGGTGCCTGTAACATTTATATTTTTCATTCGATGGAGCAGTGTGAGGGCTTATTTCTTGCTTGGTGATCTGATGTTTTTACTGATACCATTTTGGGGTATATATGAAGCTTTGAATGCTTTTTAATGCATTTTGGTCAGTTGCAGCAACCATAAACCCACAATTCTAGAATTTAGATCTTACTTTTCTGTACAGTTTTTACAGATCAGGTTAAATTTTTTTAGTTTTATAGATCATACTTTCCTGAATACAATGATATCAAATATGTGCCTTTTTTCATTTTTTGGCATATCTTTACTTTTAATTGCGAAAAAGGTTAATAGCAGCGATCGATGAACATGCTGATCACTGTTCTTAGAGGTAGATGTCAGCTATATATCATATTTTTCGGACAATAAGATACACTTGCTTCTCCCAAAAATTTGGGGAAAAGTGGGATGCGTGTTATAGTCCAGATGTATTGCTGGGGTCGTAGCTATGGGGAAGCAGCGGTGGTGGAGCAGGCCACTGGAGGCAGGGGCAGGTCACCGGCAGTGGGAGCAGGCTGTAAGAGTGCCTATTGTAGACCACGTGTCCCGGCTGCTTAAGCTAATTTAATATTCACTGCTTTTGGCACATGTAAGTGACAACATGCGCTGTGGGGTTACATGCTGCAGTGTTCAGTTGCCGGCATGATAACAGGATGTCACTCTGCAGTGGGAGAGCGAGTATAATCATTTATTATTTTATGTGTGTGCCGTGATGGGGGTATATACCAAGATGGGGGCATAAACCAGGATGGGGGCATATGCAGGATGGGAGACCATATACCAGGATGGGGGTCATATACCAGATGGGAGTATATACAGAATGGGAGCCCATATACCAGGATGTGGATCATATACAGCATGGGGGTCATATGCAGAATGGGGGTCATATACCAGGATAAGTGCAAATACAAAATGGGAGATCATATACTAGGATGGGGGCAAATATATGATAAGAGACCATATACCTAGATAGGGGTCATATACAGGATGGTGGCATATATCAGAAAGGGGGTCATATCCAGGATGGGGCATATAAAGGATGGGAGACCATGCACAGGATGGGAGACCATATACCAGGATGTGGGGCATATACAGGATGGGAGACCATATACCAGGATGGAGGTCATCTACAGGATGGGAGCCATATACTAGAAGTGAGGCTGTATACCAGGATGGGGGCAATATTTCAGAATGGGGACATATATTCCAGAATGGGGATCATAATAATAATAATAATAATAATAATAATAATCTTTACTTATATAGTGCCAACATATTTCACAGTGCTTTACAATTCAGAGATTCATATACTGTCATAAGTAACAGTTATAAAAATACAATAATTAAAGCAAAAAATAACGACGACCCTGCTGGTAAAAGCTTATAATCTACAATAAGGTGGAGGTGACACAAAGTACAGTTGCTTATTTACAATGATGGTCTAGCCAACTTGAAGACATGGGAATCGTATTCCAGTATTGGGGATATATCAGGATTGGGAACATTTATCAGGATGGAGGTCACATATACTGTACCATAGCAGGATGGGGGACATTAGTACAGAATATGGGGATATTACAGCCATAATAGTGTCAGAAATAGATCTCCTCTCCCATAAACGGTGCCTCATGACCACATTTTTTGCTTCAAATTTTTTTCCTATTTTCCTCCTCTAAAACCTGGGTGTGTCTTATGGTCCAGTGCATCATATAGTTCGAAAAATACGGTCATATAGCCGTCATCTTGTCTCTGTGGAACAGGCTATGTTTCTGAGCCCACTCCAGAGTCACTGACAGACTTTTAATAGATGTATCCATCATGGGATATTAAGTGGTTAAGAAAGTGACAGACTCCATGGATGGAAGGTTTATTACTATTATTGAAAAGAAGGATGGCTATATTGGTCAATTATATTTTTTTTTAATATCTAAATGTATTTTTGTCCATTTTGAGTTGTTTGGTTATTAGTCTCACTTTATCAAATGAAAATAATGAACTGAGATGGGAAAATTTACGATTTATTTTAGTTGCTTAATAAAAACACCTATGGTACCTTTACACGCCGCTACCAAAGGTAGCAACAGGTATGTGCACGCGCGTGTTTTCAACGGTTGCTTACGGTACCTGATGCCGCAAATACACGCCGCCACAAGGTGCTCCACAGAAGGTATTTTCGTTCCCCGGAAGTGTCGACGGGTGCCGCAGGTTACCTTCTGTGGAGCACCTTCCCTGATTTACACGCCGCTACCACAAGGCAATATGGGTGTACATATTGTGCGCCGTAACTACATAGGTGTGACTGAGTTGTGTATTACGAGATGCTCATACGGTGATTGGGCAATGCAATAACATCATGATTGGCCAGCCAGCGCAGGGTGGCTGGCTAATACATGACGCTATAGCAAATGTATATTGTGACTGGTCAGCTCATTAAATATGCCGCCCTGTGCAGGGACAGCCAATGGGTACACAGTAGTCCCCACCAATGATAGCTGATGGGGCGTGGTATACATGACGCTGTAGCACGCCCCAGGTAACTCAAATATCGTGCCTGTGCCCTGATTACACGCCGCCACCATAGGGTTTATGCCTGCTTGTTTTTCAGCATGGCTGAAAGACAGGTATCCAAAGAGACAGGAAGGTACAACCTGAATTACATGCCGCCACTTCGCGGTGTTTTGAAGGTGCAAGGTACAATTGTCTCCGATACCTGCCGGTTTCTACCTTTCGGTAGCGGCGTGTACCATAGTAGTTGCCCAAAAATCATGTACCCTAAATATTCTCCTAAGAAAAAAGAAACCTCAATTTTACTTTCTTAATGGGAATCTGTCAGTAAGATCAAATCTCGTAAGCTGTCTATGCGGGCATGCAGGTCATAGAAAGTTGAATTAAATTATACTTTGATATCTTATTACATAGAAATCCACATTGTTTTGAATGTATAAATGAGCTGTTAAAATCTATGGGCTGGGCATAGATCTTCGAGAGAATCTGACTCCAGAGCTTAGTATAAATAAAATGAGGTTTTACCAGTGTGATCTCACTTTAGAGCTGTGGGTGATTATAATGCACATAGCACAGCAGATGTTTGTCTCATTACATACACATCTACAGCTGCAGCTATACTCTCACAGTACTGGAGCTTGCTTAACAAAGGCATTTAAGTTTCTGGTAATCAAAGCTGATAGCAATGTGTAATGCTGGTGTCCTGCACAGTACCGCTTCGCCCACCTGGCAGGAAGGCCAATTTACTCAGTTTCCTGCTTATTCCCCCTGCTCTGTTTAGGGTCTCCACACTACAGGGCCTGTCCTGTCCTGCCTGTCTCCAGTACCTGACCTGTCTGTCCTGTCTTCAGTACCTGTCCCATCCTGCCTGTCTCACTCAGTCGTGCCTGTTTTCCCGACCTGTATCCTTAACCCTTGGGTCAGCTGGTGCAGTACTAGGAACTGCCCTGAAATGATACCTGGTGTCTACATGCAGCTCAGTCCATCCTCACAATGAAAGGTGAAATCTCAGTAGGACCTTAGTCAGGCCCCTCTAGGGTAAGCCCAGTCCATGGCACTAGTGTGTGAATTTGCTCAGGCCATGTACCCTGCTGACTCCAATTATCAACCACTCTCTGAGTTATTTCAGTAAATAACCCACTAACGAGAACAGCTGGATCAAATCTTGACCTTTTTGAACCTCTGTTTGCATGCCCTAGTACAGGCCATTTCTCCTTTACCAGCCCATGTTGCAGCAAGCTCGGCTGCTACTACTCAGCCTGCAACTGTTGCACCCAGAGCTAGTGGTTAATTAACTAGTGCCAGCTGTACTTTGAATTGCTGCCACATTAGTTCACCTCAGACTGAGCCAAAGTGGCCTTTTTGATGTCCCATTTGGGAGGAGAGGATCTTGCCTGGATCAGTCCTGTATGGGAGCGAAAATCCACTGGACTGTTGGACAATATGCAGTGCAATTCCATACCATTTCCTTAGAACTAGGATGGGATAATAAGGTGCTGCTATCCACCTTCTGAAAAGGTTAGTCCAGAAGGATCAAGGATAAACTGGCTGGATGTGATGCTCCTGCTGCCCTTGTTGATTTCATCTCCTTGGATACTCGGATCGATCTCAGGTTCCAGGAATAAACCAAAGAGGTGACAAGTGAGAGGAGATCCCAGTGCCTAGCTCCCTCTTTCATGAGGCCGCTGACTTCCCAGTCTGTCGAGTACACTGCCGCTTCAGAACTGATGTAGGTCAACCATGTCAAGCTCTACAAACATTGACATGAACACCATCATGCCACAGCACCGTGCGTCTACTGCGGTAGTACAGAACATTTAATCTGTTCATATCCCATGAAGTAAAAAAACTCTCAAGCCTAGTGCCTGAAGGAGAGGCTGCCATGGGTGAAAGTATCTCTTTTTCTTCATTGACTCTGTCTGTGTCAGTGTCATATGGCGATACCCAGTTCGTAAAGACAGCTTTCCTAGATTCTGGATCGGCAGGTAACTTCCAGCAGCAGGTGGTTTCATCAGTTAATGGAAAGGCCTTATCCAATAATGTATATTTTGTTATGCATTAGGTGGAGCTTTGGATAGGAATTCTGCATACTAAGAAAATATCCTTTTTTGTAATTTGTCTTATCCTTATCTCCTGGGTCTGCTTTGAATCCGTACTCATGAACCTGTTCTGTAGTGGAGATCCAGAGAGGTGCTCCATTACGAATAGTCTTGCCAAATGAGGTATTTCATCCCTGTATAGTCAGTCCAGCTGCTATTGACACCATTTAATCTACCGGGCCTGCCAGCGTTCTGGTAATACACTGATGTTTTTGATAAAAAGGAAGTGGAGATGTTGCCTCCACAAAGGCAGCACAATTGTCCCATAGACTTGCTTCCTATGATTCTCAACTCCTCAAGGTTGTATCTTCTCTCTTTCTCAGATAGAGACCCAAGCCATGTTGAATTACATCAAACAGAATCTGGCAAGAGGAGTCATCCAGAAGTCTTCCTCTTCAGCATGAGCTGGCTTCTTTGTGAAAAAAACAAGATGGAATGCTCTTGCCTTGAATTGATTATATGGGTCTCGACCAGATCACAATTAAGAACAAATATTCATTGCTACTAATTCTGGAATTGCGTGATCATCTTAGAGGCACTAGGATCTTTACCAAGCTTGAGTTAAAAGGAACCTACAACTTGATTAGTATTCACCAATGAGATAAATGTAACACTACTTTCAATACCCGGGATGGTCACTACGAATATTATGTTATGGCATTTTGGCTCAGTAATGTCTCAGCTCTCTTGCTAGATTTTGTACATTATATCTCCAAACATATCTCTTCTTGTATGGTAATATGACTAGTAGGGATGAGTGAATACCTGAGTGTTTGAATTAGTTTTGGTTTGCCAAATGTGGGGTGTTCAATGAATTGTTCAGTGAGCTTGCTTGCTTCTGCGTCCACCCTCCCTCTCCATTAATTCTGGTCTCAACCATGAAGCTTCACGTATATTTACTTCACTGACCGCCAACAGCCAATCACAGACGCTCATGCTCTGTGAAAGCACCTGTGATTGGCTATTGCAATCAGGTCTGCATTTCCACAATCTGGATGGAGTTTGTGCTTGCTTGTCATACACATTAGTGTATGGAAATCAACATTGCGTCAGTATGTGAAAAAAAGGGAACAAAAAATTGAATAGGGCTTCGCCCTCTTTTTGAAAAAAGGTAAAACTAGGCAGCAGAGGGCTGCTACTCTCAGCGGGGTGAGGGCCCATCGTTATTAGGCCCACACATGCTATAGATCAGCAGCTTGCAACCGCCTCATTCATAAGAACCGGCAATTCCTAGCACTTTACATGGTTCTTCCAGTTTCCGTGTAGCGGTGGCAAACTGGGTAATAAGGGGTTAATGCCAGCTTTGTATTGCCAGCTGGCAATAAGCTCAAAATTCTTAATGCTGGGCCAAGTTAGACCTTGCCATTAAGAATTTCAAGTAAATAGTAAAGAAGACCCAACACAGAGAGAAAACATTTTATCAGAAATAAAAACACAAACATGTATCTGGGCTCCATCTTTCTTTCTCCTTATATCCATCCTTAATCCTCTGCAATGATTCATGATTGCAGGCTGTGGTGAAGAATACAGCGTACTGTCACTGCAGCCTTCAAACATTCAATGAATGAGCCGCCAGCTCTGGTCTGGTAAGTGGAGACTCCTGAGGTCACTGCGCAGGTAACCATAGTGGCCACTAACCATAGAGGGTACTATAGTTACCTGAGCTGTCCTCAGGTGACCTCAGGAGTCACTGCTTACCGGACCAGAGCTTGCGGCTCCTTCTTTCAATGTTTGGAGGCTGTGGTATTAAGCTGTCTTAAATGGATATTTTAAGGACATTGTAAGCTTCCTGGATTTACCATCTGATGCCACATCTGGCACTGTTTCCATAATTCAGACCCTGCAGGTGTCAAAACACCTGCAAACTCCGGGAAGCTTAATAAAATTCCCAAAAATTCTACAGCTTAAAACAAGCCGGTAGACCCAATGGCTGGGGACACTCCTAACTATAGGTTAGGTGTTGTCCCTAGACAGCGGGTCTTCCAGCAAGAGTTTTGGCACCAAATAAACAGGTAAAGTTTTAGGACCATTTTAATTTCAGAACAAATCCGTGTTCGCTAACCTTTGAGAAATGTGTTCAAATTTGTAACTCTGAATCTAATCGTCCATGTCTGTGTCGAATTTGAAATTGGCGAACATGTTTGAGCAAAGTTAGTTCATCTCTAATATCTACATGATATTCTGCTTTTCTCTCCAGACCTATCTTCTCATAGGAAGCATGGTTACTTGGTCCTGCAATGACTTTGGGCGAATCAACTTTTAGTCAGGTTTGAGAAATGGGTCTTTGAACAGTCCCCTTTTCCCTCCTCGGTTATATCATCTCAGACACTGGACTAAAAATTGATCCTGAGAAGTTGGCCTCAGTTCTCACATGGCCTAAGCCTATTAGTATTAAGGCAATTCAGCCATTTTTAGGATTTGCTAACTACTACTCCCAGTTCATTCCTCATTTCTCACCTCGGACTGCTCCGATTAATGCTATTTGCAAGGGTGCAAATCCAAAGGATTAGACTGCGGAAGCCAAGTCAGCATTTCTCTCACCAAAACTAGCTTTTTCCCCTTCTTCTGTGCTTCAAAGGCCCAAGGTCAACAAATAACTCTGTATGTTCTTACACAAAAGTCTTCCTTTCATTGAACGGTAACATTCATCCAGTCGTCATTTAAACCAATTTTAAGAACTAAGCCTATCTTCAGTCCGAACAGAGGCTGAATCCGCTTCAACTCTATTCTTACTTTCTGTTCAGCTAACAAATATGTCAAGGCCCTCTCTAGTTCTTTCCTAACCTCCGACCAAGATGAAGAGCCCCAACATATTATCCAGCCTTCCAAGATTATTACTCTAGCCTGGCAAACTTGTCTCAAATTCTACTAGGGAAGATCTTCATATCCGAGTCTCATAGGAATGAAATTTTGTTGTGGAGTCACTCTTCTAAAGTCACTGGCCATGTTGGTCAGAAAAAGATCTTTAAGCTCATCTCTCAACACTATTGGAGGCCATCCATATTGAAGGGCGTTCTGGAGTTTGTTAATGCTTGCTCTTCTTTAGCTCGGAATAAGACTTCTAATAGGGACTGCTTCTACCACATCCCATTCCTTTAGCTCCCTGTCACTATTTACTGGTGCATCTAAATGAATTAGAATATCATCAAAAAGATAATTTGTTTCAGTAATTCAATACAAAAAGTGATACACATATACAGTCATTACAAACAGAGTGATTTATCTCAAGTGTTTATTTCTGTAACTGTTGATGATTATGGCTTGCAGCCAACGAAAAACCCAATAGTATCAGAAAATTAAAGTAGGGAGGATGAAGGGTTAAAAACCACACTGCCTTATTCCATGAAACATCAAAGGGTGAATATAATATTGATTTACTGCTCAATGCGTTTGATGTCTTGTGGAATACGGCAGCGTGATTTGTAACCCTTCATCCTACCAACTCTATATGCACCATGCTGGGGACTGCAGCCGCCGTAATATGCTTTTATAGTAGTAATTCTCACAACTATACAAGGTGAAGTCTCTGATACCTATTTAGGTAATATTTTATCTCGCAGACCCTTCATCCTCCCTACTTTAATTTTCTGAGATAACAACCTTTTGATTTTCATTGGCTGTAAGCCATAAGCCAGGGCCGGACTGGGACCAAAAAGCAGCCCTGGAAAACAAGCCCATCCAGCCCACATACTATATCACCCATCAGCTCCAATCAGTGAAATTTGCTTTTTCGTTGTCATGGCCTCATCACTTTCTTAAAAGAGTTATCTGAAGAGCCACATGTGAATGGTGCAGCAGAGACAAATCAACCACAGCTCCATTCACATGTTACTCTTCAAAGCTACGTTTCCAGCGGTCAGATACACAGCGAAGGGAAAGTCATCACCTGTACAGAAGAGAAGTGACGAGTTCTATATTAGGGATAATTAATTTAAACAACAGTTAAATGATGAAAATCAAAGTCCAATACTGCCTCTGTGACAACAGGACAGGACAAGTGGTACTGTGCAGTGTATATATACAGAATAATACAGATATTGAGGATTACACCTAGTATACAGGACAGGAAAAGTGGTACTGTGCAGTGTATATATACAGAATAATACAGATACTGAGGATTACACCCAGTATACAGTACAGGAGAAGTGGTACTATGCAGTGTATATATACAGAGTAATACAGATACTGAGGATTACACCCAGTTTACAGGACAGGAGAAGTGGTACTGTGCAATGTATATATACAGAATAATACAGATATTGAGGATTACACCTAGTATACAGGACAGGAAAAGTGGTACTGTGCAGTGTATATATACAGAATAATACAGATACTGAGGATTACACCCAGTATACAGGACAGGAAAAGTGGTACTGTGCAGTGTATATATACAGAATAATACAGATACTGAGGATTACACTCAGTACACAGGACAGGAGAAGTGGTGCTGTGCAGTGTATATATACAGAATAATACAGATACTGAGGATTACACCCAGTATACAGGACAGGAGAAGTGGTACTGTGCAGTGTATATATACAGAATAATACAGATACTGAGGATTACACCCAGTACACAGGACAGGAGAAGTGATACTGTGCAGTGTATATACATAATAATACAGATACTGAGGATTACACCCAGTATACAGGACAGGAGAAGTGGTACTGTACAGTGTATATATACAGAATAATACAGATACTGAGGGTTACATCCAGTATACAGGACAGGAGAAGTGGTGCTGTGCAGTGTATATATATACACAATAATACAGATACTGAGGATTACGCTCAGTACACAGGACAGGAGAAGTGGTGCTGTGCAGTGTATATATACACAATAATACAGATACTGAGGATTACACTCAGTAGACAGGAGAATTATACCCAGCATACCTAGGAGGATGTGCTATATAGATAGGAGGCTGTGGTATATACATAGCCAAGACTCAGCCAGATCCTAAAGATGGGGAAAGATGGAAGGTGGCGGCAGAAAGTCCAGTGCTGGGCACAGAGAGGAACAAAATCCATGGAGACACCTGGAAGAACAGAGAGCGAACTCTGCCCACAGGAAAACTTTCTAATGCTGCACATTACAGACTGTGGGCCGTAAACACAACACAGACTGCCCGCTGTATACACATAAGAGACTCCCCACTGTATACACATTAGAGACTGTCCGCTGAATACACATTACAGACTGCGGGCAGTATACACATTACAGACTGCGGGCAGTATACACATTACAGACTGCCCGCTGTATACACATTACAGACTGCCCGCTGTAGACACATTAAAGACTGCCCGCTGTATACACATTACAGACTGCCTGCTGTGTACACATTACAGACTGCCCGCTGTATGCACATTACAGACTGAGGACTCTAATCAAATTACAGACAGGGGGCTTTATGCACATTACACACTGCGGGCTCTATGCACATTAAACACTGCGGGCTCTATACACATTACAGACTGCGGGCTGTATGCACATTACAGACTGTAGGCTGTATGCACATTACAGAGTGCGGGCTGTATGCACATTACAGACTGCGGGCTGTATGCACATTACAGACTGTGGGCTGTATGCACATTGCAGACTTTGGGCTCTATGCACATTACAGACTGCGGGCTGTATGCACATTACAGACTACGGGCTGTATGCACATTGCAAACTTTGGGCTCTATGCACATTACAGACTGCGGGCTGTATGCACACTACAGACTACGGGCTGTATGCACATTACAGACTGCGGGCTCTATGCACATTACACACTGCAGGCTGTATGCACATTACAGACTGTGGGCCCTATGCACATTACACACTGCAGGTTCTATGCACATTGCAGGCTGTATGCAGATTACACACTGCAGGTTCTATGCACATCTGAGAGTACTGGTGTATATCTTGTATACACAGCACTATACTGTATATACAGGTCCACACTATATATATATACAGTATATAGGCACACTAGTACAGCATGTAGTGTGGACCTGTATATACTGTATAGTGTTGTGTAGAGATAGATAGACACATAGACAGACAGAAAGACACTCAGACAGACAGACACAGACATGAGGGAGGCATCAGGGATCACATGATCAGCTCAGGGCGGGATCAGGAATATGATGAAGATGGTGGGAGTGCCTGGGATCTGCACCTGTCATCCTGATTGGTGTAAGTGGTGCTCTGTTTGAAGGAAACTGCCCTGCCCCTTCATGTTTGTGGCCCCGCCCCATGCATGCCGTGGCCGCTCGGGAGCAATTGATTTAAAGCAGGGCTGATGTAGGAGGAGCGTGCACACTAGTGGGCGGCCTATAGGGAAAAGTCCCGCCCCTCCCGCCGATCAGTTCGGGCCTGCTGTAAGCCTTAATCATCAAAATTAACAGTAATAAACACTTGAAATAGATCGCTCTCTTTGTAATAACTCTATATAATATATTCGTTTCACTTTATGTATTTATTTACTGAAATAAATTACCTTTTTGATGACATTCTAATTCATTGTGATGCACCTGTAGCTATGAACTTTATTATGGATCTTCCGGTGTCCTCTGGTTGCTTTGTCATCTGGGTAGTGGTGGATCACTTTTCTAAGATGGCTCACTTTGTTGTGCTGCCTGGTCTTCCTTCAGTTCACATGCTGGCAAGACAGTTTATTCAGAACATTTTCCGTCTCAATGGTTTTCCTCGACATATTTTGTCTGATAGAGATGTTCAATTCATGACCAGATTCTGAAGAACTCTGTGTAAACTTCTAAATGTGTCTTTGGACATCTCATACCAACTACAATCCAACAGCCAAGTAAAGTGAGTCAAACATATCCTAACAACCTTCCTGTGGCATTGCACGACTGCACACCATAATAAAAAAGCAAGGCCATTGCCCAGGGTGGAATTTTTCGTACAATAACTACGTAAGCGAGGCCTCTGCAAAATTGCCTTTTTCATTATCTGACGGTCAATAACCTAACATCCTCTAACAGTGTCAACCACTTCTGGTATTCCTACGCTCTCACTAGGGATTTTTCCAAAATCTGTAAGCACACTAAAATTGCTTTTAAAAAATCGTCTGAGCGGACGAAGGACAATGCTGACAAGAGGTGCAGAGATAAACGACATTTCGATATCCAGATTCCATCTTATAACTCTTATAAGTTGGGTCCATGCTACATCTTTTCCAGTGAAGTCATCAGTTGGATCAACACTTGCCCTGCATGTTGAGCCTTCCTGCTTCTTTATGCATGCCCAACTCCTTCCATGTATCCCTTCTCAAGCCAGTCATCATGAGCCGTCTCTCCAAGGATCCTTGTTCCATCCCTACACCAATCATCTTTAGAGATATCTATGAGGTGAAGAACATCCTGGCCATTAAGAAGGTTAAAAGTAAAAACATTTTCCTGATTGACTTGAAAGGATTTGGTCCTGAAGAGAAGTCGTGGGAACCCAAGGAGAACATTCATGCCCCTCTTCTGAAAAGATTCCTTTTGGGCTTGATGAGGAGGAGGTGTAAGGAGGGGTGTACTGAAATGCTGGAATCCTTGCACTGTCCTCCTTCCTCCACTTAGCAGTGACGCTGACATATTCACTGCCGTGGCCGCACAACTTGTTCTCCTGCTTATTCTCTGGGCTCCATGCTCCAGTGCCTACACACCTTGCATACATCTCCTGGAATTTCCTTAGGGCACAAGCTTGTGTGCTCCCCATCTCTTATAGGGGCAGCGCGCACACACACAAAAAGTGTTCCCCAGCTTATGGCTGAGAAGGACTGAGCATTTAAGGCACCTTCCCCTGTAGGGAGGGGCCTAAGCAATTAGGTTTCTAGGGTTCCTGTCAGTACTCTTGTCTGTCCTGTCAGTAACTGGTTCCATGTTCTGCTGATTACTCCGGTCCCATCCTGCCAGTCTCCAATACTTGTCCTTTCCTCTCTGTGTTAGTTATAATCAGGTGCAGCTCTGGAGCATAGCTGAAAACACTTGAGGCGAGCTTCAACTGCAAATGTGTTTGTAATAAGACAAAACTAAGCTCTGCAGTTCTGTATTAGTTATAATGACATAGTTCTGCAGTGAGATCTGGAGAGCAAACTGCCAGACATTACTAGTCTCACACTGGTAAGATCCCTGTTCGTCATAATAAGCTCTGGAAGATTCTCTGGCAATTCTGGGAATTCTGTGTCTATCCCATAGTTCTTAACATCTGATTTACATATTAAAAGATAAAACATGGAGATCTCTTAAATAAGATATTTTACTGCAGATATCAACCAACTAGGGTTGGTTCTAAAGACAGATTCCCTTTAAATATTCAAGTTTGAGTTTTATTAACCTATTGGATTGACCACCAGCACTAAAGTTGTTATAAAATAAAATTAATCATGAAAAATTCAAATTGCCTAATAAATGTGCACACAGTGTTATGATATCCCTTTTAATGATGTCAACAACATGATGTAATTAACCTGAGAAGTCTTTATAATTACTGCATTACTGTTAATCAAGAACATTGTAAAGTTAGAAAGATATTTTTTCCATAAACCAAAAGAATTAACAATAGCATAGCCTATACATTACAGATAATGCTAGAAAATGAAAATTCTAGAAATAACAGCTATTGCTTAAACCAGTCTTCAACTTTTTTATCTAAGGAGCTTCACAAAATATTTTCCCACAAAAATTAAATAAATCAAACATGTGGACTGCTTTAGCTCCTGATGCTCCATAAGACCCTCAGTGATCAGATGATGATCAACTGTGGATAGGTGATGAAGATAATTTACAGTAAAACCTTTAAGAACAAAAAACCTGATTTATTAATGCTACCGTCACACGCTAGGATATCGTTAACGATATCGTTTAAACGTCACGGATTTGTGATCGTTTAAACAATATCGTTTGTGTGTCCTTGCGTGTAAATGAACGATATAGGAAGAAAAAATGTTGAATCGTTCATCCAAGATTTGAGATCCTGACCTCAAATCTATCGTTCGTCATCCAATTAACGCTGCTTGAAGAAGCCACATCTCGTTCAGTGTGACACCTTTTTGAAAGATGTTGTTCAAAAATCTCCTATTCCGCCTCTTTAAAAGATCGTTCAGTCCTTGCTCTCCTATTTAACTGGTGCGTTGCCGAATGGGATATCGTTAACGATATCCTTGTGTGTGACAACGCACTAACGATATCGGAACGATCACTGTCACGTGATCGTTCTTAGGATATCGTTAATGATATCCTAGCATGTAACGGCACCATAAGACTGGTATTGTGCCTGCCAGTCATAATAAAGGCACTGCTGGAGTATGACAGACCTAATTCATCAAGAGGCACATTTCACTGAATAAATATGGCACATTTTATAACTGGAAGTCCAGGTTTGGGGTGTGTGCATGGACATTAGGTGTTCGGTATGGATCCTGAACTTTACAGTTCAGGTTTGCCCATCACTAGTCTGCAGCACATAACTACTGTGTTTTTCCAATGATAAGACAGGGTCTTATAATATTTTCACTTACAAAAAAATGTCTAGGGCTTATTTTTCGGGGAGTGCTTATTTTTATTCCATGAACAACAGTCACACATTTACCCTGAAGGTGTATGGGCTGCTTTAGGTTTATTAACTTTAACCCTAACTTACATTACAATTTCTAGTGCAATGTCAGTGTCTCTTATGGTAACACTTACTGGCACTCTCAAAACACTATGTGGCAGTGGCACTCTTCTTCTCTATGCGGCTGGGAGGGAGAAGGAGGCAGGAGTTTGGAGTGGGACTCGAGAATAGTGGTTGTGACATCGCATGTGGCTGCTTCTGCAGGAGCTTGCAGGGTCAGCTGGAAGGCAGGATTCAAGAGGCGGAACTTAGAAGGCAGGAGGTGGGACAACCAAGCCCACACCACAGTGCAGTAGTGGCCAGAAGGTGGGACCAAGGAGGCAGCATTCAGGAGTCGGAACTTGGGAATGGCACCCAAGTGAACATCATAGCACAGTAGTGGCCAGGAGGTGGGAAACAGGTGACAACACTCAGGCGGCAGGACTCGGGAGCCGATGAGCAGATTTTACCCTGCCACGTGGGAGGAAGCAGCAAGACGATTTAGCAGCTACATTATCCCTATTTCAGTGCCTCCTGCATTAGATTATGTCTCTGTGATGTTAGCACAAAACCTAGCATCACGTGACATAACTGAGGGCTGGAGGCGCTGCCAACTAGGGGTTATGTTTGGAGTTGGGCTTATATTTAGAGCCTACTCCAAACATCCCTAAAAATCAAGCTAGGGCTTATTTTTAGAATAGTGGCACAACCAGGAGCACAGTGCCTCTACCTGTGTATATGGAATAAGGCCCTCAGAGATGCTAAGCTCACTGATTGCCCACAGCACTGTGGGGGTGATGTCAGCAATGCAGACAATACCAAACACCAGGAGTAGATTCAGAGACTCAACACTGGACCCAGGTTGCGAAGTAAAATTGTGTGTTTCTTCTTTTCATATGTATAACAAACTACTCCTGGGGGCAGGAGCTTTCAGAAATGGATAACCCTTTTAAAGAGAGTGACAAATTGTCACAAATTGTCTTCAACTCTCACTTTGTTCCTCTGAACTAATTTTAAATCACCATAAAACCCAAGTAGGTTTTGTTTAGTAGAACTGTCCAGGACTCGAGTTTTGTGGCATTTAGTAGTATGGTCACCTGAAACCAGTTCACCAAGCCGTATAGCCCGATGGAAAGTTAATGGATACAATAAGCTGCTTTTGAAATTTACAATCACTTCAACTAAGAACAATCAGTTAAGCAGCCTCCATATAATGGGTAACTGTATTTTATTAGAATATTTAGTCTTTTTGCTGTTAAGTATTTAATTAGTGAAAAGTTACAGGAGCTCAGCGTGTTGGTAAAGCTTTTCATAGAATGTTCTTGATACGTTGACTGTATAATTAATTTATCATGACACCGTTTCCATGGCAACAAGCTGAATGAAGAAGGAGAAAAGGCATAATTTCTACCTGTTTTGTTTAAAACTTCGGAGTCTAGTTAATAGATGTAACAAAGTAGATCCATTGTCAGGAAGCATCAAATAAAAATCCAAAGCTACTGCTCTGACATCAAAGCTTCTTAATAAGTCCGGAGCTGTTCTCTAGTGACAGGTGCTAAAAGTGGAGAACATGCCACAGGTAATTGGAGTGATGATATACTGTACATCCAGAACTCCTGCTGTGTCGAGGCTTGGTGTAATCTCACTGTGTCATCTCTATTAGCCTGCCTACTATTATATATATGTTTTAACAATTCTTTTGACCTCCTGTCTGCCAGCATATACAGCAACCATACTAATTGTACACTTATTGGGATGAGGATATAAAAAACATTTTCCCTATCCGGGTCATTCCATGTCAAGTGAACCAATGATTATTACCTCTATATTTTTAATTCTTTTGAGATTTTGTTATTTGATAATAGCATGTCAGACAATGCAAAATGTGAAGAGAAAAATTTTTTCAAAAATGTATTTTTTTTTTTAAATGATTTTCAAAGTTCGGAAAAAGTGCGAATTTCGCTGTTGCCTGCCTTTACGTATCTCCTCATAACTAAGGCTAGGAATAAGATAGAGAGACAAAATAAACACCATTCTACTCAGAACTATACAGGCTTTCACCAGATATGTCACAAGAGGATCTTTGTTAATATTTTACCCATGTGATCGCAAGCGCAAAACTTTAAAATGCATTTCCGAAAAATCGGCGCGCTTTAAATATTTCAAAAACTGCCCATGTGTCTGCTTTGCTCTTAGCCACATCTGTACCAAATTTCAAGTTGGGATCGCAATGGGATCATATTTTAAAATATTTTACTATTAATAGCATCAATGGGTCATTCCATATCAAGTGATCTAAATATGAATATTTTTTTTTACCTGACGTCTTTAGATTTTTTTAAATTTTTTTCCTTTATGAAGTACAACTTTAGTTAATTACAAATTAAAAGTTTAGAATTTTTTTCTTCATCAGTTAATTTTTTACAGATTTTTAAAGTTTAAAAAAAGGGTGAATTTTGGCCTGGTATGACTTTACATTTTTTTATCTTGGGCTAGAAATAAGATAGAGAAACAAAATAAACACCATTCTACTCAGAACTGTCCAGGCTTTCACCAGATATGTCAAAAGAGTATATTTGTTAATTTTAATTTTTTACCCATGCGAACGCAAACGCAACATTTTGAAACGCATTTCCGAAAAAACGTTTTAATAAAAATTTTCCAAAACTGCCCATGTGTCTTTTATGCTCTTAGCCACATCTGTACCAAATTTCAAGTTGGGATCGTGATGGGATCATATTTTAAAATATTTAACTATTATAGTGTCAATTCAAAAATCTTGAATTCAGATCTGTTCAACCTGTGGTCTAAAAGCGTGGGGTCTATATTTATCAAATCCATTATTTTTAGACATACATTACTGTATTATTTTGATATGTTACAGCTTAGAAGCAGGAGAGGACATATAGGAAAAAACTTTGTTAGGGCTCAACCTGAGAAAGCACAGGGATAGACAGTGAATGCAGAGCAGATGATAGGCTCTGTCAATCATGTTAAGTGTCTACCCACTGCATTCAGGAAGTAAGACAGCTCGTTCAGACCTTTCATGTCCTGACATGTCTGGACATCTTCACTCCTGAACAAACAATAGTCTGTACAAAGCCATCAAGGCTGTGTACTAAAATATGGGTGAGTAAATATATTAATAGTTTAATGCTTTTATTATTAAGGGCCAATACACACAGTGCTATTCTTAGGGATCATCATTCAGAAAAACAGCCCCATTGATTTCTATGGGGTTCACCACATGCAGTGTTTTTGGAAGCACTCAAGAGTGAGTAAATCACTGCTTGAACTACTTTTTAATAGCTGCAATAAACGCAGCATTTATCATTTATATAAAAAAAGCTGCCATTTTTTTCACTAGCGATTAAAAAAACTAACGCATATGTGGTAAAAACTTGGTAGAAAAACAAGCTGCCAAAACTGCAGCGTGTATCTGCAGACAGAAAAAACTGTGCGCGCTAGCCCTAAAACTCACTTTATAGTAATACAGTTCTATCTCAAGTGTACTGTAAATCTTTATTTTTATTACCTATCTTCCTTACTTAATATTAACTGTATTTTTCCCACATAGCAATGGCTGCTACTTCTCAAGAAACAGCATTTTATCATAGACACTGTTGCAATCCTTTTGAAAAAATATGAATATGATTGGCGCTGGTGGCTGGCTACTGTACTCTCCAAAGATTGTGAAAATGAAGAAGTAGAATTGACTTTATTGCATCCTTCTGGTCCAGCGCCATCCTTTGTGTATCCAAGAAAGCCAGACATTTTAAAAGTGCACAAAAATCAGATATTAACTCAGGCGGAGCCTAACACCGTGACAGGCCGGACATACTCTTTGACACACAAGGAAATGGCGATTGCTAGTAAGCGTTTATGGACAAGATTACATTTCACCCACTAGAAGGGACAAATTGATAAAATGCCACTTTAAAAACATACTATTAATTGTTTGATTAGTTCATAATTTATAGAATGATGATTTAACTACTGTACTATTCTTATTAAACACTTCATAAATCACATGTTTAGTGATAGAATAGAAAACAAATTTATATGTATAAATAGGGGTTAACATTTTTGTTTCTTTTAATCTTGTTTAATCAAACTTGAGGATATGATCACCTTTCTTCTTTTGGTTTGTTCAATACATTCAAGTTGAAAATGCTGAGCGTTGTGTTCTGATGATTAAGATGTATTTATCCTGGCACTTATGGGATTTGTATTTTGTGTTTCTTTTTTTGCATATAAATGTTTTATTCAATAAGTTGTGATAACTCATACAACCATAAAATAAAAAATATATACATTTGACAGGTCCCAAGTTGAATCTCTGCACAAATATAACCAAGAACACAATCAGTCATTTTTTCACAATTGCCCGTCAATAGTTTGAATTTGATATAAAGAAACATAGTCTTGTAACATATCAAATGAAAGCTGTTACCGTTCTGAGTAAAATGATGCCTCTCCCACTTCATTATCTTATTTCTAGCTCGAGATATGATAGGAAATGTAAAGTCATACCAGGCCAAAATTCACCCTTTTTTTAAACTTTAAAAATCTGTAAAAAATTAACTGATGAAGAAAAAAATTCTAAACTTTTAATTTGTAATTAACTAAAGTAGTACTTCATAAAGAAAAAGAATAAAAAAAATCTAAAGACGTCAGGTAAAAAAAGATATTCATATTTAGATCACTTGATATAGAATGACCCATTGACGCTATTAATATTAAAATATTTTAAAATATGATCCCATCGCGATCCCAACTTGAAATTTTGTACAGATGTGGCTAAGAGCATAGCAGACACATGGGCAGTTTTTGAAATATTTAAAGCGCGCCGATTTTTCGGAAATGCGTTTTAAAGTTTTGCGCTTGCGATCACATGGGTAAAATATTAACAAAGATCCTCTTGTGACATATCTGGTGAAAGCCTGCATAGTTCTGAGTAGAACGGTGTTTATTTTGTTTCTCTATCTTATTTTTAGCCCGAGATATGATAAAAAATGTAAAGCCATACCAGGCCAAAATTCGCACTTTTTAAAAACTTTAAAAATCTGTAAAAAATTAACTGATAAAAGAAAAAAATTCAAAACTTTTTTTTTGTAATTAACTAAAGTTGTTCTTCATATGGAAAAAAAATTTAAAAAATCTGAGGACGTCAGGGAAAAAAAATATTCATTTTTGGATCACTTGACATGGAATGACCCATCCCTGAGAATAATTTAGACAGAATATATACCTAGGTTCTCATAAGTAAAACACAAAGTAAGGTGTCTTCAATCCAGGGTCATGAGACATAGGAGATGACTCAGATCTGTATACTTTAGAGTCCTGCAAGAGGTCATACTTGATGTCACTAAAGGGGTTGGCCAGTCATATTATAAGTGATGACCTATGATTAAGTGCAGGTTCAACCCTGGGAACCGCCAACCAGGAGCAGACATATAGGTGCAACTTGTGCAACTGCGGTAAGGCTGCTTTCACACTGCAGTTTTTTACCTGATCAGGTTTGATCAGGTTTGTGTGCCAAAACCAGGAGAGGAACTTGCAGAGAAAGAAAAACTATCATTGAAAGACTGACACCTGTTCTTAGTTTTGGAGACACTCCTGGTTTTGGCACACAAACCTGATCGAACCTGATCAGGAAAAAAACTGCAGTGTGAAACCAGCCTAAGGGGTCCCATTTCCACTTCCAAAGCACTTGGAATTGTGCATTATGATAAGCTTTTGGGTTGGATAGGGTCTATATATTGTTCTTGCTCAGGGCCTTTCTGTTTTTGTCTGCCAGTGCCCCAACTGATTAACTGTTAGCAGCTTTGGTGGCAGTCAGATTAAATATCAAACATAGCTGCACTGCCCAGCTCTATACAATATGTAAACATTGTTGGCTAGTACTGCACATTGCGCCACTCTCAGAAGAATACGAAATGATCTGCAGTATCCTACAGCAGCTGTTACACATCAAACGGAGGTGCTCATGCATATGTGCAACTTTTCCTGGCAGCTAACTGGGTGTAGACCTCAAAACCTGCTTTTTTTCCTGTGATGCTGGCCAATCAAAACATTCCCACTCATGCAGAGAGGTTCTATGGTGTACACCCAGTTGGATGAAAAGATATTTGGCATTATTATTACTGGGAGACATAACTTTGGATGGAGAGGCACAGAAGAAAAAAACACTACTCCATAATCAGCAGTGCAATGGCAATTGGAGAAAGTAATCAGTTTAAATAAAAGTCAACTGAAAGGTCCTGAATGAATGGCAATTCAGTGCCCTATTTATTAATTCTACGCTTTTGCTATCTTCCAATTATCTGTAGAATTGACTCATTTTTATGTGAATGTGAATAAATATGTTCAAATTTCTATAAGTTCAATTCTAGTATTGCCTACATTTTGATAAAAGGCAAGATTCAATATTGAAAGATATTGGAGAAAATGCTCAAAGGCAGCTTTCAATGTACATTAGCACTAATAGATATGATATATAGTGCCGTAATTGGGCAATATAAAAAAAAATCCATTTAAATGAACCCATTAGTTTTGAGCCTGGGTGTAGAATCAAGTTTTTTTTTAATCTCTTTCAAATTTCATATACGGTAAATACCTATACATTAAGGGATTGATTCATCACAGCTTTTACGCCAATTTTCTCATGCACAAGATTTCAAAAGTTGCAACATTTTTATGCAATATGGAGTTGGCAAAAATGTTGTGACTTTTGTAGTTTTTTTCACGAGTTTGACTCAGTTCATCCAAAAAAGGTGGAGCTGGGGCATGACGAGACATTTCTGTCCATCAAATGAATAAAAAATCCAGACCCTTTGTACTCCAGGAACTGCTACTCTTATCTCTGACTGGAGTATAATTTGTGGCGCAGAGCACGGAGGCGCACACCACTTTCTAAAGATGACAAATTCTTTAAGTGTCCTGCACACCAATTTGGATCCCTCTATTTAATCAAGAATGGCATAGTGTCATGTGTGCTAAGCCAATCTTCTTGGCTCCAAAATGTTCTATAGCAATTGCTGGTATATTTCTGTCTGCACGTTTTCTAAACCATTTCCTTTTCCTTTGCTGATATAAAGATATATTAATCCTGATTCCCAATTGGTATACTACAGACAGTTTAAAACTAGACAAGGCAGGCAAAAGAGGCAACAAATTAATTGTCTTGGCTGAAATTGTGTGATGGATTTGGGGTTTCTTTACATATTATACACTTTTCTTTACAGCATCTCTTGGCTATCTTGAAACCAATAAGGCCATGTGCACACGCTGAGTATTTGATGAGTTTTTTACCTCAGGATTTGTAGCCAAAACCAGGAGTGGATAATTAAATACAGAAGTGGTGCAGGTGTTTCTATTAGACTTTTCCTCTGATTCTTCCACTCCTGGTTTTGTGTACAAATCCTGAGGTAAAAAACTCATCAAATACTCAGCGTGTGCACATGGCCTAATGAATCCAGATCAGGAAAAATATGCAGCGTGAAAGCAGCATAAAACATGTAAATCTGGCAGCTTGGTTTTAGAACTTGCAGTCTTCATTATGCTGATATGTGTATTGCGAGATTCTGTTCCTGTTATATTTTTGCGTTTATAAGGTTCTCCAGAGGCAACTAAGTTTAAAAACAGGCAAATAAACAGCCTGACCTTCCCAAAGTCGGGCGAACTACTCCAGGGTCTAAGATGGACTGAATTTTAGATGCCTCTGATTAACCCTTAAAGTCAGGGCCGTCATCAGCATGCGGCGCACCTGGGCAAATGCCGGGTCCCTGGACAGCCACGGGACCCACTCGTCTTCGGGGACACTGTCCAGCAAGGTGCGCAGACGGTGTTCCCTGCCCTGATGCAGCTATACTTTCACATAGCTGCAGCTATGACTGGAGTCTGGCCTGTATATTATATATACAGCCTGCAGCCTCTTAATTATATGTGCACAGCCCACAGCCTCTATGTTATATATCCACAGCCCACAGCTTATATAATAGTAGCTGTAGAGCCCAGCGTTGACCAGGCATAGCAACTAACTGTTGTTGGTTATAACAAAGTAGACTGATAATTTTTACATACATTGCTAGAAAATACAGTTTGATCCATGCTATTGAACATCACTGTTTTGGTCTCCTCAATATATGGTAAGTTATAGGTCACCTAATAAATATGCAGGCTAACTGTCAAAAAAGTATGTATAACCTCACACATACAAACAGTGAATAGGCCTTTTTTGGCGACTGACTGTAAAGTGCAGGGTTAAAATTTCCCATCAAAACATAATCTATGACGTTCCCGGAGTCAACTGAGGTGGCAATATACTAACTGTATTTTCTGGCTATTTATGTAAAAATATCATTCTACTTTGTTATAACTCACACATACAAACAGTGAATAGGCCTTATTTTTTGGCGACTGACTGTAAAGCTCAGGGGTAAAATTTCCCCTTAAAACATAGACTAGAACATCCCCTGAGTCAAATGGGATGCCCAGCATAGTAAATAACTGTTATTGGCTGTAACAAAATAGAAAATAGAATGATTTAACAAAAAATTATTTTGCACATAAAAATCACAAAGTAAATAGACCTCCTACTGTATACTGAGGGCTGTGTGCTGCCTCCTGCTATATGCTGGCGGCTGTGTGAGACCTCCTGCTATATACTGGGGGCTGTGTGTGGCCTGTTGATGTTTACTGAAGGCTGTGTGCGGCCTCCAAATGTATACTGCGGCCTGTGTGTGGCCTCCAGCTGTGTACTGGGTGCTGTGTGTGGCCTCCTGCTGTATACTGGGTGCTGTGTGTGGCCTCCTGCTGTATACTGGGGGCTGTGTGCGGCCTCTTACAGTATACTGGAGTCTGTCTGCGGTCTCCTGCAGTATACTGGGGGCTGTGTGTGGCCTCCTGCTGTATACTGGGGGCTGTGTGCGGCCTCTTACAGTATACTGGTGGTTGTGTGTGGCCTCCTGTGGTATACTGGGGACTGTGTGCAGCCTCCTATGGTATACTGGGGGTTGTGTGCAGCATCCTGCTGTATACTGGAGACTATGTGCGGCCTCCTGCTGTATACTGGGAGCTCTGTGCTGCCTCCTGCTGTATGCTGGGGGCTGTGTGTAGCCTCCTGCTGTATACTTGGGGCTGTGTGCAACCTCCTGCTGTATATTGGGAGCTGTGTACGGCCTCCTACAGTATACTGGTGGCTGTGTGTGAGTTTTTCTCTCACCCATAGACTTTCATTGGCCTCACGCGCATGACACTCGCATACAATAGCAGCATTGCGAGTTCAGCGCTGGAGAAACGTAATAATCTGTCCTGACAGATTGTTTAACGTTGGTCCAAGGGCAATGCGAGTTTTTCTGGCATTGCACTCACGCGAGTCTCACGCCAGTGTGCCTTCACCCTTAAAGAGGAGTAGAAAACAGGGAACTTTATTACAGGTTATTATATGATGGGCCCAGTAGGGTGGACATTATACCAGGAATGTGTCCAGGATGAGGGACATTACACCAAGGTGGGGGACAAAAATACTAGCAGGGAAAAGCATGAGGACATTGTACCAGAATGATGGACATTATATCACAAGACATCCAGGAAGGGGGACATTACACCAAGATGTGGTACATATATTACTGAAAGATGCCAGGATGGGGGACATTATTGCTGGAAAAGCCCAGGATGAGGGATATTCTACCAGGAAGGGACCCAGGATTGGGAGACATTATTACTCAAAGAGGCCCAGGGTGGGTGACATATTACTGGAAGGGGTCAGGATGTGGACATTACAACATGATGGAAGGCATTATTACTGGAAAGGGCCAAGGATCGGGAACAGTATACTAGGAAGGACCAAGGATGAGGGACATTATACCAGGATGAGCAACATTATTACTCAAAGGGACTCAGGGCTCGAAATATATACTACTGGAAGAGAGCAGGTTGGGGACATTACACCATGATGGAAGGCATTATTACTAGAAGAGGCCCAGGATGGAATATTATACCAGGAAGGGGTCAATAATTTTGGACATTATTGGGGGACTTTAACATCTCCACTGATGTTCCGCTCTCCCTATCGTTCATCATCTTCTTTCTCTTGCGTCATGAAGACGGGAACATGCTGGTCTTCTCCCGACTCTGCTCAGTGCATGATATCAATAATGCACCTTTCCTGGCCTTTGACTACAACTTTCTTTCCTTCTCTCTCAATAACTGTCTCCACACCCTGGACGCCTTCAAATATCACACATACACAAATCTTCGAGCTATCAACCCTCAGCAACTCATTAACAACCTTCAGTCATCTTTAGCTCCCAACTCCACCCTTTCCTGTACAGACTCTGCATTGTCACATTACAATAATATATTACAGAGTGCCCTGGATGAAGCTGCACCAGCTACAGGCAGAAAAATCTGACATGGACAATGGTAAACCTGGCACACGCCAGAAACACGTTTCCTCCAGGGCTGCTCAAGGTGTGCTGAGCATCTGTGGAGAAAATCGCTTTAAGCAGTAGACTTCCTCCACTATAAATTCATGCTCAAAACGTACAATTCTGCACTTCATCTGGCCAAACAAGCATATTTTACCACCCTCATAACATCACCAGCTAACAACTGCTCAATTGTAAAGTGCTGTGGAATACGTTGGTGCTATATAAATAAAAATTACTATTATTATTATTATTACTAGAAGAGCCCTAAGATGAGGAACATTTTTACTGGGAAGCGCACAGGATGTAGGATATTATAATTGGAAGTCGCACAGCATGGGGACATAACACAAGTATATATTTAGTAAAAATTCCTCAAGGAAATTATCTAGTGGTGTGATCATCTTCTTGAATATTCTGCTGCTTCATATAATTTTAGAATATTGGGCCATGAAATTTTTTTTTTTCTACAAAATGTTGCTTTAGCCTAAATTTCTAATTTTTACAACATTAATAGGAGAAAATGGGTATGCATATACCCTATATGTTGTTGGAAATTACTTTTTGGGTACACAGCATGGCTTGAAATAGAAGGAGTGCAATTAGAATTTAGAGTGCAATTTTTGTTGGAATAGATTGTAGATACCATGTCACATTACAATAAGTTCACATAGCACTTGGCCCTATGTTCAGTGGCTTCATTGACACTTATACCCAAAACCCCACAAAATAGCATTTGGGAATATACATCGAGGGGCCAATGTCTATAATGATACAGATAGAGTCACAGTGAGCTCTGTTGTGCATCATTTTTGGCTGTATATGCCAAGTTGAGTTGACATAGCCTTGCTACCAGCCTGCACTAGATGTAGAGGGCCAAAGATGTCTAAATAGACTGACACCAACAGATCATTGGCAAGATGCAGTCCAAAATGACTCCATCTGCAAGAAATGATGTATGTTTTTTTACTTTGTTTACTGTATAAGTCATAAAAGGGCTTTATTCTTCATGTACGTACGATTTCAGCTATTCTAGATTTATGTAGATTTATGTTTTGCTACTATCACAAACAAAACCTTTTTTTAATTTATTTTTATTAACTTTTTTTGCTTAGTCCTTCTATGGGACTTGAACTTTTTTCATCTGATCAATGGTCTAGTAGTCTGCAATACCTGTACTTTTCATTTTATTAACCTATTAGTGTCATACTAACACAACGCTTACTAGACCCTGCTTATGACAGGGTCTAAATGTTCATGGTACCTGGCATATTTGGAAGTCACTGTCTGTACTCTGTTTGCATTGACAACCATTGGCTCCCAGTGATTGCTTTATGGGAGTGGTGTGAAAGAGGGAGCCTCCTTCCTCAACCTTCTGAATGTTGAGATTGCTACTGATTGCGGCATTTAGAAGATCAAACAGCCAGGTGCTGGCACCAGGCTTGGCTGCTGCAGCAGAATCTCAGCTATCAGTCAAACCTAGCTCTTAGCGGAGGTGGTGATTGGCCTTTCACAGCTCTACTCTTCTTGTACAATCATGACATACCAGTAAGTTTTATAGGAACTCCCTGATTTATAGAGAAAAAAAAAAACCTCACCACATTTGCCACTTACAAATATCCATTGCATTAAGCAGGACGCTACCAGCCACTCTAAGAGGCAACTCATGTCACCCAACACCAGAGCTCAATCTCACATTTCATCTATAGTGTTTATTGCATTTTTTTTATCCTTCTGCAGTTTGAGACTAGGAGGCGTCAGTCACTTGTGATGCATATAACTGTTGCAGAGCAGCCCGCCTTGTCTAACAGCTGGGTGTCATTAATAGGCTGTGTTCTGACACTGTGCTTCGCATGGACTGGAGTGGCTGCCGCCCTATTGTGATCTCATGTCCGGTGATACCACCAGTCTCCTCCTTGTGACGTGGCTGGACGCAGATCCCACAATCGCCCCCATGTCAGGGTTGCAGGAGATTGAGCACCAGTGTTGGGTGACATGAGTTGCCTCTTAGAGTGGCTGGCAGCGTCCTGCAATGGATATTTGTAAGTGACCAAATGTGGTGAGTTTTTTTTTTTACTCTATTAACAATGTAACCTTTTCGGTGAACTCCCTGATTTATGTATTACTTGAAGCACTATTAAAGGTTTGACCGAGGAACGCTTGACAAAAGCTGACATTCAAATAATTCTGCCTTGTTTAATCAATCTACTCTGGTTGTAAGCATTTAGTTGAAATAAATCTTTAAAAACTGCCAAATCAAAGTTATTTTGATGTAATGAATAAAGATGAGCAGACCTGTGAATATTTGGGTTCTCTGGATTATGCTGGAGTTTAAAAAAAAAGTCTGGTTTGTGACCGGACATGACCCCAGCTTATCCCCAAACCCAACATAAGTTAATGTAATAGGGATTCAAACTTAAGTGTTGTAAAATGGTAGTAGTAAGTGCTAGGGGGATGCAAAAGGAAGCAAAAAGGGCTCCCATGATACCTTCTGTGGTACCTATATGTCATGTAGAGTGCCTTGAAAAAGTTATCAGACCCTATGAACTTTTCCAACATTTTTTCACGTTACAACTACAAACTTTTTATTGTTATTTTATGTGATATACCAACACAAAGTACCAAGTATTTGTGAAGAATAAAGAAAATTCTACATTGTGTTGGAATATTTTATGTTCAAAATATTTTTATTGCATAGATATAATCATACAAATTAATGGATTTTACAATCTAGTTCAATAGGAAGAATATCAGAATCGTACAGTTCAGATTAATTAATTTTTGTAATTAAGTCAAAATTGAGGTAGTATTATACATAGAATCTAGTAACTTCGAGATTTATAAAGTCTTATATAGATTCAGAGATTTGTAGTGCGTATTAGCATCAAATGGGTTACATTCAAACAGTTAAAGAACTATTTACAATTTTATAAATCATGTTAATCAATAAGGGAAGGCAGTAGAAAAGGGAAATTGGGGGGGGGATAAATTGGAGTGTGAAGAGCCCATTGGAACCATTTAGACACAAGTGTGTAGAGTATTTCAGTATCATTATCTATCTAACATAACGCAAGGACTCACAACGGCGATGAGGGAGTCATAATGTGATTCCAGTCATACCATTTTCTATGTTGGAATATTTTAAATATCTAAAGTTGCGAAAATTGTGATGTGCATTTGTATTCAGCCACCTACTTCTTTGGACCGCCTTTTGTTGCAATTACTGCTGCAGGTGTTTTGCGGTATGCCTCTACTACCATTTCACATGTAGATGCTGACGTTTTTGTCCATTCTTCTTTGCAAAATATCTCTAGTTTAGCGAGATTGGAAGAAGATCGTCTGTGAACAGCAATTTTTAAAGTGTAACTGCCGTTTAAATTTTTATTTAACTTCCACATACTATCTGTGTCCACTACATAGCTTTTTGCATACTGCAAAGAGTTCCTCACAGCTGGCTTTCAAAAATGGTTTTATTCTTGTTAGTACAAGATGGAATTAAGTTCACTACATCTCCTGTATGTAATCACGGTGGGGTTTCCTGCAGCCGATGAGTGACACAACCAGTTGATGTAGTCAACTCATATAATTTTCCAAGAAAGGTAGACAACCCCGGCACTTTTCCAATCGGGAAAAATTCAGTTTATTGCCAATATTTTAAAATAGGGATTACTTTAAAATTACAGGCTATGTGTTTCGGGCATAGGGAGCCCCTTTTCAAGCCTTGAACAAGAGCTTCCAGTGCCCAAAACACGAAGCTTGTTGTTTTAATTTAAATCCTATTGTTGGCAATAAACTGAATTTTATCGATTGGAAAAGTGCCGACGTTGTCTACCCTTCTTGGAAAATTATATGATGTTATTCTTGTTACTCCTTCACAAAGGCCAAATTTGTGGGGTATACAACTGTGGACAGAATTTCTCACCTGAGCTAACGATCTCTTCAACTCCTCCAGTGTGACTATGGGCCTCTTGACTACATCTTTAATTAGTGCTGTCCTTGCTTAGCTTATCAGTTAATGTGGATGGCCATGTCTGAAGTAGGATTGCAGCTGTGCCTTACTCCTTTATTTTTGCATGATGAGTTGAACAGTGCTTGAGTTAAGAAAGATCCTTGCTGTGTTTTTAAATGTTAATTGAAATATACAAGTATTTGAACTTCCTAATTAGAAGCATTGGAAACATCACCAGGTAAACTTGATATGCCTAAATAAAAAAAAAAAACTGTAATTGAGATCTATTACAAACTTCAGGCAAAATGAAAACTGTGGTTGTCCTATACTCCATTTAGGATACCAGCCTTAACTCCTCTTGGATATTTATGTGGGATGACATATCATGCAGGGGTGAACATACCATAATACCATAAGAGCAAGCTGTGCAACTGCACAGGGGTTCAAGAGGTAAGGGGCCCACTTTCACCTCCAAAGCAGGTGGAATGATACATTATGATGAGCTATTTGGATTGCAAAGGGCCTATATATTGTCCTTCTACAAAGGCCCTCATCTGTCTCTGACTGCCCCTGGTTGCTAGCTAAGCATGCAGTGTACACCAGAAAAAAATATCTTTCAGGACATATACTACAATTAGCTCCAGAAATATTTAGATAGTGACTAAATCTTAGTTACTTGGGCTCTGTATGACACTATTCTGAATTTAAAATGAACCATCTGAGATGCAATTGAAGTGTAGGCTTTCAGGTTTTGGGATAGTGGACCGTATGGTCTGTATTTTGGACCATTGATAATGGCTTGAGGTGGGTATGGGTGTTTCTGCACTGTTGTACTTTGCTAAGAGCTCTTGTTGTGAGTGTTTTCCCTATAACTGAAGTTTTTTTTATTAATATTTATTGTGTTACATGCTTTCTGAATATATGTTTATTTGTACTATGGTGCTTTTGCATTGCTTTATCTTGCTCAGAGCATTTTTTGTGGGTTCAATTTCATAATTATCATGCAATATATTCCTATAAGCATGCTTTAGGTCCCTTGATTAAATTTTGTCTATACATTTGTGTAAGCTCTGTATCCCAACTATTTTATTAACTCATTATATGTGTTACTGTTTATAATGTTGCCATTAACCACACTATTTTATTATCCGGGGAGGGGGGGGAATTAATATTTTCACTTCTAGTATTTGTGTATGTAATTATTTGTAATTAATAAAAATTTTGATATATTTATGTACATGGATTGTTTAGTATAGACTTCTTTTTAGGGATTTATTGATACGTTCTTCTTTTTGTTTTCTTTTAAATGACTACCTGAAGTCTGGAAGCCATGGTCTTCACCAAACTCTGGGTTTCTGTTATGAACCGATGACCCAGGAGTAACATTCTGATTCCATAGAAGTCGTTGGTAACTGTACTGACGGTAATCCCTGACTATACACTGCAACTAGAAGTAGCCGTGGGATCTAACTAACCAGACCTAGACATCTCTGCACAGCCGGAGAACTAACTGCTCCTAAAGATGGATGTAGGAAAAGCTATCTTGCCTCAGAGCAGAACCCCAATACAATAGCAAGCCCCCACAGATATTAACTGGGAAACAAGAGAAAGAAAAACTAACACAAGCAGAGTAAAAGGTTTAGCAAAAGAGGCCAAACTAGCTATATAGGAAAGACAGGATAGAATACTATTGCGGTCAGTATAAAGCACTATCAAAAAACCACCAACAGCAGATAGTACAAAAATTACCCTTTATATCTGCAGACTTCTATAAATCAAATGCCAGTAGAACTGGAAATAACAGATAATAGTGAATAGTAAAATTCCTAAGAAGAAAACTTCCTAACTGAGAGCAGATAAACAAATATACAGACTAAATTGCACACCCACAACTCAGAATAAGACAAAACATAAGCAGAAACTTAAGCACACAAAAGCGTGCCACAAAATATAAAAAAAAACATCCACTTAGCTTGCAAAGAATTCCACAGAGCAGAAGAAACCAGAGAGATGTGAACTCCTCCAGGAACCAAAGACAACTGGCAAGGATTGATCCACTTCAAACCATTATATGCTCCAAGAACCAGATTGCCAATCATCACCATCACCTGTGAAGCCCACACAGTCAGCTGCATCACAAAGCAACAACCACCGGAAGGAGCTCCAATAAATTCACAAGAGGTTTCCTCCATTATGATGATTTGCCAGGCCTTTAGAACAGCTGATTTAAGTTGTTGCCTGTTTGTGGGACTTTCTGGCTTACGTTGTGTCTTAAGTATGTGAAATGCATGCTCAATGGAGTTAATATTTGGTGATTGACTTGGCAATCGCAGAATATTACAATTCTTCCACTTACAGCTCTTTTAGATCTGTACATATTGGAATTCATCCAGCTTCTTCTGTTTTAACTCACATCATGAATATACAATAGTGACCCAGTGTCATTGAAAGCACTTGCATGCCCAGCCATCACACGGCCTCCACCATGTTTTACTGGGGCTGTGCTGTGCTTTGGATCATGAGCTGCTCCAAGCTTTATCCATACTTTCATCTTCCCATCATTCTGGTACAGGTTGATCTTAATTTCATCTGTCCAAAGAATGCTTTTTCAGAATGGGGCTGGCTTCTTTAGATGTTTTATCCCAAAGTACCGTATATACTCGCGTATAAGCCGAGTTTTTCAGCCCAAAAATTGGGCTGAAAAGTCCCCCCTCGGCTTATACGCGAGTCATATAGGGGGGTGCCTGTATACTACCACTGGGGCTGCTGCTGTATATACCACTGGGGCTGCTGCTGTATACTACCACTGGGGCTGCTGCTGTATACTACCACTGGGGCTGCTGCTGCATACTACCACTGGGGCTGCTGCTGTATATACCACTGGGGCTGCTGCTGTATACTACCACTGGGGCTGCTGCTGTATATACCATTGGGGAGGCTGCTGTAACACTGCTGGGGCCTGTATATACCACTGGGGAGGCTGCTGTATACCACACTGCTGGGGGCTGTATACCTGTGCTGGGGTCCACCCTTGGCTTATACACGAGTCAATAGGTTTTCCCAGATTTTGGGGACAAAAGTAGGGGGGTCGGCTTATACACGGGTCGGCTTATACACGAATATATACGGTATATGCTGGTTGTTCTATTTTTAAGGCTCATTAATGGTTTGCACCTTGTGGTGAACCCTTTGTATTTGCTTTTTTTACGACAGACTTAGATACTGAAATACTTACTTCTTGGGTGGATGTTGTGAAGGTATTGGAAAGGATGCTGCAATCATCAACCTACTGTTGTCTTCCATGGATATCCAGCCCATTCTGAGTTCTCAGGCTCACCATTGCATTCTTTTTTTGCAGAATGTACGAAACTGTTGATTTGTTCACCCACTCCTAATATTTTTGCTATCTCACTGATGGATTTAATTTTTTGTAAACTAATGATCTATTTCTCTTTAGCTCCTATGACTACATGTTTGTGGATTCACAAGTTTATCTGCTTAATTGATGATGGATTAACGAGTGAATAGCCCATGTAAGGCTGGTTTCACACCACGGTTTTCTGCTTTCAGGTTCTGTCTGGTTTGAAGCAGACAGAACCTGATCCGGTTTTGTCCCCATATGTCCCTATGGTGCTGAATTGGTCCTATTTGGCCATCCGGTTTTGTGGTTTCTGACCCTGATCTGATTTTGTCCAGTTTTCAACTGGCACAAAATCGGAGTCAGCATAATTTTTTGTGTCTGGTGAAAATAAAAACAAACCAAACTGGATCCTCCCGGATCCGGGGCGATCCGGCGCCTTAAACATGGGAATGTATGGGCGCCGGATCACCCCAGATCCGGGGAAAAATTGGATTGTTTCCGGATGCCATGTACTGAACAGAGCAGGCTCTGCAATGCTGTCGCACAAATTCAGCACCATGGACAACAGCATTTCACAGCCTGCGCTGAACATTCAGCACCATGGACAGCAACACAGCACACGCAGGCTCAAATTTCAGCACTGCGGACAGCAGCTGGAACAAACAGAAATTAATCCTTCAAAAAACAGGATCGGAGGGCATATTTGCCCACCGCTTTTGGTCATCCTGTGCTGTCAGGCTTTGTCCGGTGGATCCTGCAGAACACCAGACAGAACCTGACAGCTGAAAACCATGGTGTGAAGCCGGCCTAGGAGTTTTTGAGATAATTGTCCATTTATTTTAGGACCCTTGAAAAAGAAGTAGCTACATATTAAAGAGCTGTGATTCCTAAACCCTTACTCCAATTAGGATATGAACACCCTCAAATTAAAGCTGACAGTCTGCACTTTAAAAACTATATTGATTATATAAGTATGTGGCGCCCCTATGGCAAAGCGCCACAGGGAGGTACTACACCCCAAACAGAAGGTGTAGTGCCTCCGTAACCATGGATATGGAGGACCCTACAGAGTCTGCACCCTGCATCCAAACAGTAGGCCACTTTAACACAGAGGACTGGTATATAGTAGTAGGTGGAGCCTAGAGAGAGGGAGACAGGGAGTGACAATAGTGTCAGGCAGACGGTGTGAGGAGAGCAGCAAAGGCAGATGCGGGGGACCCTGCGGCTGCAACTGGAGGGCGTCTTTTAGGAGAGGGGTGACCCAGACTTTAAAGGGGGTTACTCCAGGACTTCCAGTTTCAGCATCAAGTAGGAGCCGCACACAGGATTCTTTTTTGCAGCCTTTATTCTTCCTTATGGGGTCCTACATAGTGGAGGGTGCGGGACTGTACCCGTAGAAGCACGACTAACGGTGCAAAATGGCTGTAGTATAGGCTGCTCCCTGTCGTCCCTCCCGCACCCTCCACTATGTAAGACCCCATAAGGAAGAATAAAGGCTGCAAAAAAAGAATCCTGTGTGCGGCTCTTACTTGATACTGAAACTGGAAGTGACGTTGTGCTGCATACAGGAGGCCAGGCACCAGGATTTCAAAGTGTGCAGCAAGAAAGTAAGAAGTTCTGACTCCAGGGGGGCCCCCAGGAACACTGGTATCAGCATTACCACGGCAGGAGGTGCTGGCTCCTTCAACAAACTGTGAGTGTTATCATAACCTGATCAGATAAGCAATTGTGCACACTGCCAGCAGCGGTAAGGGTATGTGCCCACAGGACATTTTTTTAAGCAGTCCTGAATGCAGCAAAACCTGAGGATCCTAGAGTCCTTGACAGGAGATTACCTATGATCTTGTCTGAGTTTTTTGCACGGTTTTTGTGTGTTTTTGTGCGTTTTTACTGCGTTTTTGATAGCTGCGTTTTTCCTGCGTTTTGCTCCATTGACTTTAGCAAAAAATAATTAACATGTCAATTCTTTCCATCCGCACCAAAAATGCAGGTATTTGACAGTTCTTGACACTTGCAAAACCAATGTGTGGGCACAGCGTTTCTGTGAAACACATTGGTTTTCCTGGGAATCAAAACCGCAGGAACAAATTAGCATAAATCACCATAAAACCAATGGTTTTCTGCATGCAGAAAACATGCAGAAAATGCAGCAAAAACATCCTGTGGGCACTCACCCTAATACTGCCTTCAAATACCTGCATGATGAATAGACAGGAACCAGAGGATGTTTCCATAGAAGAGGGTGAAGAGGAGGAGGAAATGTTAATACCGGGGGAGGGAGGACGCAGGCACCTTTTTCATCGAGTGTAATATTAAGGATGAGATTGAAGTGATTGGGAATAAAAATCTGGAACATAAGATATACGCAGTGGCTGAGAGAGAGACTGTACCTGTAGAAGCACGACTGACGGTGCGAAACGGCCGTAGTATAGGCTGCTCCCCGTCCTCCCTCCCGCACCCTCCACTATGTAAGACCCCATAAGGAAGAATAAAGGCTGCAAAAAAAGAATCCTGTGCCCGGCTCTTACTTGATACTGAAACTGGAAATGACGTTGTGCTGCATACAGGAGGCCAGACACCAGGATTCCAAAGTGTGCAGCAAGGAAGTAAGAAGTTCTGACTCCAGGGGGGCCCCCAGGAACACTGGTATCAGCATTACCATGGCAGGAGGTGCTGGCTCCTTCAACAAACTGTGAGTGTTACTCCAGGACTTGTTGGAGCCAGCTGGAGGCCCAGGTCACCACCGGCATACCGGAGCCGAGGCAGCTAGTAAAAAGGTCCAACCCTAACTGCAGACCGGCAAGCTGTGGGCCCGACACAAGGGAGCCACAGCATCCCTAAAGTAAGATAACAGTCCCTGAGGACTAGAGACTTGGCTCAAGAGGGGCAAATGCAGACAGAGACAGAGGGACAGGACCAGGAACGCCATACTAAAGGCACCACTGCCAGACTCTGGAAAGTCCTCCAAGATCTGCAGCTACCAACCCTGTTAAACCAGACTGTACTGTGTATCTTAACATCTGCCCAGTAGCAGTAAAGAACTGTTCGAGCTAATCTGGACTCTGTCTCAGTTATTCGCCGCCCGGAAGGCTTCTACCACATCACAGGAGGTGAGGACTACTACTCCCCTTATCCACCCCGCTGCCCTGAGGTAAAGCTCCCCCTGTGGGGAGCTGTACTACCAAAACTGCATTTACATCACTTCATTGGCCGGCCGCAGTGTTGGTAGCCCTATTACCAGGTACCACAGGTGGCGTCATGTTACCATTCCCCCATCATTATCACCCCCACACCGCCATTGAGGGTCCAGGGCATGGAATCGGGAACCTACCAGCTGTGATTCCCACTGAAGCAACCACCTGTCTCGGTATCCGAGTACCCACTACCCTGTCAACCGACTAATTTCTGGCATCACAAACAGGATCCCGTGCCCGGTAAAACCGGGTACTGTGTGCCTCAATTTGGACTTTATTGACTGTTTTGTGCACTCTAAAATCGGGCTGCGTGGTTGAAAGGCGCGAAGATAAGCCCCGCCCCTGCTCTGCCGAAGGCCAACGAAGTGCAGTGGCTGGCCCCGGGAAGACCCGAGGCTAATTAACTGTACTATTCCAATAAGCGGATCTGCATATGTAAAAGTCAGCAGGGCCAATCAAGAGGCGCTAAACTGCCTCCCCACCCCCCTTGCCATCAAACAACCAAGGGGTGGGCCAGCAACCAGACCACACTGGCCAGGAGAGGAGGAGGCTGCCGAGCCAGAGGATCTCATCTAGTCTCCAGAGGAACCCAACTAGACTGTGGAGGAGGAGGATGACCGTCCTGAGACTCCCGCCATGAGGAGGAGAATCCGGAGGAGGGCACCATCGGTAACGCCGAGGAGACTGAGCCCCGCGAGCCATGGAGGGCTGAATCATCAATGGTACAGGTCGAGGCAGGAGCAATGAGAGCGATCCAACCCATTGCTGACACCGAGCACTCCTCGCAGCCCGTGGGACGGCCTTGGTTAACGCAGCCTGCTCAGGCCTTCAAGACCACCCGGACCGGGATCTATATCGGGGCAATACCATAACATATGAACGCCATGCAGGACCCCGAGGGTGGTACGCGATCTGTCCCAGCAGAAGTGATGACTGACAAGCTCAACCCAGTATAGTGTACCACTGTAAATAGTTGTTTATTATGCTTTTTCTTGCAGCACTTGGACAATAACCACATGAACATTATGTGAACTGTCGTTTTAAAAAGCCTGATTGAACTTAAAGTCAGAGACTTAATACCCAGCTCCATTGGGCTAATGTAAATTTAAAGTAAAATGTTTATTAGCAACGTTTGAAGCTAAGCACCTCCCACAATGGAAGACAAGAATAATCGTACTGTGTTTGTGTGTTTAAATAGTTACCCGGGTACATATTAATTGTCACGCGCTTAGATGGCGCTGACATTGTTGGATGCTGCTGTATATGTGGTTTGTCTTTAAGAGCTGCATGGTTGATGGTTGTGAAGGTCCTTGCCTCCTGTGGTGTGCTCCAGAACTGCAGTCACTATTATGTTCAATTGCTGGTTCAGAAGTTAATGTGTGACTTACCTGGAATCCCCTCCCCCTGGCTTTAAATAGCCTTCCCTCTCCTCTGTCAGGTGCTGCTGATAGCTATGTGATCTAGGTCTTGGTGCTGTGCTGATGCTTAGCTGCTGGGCTAAAGTCTTTCCCTGGAGAAGCTGTGATTCCTGACCCGTGATTGGAAGTAGGAGCCCTCAGTCTAGGGCTAATCAGGAGTTTTAGGGTACAGGGTGGCGGCTTGGAACTCCTCACTATCAGAGGTACCTCCGAGATCAGGGCGAGCCAGGGACCCCAGCATCAGGGTCAGATTAGGCTCTCCTGACTCCCTTTTGCCCAATTCACCTACCTGTTACCTGATTCCGTTACCTCCCAAGCGTAACATTATCAGCAGCCTATTACCATTTTTTTCCCTCTGAGCTATTATGTCTCAGACATCCTCTGCAGATGCCTTCTCACAACTGATGCAGACCATGTGAGCTGAGGTCACTGGTCTGCGGATGCAGGTGGTGCAGCTCACGCCCAAGATATCTCTTCCAGATAGGTTTTCTGGGGGAAGAGATAAATTCTTGGTGTTCAAAGAGGCCTGTAAGCTTTATTTTAGGCTTCGGCCCCGTTCATCTGGTAGCGAGGAACAGCGGGTGGGGATTATAATCTCTCTTCTTAAGGGGGATCCCCAGACCTGGGCTTTCTCCCTCCCGACTGACCATCGCTGCGGTCGGTGGACGGGTTTTTTGCTGCTCTGGCTCAGGTGTATGGTGAACCAGATAGGATGACTCTTGCTGAGTCAAAACCTCCGTAAGCTCAAGCAGGGGTCACGAGCAGTGGAGGAGTACTGCTCGGAGTTTCGGAGGTGGGCGACTGACACCCTGTGGAACGACCCTGCCCTCAGGAGTCAGTTCTGTCTGGGTTTGTCAGCTAGACTGCAAGACTCCCTGGTTCAGTATGCCGCACCTGAGTCATTGGAGGCTGCGATGTCCCTAGCCATCAGGGTAGACAGACGTCTGAAGGAGAGACCGAGACCAACTTTGTCCCCTGTGGCTATCCCTGTTGAGGAGGCTCCACATGATGAACCTATGCAGTTGGGAGCAGTAGGCCCTCGTGTTAAACCCCCTGTAATTGCAGTTTGTCAAGTGGGCGGAGCTTGTTTTTACTGTGGACAAACTGATCATTGTATCAAACTTTGTCCACATCGCTCAGTTTCAGACGCAGCCTACCTCAGGTCATTCAGAAGGAGACGACCAGAGAGTTTATATCTCCTTCTTTTCTAAGTCTCCATTCGCGCTGTCTGCCATGGTGCTGGTAGATGGAAAAACGGAGACTATACCGATACTAGGTGATAGCGGAGCTGGAGTCGTTCCTATGGATTCTCGCTTTGCGCAGACTCATGGCTTCGTCTGTAGCACCTTAGCAAGAACTATTCCTATCTCCGCCATTGACTCAGTTCCACTCAGTCAGAAGGTATTATCCCAAGTGGTGCATAATGTAACCTTGAGCATAGGAACTCATCACCAGGAGTTCCTCTCTTGTTATGTTTTGGAGAATTTGCCAACCCCCATTGTCTTGGGTCTCCCTTGGCTGAGAAAACACCACCCGGTAATTGACTCGCTGGACCGGGAGGTGCTTCACTGGGGTACTGCCTGTGAGGGTACTTTATGGGGTTCTTCCATCTCCACCATGCTGGTGATGGCTACACCGACTTCTTCGCTTAAGGTGGTTAGGAGTTTGCCTGGGGGTGGAGTGCACGCCACGCTCCCAACTCCTGGTGCCTCTGGGCATCATCCTAGGAAGAGGGGCAGGAAAAGGGTGCTTGTGTCTACGATGCGTCCCAAGGGAGGGAGTCCTGGGGTCCTGAGAGACGTGCCTGGTACTTGCCTGCCTAAGACTGTACCCTCTGTCTGTGCTCGCATGTGTGGCAATAAACTACTGGTCCAGACCTGAGTGTGAATGAGCATGTGTGGGTGTTGTCCCAGCATGTCAGGTGGAGGCGTGCTACTGGGGCTCCGGGTTCCGGGGTTGTAGGACCTTTTCGGATATCGGCCATTTGCAAACCTGTGCTGTACCGCCTTGACCTACCCCAAGTTTGGCAACCTGTAATATCTTTCGTATCTTGTCTCTCAGGGGATGTGGACTTCTTTCGGATGTGCCGTAGTCGAGTCCGGAGGGGGTACTGTCTCGCACTTACAGTGCCTACAAGTAGTATTCAACCCCCTGCAGATTTAGCTGGTTGACACATGCAGAATTAACTTGGCATTGTGACATTTGGACTGTAGATCAACCTGGAAGTGGGAAATGCACTGCAGCCAAAAAGATTTTTTAATTTATTTATTTTTTTTTTTTTAAGCGTTAAAAGTTAATTCAGAGGGTCATTTATTATTCAACCCCTCAAACCACCAGCATTCTGTTTGGTCCCCCTAAAGTATTAAGAAGTAGTTCAGGCACAAAGAACAATGAGCTTCACATGTGTGGATTAATTATCTCTTTTCTGACTATTTATCTGACTCCCCAAACTTGTGAACAGCACTCATACATGGTCAACATGGGAAAGACAAAGGAGCATTCCAAGGCCATCAGAGACAAGATCGTGGAGGGTCACAAGGCTGGCAAGGGGTACAAAACCCTTTCCAAGGAGTTGGGCCTACCTGTCTCCACTGTTGGGAGCATCATCCGGAAGTGGAAGGCTTATGGAACTACTGTTAGACTTCCACGGCCTGGACAGCCTTTGAAGGTTTCCTCCCGTGCCGAGGCCAGGCTTGTCCAAAGAGTCAAGGCTAACCCAAGGACAACAAGGAAGGAGCTCCGGGAAGATCTCATGGCAGTGGGGACATTGGTTTCAGTCAATACCATAAGTAACGTACTCCACCGCAATGGTCTCCGTTCCAGACGAGCCCGTAAGGTACCTTTACTTTCAAAGCGTCATGTCAAGGCTCGTCTACAGTTTGCTCATGATCACTTGGAGGACTCTGAGACAGACTGCTTCAAGGTTCTATGGTCTGATGAGACCAAGATCGAGATCTATGGTGCCAACCACACACGTGACGTTTGGAGACTGGATGGCACTGCATACGACCCCAAGAATACCATCCGTACAGTCAAGCATGGTGGTGGCAGCATCATGCTGTGGGGCTGTTTCTCAGCCAAGGGGCCTGGCCATCTGGTCCGCATCCATGGGAAGATGGATAGCACGGCCTACCTGGAGATTTTGGCCAAGAACCTCCGCTCCTCCATCAAGGATCTTAAGATGGGTCGTAATTTCATCTTCCAACAAGACAACGACCCAAAGCCCACAGCCAAGAAAACCAAGGCCTGGTTCAAGAGGGAAAAAATCAAGGTGATGGAGTGGCCTAGTCAGTCTCCTGACCTTAACCCAATTGAAAACTTGTGGAAGGAGCTCAAGATTAAAGTCCACATGAGACACCCAAAGAACCTAGATAACTTGGAGAAGATCTGCATGGAGGAGTGGGCCAAGATAACTCCAGAGACCTGTGCCGGCCTGATCAGGTCTTATAAAAGACGATTATTAGCTGTAATTGCAAACAAGGGTTATTCCACAAAATATTAAACCTAGGGGTTGAATAATAATTGACCCACACTTTTAGGTTTAAAATTTATTAAAATTCTACTGAGCAAAATAACGTTTGGGTTTGTAAGATTTATGCTTCTGTTAATAAATCCTACTCTCATTTGCAGTTTGAAGGTTCTAACTTATTTGCATCTTATCAAACCACCTAAATCTGCGGGGGGTTGAATACTACTTGTAGGCACTGTAGATGGCACTGACATTGTTGGATTCTGATGTGTATGTGGTTTGTCTTTAAGAGCTGCATGGTTGATGGTTGTGAAGGTCCTTGCCTCCTGTGATGTGCTCCAGAACTGCAGTCACTATTATGTTCAATTGCTGGTTCAGAAGTTAATGTGTGACTCACCTGGTATCCCCTCCCCCTGGCTTCAAATAGCCTTCCCTCTCCTCTGTCAGGTGCTGCTGATAGCTTTGTGCTCTAGGTCTTGGTGCTGTGCTGATACTTAGCTGCTGGGATAAAGTCTTTCCTTGGGAGAAGCTGTGATTCCTGAACCGTGGGTGAGGGTAGGGGCCCTCAGCCTAGGGCTAATCAGGAGTTTTAGGGTATAGGGTGGCGGCTCGGAACTCTTCACCATCAGAGGTACCGCTGAGATCAGGGTGAGCCAGGGACCCCAGCATCAGGGTCAAATTAGGCTCTCCTAACCCCTTTGTGCCCAATTCACCTACCTGTTGCCTGATTCCCTTACCTCCCAAGCGTGATATTAATAAAAGGTTTGGCTCAAACCCGGTTTGGTTGTAACACTCGCGGACGAGTGTATTTAACCAGGGGGTGAGTGGCGCCCCTATGGCAAAGCGTCACAGGGAGGTACTGCACCCCAAACAGAAGGTGTAGTGCCTCCGTAGCCGTGGATATGGAGGACCCTACAGAGTCTGCACCCTGCATCCAAACAGTAGGCCACTTTAACACAGGGGACTAGTATTTAGAAGGTCCCAGTGGGTGAAGCCTAGAGAGAGGGAGACAGGGAGTGACAATAGTGTCAGGCAGACGGTGTGAGGAGAGCAGCAAAGGCAGACGCAGGGGACCCTGCGGCAGCAACTGGAGGGCACCTCTTAGAGGAGGGGTGACCCAGACTTTAAAGGGGGTTACTCCAGGACTGGTTGGAGCCAGCTGGAGGCCCAGGTCACCACCGGCATACCCGGAGCCGAGGCAGCTAGTAAAAGGTCCAACCCTAACTACAGACCGGCAAACTGAGGGCCCGACGCAAGGGAGCCACAGCCCCCCTAAAGAAGCCCAACATCTATCCCGCAGCTGGGTCCATGACACCGACAAGTAAGAGACTTTAGGTAACAGACCTCGAGGACTAAAGACTTGGCTCAAGAGGGGCAAATACAGACAGAGACAGAGGGACAGGACCAGGAACGCCATATTGAAGGCACCACTGCCAGACTCTGGAAAGTCCTCCAAGATCTGCGGCTACCAATCCTGTTCAACCAGACTGTACTGTGTACCTTAACATCTGCCCGGTACCAGTAAAGAATTTTTCGAGCTAATCTGGACTCTGTCTCAGTTATTCGCCGCTCGGAGGGCTTCTACAACATCACAGGAGGTGAGGACTACTACTCCCCTCATCCACCCCGCTGCCCTGAGGTAAAGCTCCACCTGTGGGGAGCTGTACTACCAAAGCTGCATTTACATCACCTCAGTGGTCAGCCGCAGCGCTGGTAACCCTATTACCAGGTATCACAGGTGGAGTCACATTACCATTCCCCCATCATCATCACCCCCACCCTGCCATTGAGGGTCCAGGGCACAGAACCTGGAACCGACCAGCCGTGACCCCCCGCCGAAGCAACCACCTGTCCCGGTATCCGAGTACACCCTACCCTGTCGACTGACTCAAGTAACTTGAATATCTTTTGATAAACAGTTAAAATAATGACAAAACTTGTGAACTTTACAAAATATATTTTTAATATATTTATTGTAAGATTCAGGCACTTTTTGCACCTTGTCTGAGAAAAGTGGGTGACTTGATGGAATGATCATTGCATAATATGGGTATGGAGTAAACTTACTGTAGACTGGTCATTCTAAATTTGTGCTAAATATATCAAACCGCCTGAATCACTTTGGTACATCTGGCACCTTTTAAGATTGTTTACTCTATGTTTGTGCTAGAAAATAGTCATTATTTATAAATCAGCCCATGATATCCTTTTTCTTATGTTTTTTAGTCAAATTCACATGCAGGTTCCATTACCTTCTCTTTTTGTGTATTTACTTTCCTAACACTTTGGAAAATGTACTGTCTTTAGTAAACCAGTTGACTACTTCACCTTACATGTGTCCTGCTGTATAGGTTTAGTTTTCTTTTTTCCCAAAAACAAATTCTACCTCTTCAGAATTATTTTAAATATGCAAAAAATGTTTTTTTTATTCACTTTTCATAATCAAAAGTCACTAATTCCTATTATTGATGCAAATAAACACAAAATACCAATGCACAAATTAATACCATTTAAAAAAGGCGACACAATTGCCAAATGACCTACCTGTATACTAATAAATGTGGTATACTGATGTGCTTTTACCACTAAATATGTGGCTTCTATGTCTATTATGCCCAAGAACATATACTTCCACCATCGTCTTTTCAAAATTGCCAATAAGTTTTCTTCCCCTAAAATTGAACACAAAAATACAAATAATTTAACAATTTTAATAATTCAGGCTGTAGATTAATTGCTTTTATATATAATAAAACATTGAATTTCCTGGACTAATCATAATGTTTGATTTATTTTACCTGGAAAAAGCTATTTGAAAATGGTTTTCTAAACCAGACAACTGGTTATCATCTTCGGTAGTCAATCTCGATGTGTAATATTTACAGTGCATAACACAGATATAACTATGTCAATATTTCTGGAACACTTGTTGCTATAAGTGCAATGTAAGTGCACATTCTCTCTATGGCTATTAACAGAAAAAACCTAAGATAAAAACAAATAAACCTATAGCATGTAAAGCGTAATGAAACAAATGGTGCTATGATAATAAATATTAATAATACCCCACAGTAAGTTAGTAAATAAATAGAAATGGAACATATAATTAACATAAGGTTTTTAGGTGACACTATTTTGTTCAAGACAGCGTAAAAGCCACCCCACCATGACAAGGTGTACCTAATCAGGAAGGTCCTACCTGTGGTGGTACACTCCGCTTTCCATGGACAGGTGTGTAAACAGTCAGGTCTGAGTCCTGCTCTGCCCCAGTCCATTGAGGCCTGTTGGTTTGTAGTGATGTGAACTGATAGAGATATGACCATCCTGATTGGGTACACTTGTCACGTTGGGATGGCTTTTCCACTGTTTTAATCTAAATATTGTCAAATAAGTTACCTACTCGTATGTGATTTAAATGTAAAATTACTATTTATTTACTGCTGGGTATTTGATTATTTGTTTTTACCATTGCTTTTATCAGGGTCATGGAGTCAGAATCAGTGCCCATTTTCAATGGAGGCTGAGTCGGATTCACGGAAATTGAGGATTCAGGGTCAGATACGTGGCTTACTGACTTCACAGGCTTGGTTATGGAGTTGTGGAGTTGGTGCCCATTTAGGGTGGAGTCGGAGTTGGATTCAGGGAGATTGAGGAGTCAGAGTCGGATATGTGGATTACTGACTTCACGGCCATGGTTATGGAGTCGTGGAGGCGGTGCCCATTTTGGGTGGAGTCGGAGTTGGATTCGTGAAAATTGAGGAGTCGGAGTCGGATATGTGGCTTACTGACTTCACAGGCATGGTTATGGAGTCGGAGTCATGGAGTTGGAGTCAGTGTCCATTTTAGTGATGCTGCAGTCAGAGTCTGAGTTGGATTCAGGGAAATTGAAGAGTCAGATGTCTGGCTTACCAACTTCACAGCCCTGGTTTTTATGTACATATTTATGATCAAATTCTGTTTCCTTGGTTGAGGTCTGGCTTAGTCATTTGTTAGTATCAGATACCCAAATTTAGTTTTATAATTCTATAATTGAACTTTGGAATTTCCATTGTTTCCGGTGGATTTTCGTCCTTTCTACCCTGATAATTCAGGATCAGTGGGCGAATAGGGAGCTACTTATAGTGGAAGTTAAAGCGCTGGCAAATTAGATGAGACATTATACTGTAAATTGATAGAAATTGTTAAAGTATATGTCTGATGTTAGTGTATGAAGAACACTAGTAAGATTAATGGCAATTCACTTGTACAATGGAACCTCTCTGAAAGTCAGACATTTCTGTATCTCAATGGAAATTTGGTGTGAAAAAAATGACATTACAATAAAGTTGAATTCTTCAGTGAATATATACTACATCCTGTGTTCACTAATGTTTCACACTATATTCTCTCATTAATTAAACACTGAAAGGTCACAAATTTAATATCACAGGCTTTCTAATCATTTGTAGCCTATTTTCAAGAAGCGCTAAAAGCAACAAAATAATGGCATTAGTATTACGGTAAGTGTTTGATTTAGACACATACATATATGTACAGTGTTGGTTCTGTCCTGTGTGGCATAGTATATAAACACTTAATATAGTTCATGTTTAGATCTTTGCTGTTTTATGACTATTTTCAGGTTAATGAACTGACTAATATTTTTAGCCAGACATGGTGAAAGTATTAGTCACCTTTTTGCATTATTGCCTTGCAGTAATTGAAGACCTGTTACATGTAACTATTATATTTACTCTGATAAAGCCAATGAAAATAAAACTGGCATATTACAGGTTAAAGGGGTTGTTACATCTATCTTCATGAGCCCACCACTCTTTGCTTACCAGGAAGCAGAGCTCTCCTAAAGGTTGATGGTTCACATTGGTGGTGTGGTTGTATGGCCATTCCAGTGTGCGTGTCCCATGCTTCAGGTAGAGGCAGCTTTACCTGTACAGCAGGGACGGACCTACCGTGGTGCAGCTGGTTCAGCTGCACCAGGGCCCCGACCGGCTAGGGGCCCCTCAAGCCTGCAGGGGGGCCCCCAGCCAACCCCCTTAACCCGATGTCAGAGGAGAGGAAGCTTCCTGCTTCCCTTGCCTGATCCCGCCCCTCCTCTCCTCTGCCCCTCTGCCGCACTCTGAATGCACCTGGCGGCGCGGCGTAGCTCAGCGGGTAGGAGAGCCGCATCACCAATAACCGACCCCCCCGCACTTCGCCGCCAACACCCCCCCGCTCCTCAACGGCGGCCGCCAGCAGACCCCCCCGCCCCCCCACTCCTCAACATGGCTACACCAGGGACCTCTGGGCTCAAGGCCCGCCACTGCTCTACAGCATCAGAATGCTGAGACAAATCAGAGTTGCGATTGAAAAGTTGTATAGCAATTGATCACTCTTTGCCTAGGAAACCAGCCAACTCTGATAGGCTACAGAGGTGGTTGGTAACCTTGGCAACGATTAGGTCTCTGTTCTTGATAAGTTTTTATAAGAGGTACAGTACATTACAGAGTTTCTTGACTTTAGAAACATTTCAATTTTAAGCATGTAGGAAGTTGAAACCCTATAATAAACCTAGTTATATACTGCATTAAAATGTTGTATACAAATGTGACATCTATGAAATCACAATTCTGAGCTGCTATCTCCCAGGACCATCTGCTTGTTCAGTTTCTGTATATAGTCTGCGTTGATTATTTATATTTTGCAATGAATAGTCTTCACACCAAGCATTATACATTCAATCATATATCGTGTTTTGTGAAGTTCTGTATTTTTAATGACACTGACCAATCATATGCAGGCAGTAACATAGATATGCAGAAGGATCTGTGATGATATAATCAGGGTCACACGACCAGAGTTCATAGGTTCTTCCAGCTAGGACGTGTAGCCTGAACAAGCTCTGAAGATACAGAGGTTCTAGAAATATTAGCTTTCAAGAATCTGTCAGGTCAAAAATCCATATATAATTGATATCATTTTCTAATTCCTTTCTCTAAGTTCTCTCTATTCATGTATTTTTATTATTTATGCTTCCCTCCTATCCTGTGTAAACTTCAAAATAAAAGATTAATTTCATCTGTCATTCACAATACGCTCTCTGCTGCCCACTCCCCAAGTAATGAATATTCATGCATCATTACACTGTCCTGCCCCCCTGAGATCTATATGCTTTGTGACTCATTGCAGAGAAGAAAGGAGGGGGTAGGAGATGTGTGTGTGCTCTTATGGCCACTTTACACGCAGCTACAGGTAACAGGTTTTCCACAGGTAACTTACTGGTTGCAGTGAAATCATGGAGACATGGTTCTATCTTGTTGCCGTGTACAAATCCGCCAGCACCCCCCCCCCCCCCGGACTGCAGGGGCGGCGGGGCTGAGATCCGCCAGCACCCCCCCCCCAGACTGCAGGGGCGGCGGGGCTGAGTTCCGCCAGCACCCCCCCCCCGGCCTCCGATCGGCTCAGGCGGCAGGGTGGCTAGATGTACCCCTGTGTGCAGTGTGTGCAGTCTGAGTTATTTCTGTGTGATTATAAGAAGATTTGATCATTTGCTCAGCAGATACACACATTACATGTCTGCAGGAAAACCAACCTTCATATAATAGAAATCTTACAGATAGCACAGTGCAGCACAAAACACCTCCCCCTCCCAGCACAGAGGCCTATAGAGTGTAAAAATGCTTATAGCAAGGAAACTGCAAATGGTACAATAATGATTTTACATGTTTTTAAATGGTCTGGCCAGCAGACACTATTCAATGGTACTATTGATATAATGAAAAATGACATGACAGAGTTCCTTTAATTGTTCAAGATTTCTGTGCTGTGCAACATGTATTCAATGCTTATGTAAGCTATACACCCAAGCTGGCAAAACCTATGGTCTGTGGTCATGTGACCCTGATGATATCATCACAGATTCTTTAGCACATCTATGTTGTTGCTTGCTTATGATTGGTCAGTGTAAAGAAGGCAGAAGTACACACGCAGAGTGAAAAAGTTCTGATATCACCCACTAGAACAGGGGTGGGGAACTCCAGTCCTCGAGGGCCGCAAACAGTGCAGGTTTTCAGGATTTCCTTAGTATTGCACAGGTGATAACATAATCACTTGCACTGGTGATGATTCCAATCCCTGTGCAATACTAAGGAAATCGTGAAAACCTGAACTGTTTGCGGCCCTCGAGGACTGGAGTTCCCCACCCCTGCACTAGAACTTAACTAAAGTTAACTCATTTGGTGCCAAATATTTGATCATTGGTATCTCAGCAACGAAGAAGTAAAATTCAACTTGAAAAGCTTTCCAATGTTCTCTAGTTCAATATGAAAAACTTGGTGAATGGTCCTCTTACTGACCTCCTAAAAAAACTGTCAATGGAGCTGAAATGCAAGTCTGAAAGTGAACTGTCAACTAGAGTCTGTAGCAACAAGTAACATTTTAAATGCAGTCTGTAACCAGTCCATGAAGAAGAGATGATATGTAAATCATTGTATAAAGAATTAATGCTGAGACATTACGAACACATGATGTATAAAATTGAAAATCTGGCTAATTATTATTATTATTTATTTATAGAGCACCATTCATTCCATGGTGCTGTACATGAGAAAGGGTTGCATACAGACAAGTTAAAAATACAATGAACAAAGTGACAGACTGATACAGAGGGGGAGAAAGCACCCCGCCCTTGCGGGCTTGCATTCAACAGGGCAATGGGGAGGGAGGCAGTAGGTTGGGTCTGCTCGGGTGGTGGTGGAGCGCCGGATCTAATGGTGCTGGAGTGCCAGGTCCGATGGTGGTGGAGTGCCGGGTGCAGTGGTGGTGAGGCGGCACTGTGGTCATTGCAGGTTGTAGGCTGTTCTGAAAAGATGGGTGTTCAGGTTCTGCTTGAAGGTCCTGAGTGTAGGGGACAGTCAGGCGTGATGGGGTGCAGAGTTCCAGAGGATGGGGGATGCTCGGGCGAAGTCTTGCAGGCGGTTAGATGAGGAGCGTACAAGTGTGGAGGAAAAAGGAGGTCTTGGGAAGATCAAAGATTACGAGTTGGATGATATCGGGAGATTAGTTCAAAGATATATGGGGGGGACAGATTTTGGATGGCTTTGTAAGTCAATGTTATTAGTTTGACTTGGATACGCTGGTGAATTGGGAGCCAGTGGAGGGATTTGCAGAGGGGAGATGTGGAGGAATAGCGAGGAGAGAGGTGGATTAGTCGGGCAGCAGAGTTAAGGACAGATTAAAGTGGTGAAGGAGTATTAGCAGGAAGGCCACAGAGAAGGAGGTTGGAGTAGTCGAGGCGGGAGATGATGAGGGCGTGCATTAGTAGTTTAGCAGATTGGGGGTTAAGGAAGGGATGGATTCTGGAAATATTTTTGAGTTGGAGGCGGCAGGAGGTGGCAAGGGCTTGGATGTGCGGTTTGAAAGACAAGGCAGAGTTAAGGGTTACGTCGAGGCAGCGGACTTGAGGTACAGGGCAAAGTGGATGTCATTTATTGTGATAGATAAGTCTGGTAAGGAAGGTGTGTGAGATGGAGGAAAGATGATAAGTTCAGTTTTGTCTACATTGAGTTTTAGGAAGCAGGAGGAGAAGAAGGAGGATATGGCTGATAGACACTCTGGGATTCTGGACAGCAGAGAGGTGACATCTGAGCCAGAGAGGTAGATCTGGGTGTTATCAGCGTACAAGTGATACTGGAAGCCATGGGACTTTATGAGTTGTCCCAGACTAAGAGTATAAATTGAAAAAAGGAGGGGCCCGAGGATAGAGCCTTGAGGGACCCCAACAGAGAGGGGATGGGGCGAGGAGGTTGTGTGGGAGTGGGAGACACTAACTGTGCGGCTGCAAAGGTAGGAGGAGATCCAGGAGAGGTCAAGGTCAGTGATACCAATGAAATAGAGGATCTGTAATAAGAGGCAGTGGTGACTGTGTCAAATGCAGAGGACAGGTCTAAAAGGAAGAGGACGGAGAACTGTATGTTAGCTTTGGCTGTGAGAAAGTCGTTAGTAATTTTTGTCAGGGCAGTTTCAGTGGAGTGGTGAGGGCGGAAGCCAGACTGAAGGTCGTCAAAGAGAGAGTTGGATGAGAGGTGGGATGAGAGTACAGTGTGGACTTGCTTGTAGAAGTTTGGAAGCAAACGGGAGCAGAGATATGGGCCGGTAGCTGGATGTAGAAGTAGGGTCAAGGGATGGCTTCTTTAAGATAGGTGTAATTGTTGTGTGTTTGAAAGCAGAAGGAAAGGTACCAGAAGTTAGTGATAGGGCTGGGATAAGTGTTGTGGTGAGGTTGGGGAGGAGGTGGGATGGGATAGGGTCCAGTGCACAAGTGGTGAGGTGCGATCTGGAGAGGAGGTGTGCAAGTTCTCCTTCAGTGATGGATGGGAGGAGGGTTAGTGGGGAGAGGAGTGATCCGGTATACATGGGGGTTGTGGTGGTTGGGTAGCAAAGAATTGACAGATCTGGTCGATCTTGTTGGTGAAGTATGTTGCAAAGTCTTCTGCAGAGATACGAGAAGTAGGAGGGGGCAGTGTTGGGCGGAGGAGGGAGTTAAATGTGTTGAATAACTGCTTGGGGTTGTGGTACAAGAGGATATGAGGGTAATGAAGTAATTCGTAGACTGTGACCCTTTATGGACAGGGTCCCCTCCCCTCCTGTACCTATATGTCCTGATTGTCTAGAGTTATTGTAGTTGTGCTTGTCTCCCCTATCCTCATGTAAAGCGCCATGGAACCTAATGGCGCTATATAAATAAATAATAATAATCATAATAATTTTGTTTAGTGGTGGTAAGTGCTGACTTGAATTTGAGATGTGCTTGTTTGAATGCTGTGTGGTCTTCTTGTGACTGTGTTTTCTTCCAGCGCTGCTCTGCAACCCTAGCCGCTCGCCGCAGATTTGTAGTGGTATCTGTGTGCCAGGGTTGTCTGTTGATTTGTCGCGTTCTGCCATGAATGAGAGGGGCAACTGCATCAATAGCTGATGTGAGTGTAGAGTTGCAGAAAGCTGTGGCATTATCTGTGTCGTGGACTGAGGATATGGATGATAGCGGTAAAATGGTGTTGGAGAGTGTGTGAGTGTTTCTGCGAAGGTGTGCCAATTGGTGGACATGCGTGGCAGGTGAGGAGGACAAGGATGAGAAGGTAAGTAGATGGTGGTCAGAGAGGAGGAGAAGGGAGGTTGTGGGTTTAGTTAGGGAGCAAAGGCGGGTAAAGATGAGGTCTAGTGTATGTCCGTCTGTGTGGGTAGCTGTGGAGGACCATTGAGAGAGGTCAAAGGATGAGGCAAGTGACAAGAGTTTGGAGGCTGTTGACTGGTGGGTGTCAATGTTGAAGTCGCCCATTATGATGGTGGGAATGTCAGTAGAAAGAAAGTATAGGAGCCAGATGGAGAATTGGTCAAAGAAGGTAGTGGTCAGACCTGGTGGTAGATAAATGACGGTCACTTGTAGGTTGGAAGGAGAGTAAATATGGACAGAGTGTGCTTCAAAAGATAAGAGGATAAGGGAGGGAGGAGGAGGAATAGAATTGAAGATGCAGTTGCTAGAGAGGAAAAGACTCACTCCTCCACCGTGTCTGTTGCCAGTGCGAGGTGTGTGTGAGAATTGAAGGCCACCGTAACACAGCGCAGCACGGAAGGCTGTGTCGGAAGGTGTCAGCCATGTTTCTGTGAGGCCCAGGAAGGAGAGTCTGCGAGAGGGAAAGAGGTTGTGAAGGAAGTGGAGTTAATTACAAATGGAGCGGGCATTCCAGAGCGCTCCAGAGAGAGGAGGCGGTGGAGAGGGGGTTAGGGAAATAGGTTTTATATTTAGGAGATTGCGGCTGTTTCCTGCAGGTGTGTGGTGATAGGAGGGAGGAATAGTGGGGAAAGTTGGCTGAGGAGATCTTGGGTTGGGAGATATGTCTCCAGCGGATAGCAGCAGCAAAGAGAGGGCATGCAGGTGGGAAAATGAAAGTGGCTGGCTCGTTTTGTGTTTCTGCAGGAGAGGTGTGAAATTGAGGAGCAGATCAGCTGAGGAGCTCAGGTGGGGAGGTAAGAGGTATGATGAGATAAATATTTGTGTTGGGAGTATTGGGGTTTAGGGTAGTGAAATAGGGAAAGGATTAGTGGAGCAGTTACTGTTGGGGTATAAGTAAGGATTGTGCAAGTGTTAGTGGGAAAGCAAAGTTGTTCGCAGATCTCTTGTTACAGTGAAATCATGGACACATTATTCCATAAGTACAAGGCCACAAAATGGAACAATGTGTCCATGATTTCACTGTAACAAGAGATCTGCGAACAATCTCTGCACAATTATCTGTGTGTGTAACTGGGCCTTTAGAGAAAGTCAACAGACAGGTATAGCTTGTACCTTCTGGTTTATCTCTGGGATATCTCTGCAAACCACTTAATGAATCACACTTTATGAACACACACAGGCCAAGGCACACAGGCTTGCCCAAATTAATTTATACATCTAAGGGGTGCAGAGAATGAGCCAGGTGAGTGGGAGGGGTCAGAGGAGGGAGATAGGACACAAAGCACGAGGGGAGAATTAACAGATTGCTGGTAATAGAAACATTTGGGGCAAATCAGAATGAGAGAGAGACACAAAGCAGGATGAAAGAATATGGATATTTGTAAGTTACATAGCAGATGGAGGAATATGACATACCATAAGATATATGCAGGGCACATGTAATATCCTGCATTACTGCACATGGCTAATATTCTGCATTACTATTTGTTAAGGCTTGTATGGGAATCCATCAATGCAATGCTCACATAACGCTATCCTTGCAGCATATTGGAATATTATAAATCACTTCTTTTGGTTTAAGAAGTGGCATTACTTAGGCTCATTGCAAAAATATGTGCCACTTTCTTAGATGAAAAAAAGTTAAGAACGTTTGAACTAGCCAGCTGATGTAAAGAATGTCTCCCTCCGAATTTCAATATCTTTTCTATATTTTACATTTTCTCATTATTTCACATATTCATACTGCTGAAAAATTTAGCCACTGTCAGATGCCAGAAATACCCTGAGACAATATATGCTGGCACCTTCTGTTGTGCCTTTCGATTGCAGTCATGTAGAAGTGCCACAAGTCCTTACCCGTTCTCTGTAATTCTTTCTTCCATCTCATTGACCATTGGCCTATTCTCAATTCAGGACTTAACCAGACTGACAACATCATCTGCAGAAGTCACAATGCATGACTTACTAACTTTCCTGAGTCAAGCAGGTTGATCTTGGTCCCAATATAATGAAAAGTTATGACACATTGTAAATTAGGCGCAGTGAGATGTGATAACGTATTTCAGTAGATTTTAATCATATTAATGTTTAGTAGGAACTGTCAGCTGCAGGGTTATCCTCCAGGTACAGAGAAGTAAATAACAAAAATCAGGATGCAAAACCTCCAGGAAGACATAAAGTTTAACATTAATAGTTATGAACACCAAAATAAAAATATTTCCAAAATAATATGTGCTACTTCCTCCCTCCATAGAGTGATTATAAGGAGAAATCACTTCAATTTAAGCGTCCCCACTCATTGTAATTGTCGGCACTTCAGTATTCTGGATTATCAGGGGTTGGCTGACTAAAACAGGTGGTTTGTGGAATATCATTAGCCAAAGAATGTTTACCATAATATCTAATGTAGGGGAAGATTGTGAGGAAGAACCTAAATTAACTTTCCCTTGAGCACAACATAAAATAATAATAATAATCTTTATATAGCGCCAACATGTTCCGCAGCGCTTTAGAATTCAGAGGTTTATATTCAAACAGTCATAAGTAACAGTTCTCAGAAAATACAATAATTAAAGCAAAATTATGACAGACCTGCTATTAAGAGCATACAATCTACAATGAGGTGGGGGTAACACAAAGTACAAGTGCTTATTTATAATAATGATACCATAGTCAACTTGAGGTAATGGGGAATTGATAAGAGCAGTATTTGTGGCCATCAACCATTATTTGTAATGCATTTGAGACTGGTGGAGCGGATAGGCTATGTGTAAATGACTTTGAAATGATAGGCCACCCTAGAAAGATGTGTTTTTAGGGAGCGCCTGAAATTTCTTGGTGTAGAGCATTCCAGAGAATTGGTGCAGTTCAGAGCTCAGAAGAAGTCTTGGAGCCGGGAGTGGGAGTTTCAGATTAATGCAGATGTGAATCTAAAGTCACTTCCAGAGGGAAGAGAACTGGTGGGGTGGTAGACAGAGAGGATTGCAGAAAGGTAGGGAGGTGCTGCACTGTGAAGAGCTTTGTGGGTGAGAACAAGCAGTTTAATTTGGATCCTATAGTGTATGGGCAGCCAGTGCAATTGTGGCGCCCCTGCAGGACCAGTCGCCACAGAAGTACTGCATCCATGTTAGGGTGTAGTATCCCACTCACTGGTGAGGAGAGTATAGACTGGTGCCGGGACACCCAGACCTCATTAGGAATGATTGTAATGGGGTTGGGTGGAGAAGGGAGTTAGTTAGAGGGGGCACTTTGGGAGACACGTGACAAAGGGTATAAAAAGAGCGAGAAACATCTAGAACGTAGGAGACGACAGTGAGAAGAAAGACAGCTAACAAAGAGAATGACAGCTGAGGAGAGATGGTAGAACAGCTGAGGAGAGACCGTTCAACACCAAGGTCGAGTTGGAGGGCAGCTAGAGAATATATGCCTGAGAAGTGTCCAGAGCACTGGAGCAAGTGGGATCTCATCCTAAGGCCGAACCCTAGAGCAGAACATCACCCAAGTTGCTTTGGGAGAAAGAGGGGGTCCCAGAGGCACGGGAAGTGAGCAATCCACCCATGGGACTCACATCCATTGTCAAGGGCAGGCAAGTGGAGGGACTATGCCACAAGGGACAACGGGAACCCAAAAGACTAATGGAGAAGACCAGGCTCAGCTAGCAACCCGGAGACTGTGCCACTTTTAAGGTGACATAGTCGACAACCACGCACATCTGTTGAAAAGGTGGCAACCATAGGGCTGAGGGGAGACACTGCAGGGGAACCTTTCAGAGAAGCCCACAGTCACTGACTCAGAGGTCTGTGTAGCAAGGCAGGAAGGGTGAAGCCAGTGCTGTGTGAGACGACCTGGAAAGGACAGAGAAGGGGTGCCGGTTATGTACCATCCTATTACCAGTGAGTACCTGGATCCCTGCCTTCGAGAACCCAGTACTCAGTGGGCTGCTGCACAAAGACTGTGACTAAAAGAACAGAAGACTGCAGCCCACTGTGTCTCTGAACTTTCTTATGCGTTAAAAGGACCAGAAAAAACACTACTACCAACTCACTCAGGTACACTTAGCTACCCCAGGGGTCAGCCCTACCCGTAGAGGGCTTAAGAACATTGCTGCCTCACAATCATCGATCCCTAGGATGTCTGACGAGCTACGGTGGCAGCTATAGCCGCACCTGCGGGTGGCGTCACGTTTAAATTAACAAGTATCCCCAAGTCCAGTCATCCCTGTCCAGAATGAAGCCTCCACACCAGGTCCCAACCCCTAAGAGAGTGCGCCACCCACACCAAACTTTTAATGACACCGCCAGGATCACGGAGCCGGGTCTCGGTCCCTGTGATCCCCGTGAAGATGAAGCCTCAAGGAAGCCCAGTTCTGAGTATCCTAAGGCCCTTGAGGCGCATGTCACAATGGCTGGCATAGAGCGGAATCGTCTGAGTAACGGTTAGTTAGATAGGTGACCCTGGCTGCTGTGTTAAGGATGGACTGGAGAGGGGAGAGTCTAGTGCAGGGGAGGCCAATTAATAGCGAATTACAATAGTCAAGGCGGGAGTGGATCAGGGCCACAGTGAAGGTTTTTGTTGTTTCCATGGTGAGAAAGGGGCGGCTTCTTGATATGTTCTTCAGGTGCAAGGGACAAGAACAGGCGAGAGATTGTATATATGGGGTGAAGGAAAGATCAGCATCAAACATAACACTCAGACAGCGAGCCTGCTGCCTAGGGTTATTGTGGTGCCGCACACAGAGGTAGATGTCAGATTTAGGGAGGTTAGCGGAGGGCGGGAACAGAAGAAGTTCAGTTTTGGAAAGGTTGCGTTTCAGATAGAGAGCAGACATGATATTGGAAACTGTGGTTAGACAGTCATTAGCGTTCTGGAAGGCTAGGGTCAGACTTGCGTCTGGCCCCTAGCCTGCTGCTTCCTTCAGAAACTTAATTTCTGACAGGAGCAGTACATAGCGTTACTGGCGGCTGCCTGGCAATAGATTTCTATGGCAACCGGACACTTACCTCAGCCTCCGGCTCCACAGAGATCTCCAGGATATGCGCTTTTGATGAGCACACAGGAAACGCGATCTGCAGCGTTATCCTTTGTGCTCATCAAAAGCACATGTCCTGGAGATTTCCTGGAGATCTATTGCCAGGCAGCGCATAACGTTACTTGCTGGAAACGCTATGCGCTGCTCCTGTCAGAAACTAAGTTTCTGACGGAAGCAGCAGGCTAGGGGCCAGATGCAAGTCTGACCCTAGCCTAATACAGCAGGGGTTAAGTCAGGGATGAAGTGTATAGTTGTGTGTCATCAGCATAAATATGATACTGGAAGCCAAATCTGTTGATGGTCTGTTCAATCAGAGCTGTGTAGAGAGAGAAGAGAAGAGGGTCAATGAGCGACCCTTGAGGGACTCCAATAGTGAAAGGAAGAGAAGAGGAAGTGGAGCCAGCAAATGTCAGAGAAAGGTCAGAGAAATAGGAAGAGAACCAGGAGAGAGCGGTGTTCTTTATGCCGATGGAGTGCAGCATAGCGAGTGTGCAATAGTGGTCAACAGTGTCAAAAGCTGCATAGAGATCAAGAAGAATAAGCAGAGAGTGTTCACCATTATGTTTTGCTGTCAGAAGGTCATTGGTGAGGGCAATTTCTGTAGAGTGAAGGGGGCGGAAACCAGACTGCGAAAGGATCTAGAAAAGATTGAGAGGAGAGTTAACAGGTAAGGCGGGAGTAGACCAGGTGCTCAAAGAGTTTACAATGAAGGGGATATTGGAGACTGGTCTGTAGTTATTTGTGTAGGATGGGTCAAGAGGTTTTCTTTAATAAAGGAGTAATGATAGAGTGTTTGAAGGAGGAGGGGAAGATGCCAAAAGAGAGAGATTGTTTATTTTGGTTAGGTGAGTGGCGACCACCGGAGATAGAGACTGGAGTAAGTGTGAGAGGATGGGGTCAGTGGTACATGTAGTAGGACCACAGGAATAGAGGAGCCTGAAGACTTCTTCTTCTGTGACTCAGTCAAATGTGAAGAGTGAGCTTCTGGAGATGTGGGGTGGAATGGGGGTAGTAGCGCTTGGGAGGCCGAGAACGGATTTCCTGATGGATGTTTTCTATTTTCTCTGTGAAGAAGCCAGATCATCAGCACAAAGGTAGGTGATTAGGGCCTGAACTTTAGGACTGAGGAGGAGTGAAAGGTGTCAAAGAATTTCTTTGGGTTGTTGGATAGTGAGGAGATCAGGGTGGTGAAGTAGATCTGTTTTGCGAGGTGAAAGGAAGAGTTGTAATTTCTCAGCATAAATTTATAGTGAAGTTTTCTGGTGTGCAGGTTTTCCTCCGTATATGTTCAGCACTCCTAAAGCATCGCTGGAGGAATCGAGTTTGCGATGTGAGCCCGGGCCATTTTACTCTGTGTTTGGAGGTTCTGAGGGTGAGGGACGTTACTTGGCAAAGGGTGTTTTGAGAGTGTCATTGTAGTGATTCACAGCCAGATCAGGACAGGAGAAGTAAGAGATTGGGGACAGTAATGAGAGTAGTCTGTGACTTTAATGGCCTGAAAATTTCTGAATGTGTGATAGGTAGGAGTGTGTTGGAGTGGGCGAGGATTTGTGAGTGTGATGGAGAGAATGTTGTGATCAGAGAGAGGAAGAGGCAAGTTATCTAAGGAGAAGGTTGAACAGAGCCGGACAAAGACCAGGTCAAGGGTGTTACCATCTGTATGTCTCTGAGGTTGAGAGCTGTGAGAGGCCAAGAGAAGTGGTTAGACATAGGAGCTGGGATGCAGATGAGGAGGTGGGGCTGTTTATGGGGATGTTGAATTCTTCCAGAATAAGGGTTGGCAATTCTGAGGGCATGAAGTTTGGCAACCACGCAGAAAAATGGTCGAGGAACTGGGTGGGTGACCCTGGGGAGCGGTATACCACCGCTACTCTGAGGCGGAGGGGTTGGAAGAGGGCCTCAAAAAATGGTGTGGGCCTCAAAAGAAGGGAATGAGAGTGATGGAGCTGGGGGAATAAGCTGGAAAGTGCATTGTGGGGACAGGAGTAAGCCAAATCCACCACCAGGTCTCGAGCAATGGGAGAAATGTAAGCCACCATGAGTAATAGCAACAGAGGAAACCATGACTGATTCCTGGATCTAGGTTTCAGTGTGGGCCAGCAGATTAAGAGCTTTAATGAGAAAGTAGTTGTGGATAAAGGAACACTTGCATACAGACCGTGGATTTCAGAGAGTAAAGTTAAAAGATGCAGATGAAGGTGTTCAAGTAATGTTGATAAGGTTAGCAGGGTTTCTATGTGTTGTAGGGAAGGGGTTGAAGTTGCTGGAGGGTCGACCAGGATTTGGAGAGATATCACCTGACAGGAGCAGCAGAAGAGAGAGAAAGACCAGATAGTTTTTGGAATTATGACATTGTTTATGATGCAATGCCCTGGAATATGATGGACTGAGATTATTCAGTAAAGTGAAGAGAGCATGGGAGCTGAACATAGTAGAGGGAAGGAGAGAGTTGCTTATGTATATGAGGGGTGATGAAGCGGGGATGGGACGGTGAAAGTGAGTGGCAAAGGCAAATAGGAAGATAGACATTGAAATAAAGGACATTGTTAAAAATAAGAGTGAAATAATTGATCCCAATATGTATGAACTGATTATTACCTATGAAGAACATAGGGGCCAAGTGTCAGACCCTATATGTACAACACTATATATACAGGGGGTTAAATAAGTATTGAATACGTCCTGAGAATATATTTCAAAAAATGCTATTGACATGCATTTTCACTAGATGTCAATAACAATCCATTCCAATCCACACAGGCAAATAAATCAAACCATAGATGTCCATAAATTAAGTTATGTATAATAACTAGAAAGGAGACACATGGAAAAGTATTGAACACACTTATGGAATTGTATTTAATACTTTATACAAAAGCCTTTGTTGGTGATGACAGCTTCAAGATGCCTCCTGCATAGAGAAACTAGTTTCATACATTGCTCAGATGTGATTTTGGCCCATTCTTCCACACAAGGAATCAAATAGATATATAGATATATGTTTGAAGATTTCTCCTTGTTTATGCTTTTTCTTTTTTCAGCTCTAAAAGTCTTTAAGGCTGCCTTCACATTTGCGTATGGGAACGCAGCATATGCTGCGTTCCTATATGCAGTCAAGCGTATGCGCACTGTGTTCCTATGTTTAACATAACTCCGGCTCCAGCTCAAGAACATCTCACGGATCCGCTCCTTCCTCACCCACGACACCGCTAAAACACTCATCCATGCTCTTATCATCTCCCGCCTTGACTACTGCAACCTCCTTCTCAATGGCCTCCCGGCTAACTCCCTCACACCTCTCCAGTCTATCCTCAACTCCGCTGCCCGACTCATCTATATGTCCTCCCGCTACTCCCCTGTCTCCCCCCTCTGCCAAGCCCTTCACTGGCTCCCCGTCTCCAAGAGATCCCAATTCAAAACACTAACCATGACGTACAAAGCCATACACAACCTGGCCCCACCATACATCTCCGACCTGGTCTCCCGATACCTACCCTCACGCAACCTCCGCTCCTCCCAAGAACTCCTCCTCTGCTCCCCCCTCATCACCTCTTCACACAACCGAGTTCAGGACTTCTCCCGGGCATCTGCCTTACTCTGGAACTCCCTACCCGAACACGTCAGACACTCTCCTACCCTGAGTAACTTCAAGTGTCACCTGAAGACTCACCTGTTCCGTCAAGCCTACAACCTGCCATGAGACCCAGGCGAACGCCCCATACCTGACATTCCCCCATCCTACTGTATCCTAACCCGCCCTCATAGACTGTGAGCCCTCGTGGACAGGGTCCCTGCCCCTCCTGTACCTGTACGTCCTGATCGCCTAGATTTAGTGTACTTGTTCTTGTCTCCCTCATCCTCATGTAAAGCGCCATGGAACCTAATGGTGCTATATAAATAAATAATAATAATAATAATAATAATAACATAGGAACACATAGTGCCTGCGTTTCCTGCGTTCGGGTGCGGATGCGGAAGATATCTGCTCCCTCCAGGGTCCCCCGTCTGCACTCGGGACGCAGCATGTTGCATTTTTTGTGTGCTCGGGGACCTTGGAAAATCAGCAAGCTTCCCCAAGCGCACAAAACAATGCATTGGCGTCAATGGGTCCGCAGTGTTCTGCGCTTGACAGCGCAGGAGAACGCTGCGGACCCATTGAAATCTCTCCCGGTGGCCGCCGGTGATGTCACAGGAGATCACCGACGGCCACCGGGAGATCAGCTGGAGCCTCTGATGGTAATCTCCTAGCGGTGTCGGCGGGGAGAAACAGCTGATGTGACAGCTGTTTGAATCTTCCCGCGCTGACATCTCCTCTCGGTGTCGGCGCGAGAGATTCAAACAGCTGTCACATCAGCTGTTTAACCCCGCTGACACGTCCCGGAGCTTACTGGCGGCGGGGAGGAGGAGATCTCCGCCGCTGATCTCCGCCTCCGGCCCGCCCCCGGACACCGCCGATTGGCTGCCCGGGCTCCATAGTGATGTGTCCGCAGGCGGACATTCTCCGCTGCGGACACATCAAAATGACCCTGCTTTTCACTGCGTTTGTGTCTGCATGCCATCAACATGCAGACACAAACGCAAATATGAAGGCAGCCTAAACAATTCCTTTTGAATGTCCCACTATTTCTAGTATAAATATATAACCAGTGTATTCACCGTCTCATCTTTCGTATGGATATGTATTTAGTAATCAGAGCAATAGTTATAATAATATTCATTACACTCCATACATACTAATCACAATATATATATTCACAAGTGGAGTAATGTTTTATTGTGTATTTCTAAAAAGTGCTAAAATAAGGTTGAAGTGAGCAATACTTACTGCCCAGGTGTTGTTCCCTCTGTGATGGAACCATCAGAATGTAAAGCTGCCAGAGCTTGAGGTGTACTTGTGTCCCTCCCGAGTCTGATTGATTGAATGCTAATAAATGGCCGTGTTATGTCTCTGCATCTTGGCTTCTGCATTTTTTCAGTCGGGATGCCGTTGCTAATTAGATTTTTATTGTGGAGCTTCAATTCAATAATTATTTTGGAGACAAATTACACCTTTTTTTCATTATAAAATGCATGGGAGCTTGGAATTACAGTGATACGGTAATTGATATTCGGATCCACAACAAACTTTCTTTTTAACCTCTTTTTTTAAAATCTTATTTACATATTTTTATTTAATAAGTACAGCACATTTTAATAAGTAAATCTTTATTTATTAAATATTTGTTTAATACATTTAGCACAGTTTTATATATACTTTTATTGATAAATAAAATATACAAATTTTATTAATAAATAAAATATATTAATTTTATCAATAAATAGTAATACAATTTTTAGTAAAAAAGAGCCATTTCTAAATTGGATCAATACTTGCACACCAACTAAAGATCGACAGGAGAATGTGATACTTCCAACTCATTCAATGCATGATATCATGGTATCGATGGGAATCAACACACATGTATAAAAACGTTCATACCATATCCATATTCCCTACCACAATTCACTATAAATTCACTCTTTATCACACCCATCACAACACTAATAGTGACCATTATACACATATAGGAATGTATTTAATTTTCTTTATTATTACATAAACATAAAGGAATTCACTTCATTTTCCTTATTATTGAATACAATGGATTACCGTATATACTCGTGTATAAGCCGACCCGTGTATAAGCCGACCCCCCTACTTTTGCCCCCAAAATCTGGGAAAAACTATTGACTCGTGTATAAGCCGAGGGTGGACCCCAGCACAGGTATACAGCCCCCAGCAGTGTGGTATACAGGCCCCACCGATGGTATACAGGCCTCCCCAGTGGTAGTATACAGCCCCCAGCAGTGTGGTATACAGCAGCCTCCCCAGTGGTATATACAGGCCCCAGCAGTGTTACAGCAGTCTTCCCAGGGTTATATACAGCAGCAGCAGCCCCAGGGGTATATGCAGCAGCAGCAGCCCCAGGGTATATACAGCAGCAGCCCCAGGGTATATACAGCAGAAGCCCCATGGTATATACAGCAACAGCCCCATGGTATATACAGCAGCAGCCCCATGGTATATACAGCAGCAGCCCCATGGTATATACAGCAGCAACCCGAGGTATACAGGCCCCCCCCCAGGCTATATACAGCAGCAGCCCGAGGTATACAGGCCCCCCCAGGCTATATACAGCAGCAGCCCGAGGTATACAGGTCCCCCCCAGGCTATATACAGCAGCAGCCCGAGGTATACAGGCCCCCCCAGGCTATATACAGCAGCAGCCCGAGGTATACAGGCCCCCCCCAGGCTATATACAGCAGCAGCCCGAGGTATACAGGTCCCCCCCAGGCTATATACAGCAGCAGCCCGAGGTATACAGGCCCCCCCCAGGCTATATACAGCAGCAGCCCGAGGTATACAGGTCCCCCCAGGCTATATACAGCAGCAGCCCGAGGTATACAGGCCCCCCCCAGGCTATATACAGCAGCAGCCCGAGGTATACAGGTCCCCCCCAGGCTATATACAGCAGCAGCCCGAGGTATACAGGCCCCCCCCAGGCTATATACAGCAGCAGCCCGAGGTATACAGGCCCCCCCCAGGCTCGGGAAACCTGTAAAGGAAGATGATTATACTTATCGCTGTCCGGCTGCCGTCCCCGCTCTGCATCGCGATCCTCGATCTGCATCGCGCTCCTCCATCTTCCGGCTTCCGACTTCCTGTGTTCTGCGCCGACAATGACGTCATTCTCGGCGCCGACAGGAACCCGGAAGATGGAGGATCGCGATGCAGATGGAGGATCGCGATGCAGAGCGGGGACGGCAGCCGGACAGCGATAAGTATAATCCTCTTCCTTTACAGGTTTCCCGAGCCTGGGGGGGCCTGTATACTGATGGGGGGGCCTGTATACCTCTGGGGGGGGGGGCGCCCGTATAGTGACTCGCGTATAAGCCGAGGGGGTAACTTTTCAGCCCAATTTGTGGGTTGAAAAACTCGGCTTATACGCGAGTATATACGGTACTTATCTATAGAACAATGGATAAATCAATACACATATAGGCTGGGGTCACATTTAAAACAAGAATTGCATTCACCGCATCCGGATCCGAATGCGGTGAACGCAATGCCGGGCACACACATTTTTTTACAAAAATGTGTGCTGAATACCGCACTGCAGTAACCGGATGGCTCAGGATGTGTAATCCTGAGCCATCCGGCAACTGCATAGTTTGCTGATCCCGGCTATTGCCGGGATGAGCAGACTGTCCTATGACTATTAAAGAGTTAAATGTAATATCTAAAGGAATGTTTGAGGTCTCTAGGGGGGCTTAGACCCCCCTAGAGACCGGCCGCCCACTCCAGTGGGCTTTTCCTACAATTTCCCCCATGCCACGGGCTCCTCCGAGCTTCGTGCATGTTCCCCAAAACTCCCGCCCCCCCCGTATCAGTATAGAGGGGTGCATACATCCCTCTTGTATAGTTATTCCTGTATATGCCCAAAACGCAGTATTAAAGTATACATTTAAGCTCATAAATTGGGCTGAAAAGTACCCCCCTCGGCTTATACGCGAGTCAGTGACGGCAGCCCTAGCAGCCCCAGCAGCCCCAGCATCCCCAGTAATGCAGAGCCCCCCCAGCCTGACTCCGGTCACCTGTAAAGCAAATTATACTTATCACTGTCCCGCTGTCCGCGCCCGCCGCTGCCGACATCCGCGATCCTCCATCTTCATGCGTCTTCTTCCTGTTTCCTGTGTTCGTCGCTGCCAATGACGTCATTGCCGGCGCCGAACACAGGAAACAGGAAGAAGACGCATGAAGATGGAGGATCGCGGATGTCGGCAGCGGCAAGCGCGGACAGCGGGACAGTGATAAGTATAATTTGCTTTACAGGTGACCGGAGTCAGGCTGGGGGGGCCCTGCATTACTGGGGCTGCCTGTATACTACCACTGGGGCTGTATATACTACTGGGGCTGCCTGTAAACTACCACTGGGGCTGTATATAATACTGGGGCTGCCTGTAAACTACCACTGGGGCTGTATATAATACTGGGGCTGCCTGTAAACTACCACTGGGGCTGTATATAATACTGGGGCTGCCTGTAAACTACCACTGGGGCTGTATATAATACTGGGGCTGCCTGTAAACTACCACTGGGGCTGTATATACTACTGGGGCTGCCTGTATACTACCACTGAGGCTGTATATACTACTGGGGCTGCCTGTAAACTACCACTGGGGCTGTATATAATACTGGGGCTGCCTGTAAACTACCACTGGGGCTGTATATAATACTGGGGCTGCCTGTAAACTACCACTGGGGCTGTATATAATACTGGGGCTGCCTGTAAACTACCACTGGGGCTGTATATAATACTGGGGCTGCCTGTAAACTACCACTGTGGCTGTATATACTACTGGGGCTGCCTGTATACTACCACTGGGGCTGTATATACTACTGGGGCTGTATATACTACTGGGGCTGCGTGTATACTACCACTGGGGCTGTATATACCACTGGGACTGCTGCTGTATATACCACTGGGGCTGCTGCTGTATACTACCACTGGGGCTGCTGTATATACCTCTGGGGCTGCTGTATACCACACTGCTGGGGGCTGTATACCTGTGCTGGGGTCCACCCTCGGCTTATACATGAGTCAATAGATTTTCCCAGGTTTTGGGGGCAAAAGTAGGGGGGTCGGCTTATACACGGGTCGGCTTATACACGAGTACATACGGTACGTGGGGTCGTAGGCAGAGTCCAGGGAAATCCATGGGCGGGGCTGTGTGCTGCAGCCTCTGCCCGCTCATTCATTATGGCCGCCCCCTGTGGGCTTCATCCAGTGTTGTGAGGGCGGACGCGTCATGAAAGGGGCGGGGCCCCTTTTATCTGTTAAATTTTACACTTTAGAATAGATAGTACAGTTTGCTGATCTCGGGAACAGCCGGGATGCGCAAACTATGCAGTAGCCGGATTGCTCAGAATTGCACATCCTGAGCAATCCGGTTACTGCAGTGCGGATCAGAGAACCGCTCCGAAAACTGCAGCCTGCATGATTTTTAACGCAGGCTGCAGTGCCGGAGACGGACACCGGATTGCTTGTGAAGCAATCTGGTGTTTACCATTGGCTCCTATGAGGAGCGTTTCCTGGTTCGGTTTTGAGCTTTTTGAAAGCTCAAAACCAGATCAGCATTTAAAAAAAAAAAAAACGGAGATGTGACCCTAGCCAATGTCTAATGGATCAATCAATACACGTATAGGCTTGAAGATCTCATGAGTTCATATACGCATACAGAAACTTAATTCATTGGCAGGAACGTCCCCCTGAGGAAGCTGGTGCCACCATGCAAGACCAGTGAAACGCTGCATCGGGGGTCTTTACTTCTCCTCTTTTGTGGTGGTCACTTGGCCTGATATTGGTACAAACCGGTATTATGGGTATGTGTTTGTGATGTTTTGGGACTAATGCTTGTATCTTATATTGAATGTACGGAGTTTTGATTTCCTTCCTTTGTATCCACCAGCTAATATAGTCTTGATCAATGTAGTATTCACATAGCAAAAAAGCACTTGCACTTTATGTCTGTTGGATTGTTTATTGGGGAGGTATCATAAACCAGATCCAGGAGTATTAACCCTTTACTTTGTATTTTCTGGATTGTGACATATGTATGTTTAGCATAAGACCCCTTGTCTATGTATTAAAGGGAGCCTGTCACCTCTCCCACTGGGGCATTTTATATTGTGCCCAGCAGCTTATACATCATGTAAATGCGGGTCTAGTAACCCCTGTATATTCCCAGAGTGACCCCACATACCTGTGATATGAAGTTATATTCTGTGCACAGCTGGCCTCCTATTGAGTCACGGAGGCAGCTAATCAGGTCATGTTGGTGAAAAGTCTCACCGCCCCTCCAGGCTGATAATCCCACCCTGCATCATTCAAATTTCCCACCCTTCCTCTGATTGGCGCATGAGAGACAGGACCACTCACGCCGGCACAGTGCAGCGGGACGGATCTTTGTGGTCCATAGAAGTGATGAAGTCTCGCGAGACTTCACTAATCTCATGAGACTTCGGCACTGACAGTGGCACCCGCTCCACTGCACAGGCGTGGGTGCCGCTGTCATTGCTGAAGTCTCACGAGATTAGTGAAGTCTCGCGAGACTTCAGCATTGTTCTCTGGCCCACTGACAACCGCTCCACTGCGCCGGCGTGAGTGCTTCTGTCACTCATGCGCCTGATAGAGGAAGGGCTGGAGATTTGAACGATGCAGGGTGGGATTACCTGCCTGGAGGGGCGGTGAGACATTTCACCAACATGACCTGATTAGCTGCCTCCGTGACACAAGAGGAAGCCAGCTGTGCACAGAATACAACTTCATATCACAGGTATGTGGGGCTCACTCTGGGCATATACAGGGGTTACTAGAACCCCAATTACATGATTTATAACCTGCTGGGCACAGTATAAAATGCCCTGGGGTGACAGGTTCCCATCTACAATGCACATAGAATTACTCCCATGTAGTCTAATGGATTAATTGCTGCACACAGGTTATGATGCATGACAGTTTCCATGAGATATATTGCACAAAATGTTTTTTTCTTTTATTGTAACACAGTTATACATGTTTAAACATTTCTTTCCCTCTTTTTTCTTACAATTCTTCTTCCCTTCTTTTTTCCTTTGCATTCTCCAGTTGTATAGACTCAAATCAATCAATGTTATAGTATGGTGTTTCGTTTCAAAAGATCGTGATATGTGTGACGTTATTGTAACCTCCCCATTATTACGTCATGATTATGTGTTTCTTTTGGTGTCATTTTTGTCTATTTAATCAGTGTTTTATGACGGTGTATGTAATTTGATTGGTCTCATGAGGAATGAGAGAGGTTGACGCTCCCAAACGCGTTGAATAAAGCCTCCAGTCTTGATCCATATAACCCTATCGTCTTGTTTATCTAACGGCAGGGCAAATCATCCACGTATATATCTATTTGATTTCTTCTGTGACCATGTTGTACCAAGTTGCCTCGTAGACTGTGAGCCCTTGTGGACAGGGTCCTCTCCCCTCCTGTACCTATATGTCCTGATTGTCTAGAGTTATTGTAATTGTGCTTGTCTCCCCTATCCTCATGTAAAGCGCCATGGAACCTAATGGCGCTATATAAATAAATAAATAATAATAATAATGTTGTACATGTGGTTGTGTAGTTTCGACAGCAGTCATCACATGTGATATAAACTGGTTGTGGGTCCCACAACCTGTCTAGGTGAGTAGCAACAGTTAATTTGTGTGTAGTTTCTTATGAGGATAAGACCCTATTGTGCTTCTATATCTTCCACAGCTTCACTCTGCATTCTTCCACACAAACACTCTTCAAATCCTGAATGTCTGTGGACTCCTGAGTTTTAGTTCCTTCCATAAGGAAGCAAACTTTAAACGTGCTTGAACATGCTTTTTGTGCAGTAATGTAGTCTTACATGGTAAGCGTGCATACAATCAATGGAGGTTGAGTGCATTATTTATTGTTTTTATTTTAAAGGGAACTTATCAGGTGGCTGTAGCTGTAGCTTTATAATACTATTTTAATCATCCCGGTCAGAGCTCATAGTGTAATGTGAAAGGTGAAAAAAAGCATTTATACACTTACATTTTCCCATGTAAATAAAGCACAGTCTACATCTTGGAGACTGTAGTCTATCTGGCAGGTTAATAGTTAACACTTCAGCCGAATGTCAGAACTTGCTGGGAGACCTGATGCGATGTCACAACCATGTGACTATAATAGGCGGCGCTAATTACCTAGCACAATATGAGTTTGCTCGCTTAGCTCCATCCACTATGGTCATATGATCGGGACATCACACAGGTCCTTTAGAAATGCAAGTTAATGGTGAGTTAATTATTAATCTGCCAGACAGTCTACTCTTCCAAGCTGGAGACTGACTGCCTCACTTACATAAGAAAATGTAAGGGTATAAATGCTTTTTTTTCCTCTTTCACATTACACTATGAGCTCAGACAGGGATGATTAGAATAGTATTTTAAAGCTACAGGTACAGACAGTGATAGCTGGGGGGCATAAACGAGCTGACTAGTTCCCTTTAAACAATTCTACCTGTTGATTCCAGGTCTTTCTGTATTGCTCTACAGGTAGTCATTAGCTCTTGGACAACTCTTCTGATAATTCTCTACACTCCTCTGTCTGAAACCTTGCAGGGAGTGCATGATCATAGCTGGTTTATGGTGAAATTATGTTCTTTACACTTTTGGATTATGGCATCAACAGTATTCACTAGCCTTCACTAGTTTAGAAATTCTTTTGTAACCAATTCCATTAGTATGTTTTGCAACAAAAAGATTGCAAGTCTTTAGACAGTGTCACAAGTAAGATAAGATAAGATAAACTTTATTGATCCCGGAGGAAATTACAGTATTACAGCAGCAGAACAAAGATCAAGAACATTTCACACTTTACAAAATAAGTCTATATGGACAGCAGATGTGGGTAGACTGGTACATGTACCTCACCTATTCCCCCCAAACACATAGAACTTCACATAGTCTTGGGACGCTTTACACTTATACATTTGTTAAACATCCCCACAGCTGTCGGAACAAACGATTTTCTGTATCTTTCCTTTTTACACATTAGTTGGATTAGACGCTTGCTGAATGTGCTCTTCTGCTTCGCAAACAGTTCAGAGAGCGGGTGTGTATTGTTGCTCATTATAGCCTTGCATTTCTTATTAATTCTATCCTCTAATACCTCCTCGAAAGTCCTAAGTTGTAGACCCACCGCCGCACTAGCCTTCTTGATAAGTTTATTCAGCTTATTAGCGTCAGCTGTGCGCACACTACTACCCCAGCATATTATTGCAGCAAAGATTGCACTCGTCACAATAGATTGGTAGAACATTTCAAGCATTTTGCTACACACATTAAATGACCTTAATTTCCTTAGTAAGTGACAGCTTTGGAGTTATAGATTTTATATATGATAATTCCTTTAGTATCAGCAAGGGTTAATGTCGGTTTCCTAGCTGGTAGTGCTAGGTCAGTTTAGAGCAGTGTGTGTGACTACAGACACCTCCTTGGCTAGGGGTAACCACCTTCCCTTTTCATAGATTCAGGAATTTCTATCCATTCCTAGTCGCCTTATGTAAGTTACCTCACCTAACAGCTCACTGGTTTTACCCATCATGAGATGTTTCTTGTGTGGCACCTTGGTAATGAGACTCATTTTTATAGGCCACCCGTTTTTTTCATAGGCCATCAGTTGAAACAACAGATTTTTTTTCACGAAGTGGCTGGATAGTTTTTTGCACCTCACTTTCTTAATGTGTGTAATACTTTTTTCCTGTGTCATTTCTTAGTATTAAGCATAACTTAATTTTAGGACATGGTTTGATTTCTTTGCCTGTGTAGATTGGATGGGTTGTTATCGACATATGGTGTGAAATTCATGTCAATAGCAACTTTAGAATTATAATTATTTAGAAAATTGAGGACATTTCTAAACTGATTTCGCCTGCTGTACATTTTCAATAATATGGGAATCTCATTCAAAAACATTATAGTATGAGTTCCCCAAAAAAAATAGGAGGTGTTTGCTGAGACACCTGATTTCTTTAGATTGCAAAGTATAGAGATGACACTTATGAATCTAGGCAATTCTTACTAGTTAAAGAGTTTGTCCGGCCTTGGAGTACAACTGTAAAGTCACTCTATGTGACTGATGTGACTGCACACTGTGCATGTGTGCTGTGAGAATTCTCGGGTGCTTGGACTGGGCCATTATGTTACTGAAAGTATGCAATTTGCATACTTCTGGTCAAATTCTAATTAGACTATCTGGGTTCGCGCAGTTTGTATTGGGTGAGGCCATGCATGTCTAGCCAGCATACTTGCAGTCACACGCCCGCCAGTTCCTAGCAACAGAGAATCCTGACAGTACACACGCTCTAAGGACTCACAAGTCTACTGTCACATAGAGTGACTGCAGGCTTGTACCCCAAGGTTGGACAATCACTTTAATGAGTTTTTTTTTATTGTGGTTCTTCTTTATCCTGCACCTAACTGCAGCTTATCTCCATTTCATTTAATGGGGCAGAGTTACAATACCAAGTACAGCCACTACAGAATTTATCACTTTGTTCCTGGAGAACAATTAAGTGGATGCATCAATTGCAGAAGTAAAGTAGCCCTTCTAATCAGGTGATGACCTATCCTGCCTACCTTAAGGATATGCAATTAATATAATTAACTTCTTTAAGCTCAATACTTTAAGTATTCACTATTAAAGAACAATTGTGTACTTGTGGTTGAAGATATCTTAATTTTATTTCTTATACAGCATAGTATAAACAGAATCCATGTAAAATTAGAAGCAGATAATGGGCACCATATTTGGGATCTGTGCAATGCATTCCATGTGCTAGGCCATGCTCTTGATGTCTTATTGACTGACTTTAGTTACCTCCAACTCAAAGTAAAGTATAAGGATTAACTCTTGGAGAAGCTAAATTAGTAGCGTCTGTATGACCTTTAGCTTTGGATCCTAGATGATTAAAATGCAGCACAGGTCCATAATGCAAAACATTATGTATTTGTGCATGATCCAAAGGCCAAAAGAGATCAACACAACCCAAAGATAACAAGGAGGTCTCCATCCACTGCTGTCAGTAGCACACTGTGCCAGTACAATACCAGGAAAAAGTAAAAATCTACTTTGAAAGACAAGCTAATATGTTGAGTGACTACGGGACATTTCCACCAGTCTTTCTAATGCCAGGATTGCCAGATGGTCATTGCAGATCTGGATTTCATGCAATGCCATTTTACAATATGCACTCTTAATCATTTTCTGTGAACATTAGCTATATAGATACTTTAATATCGGACAAACAGCTCAACTAAACAAGATTGCATACATTTAGAGAACCCTATATCAAATCTTTGAAATTTTTAGCTCAAGAATAAGGATTCCTGCAGTAAAAGCTCATGTAGCTAAAATCCAAAATTTGTTTTCAGTGTATCGCTCTTCAAATAGAGGCCAAAGAGTATGTAGACGCAGTTGTCTCCACGAGTCTACCCAGTAAAGGAGTTTCTTTGACAAATATTTTTTTTTAAATCTAATAATACCACTCTCTGATTGGAATGACTGTAACCAGCTGCTTTTCAAATATTGGGGCAAAATGCCAATCATGCTACAAGCAGAACAGCTGATATTATAAACCAATAGCAACTCAAAACACCCGCTATTATCTTCAAAAGTCCATAACAACAGATTATGGCAAATTGGATAAACTAGAGTTCAAAAGTAAATCCAAACCAAGACGGCATAAAACGCTAAATACCAAAATAACATTTTATAAAAAATATCAAATCAAATAAAATCAAGATCCAAGATTTCAACATGAGTTACACACAGAAAGAAAAAAGGGGCGACAAAACCAGCCGGGGAATCAGATCTCTGGAGTTTGTTCAGAGACTAAAGTAGCAATATATATATACACATATGGTTTAGACAAAGGACAAGGACACATAGAACCAGACAAAAAAAAAACTATGTAATCAAAAACATATATGCAATAGGTAATTGAGCTGAATCTCCTCACCCATGTGGGCTCCCTTGCTGCTGGTATGGCGCCACGCCCTACGCACGTTTTGGTTATTGCCTTCGTCAGGGGCTTAATGAAGGCAAGTCTATTAAAACCATTGCTACCTTTATTCAATGTAGAGATAGCTAGTGGAGGAGGGATAGTTTTGAATTAGAGCAGGAATATGGGCAGGGTTTATTTCCTTACAGTCCTTCTATACTTTTACTGCTGCAACTAAAAACCAAAAGTACTTTTTAGGACTAAATACTGTCTGTCACAATCTCCACACTGTTCTTGTCTGCGATGTTACTATTGTGTGGAGGCTGTCAGTCTGTTTTGGTTGTGCTGGGTCTGTGCAGCAATCATCTGGGTTCACTTCCCTTGATTAGTCCTCTACTTAAGCATGCTAGCTCCTCCATCCAGTGTCAATCATACATTTGCTGCCTGTGTAAGACTGATCCCCTGTGCTCTGAGCCTGACCCAGCCTGACTTTATTCCCTTACCTGGACTTTGATTATTTGCCTGTGACCTGACTACACTTTTGCCTGTTCCCTGTAAACTGTCTTGTCTTTCTGGTTTTCCTGACCCCGGCTCATGAATTGGATTTCGTTTCTCACTACCGCTTGTTGAATCCAGACTAAAGGAGGAAGTATTGGGAGTGAAAATACTGAATGGATGGAAGATGTTTAGAGGAAATGTAGTTAACGAACAGTGGCGAGATTCCCAGTTCTGCCTGATGCATAGAGCGATTTATGGGTTCACAGCCTATCAAACTAAGTTAAATACAGACAGGTTGTAGGCCTGTAAGAAGTGCCACACCCCAGGCACTGATCTTTTCCATGGTATATGGGAATGCAAATTGATCCGCCCTCTCTGGTCCTTCATGGAGGACATGGCAGGGAGGGTCGCGGGAGGTCCAGAAGAGATTGACAGGGATGGATGGGTGTTCCATTACATCAACAGCTCGCATGGCACTAGAAATGAACAGCGTATGCTACACACGATGGCAATTTTTGCTAAGCGCGCCATATTACGATGCTGGTTGGACGCCAGACCACCTTTTCATGATTCCGTAATACTTGACATTAAGAAGGCTATGAGGTCTGAACGCATAGAGGCAGAAACCAACAAAGATGACCTAACGAAAAAAATTTTTAATAAATGGAAGTGATTTATTCTAAACTATCTCATCGATGAGGAAGTTAAATCAGTGGTATGGCCCTTTAGAGACTCTACCTGGTATTTGATGGAGCAGCTGCAGGGTAACCTGAGAAGGCTGGAGGTCTCCCAACACACTTGATATTAGACGATTGGCGTGGGGGTTGTGGAAGGTAGAAGGAGTTAGAACATTTTAGTGTTCTCGTTATGGTTTGCATTCATTAGACAGGAAGATGAACTCTGCCGGGGAAGGAATGGGTGGGGAATTTTGGGTCTTTTGGGATTGTGTGGGCTCGACAATTGTAATCTTTATAATGTTAAATAACATGTTCAAGTGTTTGAAAAATCAAATAAAAATATTTGTTAAAAAAATAAGGAGATTCAGTTTTCTTCGTATTTTTCACCATTCACCATTTTCACCACCGGAGCTGCATACCGCTTTGGAAGGATTTTGATCCACAGACCAAAATTAGTCTGATGATCATGAAACAAGACACCTAAAGGTGAGAGACTAAATCTATCCATTTTATTCAGACATCTAAATATGCTATACTTAGATCTGCGCCCCCTTTTTTCCTGTTCCTCTCCCCACCTATATATAAATTTCAAGAAATAATTTTAAAAAATTGACAAGGGCTGCAAACTATTTTTGGGTCCAGCCAGATACAACTAGGCAGCTGGAGGCTGGAATCCACAGCACAGGGTGGCCCAAGCTTTCTGGATCCCCCCAGGCTGCAAATTGCAGTACGCAGCCACCCCAGAAAATGGCGCATTCATCGAAGTGCCATCTTCTGGCGCTGTATCCAATGTATCCAGGGCCCTGGTTCGCGTGGCTTACTGGGCAGTAATGTGGTTATGGCCAGCTTTGTATTATCATCTGGCCCTAAGCCTGAAATTCATGGGGTCACGCCAATATTAAACATAACCACCATGAATTTCTAGTATAGTGTTAAAAAATAAATACAACACATAATTTTTTTTTTATTAGAAATAAAACAAATAAACATTTAGAGACTCCATCTTTATTATAAAAAACAATCCTCAGTCCGATGTAGTCCAAAAGAGAGCAATGTCAGCTTTACTACATCGCTCTGCATAGACAAGCGTCTATGCAGAGTGAGAACAGGCTGAGGACTGTCAGTGACAAACAGAGTTCACCCAAGGTTGTAGCTCGGGCCATGACTGTGGGTAAACCCTGACGTCAATGCGCGATCACGGCCGAAAAAAGCTGAAGACTGCCGATCCCGGCTGGAAATTGCCGGAAGTTAATGAGCAGCCCCGGAAGCAGAAGCGGCTGCACCAGCAAGATGGAAGGACGTGTCGCTGGAAAGGTAAGTATAATTATGTTTTTTTATTTTATTCTTTTACAGCTCCCGGACCCGAACTGCACCCAAACTGTAACATGGGTTTCCCATGGAAACCTGTGTTCTGGACCTTATGACCGAGCAATATGAATTCGGTACAGGTCCAGAACTTTACAGTTCGGGTTCACCCATCCCTACTTACCACCACCAGCAAGCTCAGGCACACATCATCAAAGCACCCAAAGAGGTGGGTCAAATGTTTGGGTCCACAATCAGTGTCTGTTTGTGACACCACTGCCTCTTCATGATACATACTTGCCCTGCACCTGTCGTCGCACATTCGCAAGCATAATCAACAACCACGTCTGGTTCTTTGTCACAGCATATAAGTCAACTGTGAATACCACAGGCTTTGTAATGGAAAATGAAATATCCTGCCCCCCTCCCATAGGTCCAAACACAAAACTGACACATTTTCTGACTGCTTTCTCTGGAAATGTTGCCGTTTAGGCTCGGGGACAGTGAGGCATTCCACAACCTCATGGTGGCAGCCATCCCTTTGTACTCTGTTCCCAGCTGCCACTATATTTCACGTTGTGCCATTCCCGCCTTACACCAGCAGGTGCTCCATAACATCACCCATGCCCTGACCACCACAGTTACTGGTCCACTTAACGACCAATACATGAGCAAGAGCTTGTAGCCAGAGATGCAACATTTTCCTGACAGCATACTGGGTGAACTTGGTGGAGTCTGGGACAGAGTCAAACCCTGGTATGGCATACATGCTACCAATGCTGAGGTTTGCAGGCCCTAGTTCCATCCGGGTTTCCTTCACCTCCTACACCAGTTCCTATAACCTGTCCTCCAACTCATCCTCCATCTCCGAATTGTCATTTTGAAGTACGTCGTCAATATCTGTCACAAGCTAGAAGAAGTGCAACTCTACCTCGATGAAGCAGAAACATTCTGTGCTGAAACCAATTTGTTTAGAATAGATGACAAATTGCACACCTCAAAAGAGTTTTGGAAAGTTACAACAGACCAGATAGATCCGTGGCTCTTGCCACTGAACCTACAATCAGGCATGGTCGTATGTGACAGTAGCCAAAACCTGATGGTTGCTCAGAAGCTTGGCAAGCTCACACACAGACCATGTCTGGCCCACGTGCTCAACTTGGTGGTTCCGTGGTTCCTGAAAATCTACCAAGATTTGCCTGAGCTACTTGTGTAGGTATGCCGCGTGTGCTCCCATTTCCACAAGTCAGCTACACCTGCCACCAGTCTGGTAGTATTGCAGCAGTGCTTGCAAGTGCCTGCTGTCTAAGTGGTGTGCGATACGCCAACATGCTGAAACTTCACATTACAGATGTTAGCAAGGCTTTGTGAGCATGAGAGAGCAGTAATGTAATGCCAGTTACAACATGTCGTGGGTATTCTGGTCAGCCTCCGCACATAAGAACGAATAAGAACATAAGAACAATTTGCCATAAGGAAACTAAACAAAAGGCTATCATTAAAATGTAACTTTTATTTAAATCATATTAATATGACAAAAAGTGATGCATTTACAAAATAATTAAAAACACATACTGCGTGGACAGAGAAAATCCCAGTGGTACTTTCCTCAAATATGGATCAATTTTATGGATATAGGACCAAATAAGTCAGTCACCGTGATACCATCGACCAGTTGACAGCAATTAGAATTGATATTCACGTCCAAATATCATTAGCCGTCCTGCACAAGCTAAAGTAAAAGTAATTCAATAGCCTCTCCAAAATGTTTCAGCACACTGGTATCATCAGGGGTCTGAGACTCAAATAAATTAAATGAACAAACCAACCCTTTATCACCTAGGTTTGGGACATCATAGTTTGAAGGACAAAAAAGAACGCTTCTAACAGACCAATGGTATTACAAACATTCCAAATGGAAAAAAAGGTATGAGACAGCGATCACGCCCTTAAGCTGATGCAATAAGACATAAAAAATGTATGTCAATATTTCAATGAATTCATTGGATGATGACCAAAAGACCAAGCCAATTAGCTCTCAAATATTTAAAAACACAGTGCATGGACAGACAAATTCCCAATAGTACTTTGCTCAAACATGAATCAATTTTATGGATATAGGACCAAATTAGTCAGTAAGTAAGTCAGCATTAAAGCTATTATCGGCTGCTTGAGAGCAATTAAAATTGATATTCAGGTCCAAATATCCTTAGCTGTCATGCACTAGCTTGAGTAAAAATAATTCAATAGCCTCCCAAACATGTTTCACAACACTGGTGTCATCAGGGGACTGAGGGTCAAATTAATTAAGTGAACAAACCAACCCTTTATCACCTAGGCTTGAGACATCATAGTTGAAGTACGAAGAAAAACGCTTCTAATGGACCAATGGTATTACAGACATTCCAAATGGAAAAAAAAGGTATAACACAAAGATCACGCCCTTAAGCTGCTGCAATAAGACTAAAATACTGTATGTCAATATCTTAATGAATTTATTGGAAGATGGCCAAAAGACCAAGCTAATTAGCTCTACTGGTCAGCCACCTATGGTAGGTGTCATACCACACCTGCCATAACTTTGGACCAAATACTAAATGTTTATAAGTACTCTCACCACTCCACCGTGAGAATTCTCGTCTGTAATTGGCCTGGGAGAAATATACTGCAATGGCGCTTGTCCTGAGACTGTCTGTACTGGCAGATATCTTACCACGCATGTCATCTGACTTTCACATTGCCAGTAAGTTTATCACTGTGCATGTGATTAGACTTACCCCAAACAGAGAAATAGATATTTCACTGTCAAAAGACTTAATCTGCAAAAGCGGTAGTCTTATAGCACAAGTCTTCTGACTTCTATTTTGTCAGCAATTGCATTGCTGCTCTTGTGGTTAAACTTATCCTCAAAATGAGGGAAAAAGCTTCCGACTATATATGACAAAGGTTTCTTTTAGCCTACCTGTGGACAAATTACTGTATGTTTCTAAGTACTCTCACCACTCTACCACGATAATTCTTGTCTGTCATTGGTCTGAGAAAAATATCCTGCAATCGTGCACTTCCTAAAATTTAGTCTTACCGTGCATGTCATCCCCCTTTTATATTATTGGGGAGAAATACACTTCAATTGCACATGTTATGAGACCTAGTCCATAACGGTAAAGATCTTACCGTGCATGTCATCTGACTTTCACATTGCGAGTAAGTTTATCACTACACATGCAACTAGACTCATCCTGAAACAGAGGAATAGATCTTTGACAGTGCATGTCAAAATCCACAAAAGGACTAATCTTATAGTACAAGTCTGACTTTTTTCAGTGACTGCATTATTGTGCATGCGGTTAAACTTATCCTCAAAATGAGGGAAAAAGCTTCCAACTATACATGACAAAGGTTTACATATACAGCCTAGCTTTAAAACTTCTAAAGTAAAAGTATACATGATAGTTAAGCTTCTCTTTTATCTTTCAGCAGAGTTTATGCCTTATGTTTTTGTCTCATTAATTATACTATCCAGCGTATCTAATGTTCTACATTAGTGCTATCTATACCTTCAACTTATCAATGCAGTACACATCAGTTAATTATGTATTTCAACCATTTATTCAGAAGGGGATGGCAATAGGAAGGTAAAAGAAAAAGAAAAAGTAAGATGCAAAAATACTTTCCCAATATATCCATTATTGCATAATAGAGAAAAGAAAGACAGAAATATTCTAATCAAATCAAGACATAAATTTAGGAATAAAATGCTTTAATCAAGGCCAGAGAGCAATTACGACATGGGTATATCAATACATGACTCATATGAAAGTTATGAATATAAAACCTCATTAAAGCCTCCTGGACTTCTTGATTTTTACTTAAAGATCGATCTTGCTTCTTCTTTGAGAAGCGCCTTATTAAGGTCTCCACCTCTGACCTGTTTTAGGCCCCAAAATTTAGTTCCATCTGATTTATGTGGTGTACTACCCTCATATGTCTAGGCAAAGTAGTGTCAGTTTCCGTATTTATGGAGCTTATGTGTTTTGATATTCTCTTTCTGAGCTCCTGAATATTTTTTTCTAAGTATAATTTAGGACAGGGACACATAGGCACATATCTAACTCCTTTTGTTTTCAAATTGAATGTATCTTTAATCTAATACATCCTATTATCCAGGGAGGTTATAAATTCCCTGCTTTTTTTTAAATACCGGCAAAGAATAGAGGATCCACAAAGTTTCAAACCCATTTGCAACTTTTTAGAGGAGTTGTCAATAACAACTCTTTCATGAGTAGTAAATTAGTCGTGTATAAGCTAACCCTTTAAATTTCTTCCTGTTCAGTATGCTATTCTCAGGAAAGTGCTGATGCAAGGTCCCACCTCCGGATCCGCTTTTAGGATTGGCAAAAATTTGTGCAGGATGCTGTGTGTATCTGTGATCCTGTTGTCAAAAGTACCAATCAATTTGATTTGCAACAAATGGACAGTGTCCTTGTAACCATGCTGCTCATACGACGGAAGAGACAATCAGACAGATGAAGGTGCAAAGGTGGCTTTTAGTTCATCCGATGCATTTCGGAGTCATAGCCTGACTCCTTCCTCAAGGAACCAACAGAGTACCAAAGTACTCTGTTGGCTCCCTGAGAAAGGAGTTGAGATATGACTCCGAAACGTGTCGGATTAAATAAAAGTCACCTTTGCACCTTCATCTGTCTGATTGTCTCTTCCGTCGTATGAGCAGCATGGTTACAAGGACACTGTCCATTTGTTGCCTTCATTGATTCCCACGTTTCCAGTGGAGTGTTGGATCCTGCGGCAGCCATACTTTACGCTTTGATACAAGTTGTGGGTGACACAACTGGCTCAGGTGAACTGTTATATTTATACTGTAATTGTTCTTTTAAAGATAAGACCCTATTGCGCTCTCCTTCCTCCACATTTACTAATCAATCTGATTTGGTTGTCAACCTTATTGTCCTTGGTATTAGTAAGCAAAGTGTTCCTGCTCATACTCTTGGCTCTATCAAGGGCCTTATACAGTACCTTTTGGGTATCCTCTCGACCTGAAAAAAAAAAGATAGCTTGTGACTCTCTCTGCCAAATGATTCATCATCTGAGCAATTCCTTCTTGCTCTGAGATATTGGACTACCTATATCCCCGCCTGAAGGGATGGTGTAGGACAACTCTTCCAATGAAGGAAATTATTGGTCTTTGTCGGCTTTCCAAAAGTCTTAATCCTAATACTGCCGTCGGAGTGAATGGAAATGGTCGAATCCAAAAAGTAATACTACTAAAGCCCACTTTCTGAGTAAAAAAACATCCCAATAGTACTTTTAATTAGAATCATGACAAAATCATGGAAAATTTGAACATCACCTTCCCATAGGATAAGTACATCATAGATGAACCTGGTGCACATGATGTACCCATGACGGTACCCCAAAATTAATGACAGATGGTAGCGTCAAAGATAAAACACATTTTGTGCAAGTACAAAGAAAAAAGTAATTATTTGCCATACTGCATTTCTTTGGTGAACAGAAAATACTCTAAAACAGGGGTAGGGAACTTCAGGCCTCCAGAACCACACACAGTGCAGGTTTTCAGGATTTCCTTAGTATTGCACATGGGTTGGAATCATCACCAGTGCAGGCGATTCAATTATCACTTGTGCAATACTAAGGAGGTCCTAAAAACATGCACTGTGTGCGATTTTTGAGGCCTTTAGTTCTCTACCCCTGCTCTAAAGCTTTCATCCCCAATTCATGACCTATATTACTGTAAAGAGCCTTTAAGTCCATGCTTGTAAGATTGGTATTTTCAGAGACCATAATTCCACATAAAGTTAGGTCCATATATATTTGGACAGAGACATTTTTCTATTTTTGTTCTGTAAAATACAATGGATTTTTAACAATACAATTCAAATCCAGTTTAAGTTCAGAGCTTCAGTTTTAATTCAGTGGGTTGATGAAAATGATTGCATAAAAATGTGAGGGAGCTAAAGCATTTTTTAAAATCGATCCTTTAATTTCAGGGGCTCAAAAGTAATTGAACAAATTAAATACTTGACTTAAAACTCTTTGTTGGCAATGACTCCCTAAATATAACCAGATGCTGTATTTTCTCCTTTTTATTGCTTTGCCAGGCCTTTACTGCAGCAGTTTTCAGTTGCTGTTTGTTCGTGGGTATTTCTGTCTGAAGTTTAGTCTTTAACAAGTGAAATGTATGCTCTATTGGGTTTAGATCAGGTGACTGATTTGGCCATTCAAAAATATTCCACTTCTTTGCTTTAATAAATTCCTGGGTTGCTTTGGCTTTATGTTTTGGGTCATTGTCCATCTGTATTGTCTCTGAAAACCCTAGAATTCTTCCGGCTGCTCTGTCCTGTGTCTCATTCTCGATAAACACTAGGGATCCAGTGCCACCGGCAGCCATTACACTCCCTCCACTGTGTTTAACAGATGATGTGGTATGTTTTGGATCATTAGCTGTACCATGCCTTTGCCATAATTTTTTGCTTCCATCATTCTGGTAGAGGTTAATCTTGGTTTCATCTGTCCCAAGACTGTCATTCCAGAACTGTGCTCATTTGTTTAAGCAAAGTTCAGTCTAGCCTTCTTATTCTTTTTTGTTTCAATGTTTTTATTGAGTATATAATAATAACAAACAAATTATTACATAAAATTAGAACATAAATCTAGACCATTGTCGGTATCACAAAATATTCCCGTAAAGGGAGGCAACCATCGGTCATCATAGTCCATCACTAGAACATATTTGTTGTAGAGAATAAGTGGTAGAACAAACAATAGACATCACTTAACCAAGACCACAACAACATTATAAAATGAATAAGGGGAAAAGGAACAAGTGACGAGGGGAAGAGGGAACAAGGTGAAGATTGGGGACAAGAGAGAAAAGGAAGAGAGAGAAAAGAAGGAAGAGGGGAATAGGGGAATAAGGGCGGGAGTCTTCATCGACCAGCTAAGCAAGTTGAGAGTATTGTTGATATAAGGGTGAGGGAAACCCAGCATGTCAGGGCTTATCTGTTACTGTAGGATAGTCATATAATCAGGTAGGCAATCGAACTGTATTATGTGTAGACTGAATCCATGGGTCCCACCAACCGAGCACCTTTTCACGACGGGCAGCATCGTGAGCTAACAAGAGCTCATGTTGAAGATGCAAGTTAAGTGCTATGGTGAGGTCACTAATGGTCGGCATTCTCACAGATCTCCAGCATCTAGCAATACACAACCTTGCTCCGAGCAAAGTGTTTGCCACAATAGGTCGTAATGGAGAGGGCCAGTCCTGCAAACCCAAGCCCAGGAGGGCCAGAGCTGGGCTCAACCGAAACTGGACCCCCGTCAATGAAATTAGGAGCTGAGCCACAGAGTACCAGAACGTGCCCAAAGGTAGGCAATCCCACCACATGTGAAGGGATGATCCCTTTTCGGAACATCCTCTCCAGCAAGTCTGGGCCTCCGAGGCACAACAACCCCTGAAGCGGGCCAAAGTGATCGGGGTTATGTACCACTCCAACTGGACTTTTTTGATTTGCTCAATATGGTTAACACAGCTTGTATAAGCCGAACTACGGAGCGCAGCGTCTTGCCATTGTTCCAGCGTGACGTCAATTTGTAAGACAGATTCCCATTTTACCATATACGGTAGTTTTTCAGAGCTTCTCAGCCGAGCTAATGCACCATGCATAACAGAGACGCCGTGACCACCGGAGGGGGCTGATTTAAAGTACCTCTGCACCACGCCATCAACAGTTGTTAGGTCTACCACAGGCCAAGTCACTGAATTCAAACAATGTCGTAATTGAAGATATTGGTAAAAAGCTGTTCTGGGGATAGAGTATCTATCTGCAAGTTCTGTAAAAGATTTTATGGTGTTACCGTCCAGGACCTGATGAACAAAAAGGACTCCACCGTCTCTCCAAGGTGTAAGAGAGAGGGACCCCACCAGCGCTTCCACCGCCCGAAGGGAAATGTCGCGGAAAAGGAAGGCTAACAAGGAGCGTGCATGCTGTCGCCAAACCCTCAATAGAGCTGACATAGCCCCAAGAAGGTTAGAATCTGCCGATCATTGTAGAAGGTTCATCTCGAGTAAAAGTTTAGTGGATCCACGAGGAGCATAATACTTCTCGATTTGCATCCACAAAGGTTGGTGCGCGTCCGCCCACCAAAGACTAGCCATAGAAAGGTGAGTTGCCGCATAATAAGATGCCAGACATGGGACTCCCATGCCCCCCAGTCGCAGGGGAAGAGAGAGCACCCTCATACCGACTCTATGTGGTTTGTGGTTCCAAATAAAACAAGTCAAAAGCGATTGCAAAGTTGCAATCAAACGTTTAGGGACCATCAGAGGTAAGCACCTAAGCACATATAAGATTTTTGGAAGGTACGTCATTTTGACTATATTTATTCTGGCAACCCATGATAGAAACAGCCCTTTATGGGAGGCAAGTCCCTCCCTTATGGTGCGAGTCAGAACCTCGAAGTTATGGTGTACTATCCTGCTGGTGTGTGCAATCCAGACTCCCAGGTACGGAATACCTTTAGGAGACCATTGAAAGGGGAAACGCGCTCTCAGCTCAGCCATCTGCCCCGAAGGGACTTGGATAGGATACAGCAAAGATTTAGATGTATTTAATTTATAGTAGGAGGCTGCCGAAAACTCGTCCAGTAGAGCCATAATCCTTGGAACGGTGACCAGCAAGTTCGTACAAATGAAAATCACATCATCGGCATATAACCCGATTTTGTGTTCTATCTTTCCCACGCAAGAGCCCGAAATCATAGGGTCCTGCCTCACTCTGGCCGCCAAAGGCTCCATTACTAAAGCAAAGATTAGCGGCGACAGAGGACATCCCTGGCGGGTACCATTCGTGATAGGGAAGGAACCCGACAGGAAGCCAGAAGCCCTGACCCTTGCTGTGGGGGAAGTATAGAGAGCTAACACTGCCTTTTTAAAACTGCCAATAATCCCAAAGCTGTCCAAGACCACCTCCAGGTACCCCCAGTGCACCCTATCAAACGCCTTTTCGGCGTCTAACGAAATGAGCGCACTGGGGGCCCCCCTCCTCTCCAAGACCTCTAGTATATCAACAATTCGCCTCGTGCCGTCCGACGCCTGCCGTTCCGGGATGAAACCCACTTGCTCCGGACCGACCAAAGAGGGTAGCACCTCCAAGAGTCTTGACGCCAATAGTTTAGCGTAAATTTTTAAGTCTCCATTCAATAGAGCAATGGGACGAAAATTAGCCGGTACGTTGGGAATCTTCCCAGGTTTCGGTATTGCCGAGATTGTCGCCTCCAGTCCCTCTGGCCGTATCCGTCCCCCTTCCCTCCAGAAGGAGAAGAGAGATAGCAAATGTGGGAGGATTTGCTTCAAAAAGGTCGTATAATAGCGGTACGAGAAACCATCTGGACCTGGGGCCGAGTTTTTTTTAGCCTTCTTATTCTTGAGGCTTATGAGTGGCTTGCACCGTGCAGTGAACTCTCTATAATTACTTTCATGCAGTCTTCTCTTTATGGTAGGTTTAGATATTGATGCGCCTACATCCTGAAGAATGTTGTTCACTTGATTGGCTGTTGTGAAGGGGTTTCTATTCACCATGATAAATATTTTGCGATCATCCACCCTGTTGTCTTTTTGCATTGTTGAGGTCACCAGTGCTTTCTTTATTTCTCAGGCTGTACCAAACTAGGTTTTGCCACTCCTAAGATTGAAGCAATTTCTTGGATGGGTTTTTTCTTTTATGACAGATGAAGGATGGCTTGTTTCAACAGCTTGGAGAGCTCCTTTGACCGCATTTTTACTTCTCAGCAAAATCTTCAAAATAAAAGGCCCACACGTTAAATCAAGTCCAGGCCTTTTATGTGCTTAATTGAGAATGAAATAACAAAAGAATTGCCCATACCTGCCATAAACATCCTTTGAGTCAATTATACAATGACATTTGGTCCCTTTAAAAACTGGGTGGCACAAGGAAAAGACCTGAAACTCCTAAACCCTTCATCCAATTTGAATGTGGATATCCTCAAATGAAAGCTAAAAGTCTGCACTTTATGCCCATGTCTATTATATAACTATAACTTGAATATGTTTCAGTAAACAGGTAAAAAAAAAATATTTGTGTCAGTGTTGATATATATATGGACCAAACTGTAGTTCAGCCACAAGCAGACAAGGGAGTATTCAGTAATTCCTTGGCTGCTTTTTGCAAGGTGTTGATGGTCGTCCAAAGTGATGTCTGCCATGTTGTAGGTTTTTAAATGCCGCTGTCACGCTTGACAAAAATGAAGAGGTTAACTTCATGTAATCGTGATGTGACCTGTGCTGCATGGATTGGATGTAGCTCCTGTGTCATTTCCATATAGTAATAGTGAATGGTCGCAGTACATGTACAAAGGCTGTCAACGTAGGATAAAAAGAGTTGTCTCCTAAATACAGGTCTAAATTAGAAAGTGCAACTAGTAAATTAGTTATGCAGCTAATGTTTAGATACCGGCTCTGGCCAATGATCAAGGCAGGTCCTCCTATGGTTTGTGTCTTAAGATGATTTCCTATGTGTGCATGTAACTAGAGCTAAGTGTTGAGGTACCTGGAACAGGAAAGCCAGAGGAAGACCTGAGGGGAGCTGCCATCCGGCTTATATTCGGCCCCATAGTATACTATGGGGCCAAAAACCGGTCCGGGGCTGTCTGGTGTACACGGACAGTCTCGGATCGGATGGGACCCGCAGTGTGAAGCCAGCCTAACAATTCTCTGGTTTTGGAACTCTGTATAACCCCACCTACACCATTGATTAACAGATATCTGCCATGTGTACACAAAGAGCCACAAATCAGTGATGGGAGGAGAGTTATATAGAGCTCAAGAATATGCTTGACTACCTGGCAATAGGTTTTCCAATCTTCTGACAATAAAATAGTGATTTTATCAACACTACACTTAACAGCCCAGTAAGTGATTCATCTCTGGAATCAGGGTCTCTGCCTCAATATTATACTGATCCCAGACTAGATGGCAAACACCTGGTGATAGATTCCCCTTACACTGGGCAAACAAGTTCATGACTTCAGTCGTTTAATAAGATTACTGTTAGAGACCTTAATTGCTGTTGTACTGACTTAAAACTCCCCTGATATATACTATGCTTAAGAGTTTTACCTTGTTAGAAAAGTGGCCTTGCATTGACATATTGTTATAATATACATCACTTTATACACAGTTTATGTAGAAAAGAAATGAAGTGTCAGCATTAGAAAACAAACGTCGCCTATTATTGAAGAAGCTGCCCCAGGACAAGGCTTTTATTACCCATTAGCACAAGTTGATCACACCACTAATATATTGTGCTAATCTGCAGGCAATCTCCAGATGTATGGGAATTATAGCATCAATGGTTCAGTGATATTGACTTTCCATTCACTCCTGAAGGATAAGACAGGTTCCAAGTGCTCAATCAGTCACCTCTCTCCTGTGGCTTTATACACAGCCCCATCATAAATGACCGGCTATATGCATGTATTGTGTAAGACTGCAGATGGCCATCTCCCTGTTCTGGCAGCAGCGAGAGCTGTTTAGCCTAGTGGTGCAGAGTTAAATCTAATGAGATTCAGCTGTAGAAATAACAAGCACCTGCTTGGAGTCTGACATAATGGATGCCATCCAAGACAATGTTTACTGCAGCACTCGGTGCATGTTAAAACAAAGCAGACTGTTACTGTCCAGTAATGGCGCAATATTCTGAGCTATCGCCTTCATCAAAAAAGAAGATTTTCAATGATGCATCCTTAATAAAGGTATGAAATATAGATAACTATCCCACAGCATTCAGCACATGCATCCAGAAGGCCCCTATAGGTCACAGCTAACAATCTTTATTCATTAGAAATCTGGTCATCTCACTATATTACTTTTTGTCTTCCCATAATACCATGCCAGTATGTGGGTGTGATGTAAGTTGGGTGCACAGAATTACTTAGGACACCAGTGTAAGGCAATGTGATGGTGTTACCCAAATTTAAGGGTATGTGCTCACGATCCGCAGGCACTGCATGTTGGACGACGTGCCTCCAGCCATGATCTGCAGTGGGTGCAGGGTGGCTTCTCGCTGCATGCAGCCGATGATTATCTTTTCTGACTCCGCAGCATAAAATTAACAAACTTCAGAGATATGGAAGTCTGAAAACCTACACAATAGGTGAAAACATGTTCTGGTCAGGAGTAGCATAATGAGCATGGGATTTCTTGAAATGCCATCCACTGTGCTTGTACTGTACTACGAAGCGCTTTAGATGCAGCGGCAATTCCTGACTGTGAGCACACACCCTAACATGTTTCCATGATGTTTTAATTCCTTCCCGGCATTGCCTATTTTCACCTTTTTGACCAGACACAATTTATCAAATCTAATATGTCAATAACTTTGGAACACATCTGGATATCCCAGTGATTCAGAGATAGTTTTTTTACATGACACATTGTACTTTGAGCTTGTGGTGAATTTAGGTGGATAAATATTTTATTTATAGAATTATCTGATTTAAAAGTTTAGAAAAATTAACCATATTTAAAATGTTTTGTGTTTGCAAACTACAATTTGGGTACACGGCAGAGCCCAGAAGAGGAGTGCTATTTGGCTTTTAGGCTATGTGCCCTATATGCTGTTCTGCTGCATTTATTTGCTGCGTCTTCTGCACCAAATATGCATGACCCACAGTTTTGTAATGAAAGTCAATGTGATCTTTATAAAGCTGTGCCCACTATGTGTGTTATTCAGTGGTGCCAAAAACGCATGCGTTTATAAAAGTGCCTGTCAATTATTTTGTCATTTTTTGGGCTGCATTTTCCAGTTGACAGAAATTCTAATGAGCTGAAAAAATCAGGACTTAAAAAAACGCATCAGAAAAGCACAGTGGGCACATAGCAGAAAAGCACAGTGGGCACATAGCAGAAAAGCCCAGTGGGCACATAGCAGAAAAGCACAGTGGGCTCATAGCAGAAAAGCACAGTGGGCACATAGCAGAAAAGCACAGTGGGCACATAGCAGAGAAGCACAGTGGGCACATAGCAGAAAAGCACAGTGGGCACATAGCAGAAAAGCACAGCGGGCACATAGCAGAAAAGCACAGTGGGCACATAGCAGAAAAGCACAGTGGGCACATAGCAGAGAAGCACAGTGGGCACATAGCAGAAAAGCACAGCGGGCACATAGCAGAAAAGCACAGCGGGCACATAGCAGAAAAGCACAGTGGGCACATAGAAGAAAAGCACAGCGGGCACATAGCAGAAAAGCACAGTGGGCTCATAGCAGAAAAGCACAGCGGGCACATAGCAGAAAAGCACAGCGGGCACATAGCAGAAAAGCACAGTGGGCTCATAGCAGAAAAGCACAGCGGGCACATAGCAGAAAAGCACAGCGGACACATAGCAGAAAAGCACAGCGGGCTCATAGCAGAAAAGCACAGCGGATTCATAGCAGAAAAGCACAGTGGGCACATAGCAGAGAAGCACAGCGGGGCACATAGCAGAGAAGCACAGCGGGCTCATAGCAGAAAAGCACAGTGGGCACATAGCAGAAAAGCACAGCGGGCACATAGCAGAAAAGCACAGTGGGCACATAGCAGAAAAGCACAGTGGGCACATAGCAGAAAAGCACAGTGGGCACATAGCAGAAAAGCACAGCGGGCACATAGCAGAAAAGCACAGTGGGCACATAGCAGAAAAGCACAGTGGGCACATAGCAGAAAAGCACAGTGGGCACATAGCAGAAAAGCACAGTGGGCTCATAGCAGAAAAGCACAGCGGGCACATAGCAGAAAAGCACAGCGGGCTCATAGCAGAAAAGCACAGCGGGCTCATAGCAGAAAAGCACAGCGGGCACATAGCAGAAAAGCACAGCGGGCACATAGCAGAAAAGCACAGCGGGCACATAGCAGAAAAGCACAGCGGGCACATAGCAGAAGAGCACAGCGGGCACATAGCAGAAAAGCACAGCGGGCACATAGCAGAAAAGCACAGTGGGCACATAGCAGAGAAGCACAGTGGGCACATAGCAGAAAAGCATGCATGCTTTATTGAAACAGCTGCCCTTTTGAGGATGGAAAAAAGCAGCCCAAACAAATATGCACAGTGTGCACTTAGCCTTAGAGCTTTGGTTCGGAATGCATTGTGGATGCAATGTTCCTTTTGCAGATTCCTGAGGTGCCAAAATAATAGGTGCCCCCCCAAAGTAACCCCATTTTGGATAGTGCACTCCTCAATTATGTAATATAGAAGTGCATTAAGTATTGTAAACCAACAGGTGCTTCACAGACAGGGGCGTAACTAGGGGGGTGCAGCCGGACCTTTTGCTCCGGGCGCCAGTCAGTAGGGGGCGCTGGTGCGGTGCCATCATCAGGTGACCAGCCGCGGCTGCACTGCAGCGCCGCCGCCGGAACTAATCTCCTCGCCGCATATTGTGTGTGCACGGCCACGGGCGGCCGCGGAGCTGTGCGTGGGTGCACACAATCAACCCCTGCTGCTGGTCTGCCCCCTGCCAGCAGTTACCACCCTCCCTCTCCCCGGTCACGTCGCGCTGCGGCTGACGTCACCCGTGCGTCGCACAGTGGGACGGAGAGGTGAAGGAGAGGAGCCGAGGGCAGGAGCTGCTGACTGCTGTGGCCTGCCTCCTTCTGAGTCCCGACTCCTGCCTCTGACTGAGTCGTCCGGGTCCGGTCCGTCCTAGGCTAGCTGCGCCTACAACTGTACTCCAGTCCTAATGAGGTAAAAAAAAGTAACCCCAAACAGCCGGGGGGGGGGGGGGAATTGGGGTGGGGGTGCCTGTCCTGGGCTGGCCAGCTAGGAGTTATGAGGTGTATATATATCATCTACATCAGGGCAGGTGCAGGCACACGCACATACTATGAGGTAAAATATACCTCATAGTGTGTGTGCCTGTGGATGTATACATATATACACCCCATAGTGTGCCTGCCTGAGGTATACATATATATATACCTCAGGTATATATATATGTATACCTCAGGCAGGCACACACTATGAGGTATAATAATTCCCCCCAACCCCCCGGTCCTCAACCAAGGCTGCAGGGCAGCAAAAGCCCCCCCCCCCTCACCTACTCGGGGGGGGGGGACGCCGAAATAGAGCTGTGCCCCGGGCGCCATGAAACATAGTTACACCTCTGTTCACAGAATTGTATAACTTGGGGTTGTAGCATTGAAAAAAATACCTTTGTTCCACTTAAACATTTCCTTAGTCCAATTTTTTTCATTTGAACAAGGGGTAACAGAAGAAAAATTTGTAATGCAATTTCTTCTGAGTATGTCAATACTGCATATGTGGTCTGGAACTACTGTTTGGACACATGGCAATGTTCAGAAAGAAACGTTCGTCATTTTGAAGAGCAGATTTTGCTGGAATGTTTTGCAGGTGTTATATTAGCAGAGTCACTGAGGTGTCAGAACAGCAGAACAGTGACCATATTTTACACACTGTGTAATTCAATAAATTCATCTGATATGAATTTTATCATACAGCTGTCGAGAAAAAAGTTACATGTTTTTCTCTAAGATATTTTTTAACAATGAAAAAATATACAGGACCCACACACCTTTAGTATTGAATGCACAAATCCACTATATACAGTATATATATGTGGCTAATATACCGACATATACAGGGGTTGGACAAAATAATGGAAACACCTAACGTTTTGGCATCATAATCTTCGAACATGTTATAAACATGCAAACCGTGACAGATGTTAATGTTTTGTAGTTGATTATTTGTGTTCAGTGATATGTGTATGTAACTGTTTGTTTTGCCGAATTGTAAGAACATTGATGAGAACCTGATACCAATGGCAGACCTTTCGGATTTTCAAAAAGGCCAAATTGTTGGTGCTTGCATGGCAGGCGCTAGTGTAACAGAAAGTGCCCGAATGCTTGGCGTGTCAAGAGGTACTGTCTCCAAAGTAATGACTGCGTTTGATAGAGAAGGAAAAAAACGTCCGCAGCAAAGCACAGGTCCGGCTGAAAGTCGAAGTTGACTGAGAAAGACCGCCGGACTCTATAGCGAATTGTGAGAGAGGATCGTATGACCACGGCTCAGAAAATCACTGCTGAGCTCAATGAACACCTACAGAACCCAGTCTCCACGAAAACTGATCGTCAGGAGCTGCACAAATCTGGATTCCACGGAAGAGCTGCAATTAGAAAACCGCTGCTCTCAATGACAAATGTTTCTAAGTGTTTAGAGTGGTGTATAAACCTCCAGAATTGGTCCCTCGAGCAGTGGAAACATGTGATATTCTCAGACCAATCATCGTTTACCCTATTTTCCGACCTCCGGCCGAGTGTAAGTTTGGAGACAGCCGAAAGAAGCATTCCATCCAGACTGCCTTCTCCCAACCGTAAAACATGGCGGAGGTTCTGTGATGATCTGGGGTGCTATTTCATGGAGATCCACTGGGCCAATGATATCACCTTGTTTGAATCCATACCTCGGAAAAATTGAGGCTGTAATCGCTGCAAAAGGTGGACAAGGTGGACCTACCCCATATTAAACTAACTTTTGTTAATTTTTCCAGGTGTTTCCATTATTTTGTCCAACCCCTGTACATGTAGGATGCACCACACTATGATAAATGAATACATTAGGGATGGGCGAATCTACTCGCTAGGACTCGTTACTCGGCGAGTAGTAAGGGACTCGCAGGACTCGGTACTCTGCGAGTTTCCCAGTGATTACTCGCACGAGTCCAATGCAAATCAATATCAATCCTAGTTTTGTCAGAAACGCTGACAAAACTAGGATTGCCATTGTTTGCATTAGACTCGCGAGTAATCACTGGCTACTGTGCCAGTGATAGCAGGGAAACTCGCAAAGTAACTGCTGTTTCTTTGCGAGCCGAGTCCAGCTGTCTTCTCTGTGCAGCTCCAGGGTCCTAGAGCCCGCCTGCTCACAGACATGATGTAGCAGTGCTGAGATTGTTCTCAGTCTGCTCATTCCCTGTGCATAGACATCTATATTTATGCACAGGGATGAGCAGAGAGGACATCGCGTTTTGGACTACGTCGGACGGAAGAGGATTTTTTTAATTAAAGATGGAGTCCCTAATGGCTTTTTTTTAATTTCAAATAAAAATTTTTCTCTGTGTTTTTTTAACCCTTTATTGGAGATTCTTAGTGGCTGGGTCAAACGTGGCCTGACATTAAGAATCTCGGGCTTAATACCAGCTTGTATAACAAAGCTGGTATTAACCCCTTTATTACCCAGCGTGCTACCGCCACCAGGGCCGCTGGAAGAGCGGGGTTCAGCGCCAGAGGATGGCGCTTCAATGAACGCGCCATCTTCTGGGGCGGCTGCGGGCTGCAATTTGCAGTGGGGGGTGCCCAGAAAGCTTGGGCATCGGTGCGCTGCGGATTCCAGCCCCCAGCTGCTTAGCTGTACCTGGCTAGACATAGAAATTGCGCGGAGCCCCACGCATTTTTTTAAAATTATTTAATGAATTTCAGAGTCAGAGTCTCAGAGTCTCAGAGTCAGAGTCAGAATCTCAGAATTTCATGAAATAATTTAAAAAAAATGCGTGGGGCTCCGCGCAATTTCTATGTCTAGCCAGGTACAGCTAAGCAGCTGGGGGCTGGAATCCGCAGCGCAGGGATGCCCAAGCTTTCTGGGCACCCCCGCTGCAAATTGCAGCCCGCAGCCGCCCCAGAAGATGGCGCGTTCATTGAAGTGCCATCCTCTGGCGCTGAACCCCGCTCTTCCAGCGGCCCTGGTAGCGGTGGCACGCTGGGTAATAAAGGGGTTAGGGCCAGCTTTGTATTATCAGCTGGCCCTAAGCCCGAAATTTATGGCGGTCACGCCAATATTAGACATGACCGCCATGAATTTCTATTAAATTGTTTTAAAAAAACACAACACAAAGAAAATTTTTTATTAGAAATAAAAAAAAAAGCCATTAGGGACTCCATCTTTAATTAAAAAAATCCTCTTCCGTCCGACGCAGTCCAAAACGCGATTTCCTCTCTGCTACATCCCCTGTGCATAAATATAGATGTATATGCACAGGGAATGAGCAGACTGAGAACAATCTCAGCTCTGCTACATCATCTCTGTGCACAGACATTCATGTCTGTACACAGGGAATGAGCAGACTGAGAACAATCTCAGCACTGCTACATCAGGCAGCAGGCGGGCTCTAGGACCCTGGAGCTGCACAGAGCAGACAGAACTCTTATCTGTGCGAGTCAGCGATTACTTACAAAGTAAACGAGCAATGCAAATAAATGACAAAACTAGGATTGCTTCAGGCTGAAGCTTCCGAGACACATCTGCGATTTGTAAATCTCACACTACTCGCTATTACTCGCTTCCCCATTCATTAACATTGGACTCGCTAGACTCGCAACGAGTAGCGAGTCCTGGGCTCGGACTCGCTAGAGTCAAGCGATTCCGAGTAATTTAGGATTCGCCCATCACTAGAATACATGAAATCCATTATTGCTGTAGAAATTAAAAATTTCAGGTACTTGGTTAGCATATTTTGCTCAAAAAGCATAAAAGCCTCCAACCGTCAAAGTACACTTATAATATGGATGATACCTAAAACACAATTTTCCTATCTTTTCATGTGCTAAACAGCTTCATCTCAATGGGGAGTAAAAATGAACTCTGATCAAATAATGTCAAGCACCTTTTTAGCATTTAAGGCAATATTGGAGTTCATATATTCATCAATCACAGTGTGCTGCTGCACCATATACTGTATGTATATGTAAGATATTTTTTAATCTACTTAGCTTTTCTTTATTACAGGGTTAATAGAAGAATTTGAATCCCTCAATTTACTTTATTCTAACACCACCGCTTGGGTCCGGGTTAATGGGGCCATATCCTCTCCCTTCACCATAAGAAATGGGACCAGACAGGCATTTCCTCTATCTCTCCTCTTATACGTAATCGTTAAGGAGCACTTCACCAACTCAGGGAAAATGACAGCATTCATTTAATCCGAGTGGGACAAGCTCATTATAAGGCAGCTTTGTATGCTGATGATCTTCTTCTCTTCGTTTCCCAATCCCAAATTTCCTTGTCATCAATATAGAGTTGTTTGACAGGTTCAGCTTTCAAGTTTGTATGTTCTCCCTGTGTTTGTGTGGGTTTCCTCCAGGCACTCCAGTTTCCTCCCACATTACAAAGACATACTGATAGGATATTTAGATTATGAGCCCCAATGGAGACAGTGTTGCAAATGTATGTAAAGTGCTACGGAATTAATAGTGCTATATAAATCAATAAATATTATTATTATTATTATTATAACTTCAAAATAAATTATTCTGAATACAAGGCCCTAGACATTTCCCTTCCTCAGCAGGATGTCGCCAGTTTAATATTCAAGTTTCCCTTTCCAATGGAGATCGAAAGCCATTAAATATCTGGAAGTTTCTATCCCACCTGATCTAACAAATCTCTTCTCACTCAACTACCACACTCCTGAACTGCACACTGAGAGATTTTTTGTCATATAGTGGCCTGAAGCTGTCTTGGTTTGGTAGAATGAATGCGGTTAAGATGGATATCTTGCCTCAATTTCAATATATCTTCCAGACTATCCCCATCTACCCCTCATAGTTTTTTCTTCAAGCTCCAATGAATTCTGATTTGCTTCGTATGGGATACGATTAGACTCAGAATTGTTATAAGCACACTTGCTTTACCAAAGTCATTTGGGAGAGCCGGACTCCTTAACCTCAAAGCTTACTTTCGCGACTCGGCTTTGGTTCGGCTTCTCGACCTACACATCCGGGGATATTCCAAACACTGGGTACTAGTGGAACAATATGGATTGACCATTCCCCTGAAACACCTTTTGTGGATTCCCTTTCTTAAAGGGGTTGTGCCACCATGGAATATATTGCTAATGCTGCACATATCATGTAAATAAGTGTTTTTGTAAATAACACCCATTAAAAATGATGCCCCATTCAAAAATTATGTGCCTTTAAAATATAGTATGGCGCCCCCTGCTGTTAGCATACACTGCCGCTCTGTACGACCTGTAAACCCTCTCTTCAGGTCGCGCATGCCTGGTTCTCTCTCTTTGAAGAGTGTGAAGATCCCTCCGCGCCTTCAGCCGGCCTGTCGGATCTGATACTGACAGCTGCTATGTGTCAGGAGCGTCTGCGGTGCTGTATGCTCCAGCTCCAGGCTTCTCACCCTCCACAGCTGTTGTCACAGACACTGCCACGTCCGTGAAGCAGTGATGCGAGATGTGAATAGTGAGAAATACACAGCGAGGGACTGACACCTCTCACTGTATAACACAGCTCTGCTATCTCCATCCCTGGCTCTGTATTTCTCCCTATTCACATAACAAACTCCTCACACCTACAGCTTCTGCTCAGCACTGCTATGCTGCTGCCCCTACCTGCTTCACTGATTAACCTCCCGAGTCCCCACAAAGAAGGAGCAAGGCCAGCCCACAGGGAGAGAGGGGGGGGGGAACAGCAAAACCGCTCTCTGCTCTGTGGAGCCATCTCCTCTGGAGGGGGGAGGGACCCATGCACACACAGTCAGAGAGGAAGGAACACTGCTGTCCAGGAGCCACATGGGGAGGATAGCATGGGTGACTCACTATGAAGTCGTATATATAAGTGTGTGTCTATATGTATGTGTGTTTGTATGTATGTATATCTGTATGTATGTATATGTGCGTGTATGTATGTATATGTGTGTGTATGTACGTATATGTGTAGGTGTATGTATGTATATGTGTGTTTGTATGTATGTATATGTGTGGCTATATTTATGTGTGTATATATACTCCCTGTTCTCTGCCCCTGTGTCCTCTTGTTCTCTGCCCATGTCCTCTGCCCCTGTGTCCCCCTGTCCTCTGCCCCTATGTGCCCCTGTCCTCTGCCCCTGTGTCCCCCTGTCCTCTGCCCCTGTGTCCCCCTGTCCTCTGCCCTTGTGTGCCCCTGTCCTCTGCCCCTGTGTCCCCCTGTCCTCTGCCCCTGTGTCCCCCTGTCCTCTGCCCCTGTGTGCCCCTGTCCTCTGCCCCTGTGTGCCCCTGTCCTCTGCCCCTGTCCTCTGCCATTGTGTCCCCCTGTCCTCTGCCCCTGTGTCCCCCTGTCCTCTGCCCCTGTGTCCCCCTGTCCTCTGCCCCTGTGTCCCCCTGTCCTCTGCCCCTGTGTCCCTCTGTCCTCTGCCCCTGTATCCCCCTGTCTTCTGCCCTGTGTCCCGCTGTCCTCTGCCCTGTGTCCTGCTGTCCTCTTCCCCTGTCCTGTGTGCCCGTGTCTCTCTGCCCCTGTGTCCCCCTGTCCTCTGCCCCTGTGTCCCCCTGTCCTCTGCCTCTGTCCTGTGTGCCCCTGTTCTGTGCACCCTAGTTCTGTGCGCCCCTGTCCTCTGCCTATGTTCTGTGTTCCCCTGTCCTGTGTGCCCGTGTCCCCCTGTCCTCTGCCTCTGTCCTGTGTGCCCCTGTCCTCTGCCCCTGTTCTGTGTCCCCCTGTCCTCTGCCCCTGTTCTGTGTCCCCCTGTCCTCTGCCCCTGTCCTGTGTGCATCAGTCCTCTGCCCCTGTTCTGTGTCCTCCTGTCCTGTGTGCCCCTGTCCTGTGTGCCCCTGTCCTGTGTGCCCCTGTCCTGTGTGCCACTGTCCTCTGCCACTGTTTTTTGTCCCCCAGTCCTGTGTGCCCCTGTCCCCTTATCCTCTGCTGTCGGTATTCCTTCCACCGGCATTACCATTCATTGCCGGCTGAAAAGAATCAGTATGAAGCCGGTCATGTGACAGGGCTCCAGAAAGAATGTCTTTTTCCAGGCAGCAGAGTGGGGAGGGGGAAGTACGGAGCGGCCGGGGGAGAGCAGGCGGCAGTGCCGCTACTGGACGCCATATGGGAACACCCATAACTTGGGTGTTTCAGTATGGCGGCCAGCGTACTTCCGGTTGCGCGGACGCCGCTCATTTCCCGGCTGCGTCGCCGGTAACCGCTGACCTTCGTGAGATGAGCGGTGTCTACCGTCGGGAGATCAGCGGCTTGCGCATGAGCGGCTGATCTCCCTACGGGCGCTGGCCGGTAATTGCAGCTCGCGATGGCACATGTGCGCCATCGGTCGCCGCACTGGCATCCGGCCGCGGTGCATGCCGGAATAGCAGCACAGTGGCTGGACCGGATGCCAGAAACTGGCGATTATTATATAAGATGTCCTGTATTGCCTATAGCAACCAATCAGAAGCTGAGCTGTGATTGGTTGCTATAGGCCACCTGGTAAATATCCACACTGTCAAAACAGCCAGTGCAGTATCTATTACCTCACACACATAAACAGTAAATAAGCCTTTTTTTGGCAACTGACTGCAAGGCACAGGGTCAAAATTTCCTCTAAAAACATAGTGATAGACGTTCCCTGAGTAAAGTGAGGTGTGTGCAAAATTTTGTGATTGTACATTTGACAGTGCGGATTCCTTTAGTGGACATATATATACACTCAGCTTTATATATATATATATATATATATATATATATATATATATATATATATATAATCTAATGTATGTGTGTATGGAATGCCCAGGTGCAGACTGCCATGACGGCATTATATAAATAGATATTTATTATATATAAAATGTGTGTATAACACTGGAATGGACCACAGATATGTCAGACTAAACAGTAATATTTAAAAGTGTGAAGAGTGATCATGATATTGTATGTGAGTGGACTATTTGAATCCAGCAGTGCGGAGGGATACAGTGTAGGCAAGAATGTGGCAGTTGTGGTCACATGATCCTTTTTTGAACCCCTCCCACAATCTCTCCTGTTCAGCTCAGCATGGAGCACACAAAAAACATTGAAAAAGGGTTTTTTATTCATGATAAGCACTGTAAATATTTTTTGTGAATATTTACACCTCTTTTCAAATTTTTGCCAGAAAACTGTGTGGTGGCACAACCCCTTTAAGTACTGTCTGTAGGCCAATTCACCAAATTTACGCAAGACACTTAACATTTGGTACACATTAGCTGACAAGCCTCCCTCAGCCGATAAGATTAGCCCCCTCACTCAGCTCTTTTTTAAACCCGAATAAATAAAAGCAGGGCTGGAACTAAGGTGATACTCTGCAATGGCGTGAGTTCACACTGGCCTCAAAATAGAAAACACAACAGAAAAGCAACAAATGAGCAAATACCCTAAAAATGAAAAAAGTAAAACATCTATAGTGCAAAAACATAATTAGGGTACTTAGTGACATAGATATGATCATATGAATGCGTACGCTTGTCCCACCTATCGGGACAGTCAAGCCTAACATTAATACTAATACCTTGTCATCTGCCAGCAACATGAATTAACAAGGACAGGATTAAGTAGAACCTGGCCCCAACAGAGAACACCATGCCATGGGATGTCACACATTATATCATGTCCTGCTCAAAGGTAGGCCACATTTATGATTGCAGGACTGCAACAAAACATGAATAAACCAGGGCTTTTTGTGGTCAGGATGTTATACGAAATGTCTAAATGTCTATACTAAACCCTCCATGACCCTTGTCTGCAAACATTTAAATGAACCTTGTCCAGACAGCTTGAGATCCAGCCAATGAAAAGACAGTCTTATTCCACCAATTGTCAAGTCCCAATATCCTGCAATGAGGCCTGAAGGTATATAAGGAGGTCTGTTAATTTTGACCAGCAGATTGGATACAGACAGCTAATCTAGGATCTTCGGGTCCGATTGGCAAGCCATAACCCCAGGTCTAGGCATTTTGGTGCCAACCAAGGGGATCAGAACCTGGATTATAAGACCACAAGGACTTTAGCATCGAATGATCGGATTCGGCTGGGGAAAACAAAAACTGCATAAGGATGCAACCCAGGTTGGGATGATCCAGTCACCTGGCTACAGACTTTGCTGTGCTATATACTAATTCCTGGTGAGCCAGTGGAAGGGTGAGACTCTGTTGCCTGTTACATGTGGTGTTTTGCTGGTTATGTGTTATATGCTGTTAACTGTTTGGGGATCCAATAAAGCCTACATATTGTGGTTCCCTCACCCTGCATTGTCTGAGTAGTGTTCTGCCCATTGTTAAGGAGCTCAGGCGTTCAATTTGGGGATGAGCCCTGGTCCAGTTTGTCTTGCTAAAGGGGGCTGGGCCAGCAGACGAGAGCACCCACTGACCCCCGTTTCTCCACAATCTCTGCCGCTGCCCATATCCTAGTGGTATTTACAAATGGGTGGTATCTACAGAAGAGAGGAGCTTTCCCCCGAGATCTCTGACTAAAACCTGAAGCGAATAGATTATCTTTCACAACTCCCTGACTCTTTTTATAAAGGGGAGACATGGATTGATAAGGCGCCTAATAACCATCTGTGGGAGATGATGTTCCCCTCATACTTTCCCACCCCCTCTCTCCCCTCTTTTTTCTTTTCTTTTCTCTTTTCTTCCCATTCTTTCCACTCTTTCTATTCTTCTTTCCCCTCTCTATCCATTGTCTTTTCTTCTCTTCCTCGCTTTTTTTCTCAGGCACTCACCTTTTTCTTCTTCTATACTTTAACAACGAAAAACACAAAGTACGGGCAGATAAGGATTACTCCTCTTTTTGTAAACAACTTATTTGGTTAAGGGGGTGCACGTGGTTTGGTGTTCCCTCAACATTAATATACGCATACCCACAGTACATTTCTTCATGTATATTTGCGTGGTCCAGGTTTTTTGGAGTATAGACTGGACAAAGAAACATCAATTCACTAATGTTTTTTATAATTTTTTTGACACTGTTCACTCTGCAGTAAAAACGATCACACAACTTTATATTTTGGGTCAGTAAGATTACGGTAATACCAGATTTACATGTTTTTTATGTTTTGCAACTTTTGCAAAACAAAAGACTAAAACTAAATTTACAAAACATCATTTGCTTTTGCATCTCTAGTGTGAGAGCTGTAACCTTTTTTTCACTGACAGAGCTAAGTGTGGGCTTGTTTTTTCTATGATGAATTAACATTTTTAGTGCTTACTTTTTTTATAACATTCAACTTTTTAATTACCGTACATTTCATTCAACCTTTTGTGCAACAGTACGATGAAAAAACAGTTTTCTTCATGTTTTTTGTTTACTTTCTTTTATGGGGTTTAGTGTACAGGTTAAATATTGTGACTAATATTGTGAATATTATTTATAGATTGGGTTCTTATGGATGTGGCAATACCAAATGTGTGTACTTTTTATTTTATTTTTATATAATAAACACATTTTTAGGGCTAACTCACACCATTGTATTAAGGAAAGGTATTGCTCTCTGACCAATGTTTTTCCATGAGGCAGTGCAGGTGAACTTTTTTTTACTTATACCGATTTGACGTAAGAAAATAATCGCAGGGGAAATTGGATGAGACTTACCCATTCAAGTCTATGGTTGAGACAAAAAGAGTGGATGCCATATGGTGTGCCACTCTATGGTATTGGAATTAAACAGATACATTGCAGTTCTGTTACATAGGAAACTGTAAAGGATATTGTAAATGATTAATAGCTTCTGAGTATAAAAACAGATAGCACATGGACAGCACTAAGATAACAAGTGAGGAAAAAATTGTCTCACTTTTCTGGATGAGAATGGGACCAATTTTTATAACGTCATGTGACCCTAGCCATAATGGCATTTGTTAGTTCTTTCCGTTCCTTACCATACACGTTGCCTCTTTAGAGGAAGAGATGTGAACTCTAGTGTCACCTATTGGATAAAGCCATCCTAAAAGTTAAGTATCGACCCTTTAACAACCCTTACAACCTGACTTGAGATAAAAGTCAAACGAGAATTTCAATTTACAGGTACATGTTTTGGAGTGTGGCCCCTCATCGTGCAAAGCATAAGATCTGATTTTGCTGTACATTTCTTACTATGTGACTTAAGCACTAAATATTTTGATAATGGCCTAATGCACTGCAAAACGTTTGCCTTGCAGTGCATTACACCAATCAGTTTTACAATGACAGGAGTTCTGTTAGATCCTGCTATTGGCAGGCTTTGATAGGCCACAGTATTTAGCAGACCTGGAGATCACTGTATGACCTCCAGTTGCCATGACAACCATTGGCATCCCATAAAAAGTCAGAGGGGTTGGTTGGTGAGGTGAGAGACCCATATTCCCACTATCAAGTATATACTACATTCGCTATTGACTGCGTTATCTAGAGGGTTAAACAGCAAGGGATGATTACAACAAGTCAGTTCTTGAAATGTCTGTCCCTACTAATAGGAATTATTCCACAATCAACTGTGAGTGATATTATTGAAGTAGCAGCATAACCAGAGAAATTCACACAAAGTTACAGAGTGGGGTCACCAAGTAATGAGGCACATAAATCATAAATTTTGCCAACTTTCTTCTGACTCATTAGCTGTAAGAATTCCAACTGTCCTCTTGTGCTGGGAGGTTTTATGAATAGCTACTCTCCTTATGGAGATTAATCCTGCATACTAGCAGTGAGGAGACTGTTGGCCACACTGCTCCTGTGAGAAATATGCAAATTGTCAATTCAGGGAGGAAGTAGACGAACCCTAGTGCCACCTATTGGAAGTAGCAATCCTAAAATTCATAACTGACACTTTAACGAGCCTTTCAATACGACTTAGAATTTATGCCATATCAGAACCCAATCTGCAGATGCTGCATTTCAGGATGATTGCCCCTGATCAGTGCAACGTAGGGGGATATGATAAGGGCTATATATGTATGTATGTAAGGGATAATGTATGAGGGGCTATGAGGAGGTCAAGGGAATAGTTACTTTCCTTATGAAGAATAATTCTGCATGCCTGCAAAGAGGATACTTTTAGCCACAATGCTCCTCCTGGAAATATGCAAATTGTCACTTCAGGGAGGGAAGTAGATCTAGTGCCACCTATTGAAGGTAGCAATCCTAAAAGTCAAAATTGAGCCTTTAACAAGCCTTTCAATATGACTTAGGATTTATGCCATATCAGAACCCCAATTGCAGCTAAAAGTCTCCTCACTGCTGGCATGCAGGATTAAACTCCATAAGGAGAGTAGCTATTCCTTGACCTCGTCATGGCCCCTCATATAGCCATATCAGATCCCATACTTTGCACTAACGAGGGGTAACCATCCTGAAATGCAACACCTGTAGACTGGGCTTCTGATATGACATAACTCCTAAGTCATATTGAAAGGCTCATTAAAGAGTTAATTGTGACTTATAGGATTGCTACTTTCAATACGTGGCGCTACAGTTCATCTCTTCCTCCCTGAAGTGACAATTTGGGAGGTTTTATGGCATGGATTTCCATCTTTGCACAGCTGCATGCAAATGATACATCACCAAGCACAATGAAAACATCTAATGAAGTAGTGTAAAGCTGCCACCAGTATAATATTGGTTTAATAGTCAATGTGTTTCAGGGCTCCCAGATGCCTTTATCAGGACAAATCAATATGATATTTTTCACGAGGAAGGGTCCAGGCAGCCTTGAAAAGCATTGACTAATACTGTAAGTCAAAATTATATTCACCTGTGATGCTTCGTGGAATACAGCAGCACGGTTTTTAATCCTTCATCCTCCCTACTCTATATGCGCCACGCTAGGGACTGCAGCAGTCATGATATGCTTTTATAGTGGCTTTTGACAACCACACAACTCTGATACCTATTTAGGTAATATTGTATCTTTCAAAACCTTCATCTGCCCTACTTTAATTTTCTGAGATAATGACCTGTGGGTTTTCATTGGCTGTAAGCCATAATAATCATCAACATTAACATAAATAAACACTTGAAATACATTACTCTGCATGTAATAACTCTATACACCATGTTCCTAATTATTATGCAAATGTTCTTTTTCTCTGATTTTCCTAAATGGTCGGTGCAAATGACAGTCAGTGTAATAAAAGTCATCACCCGTTAGAGTATACATCAAATTTTATTGAAGAAACCTCCCAATAATAACAGTAAAATCTTCAAAATTAAAAAAAAACTCTAAATGCACCGTTCCAAATTATTAGGCACAGTAGAGTTTCTAACCATTTAATGTTTGAAAGAACTGAAAATGCTCATTTGTTGAATTTGCAGCATTAGGAGGTCACACTCACTGAAATAAAAAGCTATTTAACTCCAAAACATCCTAACAGGCCAAGTTACATGTTAACATAGGAACCCTTCTTTGATGTCACCTTCACAGTTCTTGCATCCATTGAACTTGTGAGTTTCTGAAGAGTTTCGGCTTGTATTTCTTTGCATGATGTCAGAATAGCCTCCTAGAGCTGCTGTTTTGATGTGAACTGCCTCCCACCCTCATAGATATTTTGCTTGATTATACTCAAAAGGTTCTCTATAGGGTTGAGGTCAGGGGAAGATGGTGGCCACACCATGAGTTTATCTCCTTTTATGCCCATAGCAGCCAATGGCACAGAGGTATTCTTTGCAGCATGAGATGGTACATTGTCATGCATAAAGATCATTTTGCTCCTGAAGGCACGTTTTTGCTTTTTGTACCATGGAAGAAAGTTCTCAGTTAGAAACTCTATATACTTTGCAGAGGTCATTTTCACACCTTCGGGAACCTTAAAGGGGCCTACCAGCTGTTTCCCAATGATTCCAGCCCAAAACATGACTCCTCCACCTCCTTGCTGATGTCGCAGCCTTGATGGGACATGGTGGTCATCCACCAACCATCCACTACTCCATCCATCTGGACCATCCAGGTTTGCTCGCCACTCATCAGTAAACAAGGCTGTTTGAAAATTAGTCTTCATGTATGTCTGGGTCCACTGCAACCATTTCTGCTTGTGACCACTGTTACTAGGGGTGGCCGAATAGTAGGTTTATGCAACACAGCACGCCTTTGAAGGATCCTACACCTTGAGGTTCGAGGGACTCCAGAGGCACCAGAAGCTTCAAATATCTGTTTGCTGGTTTGTAAGGCTTTTTTTGCAGCTGCTCTCTTAATCTGATGAACTTGCCTGGCAGAAACCTTCCTCATTCTGCCTTTATCTGCACGAACACGTCTGTGCTCAGAATCAGCCACAAATCTATTCACGATACGATGATTACGCTTACATTTTCGTGCAATATCTAATGTTTTCATCCCTTGTCCAAGGCATTGCACTATTTGTTGCTTTTCTGCAGCAGAGAGATCTTTTTTCTTTCCAATGTTACTTGAAAACTGTGGCCTGCTCAATATTGTGGAACACCCAGTTTACCTTTTATTGGGCTCACCTGCCAAACTAATTATCCCAGGTATCTGAGATTGATTTCAGTGATCCAAAGAACCCTGAGACACAATACAATCAATGGGTTTTATTGAAAAAAAAAAAAGCCCTATGACACTTAAAACCAATTTGCATAATAATTTTTTGACGCTATTCTAATTGAGATGCACTTATACATATATACAGTGCCTACAAGTAGTATTCAACCCCCTGCAGATTTAGGTGGTTGACACATGCGGAATTAACTTGGCATTGTGACATTTGGACTGTAGATCAGCCTGGAAGTGGGAAAAGCGTTAAAAGTTAATTCAGAGGGTCATTTATTATTCAACCCCTCAAACCACCATCATTCTGTTTGGTCCCCCTAAAGTATTAAGAAGTAGTTCAGGCACAAAGAACAATGAGCTTCACATGTGTGGATTAATTATCTCTTTTGCCAGCCTTTTCTGACTATTTAAGACCCTCCCCAAACTTGTGAACAGCACTCATACATGGTCAACATGGGAAAGACAAAGGAGCATTCCAAGGCCATCAGAGACAAGATCGTGGAGGGTCACAAGGCTGGCAGGGGGTACAAAACCCTTTCCAAGGAGTTGGGCCAACCTGTCTCCACTGTTGAGAGCATCATCCGGAAGTGGAAGGCTTATGGAACTACTGTTAGCCTTCCACGGCCTGGACAGCCTTTGAAAGTTTCCTCCCGTGCCGAGGCCAGGCTTGTCCGAAGAGTCAAGGCTAACCCAAGGACAACAAGGAAGGAGCTCCGGGAAGATTTCATGGCAGTGGGGACATTGGTTTCAGTCAATTCCATAAGTAACGTACTCCACCGCAACGGTCTCCATTCCAGACGAGCCCGTAAGGTACCTTTACTTTCAAAGCGTCATGTCAAGGCTCGTCTACAGTGTGCTCATGATCACTTTAGGACTCTGAGACAGACTGGTTCAAGGTTCTATGGTCTGATGAGACCAAGATCGAGATCTTTGGTGCCAACCACACACGTGACGTTTGGAGACTGGATGGCACTGCATACGACCCCAAGAATACCATCCCTACAGTCAAGCATGGTGGTGGCAGCATCATGCTGTGGGGCTGTTTCTCAGCCAAGGGGCCTGGCCATCTGGTCCGCATCCATGGGAAGATGGATAGCACGGCCTACCTGGAGATTTTGGCCAAGAACCTCCGCTCCTCCATCAAGGATCTTAAGATGGGTCGTAATTTCATCTTCCAACAAGACAACGACCCAAAGCACACAGCCAAGAAAACCAAGGCCTGGTTCAAGAGGGAAAAATCAAGGCGATGGAGTGGCCTAGTCAGTCTCCTGATCTTAATCCAATTCAAAACTTGTGGAAGGAGCTCAAGATTAAAGTCCACATGAGACACCCAAAGAACCTAGATAACTTGGAGAAGATCTGCATGGAGGAGTGGGCCAAGATAACTCCAGAGACCTGTGCTGGCCTGATCAGGTCTTATAAAAGACCATTATTAGCTGTAATTGCAAACAAGGGTTATTCCACAAAATATTAAACCTAGGGGTTGAATAATAATTGACCCACACTTTTATGTTTAAAATTTATTAAAATTCAACTGAGCAACATAACTTTTTGGTTTGTAAGATTTATGCTTTAGTTAATAAATCCTACTCTCGTTTGCAGTTTGAAGGCTCTAACTTATTTGCATCTTATCAAAGCACCTAAATCTGCAGGGGGTTAAATACTACTTGTAGGCACTGTATATTGTAAATGTATTTAGTGGATTGATGAATCAAGCTCCTGTATCTGGCGTCTGATGGATGAATCTGGGTTTTGTGAATGCCAGGAGATCATAACTTGTCTGACTACAGTGCCAAATATAAATTTAGTAGAGCAGGGATAACCCTATAGGACTGTTTTTTTTTCAGGTATTTAATTAGGGACATATTTTCAGTGAAGGAATATCATTAGAATACCTAGACAATTTGGATGGCTTTACACTTTCATCTTTGTGGGAAAAGTTTTGGGATCGCAATTTTCAGTTCCAGGGCACAAAGCAAATCCTATAAAGGCATGCTGTGGGAGTTGTGTGTGGAAGAATTTTTTTGACCTCAACCCCATCAAACACCTTTGGGACCTAGAACAAAGATTGGGAGTCATGCATTTTTATCCAATATCGGTGTCTGACCCATTAGGACATGTCTGCAAGTTGAATATTTGGTGAGATTTTTGCCTCAGTAATTGAAAGACAAAACCAGGAGTGAAACAATCATGGGAAGCGTATAGGGGCGCGAACTCACCGACGCAAGGGTCACATTGGATCTGGACGTCAGATCCTCTCACTTGAGCATGACTGCTTCCAAAAATACATGAAGCTGTCATACTAGGGTCAGCGAGCCATGGCCAGAGCATGCATTACAATGCGATCCTCGCATGAGTTATATGCCGGTGAAAGCGTACCCTAATAGAAACACATCACCACTTTTGTCTTTATCACCCACTCCTGGTTTTGGATTCAAATACTGAGGTAAAAACTCATCAAATACATAACGTGTGCACATGGCCTTAACTGCTCTTGTGGATGAATGGACAATAATTACCACAGATAATCTCAAAAAATAAATAGAAGAAAGCTTTCCTAGAAAAGTGGAGGCTGTTTTGGCTGCAAAGTAGGGATCAACTCCATATTAATGCCTGTGGATTTAACAAAGGATGTAGGTGTCCCAATTGCACGTGTATTAATATTTATGTTTATTTTTTTTGTGTATGTCTGTGCTTATACAGACAGTCCTGAAATCCCCGTTACCAACTGTTTGCATAAACATTACTCCTAGTTCATAAGACTTCTATTAATGGTTTAACACTGGAGCGACTGGGTCACCAGTATCTCTATGGTCGTTGATGTTTTGCTACTGGAAGCCTTGGTGAAGTACCGTGTTTAACTTCACCCATCGTGAAATTTTGTTAATGTTAGTAATGTTATAAGGCTCAGCGCTTAATCTATTTATAAGGATAGACACTACACCATGTTTGGTGCAACCCTTTTTTGGGATGTTTATTAAAATATCAGGAAGAGTTCGTACAACAATATAAAGTATCACTATACTAATATTAAAAAAGGGGTGGGTTAAACAGTGGATAATACGACAGTAGTCCAGGATTCCCACTTTATACTCTGATGGTTGTTGTGGTGTGGGTCCTTTTTTTCTTATATTATTCTTGTATGGCCTGTAAACACAAGTAGCCAAATTAGTCTTGAGTATACTCAAGGGTCTTATCCTCTATGGGTGGTTGTTCTGAAACTAGTTTCTTACCCTCAAATAGTTATCAGCAATTACTGGTCCTGAATAGGGTGCTTGGCATTTGTCCTCTTACTCAATGGAGGGTATCCTCCTGTACATCCAAAAAACAGATAATTGAGACATTGCTCATATAGTCCCTCTGAAAAGCTTTAAATTCTCACTATATGAGGTGAAAATGCACGCCGTGGTCAGCGGACACGCATTTCCTTGTTCCCAGTCACCTGACTGTGATGTCACACTTATGCGGCGGTCATGTGGCTAGGTGCGTGGAGGGTGAAACGGAGCTGTGCGGCGTCTCTCAGTAGTGCTGTTTGTCAGGGTATCGACATGTTAAAGATATTAGATGCTTACTTACATTATAAATGTTTAACCAATAGGAAGGATCACCACTGTAGGTATACAGCAATCAAAGAGCCTATAAACAAAGCCAGCAGAGACCCCACACAGGTACCATTGCACAAAACAAAACCTCAAAAGGAAGGTAAAACAGTAGTTCATAAGGTGATTATAATACACCACTTTCTTCACCTTTTTAGGAGATTTTCACGTCACCAACAGTCAAAAATTTGAGAAGAAGCTATTACTGCTAAAGGTTAAGGTAAAATCACCTCATATAGTGAGACGTCAAAGCTTTTCAGGGGGACTATATCAGCAATGTCTCAATTGTCTATTTTTTGGATGTACAGGAGAATACCCTCCATTGACTAAGAGAGGACAAATGCCAAGCACCGTATTCAAGACCAGTAATTGCTGATAACCATTAGAGGGTAAGAAACTAACTTCAGAATTATCACTCATAGAGGATAAGGCCCTTGAGTATACTCAAGATTAATTTGACTACTTGTGTTTACAGGCCATGTAAGAATAATATAAGAAAAAAAAGACCCATACCACAACAACCATCAGAGTATAAAGTGGGACTCATGGACTACCATCGTATTATCCACTGTTTAAAGGGATCCTGTCACGTCCAAAACGCCTCCTAAGCTACCAAAACATGTCCCTGCAGCATCCTATCACTAATCTCACACTCCTTTTGTCTTCTAAAAGCATCCTGTGAAAGTGCATAAAAATGTTTTAATATCACTCATTAGTGATTATAATTAGCAGGGGCTATATTCTTTAGTCTCCAGGGCATGTTGTTTTGCAGCCTCGAGGATCCACCCTCTCTCTGTCTGTTTGCTTTGCTTGTGCAGGCTCTGCCCTCCCCCCTCTCTATCACTTACAGAATGCAAATCATTAGTCCTGCCTTCAGCTGCACATTACAGCAGCACAGACAGAGAGAGGGTGGATCATTCAGGCTGCAAAACAACACGCTCTAAGGGCTAAAGAATATAGCCCCTGCTAATTTAAATCACTAATGAGTGAGTATAAAATTGTTTTTATCCACTTTCACAGGATGCTTTTAGGAGACAAAAGGAGTGTGAGATAGTGATAATATGCTGCAGGGACATGTTTTGATATCTTAGGAGGCGTTTAGGAGGTGACAGGATCCCTTTAAATTGTTTTATGAACTCTTCCTGATATTTTAATAAACATCCCAAGAAAGGGTTGCACCAAACAAGTTGTAGTGCCTATCCTTATGAATAGATGTAGCGCTGGGCCTTATAACATTATTAACATTAACATTAACAATGTGGGAATGTTATTTATTAACATTACCCCTAGTTTATTACATTCAGTTAAACGCAGCTGGAACAATGAATGCCCAAAATCCTTATGATCGTCATGTAAAGATAAGGGTGTATATCAGTGCATAATGCTATAGGACTCCCTATCTCATTATAGAAAAAAAACAACTAATCTGTAACTGCAGCAAATATTATCTCTTGTGAAATATTGTTTTTTTTATATTCTTGTGTGATTGCAGCCATTCTGCAACCATCATAAAAAGCCAATTAAAATCTAAATTATATATCCAGGAGAGAATGAATAGAGTGGATAACAACCTAGATTATCAATTTTTTTTATTCACGAGGAAATTCTTTAGGAGAATAATACACGGTTAGGAGTATACATTTGTCCTTATATGCACGTTGAGGTTATGTGTACCCACTCATTGCATGCTTTTAGTTTTACATTTATATAAACCACATTTTATGTTCCTGTCTAGACCTGTATGTTTACCTTTTGTCTCAGTTCCTTGTCAATTTCTTCTCTGATTTTTAGTAAACAATCTAGTTCTGTGGGTGACATTTTGAGTGACCCAGTATATAGGACTCACAGAGCTGAAGGCAAAGCTCTGGGCTTTCTCCACTTAATGAAGAGTATGAAGTGAAACTGCCCCAGGCTTAACCAGCCAGACATATGAATTGACAGGAACACATATATAATCTAACATTATAACTCCCTAATTCCCTCTACAGTCATAGTCTGTGCAGAATAATTACATTAAAACATTTCTTGAGTAAATTAAACATAACAGAACATATCAGAACACTCCTTTAACAATGGGATTTAAGGGTAAAATAAAGAAATCTCTGAATAAAATTAAAATACTATTGTCAAATGTGCAAATTAGTGTTCAGCCCCAGGGCCGTGGGGTACTCAGAACTGAGCTTTGGAAGCGCATCCGGGGGAGTCACAGGGGTCGAGACCCGGCTTCTGTAACCCTGAGGATCAGTTTTCTAAAAGTTCTGGGGGATGGGATTTAGGTGATAGAGTGATAGGTGTCGTGACGCCACCTGTAGTATCCGGCTATTGGGCCGGCGTTGCAGTGCGGGACCTCCGGGGATGATGGACGGGCAGCTTTGGTGGTATCGCTCCCCACAGGTGGAATGGTTCCCTAGGGCAGCCGTAACAGTCTATGGTGATGGTAGGCCGTTGGGGTGCAGGATTCAGGGCGCTGAATAACTGACAGACACGCAGGGGTTGTTTCCTTTACCTTTACCTTTTTAAGGAATCTGGTTGGCCTGGAAGCAAGTTAGGGATCTCCTCACCGGGCTGGTTCTGAGGCTTCCCTGCTGCGCCTCTGCCTGCTGGTCCTAGCTGCCTGGAGCTAAGCTGCGACCTCTGTTCCTGCTAGACAGTCCTTCACTGGCATGGCAGGCAGTTCGAGCCCTTCCGGAGTGCCTCTTCTCTGACCACTGTTTTTGGGCTCTTCTACGCTGCTGTGCCTCAAGTGCTGTGATGGCTGGGATACTTGGAATCTGCCATCCTCCGGTTTTGGCTGCTGGGCCTAGAGTACCTGGGGTAAGCTGTTGACAGGTTCCACTCCCAAGGCATACTCCTCTCCTCAGACCCTTGCTCATGGTTCCCTCACGCTGGCTAGTGAGTATCCTCGGATGAGCTTGTCACTGCTCCAGTCTGCAGGATGTCTTCTACATTCTACAGTCCTCCTAGGAACTGAACTGGCTAACCCTGCCTCCAGCCAGAATTTATAAGGGAGACTCCCCTGAACCCGGGTAAGAGCTCCCCCTTCTGGCCTGGAGTCAGGAAGGTGTTTTGTGCTTTGGGTTACCTGTTGTGGATACCCTACCTTGCTTCCAAGCATGACCTTACCCCCCGAGGCAGGCAAGGCCAATGTGGCACCTGGACTTTTTCCCCTAGTGAAATTCAGTACTCCTAGATTGAGTCTCAAAATCAAAAGTTACAAAAAACACAAAAATTGGAAAAAGCAGTCACTACGGAGCTTAGTCCTTTCACCATTAGCTGATGATGAATTATATACACAATTGTCTTTACCACAAAAAGTCCAGTGGCATATTGGTCCATATTTAAAATTAAATGTTCAAAATTATGCAAGATTTCATAGAGTAAGTTCTGTAGGCGCTGTACGCTTGGAGGTTGCATTTTTGCTTAGTAACATAAAAAACAAACAAAACATTTACATTTTCAACACAGTTGCTGAACTTTGCTAACTTTCTCTGTAATGGGCTGGAATCTGTCCTATGTTACTATGGGTGGATCGACACAGTACAGGTACTTCTGATTGTCTGGTCTGGTCACTAGTGTCAACTATTCTTCGTGTAGACCTATGTAGCACAGGTATACCAGAGTGGGTTCTTAGACTTACCACGGGACTGACAGTTTCACCGCTAGCAGGGGGTTGATTTTCTGGTTCTTCTGTAGCTGGTGGTTCTTCTTACTCTTCTGAAATATCAAACAGTTCAGGAGCTACTCGTTGTTGAAATGTCACTACAGGAACTACTATGGCTCCACTGATCTGAGTCCAAGTTTTGGGAAAATCTCCAAGCACTGTATGGATCATCTCTTCTTTGTTTTACAGGTTTGGGTAGATCTGAGACTTCTCTTCTGTTCTTCAACTGCTCAGGACATTTCTTTAATGGTCTCTTGATACTGCTGCTAAGATCTCTCCTCCATCCTTACTGACTAAGCAGACTTTGATGTTGTCAAAGTTTGAAGGTATTACTATATAGGGCTCTACCTCACACTGGTCATCCAGTTTGTTTGTTCTTCGCTTTCTCTTCAGGACTTGCTCTCCATTTGCTAAGGGAACTGCAGAGGCTTGTTTGTTTTAGGCCCTCTCTTGTCTTTCTCTTGCTTGAGTCAAGTTTCTCTCCACACACTCTTGTACTTTACGGTATTTCTGTTGACGTGCTACATCCCAATCTGCTTCAGGTGGATTTGAATCAGCGGCTAACACTCCCATGTCTAGGTCTTTGGGCAACTTGCCTGGTCTTGCTCTCATCAGGTATGCAGGGGTACAATTGGTGGAACTCACTGGAACACGAATGTACAGGTCCACTAAATCTGGCAACTTTTCTGGCCACATACTTCTTTCTTCCAAGGGCATTGTTTTCAACAAGTCTATTACCACTTGATTAATCTTCTTGCACATGCCATTGGTCTGCGGATGGTACAGTGTTGTTCTTATCTTCTTGCATCCATACAGGTTACAAAATTCTTGAAACTCTTCTGCATCAAAGGCTGGACCTTTATCTGTCAGTACCTGTTCAGGATAGCCATGGGGTCTACAGAAATGGGTTTGGAACACTTTTGCCGCTGTCTTTGCTGTCAGGTCTTTTACTGGTACTACAACCAAGTAGCGTGAATAATGATCTACAATGGTGAGGGCATACACATAGCCTGACTGGCTCGGGGTCAACTTCATGTGATCTAAGGCTACAAGTTCAAGTGGCTGTTTGGTGACAATTGGCTGTAGAGGGTCTCTCTGACTGTCACGATCCTTCCTTCTAAGGTTGCACAGGCCACAGTTTCTACCACAGTTCTCAATGGCTTTCCTCATGCCAACCCAGTAGAATTTCTCACGTAACTGCACCTCCAGCTTCTTCCATCCGAAGTGTGCTGCTCCATTGTGGTACGCTTCTAGGACCATCTGGACATCTCTCTTCGGGCCACTATCTGCCATACCAATTCATGGATTCATGCATTGATGTGTCACCTGCAAAGCTTGCCTTGGTATGTGAACAGCTTGCCCTTTTCATTCCACAGCTATTGTGCCTCTGGCAGGGCATCTGGGCAAGGGCATGCATCAGCCTGCTTCAGCAGCTCTTTGACTAGGGAGATGGCTGGTTCACTATCTTGCGTCTCTGCCCAACCACGGTGGGTTAACTGGTTGAACCTGGCCTCTTGCACACCAGGCCACTTGTCTCTCACCTCATGAGAACAATGGGACACCTTGCTGAGATGAAAAGTCAGTAGCTCTATCCCTTCCAGCTCCTCCTGGTCTTCTCCCACCTCTGACAAATGGGGCATCCTCAACAGTGCATCAGCATTGGCAGTCTTGTGCCCTGCCTGGTATTGTTGGTAAAGTTGTAATTGGACAATCAGGCCATCCACCTCTGCTCCAGCGCACCCAGTTTCTAGATGGGTCAGTGGGTTATTGTCTGTATAGATGGTAAATATTGCTGAAGCCAGGTAATGCTTAAAACGTTCTGTTACTGTCCAGACCACTGCAAGAAACTCTAGCTTGAACGCGCCATAGTTGTCCTTTCTGTTGGACGGAGCTTCCTGCTGGCATAGGCTATCACTCTCTCTCCTTGCCTCTTTGCACCTGGGATAACACTGCTCCTCCCACATTGCTCACATCTGTATACAGCACAAATGGTTGGCCATAGTCAGGGTAGGCCAGGATCTCATCCCCTGTCAGGACTCACTTCAATTGCTTGAAGGAGTCTTCTTGACTGCCCCATTCAAATGACTCGGGCTCTTAGCCTTTTTGGACTGGCCTATCAGGAGGTCTTGCATGGACCCTGCTTTTTTCGTGAATCCCTTGATGTACCTCCGGTAATATCCCACCAGCCTCAGGAACTGCTGTACCTCTTTGATAGTCATGGGCCTTGGCCAGCCCCTGATCACTGTGACCTTGTCAGGGCCTAGTGCCACTCCCTCAGCACTAACCACATGTCCCAGGTACTATACCATAGGTTTCAGTAAGTGGCTTCACATTCATGCCAAACTTGGATAATGCCTCAAATACCTCAGCCAGGTGTTCCATGTGGTCCTCATACGTCCTCGAGTACACTATGATGTCATCTAGGTACAGTAGCATGGTTTTGAAGTGTCTGTGCCCCAGGCAACACTCCGTCAGCCTCTGAAACGTTCCCGGTGCATTGCAGAGTCCAAACAGCATGCAGTTAAACTCACAGAGTCCCATTGGTGTCGTGAACGCAGTCTTCTCTCTATCCCCTTATGCTATGGGAACCTGCCAGTACCCACTGGTAAGCTCTAAGGTGGTAAAATAGTTAGCAGTTCTCAATGACTCTTCAATTCTGGGTAGTGGGTAAGCATCTTTATGTGTAATGCAGTTTATCTGCCTGTAATCTACACACATTCTCATTGTACCATCTTTCTTCTTTACCAGGACTAGCGGAGCTACCCAGGGGCTCCATCTATCTCTGATCATCCCAGCCTTCTTCATTTCCCATAACATCTCTTTGGCACATTGGTAGTGAGATGGCGGTACAGGCCTGTATCTCTCTTTGATGAGCGAATGGTCACCTGTGGGGATGTGATCTTGTACCCCTTTTACCTGCCCAAAGTCTAAAGGATGTTTATTAAAAACTTGTTCGTATTCCTGCACTACCCGGTAAACTCCATGCCTTTGGTGCATAGGGGTGGAGTCAGTGCCTACATGTAGCTTCTGGCACCAATCCTCCAGCTTCTCCTCTGAGCCATAGTCCTCCGCCTGATCAGACGGGCCCAAGGGCTCCACTTCCATGATGGCATTGTTATTGACCATGTACAACTTAGCAAATGGCAACATACTTAGGCAGTTTGACCTCTTCTTCCCCAGAGTTTAACATATGTACAGGTACCCTCCCCTTGCGGGCATCAACTACCCCTCTGGCTGTCAGGACAGTGGGTCTACTGTCTGAGTACACGGGCTCCACCAAGGCTTGGTAATCTTGCCCTACACCAGATTAACATTTTGATTTTTGGAGGTATTGCAATGGATACCGGATCACTTACTCGTACACTGCCAACTTTTCCAATTGACAGCTCCACCTGCTGCCTCTGCATCAGGGCCTTTATCTCTTTATTCAGGAGTCCATGCTGCCTGAGGTTGGCAGTTTCAGCAACCTGTTGTAACAAAACAATAATCTCCCCTAGGCAATTCTCAATCACACTAGTGCCTAGAGTATGCATTAGATTACTTTCTTGTCGGTCTACATCAACAATCACCATTCCCTGGGCAGTTAGTTCTACACGCCCCACCTTTATGGTTATTTCTTTAAATCCCACCTGCAGCATAGGTAAACCATCTGCAGCATATATAGTAAAACTATCATCTGGGTGGTGTGTAATGTCTGAATCAGCCCATTACCGCTTGTAAAGGATATAAGGTATGAATGTCACCTGTGAACCGGTGTCCAATAAAGCGTTCATGGGGATACCATGTAGCATGATAGGCAGGACCGGTCGTCCTCCCACATACCTGTTGCACCGTTTCGATGGGCAAGGCTTCTTCATTCTTGGGGGGTGGCCCGCTACCCCAGGGGGTTGCTCGTTTAAAGTACAAAACCTGCTGATGTGGCCTGCCTTGTTGCAGCGGCAGCAGATGTGTTGTCCTGTTGAATCATATCGATCACTAGGTCGTCCTTAGGGTGACGGATTCCTCCTCTGGCGCATCCACGGGATGCCATCTGGGCTGGAGGCCAATTCTGTCTTCTCTGTGGGCTTGGATCCTTGCAGGTACTGGACAGCTTTGGCTACTTCACTTGCAGATGTAAGGCATCAGGGTATCAGTTGCTTATGTCTGCGCACTGGCTCCTGCTGTGGTCACGGCAGAGGGCATCACCTCCGGGTGGTGCATTAGAGCTAGTCGCTGGGTGGGTACAGTGCTGCTTGCTGAAGGTTCTCACAGCACACCGATGGCTTGGTCTTTAAATTGGGAAAAGTTCAAGTCGGGATTTTGCATAGCTATTATACGTAACTGAGTCTTGTGGGCATGAGACTGGAGCCCTTCCATAAACTACTCAGTCAACAGCTTCTTTTCATCTTGGATGATACCAGGATCAATCTATTTAATTGCCCTCAGCGCCTCTTGGAGGCTTAGGGCATAGTCTCTTATATCATCCTGCAACCGTTGTTTACACCCATAGAATCTCATTTTAATTTCTGCAGAAGTTCGGGTGTCAAAGGTTTCTTTTAGCCCAGCAAACATTTGTTTAACAGTCTGTTTATCGGTGTCTAGCCATGACTTTACTTCACGTTGGACCGCACCAGTCAACTGCCCCATTAACATAGTCACTCTATGTTATTCGGTCATAGAGTATACCCCGAAAAAACTAGTCATCCTTTCTTTGAAATCAGTCAGGGTGTTCGCTTCTTCTGAGTACTGTGGCAGCCAGGTCATTCCCGGGATGTACGGCATTGAGAACAGCAAGACTGGCGCTACTGCAGGGGCCAGAGCTGTGTCATCGGCTTGGGCTACAGCTTTGCCCGGGGCTGCGGCGTTGACTTGGGCACCGCCCGGGCCCACTATCGGTTCTCTTCTCTACAGATCAGACATTGCTCCCCCTAGTAAACCGCAGCCAGGCTCTCTGACTTTTTCGGTGATTCAGTCTACCGCTCCTCAGGCGGGGAGTTGAGTGTGCAGGAAGTTTCCGACGCAGGGTTTCCTGTATCGCGCTGCTGACATCACTAGGTAGAGCAGGGATTCGCTTTGCGCCCTTTCAACCGTCCTGCCCATGAAAACACACCCCTTCTCTTCCCGTGCACCATGTGGGGCAATAACGGCGACTATTCAAAGTATAAAAAAGTCAATGGCACACAGTACCCATAAACGTCGGGCACGATATCCTGTTTGTGACGCCAGGGAAAACTGTCCCGCCCCAGGGCCGTGGGGTACTCAGAACTGGGCTTTGGGACTGCGTCCGGGGGAGTCACAGGGGTCAAGACCCAGCTTCTGTGACCCTGGGGACAAGTTTTCTAAAAGTTCTGGGGGTAAGATTTTTAGGGGATAGGTGTCGTGAAGCCACCTGTGGTATCCGGCTATTGGGCCAGTGCTGCAGTGCGGGATGATGGACGGGCAGCTGTGGTGTTATCGCTTCTCACAGATGGAGCGGTTCCCCAGGGCAGCCGTAACAGTCTATGGAGATGGTAAGCTGTTGGGGTGCAGGATTCAGGGTGCTGAATAACTGACACAGGGCTGTTTCCTTTACCATTATGGAGGTAGCAGACGTCAGGGTACAGTCCATAGTCGATCTAAGGAATTTGGGTGGCCTGGAAGCAAGTTTGCAAGTTAGCCTTCAGGAACGCCCCTGTGACAAGCATTTTGTAAGTTTGCAAAGTAGTACTTGTAATTTACTACAAAAGATGAGGCAGGGATGTGTTAGACTGTATTCTAAGGCTGCATGGACAGATATTAATGGTTCAGAAAGCTTATTTGTGGTGACAGGTTCCCTTTAAGAATGAATGAAGCAGAGCCGACATCGTGAGGCTTCTGCAAACTGCCTTGGTTAACCCCTGAGCTGCCAATGGTTTTGGCTACATGGCTCCAGGGGAGTGTGGGCACTCTCTGGGGCCATGTAGCTCAATAACATTAACCTATGAAACACCGGCTTCAGACATGCCGGTTTTTAATGAATGTATCCAGCAGAGCTGATATTGTGCGGCTTCTGCTAAATACATGACTTAACCCCTGCGCTGCCAATGTTATGTGCTACATGGCTTCAGGGGAGTGTGGCCACTCTCTGAGGCCATGTAGCACTATAACATTAGCCCCTTCTGCACCGGATTCATACCCGCTCCTGCAGCACGGTGCCGAGATGTAGCACAGTGCTGCAGGAGATGGTTAAAATGAAGAATTAAGTTAAAAAATAAAGATTTTATGCAATTTTAAAATTAAAATTACAGGTCCAGGAATAGAAGTCTTTTGAACGATATCATTCAAAAGGATTCATACTAAACGATGTGGCACATCGTTCAGAGGTTAATTGAACAACGAACGATAGATTTGAGGTCAGGATCTCAAATCTAGGATGAACGATCTAACGATCTTTTCATCTTAGATCTTATGTTTACACGCAAGGATGTACAAAGAATATCGTTCAAAAGATTTAAATCACGTGACTCTTGAACGATACCCTGAACGATATCCTTGTGTGTAACACGACCATAAGAGTCACAGATTACTTCAGACCGGTGGATCTAGATTTCCGGTCCGTGCTCAATGTTCTGCACATGTGCAGAATGCATTTCTAAATGACGGGCCCCCTAGAGAGCGTGTCATTTACCATCCACTGGATCCCTGTATAATCTGCAAATGGATGCTCCCAAACAAGGTGCAAGTGCATCCAGCTTATCATTGTGGGAGAATCCGGGGGCATGGAGGCTTTTCCTACATGCCCCAGATTCAGAAAATATGATAGTATGAAACCAACCTTACAAGGTAGTTTGTATTTGTCTCTAGTGAACTTTTTGCGGCAATGATGTAAAATATTGAAGTGTTATTATTGTTACTTGAATGGAACCACACTGCAGTAGTTTAAAGATTAGAATAAACATATTTTAGACAAAACCAATTAGGTAAATTTGAAAAATGATCAAATACCTAATTCAAGAATTAGGTTTTGTGCCAACACCACTTTTAGCATGCAAGACGAAGTGTCGTTTGATCCGCGCTGCTACCAAGGAAGACCAGGACAATGGAATGTCTGGTTGAAGTTAACTCTTTAATCCGATGCATTTCGGAGCTATTGGTGAACACTTAAACAACACAATGTAACTCCAAGTCAATCACACTTTACTGAAATCAACTTGTCCGGTAATGAAGCAACACTGATTGTGAATCAATTTCTTCTACTGTTGTGGAACAGACAACAAGTAGAAATGATAGGCAATTAGCAAGTTACCCCATATAAAGGAGTGGTTCTGCAGGTGGTGACCACAGACTATTTCTCTGTTCTCATCCATTTTGGCTGTTTCTTTGGTCACTTTTGTCATTACTCTCATCTCTAGAGGTAGCATGAGGCTGTATCTACAACCCACACAAGTTGCTCAGGTAGTGCAGCTCATCTAGGATGTTGTGACAAGAAAGTTAGCTGTGTCTGTCAGCACAGTGTCGAGCATGGAACAGATCCTAGGAGATAGGCTAGTACAACCCAGCAGCAGGATCACTACCTCCTCCTTTGTGCAAGAAGGAGCAGGAGGAGTAGTGCAGAGCCCTGCAAAATTACCTCCAGCAGGCCAGAAACATCTGTGTGTCTGCTCAAGTTGTCAGAAACAGACTCCATAACGTTGGTATGAGAGCCCAGTACCCACAAGTGGGTGTTGTGCTTACAGCTCCATGCACGGTGATTGGCATTTCCCAGAGAAGACCAAGATTGGCAGATTTGACATTGGTAGTATGTGCTCTTCACGGAATAGAGCAGGTTCACACTGAGCACATAAGACAGACGTGACAGAGTCTGGAGACGTCATGGATAACATTATGCTTCCTGCAACATCCCCCAGCATGACCAATTTGGCAGTGGGTCAGTAATTGTGTATTAAGGGATTTCTTTGGAGGGGCGCACAGCCCTCCATGTGCTTGCCAGAGGTACCCTGATTGCCATTGGGTACCGGAAAGAGATTCTCAGACCCATTATGAGGCAATATGCAGGTGCAATGGGCCTTGGGTTCCTTCTGATGCATGACAATGCTAGGCTTCATGTGGCTGAAGTCTGTCAGCAGTTTCAGCCTGATGACACATTGATACTATGGACAGGCCTGCCTGTTTCCCAGACTTGAATCCAATCAAACACATCTGGGACGTCCTGTCTCGTTCCATACACCAACAGTATGTTGCAGCACAGACTATCCAGGAGTTGACTGATGGTTTAATCCAAGTCTGAGAGGGGATGCCTCAGGAGAACATCTGCATCCTCATCAGTAACATGCCCAGTCATTGTAGGAAGGTCATACAGGCACGTGGAGGCCACAGACACTGCTGAGACTCATTGCCTTGCATTGAGGCATTTCCACGTAAGGTGGATCAGCCTGTAATTTGACTTTCCACTCTGATTTTGAGTATCATTGCAAATCCAGACCTCCATGTGGATATTAAAATTGATTTACATTGATCATTTTTATGTTTTATTGTTCTCAATGCATTTTGCTATGTAATGAATAAAGATTTGCAACTGGAATATTTCATTCATTGAGATCAAGGATCTGGTATTTTGGTGTTCCCTTCTTATTTGTGAGCAGTGTATAATAAGCTGAAAACACAATAGTGAGAATATCTTATCCCATTATAGCAGATGTAACAGATCTGAAGTTTTGTTAAGGCTGAAGGCACACTGTCGTGCATCAAACACGGAGCGTGTTTGATGCACGACAGTGATGTGAGTGCTGTGCGTGTTTGTGGGTGTGTGTGGTGCAAGTATGGTGCGTGTGGTGAGTGTGGCTAGCTGTATGTATGTAAGTGTGGTGCAATTGTGAGGTGTGAGTGTGTGTGTGCTGCATGATTGTGACGCTGTCCACGGCCCTGAAGGACCGCGGGCAGCATTTGTCGGGGAATAGAAACTCTGCGGCTGTCAAAGCCACAGAGTTTAAATTTCCCGCTTTGCCGGTACAGTAAGCTATCATCTTGTACGGCTGTGACAGCAGCGGCACAAGATGTTTAGCTAATACAATAATGATTGTAGTAAAATAATGTATTCTGGGGTTATTTTAGTGATTAACCCCATCAGCATCGTCTGCGCCGCATGTGTGCGCAGAGGATGCTGATGCGGCTCTAAACCCAGTGATGAAGGGGTTAATATGCAGCTGGTGTAGTGGCACCATGTATGTTGAGAGTGTCCTCACTCTCTGCAGACATGGTGTCATTACACCATGTGTGTGAAGGGGTTAATTAGTCTGTAAAATGGGTTAAAAGAGCTGTCGGGTTTATAAATTCACACAGAAAGCCAGCTCTCTGTTACTGTCTATGGGGAGCTGTCCTCTCTCATGGTGCTGAAGCCCAGTCTCGCCTTCAGCACCTGCAGTGTTCAGCACCATGAGAGGGGACAGCTCCCCATAGGCAGTAACAGACTGCCAGCTTTCTCTGTAAATTTATAAAACCGACAGCTCTTTTAACCCATTTTACAGACCAATTAACCCCTTCACATACATGGTGTAACGACACCATGTCTGCAGAGAGTGAGGACACTACACCAGCTGCATATTAACCCCTTCATCACTGGGTTTAGAGCCGCATCAGCATCCTCTGCGCACACATGCAGCGCAGAGGATGCTGATGGGGTTAATCACTAAAATAACCCCGGCATACATTATTTTACAACAATCATTATTGTATTAGCTAAACATCTTGTACCGCTGCTGTCACAGCAGTACAAGATGATAGCTTACTGTACTGGTAAAGTGGTCATTTTAAACTTGCCGGCTTTTGACAGCCAGCAAGTTTAAAGTGTTTTTGGCGCCACACTCTCACCGTGTGCTGTATGGGGGTGAGATTTTCTCGCCCCCATACACTTGCATTGTACTCACGCACGTCAGAATCGCGTGCAGTCGCAGCATGCTACGATTGCACTCACTTCTGACTCGCAATGCGAGTTAGGTGCGGGAGACTCGCACCAGTGTGCCCTGCCTGATAGGGCAACACTGGTCTGAGTGCAATGCGAGTTTCCCTCGCATGAACTCGCGTGAGTCCTTAGCAACGTGTGCCTTCAGCCTAAATCATTAAGTTACCTGGAGAATATGGAAAAATCACTGATACCTTTTTATATCATATATGAATTCAATATAAAAATCGTAAAGATGTGAACACCTCAAATGCATTTTTTTCAATTAAATTACCGTATTTTTCGCTTTATAAGACGCACCTGATTATAAGACGCACCCCCAAATTTGGTGAAGAAAAAGAGAAAAAAATATTTTTTAATGTTAAATGGGGCCCGTGTTATAATGCAAGTGTCCGTCTTACAAATCATATAGGACACATGTCCCTCATAGCACCCTCATCTTGATACATTGTTCCTCATCCTGGGATATAACCCCCTTGTGCTGGCTCACGTCCCCCAGTGATGGCACACATCCCCTATTGATGGCACACCTCCCCCAGTGCTGGCACACTTTCCCCAGTGCCTGCACTCACCCCCCTGTGCTGGCACACTTGCCCCAGTGCCTGCACTCACCCCCCTGTGCTGGCACACTTGCCCCAGTGCCTGCACTCATCCCCCAGTGCAGGCACACTTGCCCCTGTGCCTGCACTCAGCCCCCAGTGCAGGCACACTTGCCCCTGTGCCTGCACTCAGCCCCCAGTGCAGGCACACTTGCCCCTGTGCCTGCACTCAGCCCCCAGTGCAGGCACACTTGCCCCTGTGCCTGCACTCAACCCCCAGTGCAGGCACACTTGCCCCTGTGCCTGCACTCAGCCCCCAGTGCAGGCACACTTGCCCCTGTGCCTGCACTCAGCCCCCAGTGCAGGCACACTTGCCCCTGTGCCTGCACTCAGCCCCCACTGCAGGCACATTTGCCCCTGTGCAGGCACAGCTTGCCCCATCACTGTTTAATGCTCCCCTGCTGGTGTGCACAGAATAAAAATAAAAAATCATTACTTCACCTTCCGACGATTGCGCTCCCTTCTGCCAGCTGATCGGTGACTTCCTGCTTTGGTCTCAGCATCGGGTCATGTGACCAGAGTGCATCATGTGATCGGATGTCATCACTATGCACTCCCGATGCCGAGACCAAAGCAGGAAGTCACCGATCAGCTGGCAGAAGGGAGCGCGATCGTCGGAAGGTGAAGTAATGATTTTTTATTTTTATTCTGTGCACGCCAGCAGGGGAGCATTAAACAGTGATGGGGCAAGCTGTGCCTGCACAGGAAAGTGAGTGCAGGCACACCTGATATGCGCTGCACCCCTGTCCAGATCTTGGTGCTGGTTTCAGCACCAAGGTGATGGACAGCGGCAGTGCAGTGCATATTGGAGGAGGTTAATGAGCGGGAGCACGTGACCTCCCGCTGCCTCCTGAGGACCGCAGCCAGCCCGCCCCGGCTCCGGACACCACTGCACAGCTGCGCTCAGCCTCCCCAGCACTAAAGAACCCGTATATTCCCATTATAAGACGCACCCCCCACTTTCCCCCAAAAGTTGGGGGAACAAAAGTGCGTCTTATAATGCGAAAAATACGGTATGTATTTTGGGCTAAAATAATATATAATTACAAATTTTGCATTGTTAGTTTTGTATAGACTATATTTACATGAATATTCATAGACTTTAATGGCCTAGTATGCTACTCAAAATGAGAATAGAGCATGCTCCAAGTCTCCTGGACTAGAGACATGGATCTATTTCTAAAATTGATGTGTGTATAGATGATTAAAACTCTCAGCTTTCCGAAAAGAAAATACAGCACTAGATTACTAGGATGCATGCATGTAGCCAAAGACAGACAAGAGTTACAAACACTGTCAGAATGACCTCACTGACCAATGCTTAGTTAAAGAAGATCTCTTAGTGATTTTTTCCTAAACCTCCTTATTAGGTATGTGGTGTAGTGCAAGTGTATAAAAAATTCTCACTAATTGCCTTTTCCCCCAGTTTCCTGGGACGTTCAAGTACTATTTTGGCTCACATAACCTGCATTTTATATCATTATGTTTGAAGCCTGAAATGTGGCAAATAAAGGTTGAAACAAAAGTTTCAAGGGGGCACTAAATACTTTTACAAGGCACTGTAAGTCATCAATTTCTGATGAGGGGAACTTGACACGCAGCACCCCTCTGATCAGCTGTTCTCAGTGTTGGAAGCATCTGAAACTACATAATTGAGCTGAACAACACAGCTTCATGTACAGTATAGTGATTGCAACCCGGTACTGGACATCCGTCCCCAATTGATGTTGAGGGTCAGAAGGAGACTAGAACGATGCTGGAAACTGAGAAAGACAGGGATTGGTAGGCATTTTAATAGATTGACACTACATCACATAAAGAATGAAGAGGGTTTAGTGGAAAAAATACCTACACTTAATGTATTTAACTCATTCAATTGCACTTAAAGCGTAACTGCTGATTACATTTTTATTTAATAATAATGTAGAGCAGTGATTTTAATAAACTTTCTAATATACTTCATTAGAAAATTCTGGTTTCAAACCATTCATAAACCTTCCACAAGGTATCCCCACTGCATTGTGTGTGAAGCAGACACATTTATTCTCACTCAGATCTGTCTTCACATTGAATAAGGGCATGTAACAAGATAAGGGGGTGGGGCCTACACGCCTGACTACAGCTCATGAGCAAACAATGTGTCAGATTAGCATGGGCTACAGCACAGTGGCTAAGCAATGTCAGAAGGTCAAGATCAGGGCAAACTCCTCAAAAACAGCTCAGTCACAATCTCTGCTAACCCCTTTTTGCTGACTTCCAACATAGCTCATTGTCAGCCTGCTCTCAGAAGTTGTGAATATACGCACAATATGCACTGTTCCCTATCAGCTGCTACATAAAATGCTGTTTTTTAAAAAGCACAGAAAAATGTGAGAAAATAAGTCATATAGCACAAAAAGCATTATCTTAGCTGCTATAAATCCATCATTAACATCAGTGCAGTATTGTTTTTTTTTTCAATGAAATGACATTTGCACTTTAAGTAAAAATAAAATTCTTTAAAGTTAACTGTCTCCTTGAATGTTGCAAAAACAACTTTTCATAGCCAGATTTTTAATCAGGTCATTTCAAGTATTTCGAGAATAGCATGTTAATATTGTTAAAGTATGAGTTGTCATATATATTTTTCAGTGAATCTGACCCTTATAAACTCACTGTGAGGAAATTTGTAGCGAGAGATGAAATATGTAATTGTTCTACTGCTGGGAATTCAATATATTTAAAACAGAATGTATTCTGATTATATAAATCTTCTCCCACCAAGTCACAGCTTTAGAACACACCGCTCCTGTTGATAGAAGCGGAACATCTCCTGGGTGAACATCTGTGACACTGCTGCAGTGCTGACATTGATAGGTGGTTCACATTACAGCAGAAAACAACGTGGCAGCTGTCCGGTCACTTTTGAGGTTAAATCAAAGCCTATGTACAGTTTCAAATCTTTCAGTATGACCCATAGCTGGCATTCCTTAACACCTAGGTCAACCATGCCCACTCTGCTCATGAACTGCTGCAGAACTCTACTTTTTCTCCTTTTTAGTGTTTTAGAAATAACAAGCATAATCTTAGTGACTTACCGTCATGGCCAAAAGTGTTGACACCAATGAAATTGATCCAGAAAAAAAAATAATAATATTTATTCATTTATATAGTGCTATTAATTCCATAGCACTTTAATACATGAGAAATGCTGTGTCTCTTGAAGCTCACAATCTAAATATCCTATCAGTATGTCTTTACAACGTGGGAGGAAACCGGAGTGCCCGAGGAAACCCACGCAAACACAGGGAGAACATACAAACTCCTTGCAGATGTTGTACTTAGTGTCCTTGGTGGGAATTGAACCCAAAGGACACTCAATGACCCCAATGTTGCAATTACACGTTTTGCTATACTCATGTTTATTTCCTTTCAATGTATTGGAACAACACAAGAAAAATTAAAAACAGAAGGCAATTTGGACACTATTTCACACGAAACTCCCAAACTGGGCTGGACATAAATGTTGGCAAGCCGCAACTTAATATTTGGTTGCGGAATAAATAACTGCAATAAATCTCTTCCTATTCCAACTGGAATTTTGGACCACTCCTCTTTTGAAAACTGCTCTAGGTCTCTCTTATTTCAAGGTTGCCTTTTCCGAACATCAATTTTCTGTTACCCGTGGGTGAGTATTTATGTTCATAACACTGTAGCCAGCAAGGAAATACAGAGAAAGTTGGACATAGTATAACCCAACCTAAAATATGTTTGGGCGGACAAAAATGGGAAAATCAGGAACACCTGGAGAGGAGCTAACCAAGAAGTGAGAACAAAGGCAATAGAAACCATCAGCTTTTGGACAAGGTAGTAAAGACAAAAGCCTTTACAGATCGAATACAAAAAACAAGTCATGACACTGGGCTTGGTTATTAGATTATTAAAGAAAATATTCTGTTCCAAAATATTTGAACACTCCACCAGATAGGCAGGTAAGTACAAGTTACTGCTCAATCTCTGGTTCATTTTTTCAAATATGATATGTAAGTATTTTGATAGTTTTGTAAATATTTGACTGTAAGTATAGAAATATAACCACTAAAATGACTAATTACAGTAATCATAACTTCTTTGCGGAGATATTGTCATAGTTATACTCTTATGCATGCACCTCACTCACGCTCATGGATAATGGAAAGGGGAAGTCATGGCATCCCCAATGTGGGTACATATTATAAAGCCCCCATCACACATAGCGATATTGCTAGCGAGATCGCTGCTTTGTCACAGGTTTTGTGACGCAACATCGACCTTACCAGCGATCTCGCTATGTTTGACACATAGCAGCGACCGGCCCCCCACTGTGAGATCGACGATCGTGTCGAAATGGCCTGGACCATCTTTTGATTGGCAGGTTCCCGCTGGACAGCATGCATCGGTGTGTTTGACGCCTTATAATGACCTCGTTGGCGACTCAGAACTCAGCCATGTAGATCTGAGTCGTCAGACTAGCTGCTGTGTGACAGGGTCCCAAAGACAGCCGGGGTCGTTATACGGGTCCTGTATCATTGCTGCGTCGTTCAGTAGATTGACTGTTTGACATCTCACCAGCGACCACGTAGCGACGTTCCAGCGATCCTTGCCAGGTCGTATCGTTGTCGGGATCACTGAAATGTCGCCAAGTGTGACGGGACCTTAAGATCCTAGCCGCACAACTAACAGCACCACCTCAGACCTGGCTCCTTGAAAGGCCGTTGAGAGATTTCATGTGCCTCCTGAAGGACCAGAGGCAGTGACGTAACTTCAGGCCATGGGCCCCGATGCGAAAGCTCCAACGGGGCCCCCAATTATTGCAAATCTTTAATAGTATTAGTCTTTTTCTATGGGCCAAAGGAACTTTTGGGGCCCCCCTAGGCTGCAGGGCCCGGGTGCGATCGCAACCCCTGCACCTATTGTAGTTACGCCCCTGACCAGAGGATAAGCCGCACACAAAACCAACAAGGGGATAGATAGGTTTGCAGGAATAAACAGGACCCCACTGTGAGGTAAACTGAAACAAGTTCAATTAGAGTTCAAAGATAATGGTCTAAGAAGGAAAACACAAATACTCACAGCAGACACTCAATTGGTGTTTTCTTCAGAGATAAACCACTAAGATGAAGTGCTGGAAATCTTTGAAACAGGTCCACATGGAACTACAGTATATCCAGCAAAGAAATGTAGTAAAAGAAGAATATTGAATAGTGGGTTTATTGTGGGTTAGAGGTGGACTTCACAAAGATGTGGTGTCTTCCTTCTTTATTTGTATGTTGAGTTGATATATATTGTAATGCTCCTGATTTTTTGGTTATGTACCTTCAAAAATTTCAATAAAACTTCATGTTTTAAAAAAAGATGTTGTGTCTTCGAGAGGTTATTTCATAGGAGTTGATCTTTATCCTTAGATAAAAACTATTTGTATACAGTAGCTGATAAAGGACTATGGTATATTAAAACCTATGCACTGAACAATGTGTTTCTTTTTACTATTGGTTCCGACGCATTTCCTACTCCCCAGTAGATTAATGTATTTATATTGTTCTGATATGTTACTAGCTTCATAATAACTAGCACCCAAGCACTTTCTAATCAGAAACATCTATGGCCTGAACCGGAATCCTGTAGACGGCAGGGATATATACCTTTCTATCAGAAGCATTCACAGCCTGTATGAGGCTATACTCAGCATGCACTAATTGTATTCTCAGCGCCACAGCTTGACCTCCAGCATTGTTTGCAAAAATGATCACTCAGCGGGCACTAAAACTATATTCTCAGATATTCATACCAGCTTTTTTTTCTTTTCATCTCCAATATACATTTGGGTGAATTATTATCTGATGCCTGATGTTTGTTACTTATTCAGTTTTCATTATTCCACATATTTGATATATTACTTTATCTATTTTCTAAAAAAAAAATACTAATTTAAATTTTAATTTTTAGCAGGCTTTTTATGAGCCCATGTACTCACCATATGCCAGTCTTCTCGGTCTTTTAACATAACCCCAATTTATAAAAGCTTTTTTTAGCAGATATACATATTCATGAAAGATTCAAAAATGCGCCACATGAAATGATGGCTTCCAGGATGACCTCTTATATTAATCACTTATTTAAAACTTAAATGTGTCTCCAAAGAGCAGAATTTAAGAGAAAAAATATAAAAGTTCTAAGGCGAGCGCCATAATTAATAGCAAATAAGACATTGAAATTACTTTTTTTTCTAACTTTTCTGACTCGCATGCTCCCATTTGGGACTTTGTGCTTGCAAGTGGTTGTCAAAAGAATTTTCAAGAAATCAAAAGAGGTAAAAATATGGGCAAACAGATTAATGAGCAGCATCCGGCTGGAATCACACGTTCAGTTTTTGTGGCAGTTTTTTGAGCTAAAGCCAAGAGTAGATCCAAATTGAAGAAAAAAAATGGTAATGGAAAGATTGATTCATCTTTTTTGCTTTAGATTAAAAAATGATAATTAAATTTTTGTTTTGCCTTAAACAAAACTGACACAAAAACTGTGTATATGATTCTAGTTTAAAGATGCCCACAATTCACAGTGAATTGTATTGAAAATTTGTGCTGCACCTTTAGAAGCCATATACATGATAAATGCAATGCAAATACTGGAAATCCATGGTAAATCCACGTGACATTTAGCCACATGATTCTCTTTTACATATTGCACTATTGCCCTATGGATACTTTGTGTACAAGCACCCCTAAATATATGGCATCATAAATCAACTCAGTTGCTTCATTAAGGATTCTTAGGTTTTCACATGGTACATGTGAATGGCTTGTGTTTCAGGCACCTGTAAAACTGGTCTTACATAGATGTCTTTCTTTTTCTATGAAAAATAGGTGTTTTGATTTACTTGGCATATGTTTTAATTTGTTTTTAATGATGCTTTGGAATTTGAAGAATTTCTGCTGCAAAAATCAGTCAACACATCCTAACTTACACTGAGTTTTTGGAGCAGAAACTGTGCAAAAACTCTCAAAATTCTTCTTATAATCTCAAGAGCCCTAGCTTTGAAAATGTAAAAGTTTTAATATAGCCATATAGCATTTCATCTGACTAGTTTTGAATTGATTCATGCGTAATAGATTAAAACTCCCATCAGTATATGAATCCATCGCCAGAACCACCAACAGTACATTAATGCAGCACCATAACCACCATCAGTGCATGAATGTTGCACCAGAGCAACTTCCAGTACAAAAATGCATCACCAGAACCACCATCAGTACATGAATGCAGAGCTAGACCCATTGGCAGTAATGGAATACAGCATCTGAAGCACCGTCAGTACAGGAATAGATCACCAGAGCCAAGATATGTGCAGTAGTACAGCACCAAAACTACACTTGTTCCGGAATACATCATAAGAATAACCATTGGTACAGGAAGTGATCAACAGAACCACCATCAGTACATGAATACATCACCAAGCTTAGCACAGTGATGAATTGCAATGTCAAGTCAGCTCCATATACATTTGTGTAGCATAAACCCTTAAACTCCCACTATATCCTTAACAATGGTAAGAAGATACAGGAGATGTAATCAGCGATCATCAGACTTCAGACCATACAGGAACCACAGTATTGATAATAAGTCAGTATCAGAGGTAAAGATTTACATACAGGTACCTTATTGATGACATAGTGCTCATACTCAATAAAAAGAGTGATTCAAAACATCAGAAAATCATCACCAAAATGAACAATGTTTATCAAACCTGATTAGTACTTATTTGGTTCCTGCATATCAAATATTGTTAATTTGGGTAAAGTCAATGTGCAAATAGGATAAGTAATGAGGCCAAATTTAAAGCTTGGATAAGACCAGGACATCTCTCTCTCTCCATATGCTAATTGTAAAATCCCAATGTATGGTATGTATGTTATTTGTTGTGTTGTACTATTTAGGAGGGCATGTCAAACTAAACTGTTGTTATACCAACATATCAATAAGGTGGGTGCATAAATGACACTTGGCAATCATTGGGTTTTTCTATGCGTTTATTGGTGCAGTTTTGTGATAAATTTGCATGCCTATCCGGAAGCCAGCAAACTCAGTTAGAATTTTGAAGTTTTTTTCTTGCAAATTTTGTGCAGAATCACATCTGCAGCATGTCAATGCTTGGTGCGTTTTTGCAGCATTTATTCACCTATTGATTTCAATGAAGTCAGGAAAAACAAAGAAGTTATTCACTCTGTCTTTCTCTCCCTTTTTCTCTCACCCTACCTCCATGCGTGCACACGTTGAGTATTTGGTGACTTTTTTACCTCTGTATTTGAGACCACAGTGGCACATAGCTGATGCAGTTACAGTATCATTGCTGCACTTTACTGAAGCGTAATAGTCTCCTTTATTCAAACTGTCATTGGGTGTTTTTACACACAAGTTTGGTGTCAGCTTTTAATGCACTTTTTTAAGCCAAAGAGGATTCAAAAGCAGAAGGGAGGACTTATGTATCCTTCTTGCTGTACCCACAAACTTTAGATTTTTTTTAAAGCCAAAAATACAATTATGACAAAAGTGAACCTACTGCATTTTTTGGGCTATAAGACGCACCGGACCATAAGACGATGGAAAATAAGGGGGGAAAAAATTTTAAGCAAAAAATGTGGTAACATATTTAATAACATAAATGACATATCTTATGATATTATTATACAGTCATGGCCAAAAGTATTGACACCCCTTCAATTCTGTCAGATAATACTCAGTTTCTTCCTGAAAATGATTGCAATCACAAATTTTTTGGTATTATTATCTTCATTTAATTTGTCTTCAATGAAAAAACACAAAAGAGAATGAAGTAAAAAGCAAAACATTGATCATTTCACACAAAACTCCAAAAATGGGCCGGACAAATTGGCACCCTCAGCCTATTACTTGGTTGTACAACCTTTAGCCAAAATAACTGCGATCAACCGCTTCCGGCAACCATCAATGAGTTTCTTACAATGCTCTGCTGGAATTTTAGACCATTCTTCTTTGGCAAACTGCTCCAGGTCCCTGATATTTGAAGGGTGCCTTCTCCAAACTGCCATTTGTAGATCTCTCCACAGGTGTTCTATGGGATTCAGGTCTGGAATCATTGCTGGCCACCTTAGAAGTCTCCAGTGCTTTCTCTCAAACCATTTTCTAGTGCTTTTTGAAGTGTGTTTTGGGTCATTGTCCTGCTGGAAGACCCATGACCTCTGAGGGAGACCCAGCTTTCTCACAGTGGGCCCTACATTATGCTGCAAAATTTGTTGGTAGTCTTCAGACTTCATAATGCCATGCACACGGTCAAGCAGTCCAGTGCCAGAGGCAGCAAAGCAACCCCAAAACATCAGGGAACCTCCGCCATGTTTGACTGTAGGGACCGTGTTCTTTTTTTTGAATGCCTCTTTTTTTCTCCTGTAAACTCTATGTTGATGCCTTTGCCCAAAAAGAGAGAACATTCTTCCAAAACATTTTAGGCTTTCTCAGGTAAGTTTTGGCAAACTCCAGCCTGGCTTTTTTATGTCTCGGGGTAAGAAGTGGGTTCTTCCTGGGTCTCCTACCATACAGTCCCTTTTCATTCAGTCGCCGACGGATAGTACAGGTGACACTGTTGTACCCTCGGACTGCAGGGCAGCTTGAACTTGTTTGGATGTTAGTTAAGGTTCTTTATTCACTATCCGCACAATCTTGCGTTGAAATCTCTTGTCAATTTTTCTTTTCCATCCACTTCTAGGGAGATTAGCCAAAGTGCCATGCTTTAAACTTCTTGATGACACTGCGCACGGTAGACACAGGAACATTCAGGTCTTTGGAGATGGACTTGTAGCCTTCAGATTGCTCATGCTTCCTCACAATTTGGTTTCTCAAGTCCTTAGACAGTTCTTTGGTCTTCTTTGTTTTCTCCATGCTCAATGTGGTACACACAAGGACACAGGACAGCGGTTGAGTCAACTTTAATCCATGTCAACTGGCTGCAAGTGTGATTTAGTTATTGCTAACACCTGTTAGGTGCCACAGGTAAGTTAGAGGTGCTGTTAATTACACAAATTAGAGAAGCATCACATGATTTTTCTAAGGGTGCCAATACTTTTGTCCACCCCCTTTTTATGTTTGGTGTTGAATTATATCCAATTTGGCTTTAGGACAATTCTTTTCGTGTTTTTTCATTGAAGACAAATTAAATGAAGATAATAATACCAAAGAATTTGTGATTGCAATCACTTTCAGGAAGAAACTGAGTATTATCTGACAGAATTGCAGGGGTGTCAATACTTTTGGCCATGACTGTATGTTATGATATTATATATAATATATATAATTTATATAATATGTCCAATCTATATTAGTGCTTCACTTTATAACTATGGCGGCCGTCACACTCATCAATATCGTGAGCGATATTGTTAGCGATCACGTGCACGCGCGATCGCTAACAATATCGCTCACATCGCTGGTGAGCTGTCACACAGACAGACTCACCAGCGATGTGGAGCAGCGAGATCGCTGGTAACTATGGTACACATCGGGTTACTAGGCGCCGTGCGGCGCTTAGTAACCCGACGTTTACCATAGATACCATCTCCCAGCATAGGCTCTGCCACTGGGAGATCGTTCATCGTGGTGTCACACACCACGATGAAGCAGATTGAACAAGTGTTTATCGCTTGATATGAGCTCCGGCTCTCATATCTGCGATGTCACGATCAAGCGATTTTACATTGTAAAATCGCTTGATTACACGCAGCGATGCACAAACGATATCGCTTAAGCGATCAAAAAGCAGATCGCTTAAACGATATAGTTCGCAATATTGAACCGTGTGACGGCCGCCTTAGAAACATCACAACACCCACAGTATATCTTCACAAGGACTATCCACAGGTGAGAAAGTGAACTTGCACTACACAATATTATAGTCTCAAAATAACTTCTCTTTATTGATTAAAATATAATTTGTTTAAAAATGTTAAACATTAACAATAGGTACCATCATGAGTGAAGTTATAATAGTTATAGGCACACATATCTCAAATGGACAATTTATCCATACAGGGACCAAAGTTCTATAGATGTATTTTGGCACATTTGCAGCTTTCCACTATGTTAACAAAAAGATCTACTTGTGATCATTAACTTTATTAAGTTGCAATATTAAAACGGGCAATATTTTAATATGGAGTTTCTATGTCACTAATGTAGCTGTTGCTGCTACTCCTTTTATCTCCCCTCTATTGTAGCCTTATATATCACCAACAAGTAAAATTTAATAAGGAATGATGCACAACTAATCGTACCTGTACGGCAGTCACTGCTGATGTAATAGTTCAGGTCCTAACGTGGCCCCCCAGACTGCCTATGCACGTTTCAAAGTTTTAGCTTTTCTTCATCATGGCGTGTTAACACTGTTTGCGTCCCTTGAGGACTGGAGTTGCCCACCTCTGCTACACGTCATAGGTCTTGTCCTGCCTTTGATACGGGATCGCAGGCCAAGTTCGCATCTTTCCCTACGCATATCGTCATATCTGATCAGACATTTGCTTCTAACAACAGTGGATGGATCTGAGATCAGCCTGTTACTGTTAACTAGTTAAATCCTGCTGTCAATCTCTAAATGGTACCTTTACACGCCGCGACGGCAGGCTGGATACATCCCGCTACAGGCTACAAATGTAGCTTGTAGCGCCAATGTAGCCCGTTGTAGCGGCGTCTGAAGACGTGACGCTACAGCCGGCAACAGATACATCTGTTTCCTAGGTCTGCTCGAAAACTGATGGCTACATCGCCAATGGTAGCGAGCTGTATCGGCGTGTAAAGAAGCAACGGAAGGGAACTCTGGACACCCTACGATGTAGCTGCAATGTAGCTAAGGCGTCACCTAGGCTCCGGGTTTCCGCGCCCCCTTCAGCGATCATTGGAGGAAGCTGCTGCATGACGATTGGTAGTCGCTGCATAGGGAGGCATATTTAAGGAGCTGACCAGTCACACTACACAATTGCTCGGGCGTCATGTATTAATCAGCCTCCTGCGCTGGCTGCCCAATCAGGATGTTATTGCTACGTCCTATCAGCGTACGGACGGCTCGTACTCCACAATTGTGGCACGCCTATGTGCTGTCCCTGCTGCACCAGGTCCGCCCATAGTAGCTGGTTATAGCGGTGTGTAAATGAGCTACAGCTGGCTACTTGAGACACCCGGCGATGTAGCTAGCTATAGATGTAGCGTAGCGTAGCGCACCTTGTGGCGGCGTATAAAGAGGGTGCGTTGACCGTTTGTAACCGTTTGAGCGTGCTCGTGCACGTGAAGTAGCGGGATGTATCCAGCCTGCCGTCGCGGCGTGTAAAGGTACCATAACAGTGGGATTTAACACGTGACGGCAGGTAGAATAGATTTTCTGCTGCCATCAGCCGCCCCATGATGTGATCACATGGAGATTATGGGTTATCATGACAGCCGTTTGTCAGCTGATACCCCCTTTGTCAGTCATTATGAACTTCCTGTGAACGTTGGCTGCGAGCCGGCATTCATAGGAAATTTTGATTTCTGCTATACAGAGCAGTGATGATACACTGACCTGTATAGTACAGGCAATAAGATGATTGCAGCTTCTAGTCTCCTAAGGGACTAGTAAAAACAATTAAAAGTGAAGAAAAAATGTTTTTAAAATGTGAAAAAAACAAAAAACAAAAGTTCAAATCACGCCCCTTTTGCCCCAGTGAAAATAAGACAACTTTAAGTCTATATTCACACATAGCGCTTTTTTAGCATTTTTTTCGCAGGCGCTTTTTGCAGCGTTTTGCACCCACGCAAAAAAGCCCTGTTGCATTTTTTTACGGGCTACTTCTCCCCCTAAAGCACACGGAACAAGTGATGTCACACGAGGGAGGAAGAATCCTCTCCTGTGTGACATCTGTGACAGCCCCTTTTGTGTTTCGCAGTGTATTAATATACACTGCGAAACCCAAATTAAAATAAGCCAAATGTCTTAAAAATAATAAAAATAGAATACTTACCCTCCGCCGGGTAATCGGGGAGTCGGGAGCCGACACATCCGAAGGTAGTGACCTTCCAGGACCTGTCTAGATCGCTGATTGGTAGCTCGGTCATGTGATATGCATGTCATAGCACGTCAGATATCACATGACCACGAGCGGCCAATCAGCAATCACAGGCCCTGGAAGGACAGTACCTGTGGAGGATCTCTCGGCTCCCGGAAACCGGAACACCCGGCAGAGAGGTAAATATAAAATTTTTATTATTTTCACACATATGGCTTACTTTAATTTGGGTTTCGCAGTGTATATTAAAACACTGCAAAACCCAAAGGCCCTGTCAAAGATGTCACGCAGGGGAGGAGGAACAGGATTCTTCCTGCTATGTGTGACATCAGTGCTGGCATATTCCACTGGAATTGCGCATTGTCTGAATGGCGATGCGTAATTCCAGCAGGAATAATGGGCTCCTGTGGTCATTCTTTTTATGCCCGCGCTTTCTCCCATAAAAGCACTGCTTATATTTACGCAGTGTCTGAACGGCAAAAGTGAATTTCACATTCACTTTGCCAGCAGACGCAGACACACATTGCGCATTTTTAGAAAGCGCGCACAAAAAAGCACATAGTGTGAACGTAGCCTAAGAAAATACAAATATTTGGCATTGCTACTTTCAGAAATGTCCGATCTATCAATATATCAGTAAACAGCTTAGTGAAAAAAAAATTTGAAAATGCTAGAATTACATTTTTAGGTTGCTTCGCCACATAGAAATGAAATGCAATGAGGCGATCAAAACATCACATTCACTCAATAAAGGTATCGTAAAAACATCAACTTAGGGTGCAAAAAATGAACTGTCACACAGCCCCAGATCCCAAAAAAAGAGAACGTTATTGGTCTTCAAAAATTAAGATGAAAGTGTCACATTTTTTTAAACAAATTTCTGAATTTTTTTCACCAATTAATTAAATAACAAAAGTATACATGTTTGATTTATACAGACTCGTACTGACCCAGGGAATCATACCGCCAGGTCAGTTTTACCATAAGAGTGAACATGGTAAATTTAAAAAATAATGGTGGATTTGCACTTTTTTTTGCAATTGAACTGCACATGGAATTTTTTTTGTTTTTCAGTAAACTATATGGAATAGTTTGATTCCAAAATACAACTCATCCCGCAAAAGAACAAGCCCTCATTTGTCTATATTGAAGGAAAAATAAAAAAAGTTATTGCTCTTGGATGAAGGGGAGGGAAATAATGTAAGCCGCATGATATGTCTTTATTTTTTAGATGAGCTTTGATTGATTACTATGAGAAGCGAGGTCAGATTTTTATTACACAATGTTGATAGATGAGGACCAGTAGAAAAAGACTGGATTACTTACCGGTAATCTCGTTTTATGGAGCCACGACAGCACCCACTGGAGAGAGGGATCCGCCCCCAGGGACAGGAAACCTGCAGATAAAAAGGGGGCGGTCCCCTCGCCTCCTCAGTTGGTTTACAGAGCACGAGAGGAACCGCCAAATTAATAAACACGTCAACACAAGCAAAAATGCAGTTAACCACCACCACTAAAGCAACCAGGAAGAGGTGCAACAAGCAAACAGGGGGGGAAGTGAGTGGGTGCTGTCGTGGCTCCATAAAACGAGATTACCGGTAAGTAATCCAGTCTTTTCTTCACGCCACGACAGCACCCACTGGAGAGACTTGCAGAGAAATCAACCCCAGGGAGGGACCACCAGGCCGAGTACAGATCCCCTGAACACCAAGGCAGAAGGAAAGGAGAGGACCAGCCCACGATGGTGGAAAAACAGGTGCAAGGCGAAGACCAGGAACCGGCCTAACATACGAACCAAACAGGCACCAGATCCCGTGCCTCCCAGGAGAAAGCCATAGCCTGAGCGGAACGGGTACGAACTCCAGGCAGAGGACGAATGCTTGTAGCAGCCGTCTGCGAAGACCCTGAAATGAGAAAACCACAACACACCGCACTACCTCCCAGTCGGCGGCCCACCCAATAGGGAAGGAGACCAGGACGCACCTCTGAAGCAAGGAACAGAACCCCCCAGGAACCTGGGAACGGGAAAAAGGAATGAGAACACACAGCCGACTACCAGGGAAGGCAGAACCACCCACCGAAGGGACGAGGTACCAGTCAACAAAAAACAGGGCATCAGGGAAACCAGAAAAGGACAGGCGGAACTAAGGGAAAGGGCCTGAACAGACCACCCCACCAAACAGAAGAAACGCCCCCAAGCAGGAACAACCGGAGGGAAGGCACACCTGGAATCAGATTCCAAAGACTCAAAGAGGCAACCGGAAGAGGCAACGAAGACCAGACCGGAACCCCCCAGGGGGGCATACTAGCACGATGCACCAGGGCACTATGGATGAAGCATACTAACCAACAACCCTGAAGAACTTGCCCCACTCAAGAAACGAAAATGGCCAAAATGTGGAACACAGGAGAACCAGACCGTCGGAAAATCCCAAGAAGGTCCGACACACGTAGCCAGACCGCGAGTAGCAGAGTCCTAACCAGGCAGCCGCCAGGCTGGAAAAAGGTAATCGGCCATGGCATGCTAGAGCAATGCCAGCGGAGGCAGACCCCTCACCAGAGGAGGACAGAAGGGGCCCAGACACAACAGGACCGGACAGATGGCAGCAGCGAACCACCAACCACAGCCGCCAAGGCCAGAAGGAACAAGATCGTCTCGTAACCAAAGAGGCGCAGCCCAATCGGCAGGAGGCCCAGAGGGGAAAAAAAACGTCCCTCCCCGAATGAGGCACTAGGGAATCCACTATGGGAGACCCCGAAGCCAGGATGCAGCAGAACCGCCGCAGGTAAACAGGCGGACCCGGCTGTACGCCCAAGCGGAAACAAGGCTACCTCCGGGAGACCCCCAAAAAGCCACGATGCGACAAAAACACAAAGCCACACAGAGTCCAGTTCCCCTAATGGAAGCGTGTTGACTCAGAAAAAGCCGCTGAGAACACCCACGCCCCTGAAGTGCAGGGCAGACAAGCCATAGATTGGACGGTCAATGCAAGGAATGCAACAGCCAGACACACGCGAGGTCAGGACCGAGGCCTGCCCCAAGGAACCAAAGACAACCGACGACGAGAGGACTCCACCGGAGGCCATGCCCTCTGCAGAAGAAAATGGAGGAAGGCATGACACAAGCCGCCAAAACTCCCACCGGGAAGAGAAACCACTGAAACAGCAAAGGACCACCGACCCCGAGCCAACAGAGACACCAAAGGCCCCCCAAACCACGGGGCCAGCACCCACGACCAGAATAGACTTCGGAGAACCCCCCAGGGCACCCCCTGGAAGGCCCAACAGGGCCGACCATCAGGACAGGGACTGCACAACCCGGCCTAGAAGGAACGACCGTGAAGGCGCCTCCGAAGAGGAGAGGCAACCCGAAGAACTGCGTATGAGAACCTGGTAATGGGAGAGAGTCCACAGTACCCCGGGACACCGGACAACAGGGACCCCACCGGGAGACAACCTCCTGCAGGGACCCACCAGGGCGGCGAAAGCCACCTGAACCCCCCAGAAATTAACAACTTTCTGGCTATCGTGAGAAGGCACAGCAGTCCGACAGAGCCGAGGAGAAGCCTAGGAAGAACCGGCGAACACGAGGAAGGAACCTGGACCAGGCCCCACAGATCATACCATGGCACGACCAAGACTACGAGGCCCAGTAGCAAACAATCCAGCCAAGCATGACCCCCCTGAGCACATCAGGCAGCCAAGCGCCCCCCCAAGGGGAACGAAGTACGGAGGCAAGGTCCCCCAGAGCTGCAGAGTGCCCTCCTACGAGGAAACGCACACGAGCAGGATCACAAGGGCGACTGAAAACCACCACCTCCTCCACGGAGGTGAACACCAGAGGGCTCCGAAGAACAACCGAAGTGCGACCACCGGAATGACAAAAACCGACTACGACCATGACCCTGAAAGTCATGGAAAGGCAGGATGAACGGCCAGATGGGAATAGGACGGCATCAAATCCCTAACGGCCCAAGCAACCAGGACCCAGAAGCAACCGCAGATCTGCACGGAGCGTAGCGTGCCCACCTGAGTAGGGAACAGGGCACACCTCTCCGGGTGGCCCGGGACTGTTGCCGCCTGGCTACCGATTACCCGACAGAGCCAACCGATTCCAAGTAACCCCGCGACAGCGGAAAAAAGGCAGACACTGTCTTAAAGCAATAACCGGCCAATAAGAACACTCAGGGCTGGAAGCCAGGAAGAAAGGGGAACAAAAACCCCCACCATCAGGCCCCCGGGATCTCCAGAAGGAACCACTACTCCAACCGACCCTAGATTTCAGAGCTAAGGGCCTGAAGTCATGAAGGAAATAGGAGGGGAAGTCCATACACTGAATCAGGAAGAAAATGGGCCCACTCCAGTGATAGTCCGGAGGAACCCCGTATGGGTTCTACCGCAAAACTACTGGTCGAATGGTCAGCGTCCGAATGCTCACCCGTAAAACGCAAGAGGAGGAGGAAGGAATCCCATATTCCCGGCAGCCGCCCTAGAGCGGACATCAACTAGAGCCCTGCCAACAAGGACTCACCCCCGCAACAATGCGCCGAACCAGGACCTGGCCTGCGTGGCCCCACTCCAGCGCTACATCCAAGAGCACATCTAGCTGAATTGGAGAAGCCTGATGACCTCGCTGCCAGGTGCAGGGAAACAGCCCCAGGAGGCAGCACCCCCATGAAACAATGGGACCGAGGACCATAAGGTGACTCGGGACACCCCCGTATGGATTTGAGTCCCCAGGTGCCAAGCCACACCAGCCAAGAGCTAGCCGCAGACGTAGCTGAAACAGGACACCCCCGTATGGAGTTGAGTCTCCAGGTGCCAAGCCACACCTAGCCAAGAGCTAGCTGCACACGTAGCTGAAACAGGACACCCCCGTATGGAGTTGAGACTCCAGGTGCCAAGCCACACCAGCCAAGAGCTAGCCGTACACGTGGCTGAAACAGCAGGCATAAAGGCCCCTATGCCGGTCACACACTTATTTTATTTTATTTTTTTTTTGTGGAGCAGGTACCAAAGCCCTACAGAGCAGAAAGGACCGGAATCCCCCACTCGAAAGGAGGAATGCGTGGAAGGGAAGGCCACTGCCGAACCCCGTTAGGCACTGTCAACCCGGCCCGCAACACAGCATCGGCACGGGTAGCCTCCCCCTTGTATTCCAACAGAAGTCAAGCAAATATCCCATATTGACAAAGGGAAACAGAACCTCCCCTGAGGACGACAAGGGAATACAAACGAGCGAGAGCCCAAAATACCATCCGTAAAGGAGACCAGAGCCCACTCCTCGCCCAATGGCTAGTGGCCCACGGTCGCCAGGGCACGAGGTCTGCCAGGGGGAGAGCCTGTGGCCAGCATGTGCCATCCATAGATAATGGCCGGATGACATGTACAGCATATGATCTGAACCCACAGCCACATCTGGGTGTATGGGGTACGGTGCAGATGATGCATGGGTCCTGCCACAGCATCCTCGCTCTGGTTGTGACGGAATGGGCACCACTCCCGAGGGAGGGTAGACCCCATGAAGCCCCCGTCTAAAATCCGCAGCCACAGCACCCCGGCTAAGTATAGGCGTCCGGCAGTGGCAGGCAACAAAGAGCACATCTCAAAGGCCACAGAACACGTAACCAACACCCCCCTAGGAGTTGTATCCGAAGAGGGGGCGACAGTGAGAAGGGGGTAGCTTCAATAGGCAGAGCCCATTACACTCACCTATGAAAGCTCAAGGCCGGCACCGGAATGAAGAGGTAAAGACTCCATCTGGTCAGATGACGGACCAGGCATAACAACACGCTCCTTGGACCGCCCGTAGAAATGGCCTCTCAACCAGCTGGGTCGGGCATCCGTCCGTGAGTGCCCCTCCGATGATCCAGGCGTCCAGGCGAGGCCTCCAGGCTCCAGTACCGCAGGTTGCGAGTCTTCCCGCCCTCCAGGCGGCACCCCTCCGGCCTTGCGGAAGCGGGATGACGTCACTTCCGGGGGACATGGCGGCGCATGCGCACCCGCCCCGACCGGAAGAGAACGCCAGCGGTCCACCGGCGGGCAGAGAGAGGCCCTGGCCGCGCACACACCCAATGCCCCGCACACCCGGAGCACCCGGCCGGAGCGCACCAGTCCTCCACGCCCCCGGCCCGCCCGCGTATCTCCCGGCCAGGAGCCGCCTCCAAGCGGCAAGGCGCCTCAGCCCCATGCCCCAGCGTCAGTCAGGGGGACACCGCCGGCACTGACAGAACGCCCATCCATCCATCAGACGAGGGGAGAGCCTGCAAGCAGGACTTCCCGACGCTGCTTCTAGCGCCCCAGACCCTGCCGTTCTCAAGGACACCGCACAGAGGGCTGATTGGACCTAGGTAAGAAGTACTGCAGGTTCCCCATCAGGGACAGGAAACCAACTGAGGAGGCGAGGGGACCGCCCCCTTTTTATCTGCAGGTTTCCTGTCCCTGGGGGCGGATCCCTCTCTCCAGTGGGTGCTGTCGTGGCGTGAAGAAAATAAGGATTTTCAAATATCATTGGACCATAATATATTTATATAACGCTATTAATTCCACAGCACTTTACATACATTTGCAACACAGTCCCCATTGGGGCTCACAATCTAAACATCCTATCAGTATGTCTTTGGAGTGTGGAAGGAAATCAGAGAACTTGGAGGAAACTCACACAAACACAGGGAGAACATACAAACTCCTGGCAGATGTTGTCCTTGGTGGAAATTGAACTCTGGACCCCAGCGCTGCAAGGCTGCAGTGCTAACCACTGAGCCACCGTATACATTGCTAACCTCTGAGCCACCATATACTGTACTAACCACTGAGCCTCCTAAACACTGAGCCACCATACCGCCCATACTAGTCTTTGTTTATATAGCACCGACATATTCCGCAGTGCTTTACAATTCAGAGGTTCATATACAGTCATTTGTAACAGTTATAAAAAAAGAAAAAAAATACAACAATTGAAGCAAAACTAATGATGGCCTTGCTCATAAGAGCTTACAATCTACAATGTGGAAATGAAACAACTTGAGGCCTGTTCTCTTGGATTGCCTACATTATATGGTTTGCATAATTTATAATAATAAGTAACCTTTGCTGAACTGCAGCCATATGTTCTTACTAATTACTTGCAGTGATATGAATCTGTTTAACCTTAAACTGAACCATAATTATATCATTTTCAAAACAGCAGTCATGTATTTGCCTCTAAAAATGGGCTCCCTTACAAAGATTTTGCTTCAGCAGAAGCATGGAAAAATGTCAGAGTTTTCCTAGTTCAATCTTTTTATTACGTATTTAGTCTTAATGAGGGACACTTGTAAGAATTATCACAATATAAAATATGTGGTTGCTCATTTTTCACTATATGTTCTAACAATGCTAAGTGAGTATTCACAGGCAGCAGAAATGTTGTGAAATGTCTGAGACTGTCCCATTGATCTTAAGAAGGTTGGAAGAAAAATCCATGTACAGCCATTCAGATGTATTATAGCGATTGCTTAACTGGAGAAATATCTAGAAAATAGCAGCCATGTGGAAATACACCATAAATCTGCATAACGCTCAAATACTAGTAAAGTATGCCATATAAATTCTACTTAGGAATATGGAATACACTATTTAGACTGAAGATTATGGTGCAGCATGTACTGTGCAAACATTTGACACCTGGAAGAGGGATGTGACAGACGTTGCCATTTCAGCTTCCTTCATATGAGGTTGCTTAGGCATCATTATTGGGCAGTCCAGCTCTCTTCCAATGAAAGCAAAGGGCATGTGAGCAACAAACCTGGGCCAGGACGCAATATGAAAGAAAATTGCCTGGTCTGATGATTTGTGTTTTCTCATATGGACAGTCAGACTCATATACCTTACTTATCTGAGAAAGAAATGGCGTCCGTATAGACTATGGGAATAAGGCAAGCCAATGGAAGCAGCTTAATACTGGGCAAAATTCTACTAGGAAACCGTGGATCCTTGAATATATGTGAATTAATATGGATCATCAACAGAAACATTGTTGTAGACCAAGTATACCCTTCATGGCAAAGGGTTGATCTGATCTTCAAACTTCTCACATCTCAGTCCAATTCAATCCAGTATTTGTAGAATTTGCTGGAAACAAGTCTGATCCCCTGGCTGTATGTTACTAAAAAGAAACAAACCAAGCTCTACTCACCTTCCCCAGATCCACCATCAAGCCTCCGCTGCTGCTCTTGGTGTCCGGCATTGGCTGTGGCACTGACATCCCGTTGGCAGCCAATGAGTGCACATATCAGCTCTAAATGGGGTGTTCTATCCACACTGGCAGAGCACTGACGTCATGTCAACAGTCTGACAACCAGTTATTAAATCAATTATCAGTAAAGATTTACCGGTGGACTTGGGGAAGGTGAGTACAGCCCGGTTAATTCTTTATAATATTCTCCAGTTGGAGGTCATTAATTTACTGAAAATGAATAAAAATCTTTTCAGATTCTGCTGCTAAAAAAAAAATCTATTTAACCTCTCCCTGGACACCTAAATTTACCCCTCTTGCTTCTTAGGAATATTGCTCCATTTTTTACTGGAATGAATTATCCATTAATTACTCCTAAAAGACAACTTGGAGAGGCTTTTTTGATGAAATAACATAAATTAGTCCCACCTATCATAACCAATAACTGCCTGCCAAGAAAAATAACTTGCATTTTATTAAGTCTATAACACATTAATAGATGATACATTAAGTTTGGATTTTCAACTACATCAAACATTTTGACCCAAAGGGTTAGGACTAGCCCACCACAGATTATTCATTGTTTGCATCCATCTTTGGCGTTGTAAGTCTCCAACTACCTATGTATTTAATACGCTATGTTCCCTCATATTTGTATTTCTTATATTTGTATTTGTAAAGATGGCAAACAGGGATGTGTGTGTATGTGTATTATTTTTCAAATAAATGATTTTTCTCTGTGTTGAGTATTTCTTACTATTTACTTAAAGGTTCATAATGGCCGGGTCTGATGGCCCTACATTATGAACCTCACGCTTGGTGCCAGCTGGCAATACTCAGTTGGCATTAACTCCTTATTACACAGTCTACGAACCCCATAGGGCAGCTGGAAGAGTCGGGTAAAGCGCCAGAAAATGGCGCTTCTAGGAATGTGTCATTTTCTGGGGCAGCTGTAGGCCTGAGTGTGGGGCCCTGAATGTTTGGGCCTCACCACGCTGAGAATTACAGCCCCCAGCTACCTGGTTTTACCTGGTGGGCAACCACAAATACAGCGGGCCCCATATAAATTTTTTGAAAATGTATTTCTTTAAATAATTATAAAAAAGGGCATCCCCTGTATTTTAGATTACCAGCCAAGGTACAGCCAGCCAGCTGGGGTTCGGTAAGTAGTATGATATATTGGTCTGTGGAGCGCTAGGTTTAGAAATAAGCAGAGAACCAATGTTAATATTAAAAGTGGTTTTATTAACCCCTTAGAAGGCCACAAGGCGTTTCAGCAGCAAAGTGCTGCCTTCATCACCTGATGAACATACACTACAAATACACACTATATGAACACTGCTGCATATTTTGTAGCTAACATTGATGTCTATGGAGGATTTTTCCACCACAAAACGCGCATATACCAGGAAGTGTTGTTACTAGCATGTGGTCCTTGGTAAGTATAATGCTGCTGTTTAACCTTCGTACGGCTGAGTAGGTACAATTGTAACTATTCCGTTTTAAAATTGCAATAACTTTTTTTTTTTGAAAAGCCGTAGAGGGCTGAAATTTTGTGACATCTTTGCAGTTTTGGTCCAGAATATATTGGCCAAATTTCAGTAAAATATCTCCACCCCCTTCCGAGATAAGGGGTCGAGATATTTAATATAAAATTATGCAGCCTGACAAAGGTTAATCACTGTTTTGCTTTTTCTTTTTTACAGCCCCCCAGCCCTTACTGCCACGATTTTACAACTGTTTAATCCAGGTTCAGGCTCAAGTTCGGGTGAAGAATGGTCCTGAATCAGGACTTTAAAAAAAATCCGTCTGGATCTGCCGAACACAAACATCTGTGGGTTCACCCATCTCTCTTCACAAGCTATTCTCTTATAAAACTGCTGTTTTTATAGCAAAGGAATCTGGACATACTATACAATCTTAATGTGGCTTTCTTCCACAGACAGATTCACTGATGTCTCCTGTGTGCACTGAGCTACAGTATTTGATTAATATAATTTCTGCTATTCAGCGGTGAAAGCCAGTCCAATTCTTTTCTTTCTCCATATTCTTATTTTTCACTTATGTCTTCAGAGTACTTGGTTCAAGCTAAAAAAAAAGATGTTCAATCTTGATATTTTACAAATATTTCCTTTGCTTTATGGCTGGTGCCTGACATTCATTTGTGAGTTGCCAGAAATATCAGACATCTGTGGCGCGACTGGGAGATTTTATAGCATTTTACACATTTTGACTGAATCAGATAGGATACAACTGACATTAATGCAGTGAACAGAATTTCTTTGTGTCTCTATATAGACAGAAGATAATATAAAAAATATAAAGGCCATTAAATGTAACAATCGATGGTGCAGAAACCTAACTCTCATGCACATGGGTAGGGTTTTTTCATAGTTTCCACAAGGATTTGCAAGAAAAATATAATGACATGCAATCTCCTCTAATAGCACTGCTTCTGATAAAGTATTCACATAGCTATCATACATCTGTCTGTACATGGAGGGACTCTATGGGTCTTTATTGTCCTTGCTCATAGCATTGCTTCTCCCATCAGCCCTGACATCCCTTACAGTATGAAATATTCCCTACTATTTCCTTCATGATGTTGCCGCATTTAAGTTTATATTGCCTCAGTGTAGAAAAAAAAGAGCATTAAGTTGCCCCATTTATATTAGAAGGAAACTATCAATACATTACCTATTGTTTTAATCAGGCTATTGTGCTTAAATGTATCCTTTTTAACTTTTGATTACCGTATATACTCGTGTATAAGCCGACCCGTGTATAAGCCGACCCCCCCTACTTTTGCCCCCAAAACCTGGGAAAATTTATTGACTCGTGTATAAGCCGAGGGTGGACCCCAGCACAGGTATACAGCCCCCAGCAGTGTGGTATACAGCAGCCTCCCCAGTGGTATATACAAGCCCCAGCAGTGTTACAGCAGCAGCCCCAGTGGTATATACAGCAGCAGCCCCAGTGGTAGTATACAGCAGCCCCAGAGGTATATACAGCAGCCCAGTGGTAGTATACAGCAGCAGCCCCAGTGGTAGTATACAGCAGCAGCCCCAGTGGTAGTATACACGCAGCCCCAGTAGTATATACATGCCCAGTGGTAGTATATAGCCCCAGTGGTAGTATACAGCCCCAGTGGTAGTATACAGCCCAGTGGTAGTATACAGCCCCAGTGGTAGTATATAGCCCCAGTGGTAGTATACATACAGCCCCAGTGGTAGTATATAGCCCCAGTGGTAGTATATACCCCAGTAGTAGTATACAGCCCCAGTGGTAGTATATAGCCCCAGTGTAGTATATAGCCCCAGTGGTAGTATACATACAGCCCCAGTGGTAGTATATAGCCGAGTGTAGTATATAGCCCAGTAGTAGTATACAGCCCCATGGTAGTATATAGCCCCAGTGGTAGTATACATACAGCCCCAGTGGTAGTATATAGCCCAGTGGTAGTATATAGCCCCAGTAGTAGTATACAGCCCCAGTGGTAGTATATAGCCCCAGTGGTAGTATATATACAGCCCAGTGGTAGTATATAGCCCCAGTGGTAGTATATAGCCCCAGTGGTAGTATACATACAGCCCAGTGGTAGTATATAGCCCCAGTGGTAGTATTATAGCCCCAGTGGTAGTATATAGCCCCAGTGGTAGTATACAGCCCAGTGGTAGTATATAGCCCCAGTGGTAGTATATATACAGCCCAGTGGTAGTATATAGCCCCAGTGGTAGTATATAGCCCCAGTGGTAGTATACAGGGCCCAGCAGGGCCCCCCTCATAATTTGGTGCCCCCACCTCAGTTTCTGGCCCCCCCGCATGCAGCGCTGCACATATACATTACGTGTCTAGCAGCTGTCACCCTCCGGTGGCGATCGCGGCTCCCGGCTCGGGCTCCATCTTCCTCTCTGTCTTCCTGCTTTGTGACGGGGCTCAGCGCGATGACGTCATCGCGCCGGTCACATGACAACCAGGAAGACAGAGAGGAAGATGGAGCCCGGAGCCGGAGCCGCGATCGCCACCGGAGGTGACAGCTGCTAGACACGTAATGTATATGTGCAGCGCTGCATGCGGGGGGGCCCAGAAAGTGAGGTGGGGCGCCAAACTTTGAGGGGGGCCGTATGACTCGCGTATAAGCCGAGGGGGGGACTTTTCAGCCAATTTTTGGGCTGAAAAACTCGGCTTATACGCGAGTATATACGGTACTTTTTTTTTCCATATCACATTCGGTCTTAAAAATAAAGATATAAACTTGCAATTATCACACTGGCCACTGGGACTTTATTTTAGACTTTTTGTTTCAAGAAATAACAAATGTACACAGCCATTATTTACTGTCAAAGTTTGTTGGTATGCTTGCGGTTCATCTTTGTACTGTAATGTATGATCTCTCTGGTTTGTTTGTGTCAGCTCTCTCCTGTAGGGTATGTGCACCCCATCCGGAGGCACTGCGTGTTAGATGTAGTGCCTCTCGACGTAGGGGAAGCAGCGGGTGAACGCAGGAAGACCAAAGCGCCCTGTGCCCATGATCTGTGTTAGTCTGGAAACACGCTATCCTACTTACATGCGAGTCTCTCAGACTAGACTTGGATAGTGACCCTGAACGGCCTCTCCATCTCTGAACGGGAGTGTGATGCTGCACAAAAACACAAGCAGCTGGCATTCATGTCCAGAGAGGGAGAGGCCGTTCAGGATCACTATCCAAGTCTAGTCCGAGAGACTCACAGATAAGTAGGATAGTGTGTTTCCAGACTTAGGTGCAGGGCAGCTTTTCCCTCATTCACCCGCTGGAAATCGCTTCTGACTCATCAGGAAAAAATTAACATACTATGGAGATGCGGAAGCGCGGCACCCCACACTGCACGCTGCGATGTGGAGAAGGACAGTGAGAAGGAGATTTCTAGAAATCCCATCTACTGTGCTTGCACTGTACAATGCAGCGTTTTGGATGCAACAGTAAGACCCTGCGTCCAAAACACTGCTAATCCGGATTGTGAGTATTCACCCTAATCCTTCATTTTGCGATGATGCTGTATGTCCCAAATAAATAGGTCATTTTCGCCAATGTTTGTGTGCTGATGATTCTACTAAAAGCTGAAATGTGCAACAGTAATACAGTTTTCCTATACAATCTCATAGTTTCTGGACCTATATACTGGAATTTGGGTTATGGATTTAGACTAAATGCATACAATTTCTTATACTAATATTTATATTCTCGATAAAAATAATTGGAAACATAGACACTATTTCACAGTTGCACTTCAATGGCTATACTAGTCCTCTTTTCATGATGAAAATTTCATGACTTGTCATATCTTCATTATATCACTTACAATATTCAGGATTAAAAATGAGCATGTAATGCAAGTTATCTACATTATGATGTTTTAATAAAATCTCTGCTGAATATTTTTATATGTATTTACCTATTTGTAGCAAAGCTGCTTTACCTCCTGAATATAAATTCTAATATGGAATTATGAATATCGTCATCGTTATCTTTATAAAAAGCTTTCATGGTGTCGGATTTTGTAGTTTGGTGCCATGATAACTATCTACTAAACATAAAGAAAACTAAGGAGTTTGTGGTAAACTGTAGGAGAATAAAGATGAGTTTACCTGTCACTATTGCGGATCAGGAAATGGAGGAGGTGGGGAGTTATTTGGGGGTCCATCTGGATAGCAAACTGGACTGAAGGTATCATACAGAGAGGGTTTACAAGAAGGGGATGAGCAAACTAGACTTTCTACGGAAACTAAAGTCATTGAACCAGATCGTAGTGCAAGTGACATCTTTTTTGCAATCATATGCTGGGTAGTAGTATGTGAGTGTCTGATGCTAATAAGCTCAGTAAGCTTATTAAGAAGGTAAGCTCGGATGTTAGCTGCCATCTTGACACTTTTGATGAGGTAGTGGAGAATAGAACTCTGAAGAAATGTACGGCAATAATAATGCGCACCCATTATATGAGCTGTTTGTGAGACAGAGGAGCACCTTCAGCAATCATCTAATCCTACTAAGGTGTAAGAAGGAAAGATACAGGAAACCATTTGTGCTGACTGCTAAGGGAATGTACAACAATCACCTATGTGTGAAATTCTCAAAGTGAATGTTGTTTTATTAGTTTACCAATTGTGTATAAACTGTAATGTAATGTATAATATTTAATGTCAACTCTACTGTCTTGTTTTGTCAATTTATGTAATTCATGTTTTGTTTAAGTTGTGCTGTTGTGTACCATAATTTCTCTCGGGATCAATAAAGTGTATTGTATCGTTTCGTATAAATATTAATTAACATAATTCTCTCCATAATACTAGCATGACCAATATAGTTTGTCAGCAATCTTATTTGAGCTAAGGTCTGGGAACTTGCTATCTACCTTATGGAGAGAAGCTTTCTGCAACCATAAGAAGACAGTTAAGTAGGTGAGGAGATTGTAGCCACATCCCCCTCTAGGAAATATGCTAATTTGCAAATCTTAGCCCACTCACACAGCCAGATTAGAATATCCCACACACTACACTGATGAGGGGCAGTTACCCCGAAACGCAGCGTCTGTAGTTTGTGGTTCTGATCTGGCACAAATCCCTTAGTTATATTTAAAAGCTTGTTGGAAAGCAATTATGACTTTGAGGAGCTGCTTAAAGGTGGCACTGGAGTTACTCCACTTCCTTACTGTAGTGCAAATTTGCATATTTCCTAGAGGGGGGATGTGGCTACAATCTCCTCACCTACTTAACTGTCTTCTTATGCTTGCAGAATGCTTCTCTCCATAAGGTAGATAGCAAGTTCCCAGACCTTGTCTTAGCCCACTCACACAGGCAGATCAGAATATCCCACACACTACACTGATGGGGGGATAGATACCCCGAAACACAGCGTCTGTAGTTTGTGGTTCTGATCTGGCACAAATCCCTTAGGCTGGCTTCACATTAGCGTTTGTGTCTGCATGCTGATGGCATGCAGACACAAACGCTGTCAGAAGCAGTGTCCAAATGATGTGTCCGCAGCGGATAATGTCCGCCTGCGGACACATCACTATGGAGCCCGGCAGCCAATCGGCGCTGTCCGGGGGCGGGCCGGGGGCGGAGATCAGCGCCGGAGATCTCCGCCCCCCCCGGCCGCCGGTAAGCTCCGGGACTGTCGGCGGGGAGAACAGCTGATGTGAGAGCTGTTTGAATCTTCCCGCGCCGACACTGAGAGGAGATGTCGGCGCGGGAAGATTCAAACAGCTCTCACATCAGCTGTTCTCCCCGCCGACATCGCTAGGAGATTACAGGCGGCGGGGAGAAGGAGGACAGCAGAGGCTGAGCTGATCTCCCGGTGGCCGTCGGTGAGCTCCTGTGACATCACCGGCGGCCACTGGGAGATTTTTCAATGGGTCCGCAGCGTTCTCCTGCGGTGTCATGCAGAGGACACTGCGGACCCATTGAAGCCAATGCATTTTTTGTACGCTTGGGGACGCTTGCTGATTGTCCAAGCTCCCCAAACGCACAAAAAAACCCAACATGCTGCGTCCCGGGTGCGGATGCTGGACACCGGAAGCAGCAGATATCGTCCGCATCCGCACCCGAACGCAGCAAACGCAGGCACCATGCGTTCCTATGTTAAACATAGGAACGCAGTGCGCATGCGTTTGACTGCGTATGGGAACGCAGCAATACGCTGCCTTCCCATACGCAAATGTGAAGGCAGCCTTAGTCATATTTAAAAGCTTGTTAGAAAGCGATTATGACATTGAGGAAGCTGCTTAAAGGTGACACTGGAGTTATTCCACTTCCTTACTGAAGTGCAAATTTGCATATTTTAACTAAAACATTTCTTTGTAAGCATACCTAATGATACAAACAATACAACCCCTCCTTAGGTTGCTGTAGTAGGTACGAGATGTATGCGAGTCAGTCAGGGACTGGAGTACATTAAAGGCGACAAACATATAATAGATAAGGTGAGCATTAAGAGCTGTATGCCTCTAAATGAATTTAGCACATCCTATTCCTTTAACTAAATGTCAATCTTTATGAATTGGGATCCAAGTGCACAAAGGTGCTCCCTCACTCATTCAGATTTTGAGGTACCTAGTCATTAGCTAAGACCAAATTGATTTGATGAATTTGACGTCTCAAGTCCTGGCAATTCAAACAACTTCAAATTCAATTTGTATGAATATCCCCCAAAAGATACCTGCCACCTTTTTTACACATTGAAGATTGTGTTAGTCAAGAAAGGTTGACATGACCTCAGGCGTGACCTTGCAGACTTATCTCAGTTATGCCTTGCAGTTGTCACATTACATGGCATAGCACAGCCCCCAGGAGGGACTCTCATAGTCTAAATAAAAGCCAAAGCAGGGAATGCAGCAACCATGTTAGGGTGACTATAGAATAGTCAGCTTAGCAAAAATTCAGAAAAATAAAACCATAAATCATTATACAAATCCTCCAGACAGTAATATGTTCAATAACTGCAGAAGTAAGGAAGAAGTAAATAATACAGAAATTCAACTGATAATGGGAGAGAGATACTAGAGGTGCTAGCAACATGTGTGTTACCGATCAGTGATGGTATATTTGGTATCTGTCCTACTGCATTTGAATTACAATTATGCACTTTTTTTCTTCATTCTGTGTGTCGCAAACAATTTTTCAGTTGCTCATCTGTTTTAAAAATCAAATTTTACATCTGTACAGGCCACCCTATTAGATTGTACTGTTGCAGATGCTGACTTTTTTGGACTTGTACCTACCTTGCATTTCTTATTTTGTAATTTTTCAAAAAATGGTTGAGTTTTCTTGGGAAAATATTTTAAAATATGTAGACATTTAGCCATTCATATATGTTTTCGCACACCAGTTTTACTAGTGCAATTTGACAGAGGTAAATGCCGCCCCAATTCTGTGAGTTTCTGTCATACTTTAATATTTGTACAAGTACCCACCTTACACTTATTACATACATTTTTTTTTTTGCAAGGCTTTAATATTTTGGGTTGAAAAGATTATCAAAAAAAATTATACCGTTGTACAAAATGTACTGAAAAAGAAATAATGACAATGGTTTTTGACTGCATTAAAACGTGTATATATATATATATATATATATATATATATATATATATATATATATATATTTATTTACATAGAACAGGAAAGTCCATTTGATCCTTGCATCCTGCATAACATAGCCATTGCCACAGTCTTCAGACCAGCCAATACAATCCTCGGCTATAGGGTCCTCCGGCCACCACTGGGGGAAGCTTACAGGGAGCCTGTGACATTGCTGATGCAGTCTGATCTCTGAACAGCACAATTGAGAAGAAGATAAGTATAATTATATATACAGTTGGTTTGGTGTAAAAGTATACATTGCATTTGCTTCACTCAAATCTGGTGTTTTCTGAAACTTTTCCCACAAAAGAGTACATCAGTCTGATCAGCTGTAGATCAGACACCTTTTTCAATATAACATGTTCCCTTTAAAATACCACTTGATTGTTTTTTTCTTATTTTCCCCGTTAGGGATTCTATATGTAAGGCCCCTTTCACATCAGCGGTAATTGCTGATCGCGGCAGTTGCGGTGAAAAAACGCAACTGCCGCGGTTACCGCATAATGGTCAAACTTACGGTTCACTTGCGGCAAGCCCCATGCAATGTCTATGGGGCTTGCGGTAAGTGTGCAGCAGTGCGGCAGGTGCGGTTTCGGCACTTGCGGCAGATGCGGTCGCCAAAAAACCGCAGCTTACCGCGTTTTTTTCCGTGACCGCATCTGCCGCAAGTGCCGAAACTGCAACTATACCACACTTGCCGCACCTGCCGCAAGCCCCATAGACATTGCATGGGGCTTGATGCAAGTGAACTGCAAGTGCGGTTGTTATGCAGTAACCGCGGCAGTTGCGTTTTTTTCACCGCAACTGCCGCGATCAGCAATTACCGCTGATGTGAAAGGGGCCTTAGTGTTATAAAATTAGGTTTCTTGTACCACCACTTGTACAACTTGACTGCATTTGTGACCTGCTGAATAACACACTGGTTGCTGTGTGGAGTCGAGGTCTATTTGTGAATTATTTCAATGCAATTATATGACACTCAGAATAAGGCTAGAAAACCTCATACTTAACTTTGTAGACTCACTTTGTAAGAATAAGCATCATTCCACACTGTGATCTGGCAGATTACAGATGAGGTCATTTGACTCAAGTACGGAATATAGCATCACTGAAACTGGAAGAGGATGGCCGCTGGTTGGTAGGTTACTACCTTCATGAAACTTACATACATGATATCCAACAAAGGGGGAAAAAAATCACTGGAGTGGTCTTTTAAGGCTTACAGTGTTATTATTGAATTTAAAGTACAGCAGTAAGCTCCTAGGCTTTCTCTAGTATCAGCAACAGGCAGCCATAGAATTATGTTTTGCTCCGTACCATAACAATAGAGCTCTGATTGCTATGAATTCATATTAAGAGATTAATCAGCAACCATTTCTAAACTAATTTAGACTATAAAATGCTAAAATAGTATTGAAGAACAGACACCTTAAAGTACCTGTTACATTGAAACTACCTGGGTTCCTCTAGACACAAGGGAACCCCTGATGAGCACCACCATAAACAAGGGTACACAATAACGATGATGGGCCCTGACAGTAGGGAGTGAGGGATGGGAAACCTCCTACACTCACCTGAAGCTGAACCTCAAGCTCCTGATGTCCCTATGGTTCTTCCACCCTGTCGCTGAGCAGGATACCAAGTCCCTCACTAGCCTTGACCTCACCCTCACTAGAGACATGGCCGGTGAGAGCACTAGTTCCATCACTGAGCTAATACAACACAAGGACAAGTAGACAGAATGGGCACAAGATATAGAGGGATATTTCCATTAGAAGCAGACACCAGAAGCTACAGCCAGACGCCAGTTGCAGCTTGACACCTCCACACTCCACCAAGGTCTGTACTGAATGAACTATAACTGACAACAGGTGTAAGATCATGTAGCTACTTAAAGGAGAAGGGTGTGGTCACAAACGTGGCTGAAAACAAGAGAACAGAAAGGAAAAACTGAAATTAACCCCTTCTGGCACAAAAGAAATTAACTACAAGTCTCCTACTGCCTCGTGAAACTACCATTTCAGCGTTTTTTTTCTTTATTTCACTGCTGAAGTGGTGATTTAAATATAAATTCCTGGCCTGATGTCCTATACTTATCTGCTGCTGTCTTCATCTTCTATCATCTCTGCTCTCAGTGGTTTCCGGCAGGTTGTGACCTTCCGGCTGCACCAGTGTTTCACGGAGTGAGGTCACTCTTCAATATACTTCTATGAGAGCCTCGTTCTTGCTTTCATAGAGTTGCATTGAGAGCTTTTGACATAACATCTGACTTCCATCCAATCTTGCGGTCAGAAGATGGTATTGTCATGGATAAATATTTTATAATATTAATAACAAGTTGCCTAAGTCCTTCTATGGAATTCAGCTTCCTCCAGGAACTCCTTATTGTATACAGGATGTAGTCATAGGTCCAGGCTCCATCTTACATACCATGGCATGGTGTGATGGAACAGGAAATGGCAGCCATGTTTAAGTCACAATTAAGCTTATGCAATGTAAAATTTTACACTCTATTGATCGTTTCTCCCATGCCCTTATGTCTTAAGGTTAATTAAGTATTTGATCCTATGGCTCTCCTCAACAGTATCACCAGACCAAAGTAGTATTGGTAAAACGGTGAAAATGTCAGAGGGGGAGTATATTACTAGGGGCAGGGACTTTGGGTGAAAAGCACCACTTTGGAACTGAAAAAAAAACGCTTGAGTGATGCTTTAACTGTTGTCGTTTTACAAGTCTAATGTCAAAGTTAACTTTAAAAATGCTCCAATGTAACTTATATACTTACAGTATTTATCATAAAAAATGTACAGTATTTTTTGGACTATAAGATGCACCAGATCATAAGCGCCCCTAAGTTTGTTTGAGAGGAAAATATAAAAAAAAAGCAAAACATATGGTCATGATGCACTGTTATGGGAGGACTCTGCTGCTGACACTGCTATGAAGGTCATTTTCACCTCTTCGGTACTACTAGCCCCCAACCTGGGCCCCTTCCAGGAATATACTGTGTGTTCTCCATCCTGATCTATTTGTTCCCTATCCTGGTATAAATGATCCCCATCCTAGTATATATATTCCCCACCCTGGTATATATGATCCCCATATGCAGGAAGCTGGCTACTGGAGCAAAACACACGTGCCTTCAGTTTAAGAAAATTAATATTAATTGTTTTCAATGCCCATAATCCAGTCCACCTCTTGATGCCAACTTCAGTGCAGAGAGGTGGGCATGATTATGGGTGGGGAAGCAGTGAATATTCATCTCTTTTAATAGTAGGCACTCGTGTTAACCTCAGCAGCCGCTGCAGTCTGCTCCTGCCTCCTGTGACCCTACTCCACCGCAACCAACCCCCCACTAAGTCAGGTATATCCGGACTATTGGATGCACACCCCGCATTCCTACCAAATTTAGGGGGAAAAAAGTGTGTTTTAGAGTCCGAAAAATAAGGTAAACATAATAGATTGGATCACATAGTAAAATAGTGTACAGTATGAAACTGTAGCAGTATTCAACTTAACATTATTTCACTTTCAATCCAAAATTCTGTGGTAATTGATTTCATATTATATGATTGAATGGACCATTGCTCACCAAACCGCATGCTTATCTTCAAACGACCATAATATTAAGCCATAAAACGCAGGCAATCTGCAGCCAACAATAGTTTACTTAAGATTTGTAGAGAGAGCTCCCATAGCAAGAAGAAAACGAATCTCTATTTAGTCAACTCATAACATTATCTTTTATTTAACTCGATGTCTATGTAAACCAATAACTGCAGTAATGTTAACTTTAAACAATTGGAGAGTGGTTGGTAAACACATATTCCTTCCCTTGAGAAAATGCGACAAAGTGAGGCATATAATTACTGTATACATGGGTAAGTAAACATAAAATAAACCTATGAAGAATTACCCTTGGGGCTGCTTTTGATATGGAGAATGTGTTCGAAATTGTATTCTCTCTTGTTGAAGCAAATCAATGCCATTGCTACATTTCAAAAGATTTCTTTAAGATGAATTGCTAAGAATTGAGGTACAAAAGGATTTCTCATCACTGATGTGATGAAATCCATGAATGAAGAGATTAGTATATAGTTTTATATAGTTTATATTTAGTAAAATTATCATACTGCCTGCTTATTTCATGTTTGCTTTTAAAGTAAAGCTGTACTATATTGATATACACAGATACATCTGCTGTATGATGGCCGTTAAACACGTCATGGATGGGAGATATGTATCACAAAGGTGGTTAACCTGTCACGGTTTAACGGAGAGTCACAGGATTAAATACCAATTCCAGGGAAAGGTACACCTGATCTGTCCCTTAACTACTGAGACCCTGTACTGTCCCTTATCCAAGAGGTACACCTAAAGGTGCCGAGGTCTGAGCTGCCAGTGTAACCATATCTGAGAAAACCCTGAAATAAAACCTCCTCTCCAACTCAAACAGGACAAGATGCATTCCAATAGATGCAACTTTTCATTAATACGCTTCAGGACAATAGTATTCAGAGTAAGTACAATGCATTTCAGCTTTATATTACAGACTAAGCCTTCCTCAGATACATGTCAATGGTGTGTCAGATATTTGTGAACAGACAGCAATATATAGGTCAGTTTAGTGGGATTATCTCCGGGGGATCTCCTCCTAAATAATTAGGCGGCGCCACCCATATGTCAAGTTCCTAGTGACGTTAGAATGAGTCAAGATATGCTATATCCTGATGTACTTCACTAAAAGAGCAAGTATAAAATGATTAATATAAAAATATTTTAAAAATCTCCTGGTGATGCTTCAATAATAACAGTTATAAGATAAATATATATATTGGATACATTTGTGTGTCACATCCACAAGGGTCCGGGGACTCAGGGCTGGACCATATCATCTCTGGGATGTTAGGATGCTGTGGCCCGCCTCCGTGCTCCAATGCAGCAGATCAAAAAGGGGTTATTTATAGGGAGATTGTCATGACGCCGCCCATGGTATGTGGTCAGTGGGACCACTGCTACCGTATTCCTGCTGGGAATGATGGTGAGGGGCAGCTGAAATAGAGAGCCCTCCACGGGTAGGGCTGGATGATCCCGGATCAGGTGTAGGAAATGGGCCTGATGAGCGACTGAGCGATTGAGCTCCGGGCACTGCACTAACTTCTCTGCTGCAACTCCTCCAGCCAGCGCTCAGGACTTTCAGCCTGTGGCTCCACAGGTGTAGGTCTAGGAGTCTTAGCAATTAACAATGGCAGTCTCACACAACATTGAGCTGACTGGGTACTTTACTTTCCATTATTCTTAAAAACAAGTTACAGCACAGTTCACAGTCACAGTTCTTACACTTTATCGGGGACCCGGGTTCTACTGCAGCTCAGACAGTTCCTCTGCGTTGCTTCCCTCAAGATACCTTTCAGGCCCTCTCTTCTCTATTCTGTCCTCACCTATAGGTTCGGTCCGTCCGTCATGGGCTTTTTAGGGTGAATAGTCGCTATCTCCAGGTCACCAGCCCTAGTACAATGGCTTTGTCCTACTTCGCAGTGGTAGTTAAGCAACGGGTCATAGAGTCCCCACATCCCACCGGGTTATCCTATGGTTAGTGTCTCTCGTCACATCTGCAGAGTCGGCTCTCTGGTTGTCCTGGACTAGCCCTCCATTGACCCAGGTTTCCTCTGGCTCACAAGGCTCCTTCAGTCTCTCCGGTTGTCAGCTCTGGGTCCTCCAGCCAGCTATACTGGTTGTGGCTGCCAGGCCCGTTGCCCTCCCATTATGGTCAGTGTCTACCTGTGGGGTGTATCAACTTGTGGTGCTTCTTTCCTCGCTTTTCTCTCTAGAGTGAGTCCTCTCCTGGGTATACTGCTTCCACGGAACTGCTGCCTCCAGGGAACCTCTCCTCCTGGGAATCAACTCCTCCAATCTAGTGTTTCAGTGTTTTTAATACTGTTCCTCCACCTACTTGTTCGGGTTCTACCTCTCTCTTCACCCACACTTCTCTAAACTCCCGCCACCCCTTGCCTTCCATAGAGGGATTGGCTCAGGGTTGGAATGTGTTGGCGTGTGTGTGTTCCTAAGTCGACCATCTTTCTTCGTCTGGCTGCAGTTCACCCTGTGGCCACCCTGGTCGCAGGGGTGCCACATATGCACTATATCTGTATAGGTCTGTTCTATAAGCAATAACATTAATATAATTTTATTCAATGTCCATAAATTGGGTTAAAAACCAATATTAAATATTGGTTAAAAACCATGAATGAAAAGGTAAATATAATATGAAATAGAGTATTATGCATTTAATTATTTTCTTTTTATGTTCTTCTATTTAATCTACAAGTAAAAAACATGTAGAACTGATATTGAGATCAATTATATCTCCATTTATTGTTTATTAATTTAAATTGTTAATTTCCTTGCTTCAGCTGTTGTCAGTGATAGCTCATTCTTACCTTAACCAGCCTGTGTTTGAGCCACTGCTGTGAAGATCAGCTGACCTGATGCCATTCCCCTGCTGCTGTCAGGAGTGAAGCAGCAGATTCAAGTAGTTTAGGAGAGGTGGAAGAGCACAGAGCACGCCTTCCTAGTACAACCTGAGATTGAACAACATTAACCCTCCGTGATACTGAAAGAATAAACACCCAAAGTAAACACAACTCAAAAACTGTCTCAAACTGGTGACAGTACCCCTCCACAAGGGGACTCTGGACCCTCATGACTGGATTTATCCAGACAAAACCATGAACTGCAAACTATTGTAGTTCACCTTACACTACAAGTGACCCTCAAGGTATTTAAAAAACACAGCTAGACGCTCATGGTAAAACATTTGGCTCAATTCCCATAGCAATTTTCGTGAACTATAACCTGAGAAATATGTTGGGAAAATCTAGTACTGGGGGTAGCTTCAACTGATATGTTATAGAATTAAAAATGGATGTCACCCTTAACGGACCGATGACCCTAAAACTCAGAGTCCAAAACAGACCCCTCTTTTACTCATATCACTTGATATTTGTAGTGGAGAGCCATACGTACTCATTCACACTCAGATCTGGACCTGCATGTTTATTACCACTCAAGTGTTTAGAAGGCGATGGGACACACCTTTTACAGGACATAAAACAGATGAGACATCATCCTGGGACTCGCAATTCCCATCCTGAAGGAAAGGCGGTTTGGAGGAAATGCCCACTCCCCCTCCACCATCACCCCTGGGCTCACCCATTGGTTCTTAAAAGCATCTTTCCTGAGGAATGAATTGCACTTTCTCCCTTCAGTTGCTCCTTGTTCACATTATGCAGAAGAGAGGGGAGAGCAGAGGAAATGTATAGACAATGGTCACCTTCCTCACAGTGACCAGAAGGGGGCTGGCTTTTCAGTTTGTGAATTGTGAATTGGGAACATACCCTTCTGAGAAAACCAGACTGGGGATGTACTTTCAGGAACTGAGATCTCCATTGTGAACTACACCCTTCATACTACTATTAAAGGGGGCTCAAGGCCTAGCACAGTCCTAACGTTAGGTGTCAGGATCCCTTAAGAGTATTAGCTGGAACAGAAGGGAAAACAGAGTAAATATGTACGCCCAGGTCATGGTTACCACGCCCCATCAGCTATCATTGGTGGGAGCTACTGTGTAAGCATTGGCTGTCCCTGCACAGGGAGCCATATTCAGTGAGCTGACCAGTCACACTCCACATTTGCTATGGCGTCATGTATTAGCCAGCCTTCCTGCGTTAGCTGGCCAATCATGATGCTATTTCATTGTCCAATCACTATACGGGCATCGCATAATACACAACTCTGTTATGCCTATATACTTACGGCGCGCAATATGTACGCCCACATTCCCTTGAGGTAGAGGCGTGTAAATCAGAGAAGGTGCTCCACAGAAGGTAACCCGCGGCACCCGTCGGCACTTCCGGGGAACGCAAATACCTTCTGTGGAGCACGTTGTGGCGGCGTGTATATGCGGCACCAGGGATCGTTAGGCACCGTTGAAAACGTGCGCGTGCACGTGCGATGCCTACCTGTTGCTACCCTCTGTGGCGGCGTGTAAAGGTACCATTACTGTGCTGTTCCCCCAGGTATAATTGATGTTTATTTAAACAGCAAGGTAGGTTGCCCTCCGTTAAGACCAATGAAGTCTAGTCAGGTACGGCTGTGTTAAACCAATAGCATAGAAAAACTGAGAAGTTAAAACTTAACTTTTACTAGCTCTATATTAAAAAGACATAGTTGTCTAGACCAAACAAAACAAAAAAAGTGCGCATACGTGACTGTGCAAGTCAGTGTAGTGCTAAACTGAACCCCTCTTATTACCAGGGTTCACAGGTACCCAAGCTAGGTCCCATCCAAATACCCTAGGGACGCTGGCAGGTTCCTGCTTTTTTCGGTTTTAAGCTTCCCCTAGGATGTAGTCATCAGAACAAACAATCCCATTAGGTAAACCCAGCCACATGCATTAGTGAAAAAACAGCTTGTATACTCCTATAGGGAGCGATCTCACCCAGCTGCGTCCACCTGTACGCATGTACACGAGTCCATATAGCTCCGGATAACCTTCTGCTAGTGTTTTTCAGGCTGCTCAGGGCCCAATGAGTATCATATAGCCACCATGTCATCTGATACGTTCCCTCCCGACACGTTTCAGATCCCTCTTCTTCAGGTGAGTCATGGTACACATATAGGGATTAGTGTTCAAAGATACACATCCCTGTGCAGATGATGGCGATGGTGTCTGTAATAGACAGTGAATATCAGTTGCACTACCATCATTATCCACAGTAACCTATGTGCAGCTCTGATGCTGCATGGTCTAGTACCTAATCAGGGACCCAATTAGGGTCTTCACTTACCCAGTCTGGCCCCCTCAAGGTTGTGCAGCTGGATCACACCGCCGCCGCTTGGAAATGCTGGTTTTATCATGCCCAGGCAGTCACATGGCGTGTCACGTGACAAGAAGTGACATCTCAACGTGTCACTTCCTGTTCCTGTAACCTGTGGAACACAAGCTTGTGTTCCACCTGTCACTTCCTGCCTAGTACTTCCTGCCTAGTACTAACTCACGTGACCGGAAGTGATGTGTCACTTCCTGTTCCTGTATCCTGTGGAACTCAAGCTTGTGTTCCACAGACCACTTCCTGCCTAGTACTGAGTAGGGAGGATCACAGAGATTCAAGACCTCCCCGCAGGAGGCGAAGTCCCCCACAATGTACACCATACATAGGATGATGTCACTGTTAGGGGAGGATACACACATTACATGCGATGGGTGTATCAGTACCCAAGTGGGTGAAGGGGTTAAACATCACATCTGATCTGATCATACTTATTCATATTTACAATGGCGGCTTCTCCCTGCAGTCACCCGATGGGAGCCGCTTCCGACTCCCGGCAACCCGCACTGCAGCTCCAAACACGCTGCGGGTGGGTTAAGCATAGTGAGGATGGGATTTCTTGAAATCCCATCCACTATGCTAGTACTGTACTATGCTGCATTTTGGAAGTAGCGGAAAGACGCTGCGTCAAAAATGCTGCATACACTGATCGTGTGCACGCACCCTAATGGTCCCTTTACACGCGGCCACAGGAAGGTAGAAACCGGCAGGCATCGGACACAATTGTGCCTGTTGCCTTGAAAAGACCACATTGTGGCGGCGTGTAATTCAGGACTTTCCTTCCTGTGTCTTCCCTGAAGGAAGGAAAGTTCTGAATTACACGCCGCCACAATTCTGTCCGATGCCTGCCGGTTTCTACCTTCCTGTGGCCGCGTGTAAAGGGACCATTAAAGATAAAGAAGAACTCCAAATTACTGATTTACAAGAAACCAGATTGCACAGATCAGAGTCATCTAAACATTCTGCTCAGTCATACAGATCATCTTGCTCAAGAAGTTCAGTCCTGAGAGACATAATACTAGATGCCCGAATAAATGCAGAGCAATCCAAAATAAAAAGTTCCTTCACCAAAAGGGAGGCATTCACAGAAGCTCAAGCTAAGAAAGCAGAGGCAGAAGCCATGAGAGCAGATGCAGAAGCACAAGCTAAGAAAGCAGAAGTAGATGCAGAAGCTAAGAAAGCAGACACAGAAGCACAAGCCAAGAAAGCGGAGGCATATGCAGAAGCCAATATGGTGCGCCTGTGGTCTGGTCACCACAGAGATACTGCACCTAATCCATAGGTGTAAAATTCCACTCCCAGGTAAAATGGGGACACAATACACACGCCTTGCACCCAACACCCATCCTAACTCCAGGTCAGGAGATGAAGGGCGGAAGAGACTCTGATTGAGCAGACCCCATCACTGCCTGGAGGAGGGAACAGCTTAAAAAGGGGGTGGAAGGAGAAAGTTAGGGAGAGAGTCGGCAGGGGAGAGAGGAACAAGGAGGACCATTGAGAGAGATGGAGTTCTAGGGTAGGCTAGTGACAGGCGAAGGAGTGAGACCAGTGGGTAGGTCACCACGGAACCCTGGCCAGGGAAACCCTGAATCACCATATTGGTTGTTGCTGGAAGAACTGGGTGCAAGAGGGGACTGTCCCCAATCTGGCAATAACACTGCAAGTTTGAGTCAGGAAACCGGAGAGCCACTCAACTTCATGTGCAGTGGCCATCTACTGCAGACAATCCACAGAACAGTGGCTAGACCTAGGGCCAGAGGACGTATTGACCGTTGCTCGACAAGGCTGGTGGCCACCTGCTTGGGACACTGTAGAACGAAGGCGCAGGGTAGGAGTGGTGGGAAAACCAGCATAGAAAAAGGCAGCCTGGAAAGGCATATAAAAGGATAAGACTCTTTCATCCCATCCCAGGGGCCCACTCCACCTGTCTATCCTGGCTGCCACAGCACCTATTCCCTGGGGCTTATCCAAGCAGTGCTAGCCATCCCTGGTCAGATACCACAGGTGACATCATGTAAAGACATTACAAATCCCCTGTAAATACCTCTTAACCTGCATAGCCAGGATCATGGAACTGGGTGACTTCCCCGAAAGATCACTGGCCCGGCTACCGAGTACCCCAGGCCCTTACGGCCATTGCACCAAGAAAGCAGACGCACAAGCTCCAGCTAAGAAAGCAGAGGAAGATGCAGAAGCAAAGAAAGTAGACGCAGAGGCACAGGCAAAAAGAGAGCGAGCAGGGGGCAAAGATTCAGATAAAGATTCTTCAGAGATGGAGAAAGAAATTGCACAAGCCAAGATAAAAGTACTTAAACAAGCACTGAGCCAATGTCCTGATCCAGTTTGCCTACCTCCACAGGAAGTAGATGACCCAGTTGATGAAACCTTGTGTCTATAAATGCCACCAGTCACCTCCCTGACAGCATGGCCAGACGCTGTCTGTGGTTGTAGGTGACTGAGCACCGAAATACAGACACCTGTATTGCCTTCCAGAGGAGCCATCAGCCTGCTGCTAGGTGCAATGGATATTTACTGGGCAATATCTTGGTGAGTTTTTTTCTGATTTTATGTCCTATTCGGTGAATCTCTAAGTGTTAAACAAAAATATGGCAAAAAACATATGGTTAGGACTTGTAAGCATGAGGGCCCTTGACCGTGGGTTACAAGCTTACGTATTATGGCCCAAAATATCTACTAACACCTCACATTTTTCATCTCTAGTGTTTTGTTGCATCTTGTTTTATCTGCAGTTTGAGGCTGGGCTCTCTGGGGGGCATCTGTCATTTGTGAGGCATATAATCAGTGCAGAGCAGCCCGCCTGATCTAATAGCAGGGCATGACCAATAGGCTGCTCTGACACTATGTTTCACATACACCTGAGTGGCAGAGCGCTATTGTAACCTTGTGTCTATAAATGCCACCAGTCACCTCCCTGACAGCATGGCCGGACGCTGGTGCTACAACCGCCCCCATCTGTGGGTTGTAGGTGACTGAACACCGGTATACAGACACCTGTGTTGCCTCTCAGAGGAGCCATTAGCCTGCAGCTAGGTGCAATATTTTGGTGAGTTTTAGACTTCATACAGCTGCCTAAAGCCATTGCTTTCCCCTATGCCGATGAATTGGAGAGATGAGCGTTCTACACAAATGAGGATGATGATAAAGTAGCCTTGACAGGAGAGGACAGAGAAATGATCAAGATACTGAACTGCGACTTCTCTAAATATGAACCAATAACAGTGTTTCTACTTCACCCTTCTGAGCTACTGTCACACGCTTAGTTGGCGCTGACATTGCTGGATGCTGCTGTGTATGTTTGTCTTTAAGAGCTGCATGGTTGATAGTTGTGAAGGTCCTGGACTCCTGTGTTGTTCTCCAGAACTGCATTTACTATTAGGTTCAACTGCTGGTTGAGGGGTTAATGTGTGACTCACCTGGACTCCCCTCCCCCTAGCCTTTAAGTTGCATCTCCTTCCACTCTATGCCTGGAAGCCGTGCTGTGCTGACCTGTGTGTTTGTGTTGCTGAAGTCCTTTCCTTTGGAGTTGCTGTATCCCAGTTCTGTGGAGGGAGGTGAGGGAAAAATAGTGCAGGACTGGTGGAGGAGTTTTAGGGAGAGGCTGGAGGCCCAAACCTTCTCACCTGTAGAGATACCTTCAGGATCAGGGCCATTCAGGGTTCCTATACTAGGATCAGACTAGTCTTCCCTGGTCACCTGGCCCATAACTGCCATTCCCTCATCAGCATTCTCACTACACTGTGACACCTACCAAAGTAAGGCTACTAAACAATGAAGAACAAGCCTTGCTCAGATTCAAAATGCTTCAGCATACACTAAGCAGCAAGCCTGAAATGAGAGGACAGACTGACTACCAAGGCAGACAAATCACTGAGGGCAAGGTACGGCATTCAGGTCTTTAGACTATAGGAATGAAGAAACGTGTTGCATGGTTACCACAAGATTATGTACAGTGTCGAAGGAAAAGAGAAGAATGTACCAATAGGATGAATAGCACTGGATCCTAATTTCAAGATCTTCTGGATTCTGAAAATAAGACTATATGTTTAAGTGTAAGTATTGATGCATGCTAATGACAAGCCCCGTGGGGGCCGTGGGATACTCGGAGCCGGGTCTGTCTTGATGTTGTTGGGGGATGTCACAGTGGCGTGACCCGGTTTGTGGTCCCTGAGGGGTCAATTAACCCCTTCCCGACCTTTGGCACACCGTTTGTTCACGACCCATGGCCCAGGGAGTGGGCCATGAAATGATCGCGCTCCTGCAGGTCGAGTGAGGGTGTCACTGACCTGTCACTAGACCTGCAGGTACATGGGGACATGTACTACACCCTAGGGGGGTCGCTTTGTTCCCCCGAGGCTACAGGTGCGGTGATTGGCGCTTGAAACTGAAAGCAAAAATCACAGCGCCTGTAATGTTTCCCTGCCTGCCGCGTCTCTCCCTGTCCTCCGATCCCTGCCCCTGTCAGCCACTGACTCCCCCCTGTCCCCCACTTCTCCTTCCTACCCCCACTTCATCTTTCTGCCCCCCGCTTCTCCTGACTGCCCCCCGCTTCTCCTGACTGCCCTCCCGCTTCCTCCTTCCTGCCCCCCAATCACTGGAGCGGCGATCGCCTCTCCCACTCACCTCTCCGGCGTCCATGCTGCCCTCCTGTCGCTGCCGCGGTCCCGCTCCTCCTCCTCCTCTTCTGGTCCTCCTGTGCACCCGTCCCGCTGCCTTTGACGCTTCCTGCTACTGCAGGAAGGGATCTGATGGCCCTGGGACAATGATCCATCATGTGATCACTGTGGATCACTGTGCTGGGGCTGTCAGATCACTTTCTGCAGCTTGATCCCCAGGATCAAGCTGCAGAAAGTGATCTGTCAGCTCCAGTACAGTGACCCACAATGGATCACTGTGGATCACTGTGCTGAAGCTGTCAGATCACTTTCTGCAACTTGATCCCCAGGATCAAGCTGCAGAAAGTGATCTGACAGCTCCAGCACAGTGATCCACAATGATCATATGATGGACCATTGTCCCAGGGCCATCAGATCCTTTCATTGCAGTCCGATCCCCATGCAGGGGCATCGAGCTTCGGAAAGTGATCTGACAGCCCGGACGCAGTGATGCACATAGTGGGTCACTGCCCCTGGGCTCTTAGATCACTGCTCTACAGTCCGATCCCCATACAGGGGCATCGAGTTGCAGAAAGCAATCTGACAGCCCGGGCACAGTCATGCACATAGTGGGTCAATGTGTCCGGGCTGTCAGATCGCTGCTCTGCAGCCCAATCCCCCTGCATGGGGATCGAGCTGCAGAAAACGATCTGACAGCCCGGGCGCAATGATGCACATAGTGGGTCACTGCCCCTGGGCTGTCAGATCGCCTTCTGCAGCTCGATCCCCATGCTGGCGGATTGGGCTGCAGAGTAGCCATCTGACAGCAGAGGCGATCGAGCGTCATGGGACCTTCGTTGTGGACTACGTCGGAGGCGATTGAACAGCGTGGGACCTTCGTTGTGGACTACGTCGGAGGCGATTGAACGTGGTGGGACCTTGATTGTGAACTATGTCAGAGGGGATTGAATGTCGTGGGACCTTCGTTGTGGACTACGTCGGATCTTTATAATAAAGATGGAGTCCGAATTTTGTTTGTTTTTTTTTTCCAAATAAAAATATTTTTCTCTGTGTATTTTCCGACTATTTACTAGAGATTCCTAATGGCGGGTCTAACATTGGCCCTATATTATGAATCTTGGGATTAGTGCCAGCTGCCAATAAAAAGCTGGCATTAACCCCTTTACTACCCAGTTTTCCACCAGCACCAGGGCAACTGGAAGAGTCTGCGTACAGCGCCAGAAAATTGCGCTTCAATGAATGCGCCATTTTCTGGGGCGGCTGCGGGCTGCAATTCGCAGCATGGGGGGCCCAGAACGCTTGGGCCTCTCCAGGCTGCGGATTCCAGCCCTCAGCTTCCAAGTTGTACCTGGCTGGACCAAAAATATGGCGGAGCCCCACGCCATTTTTTTTCTAGAATTAGACCTAGAAAAAAAAAATGGGCTTCGCTGTATTTTTGGCTGCCAGCCAGGTACAACGAGGCAGCTGGGGGTTGCAGCCAGTCCGCAGCTGCCAAGTTGTACCTGGCTGGACCAAAAATATGGCGGAGCCCCATGCCATTTCTTTTTCTAGAATTAGTCCTAAAAAAAGAAAAAATGGGCTTAGCTGTATTTTTGGTTGCCAGCCAGGTACAACGAGGCAGCTGGGGGTTTTTGCCAGTCCGTAGCTGCCAAGTTGTACCTGGCTGGACCAAAAATATGGCGAAGCCCCACATCATTTTTTTTAAATTACTTCTACCAATAAAATGACAAGGAGCTTTGCCTTATTTTTGGTTGCCAGCCAGGTACAACTTGGCAGTTGGGGGGCTGCAATCCTCATCATGGAGAGACCCAAATGTTGTGGCCCCCCACGCTGCACATTGCAACCCGCAGCCACCCCAGAAAATAGCACATTAGAGGCGCCATTTTCTGGTGCTGTACCCCAACTCTTCCAGTTGCCCTTGTGCTGGTGGGAATGCTGGTGGCACACAGGAGCACTCCATACGCGACATGATGTCCGCTATCAAGTTGAATGGAAAATTAGCTCCAATTATTAGCAGACACCATGTCGCGCATGGAAAGCCCCTGTGTGCCTAAACATTGAAGTTCCCTCACCAGTGACCCCATTTTGGAAACTAGACCCCCCAAGGAACGTATCTAGATGCACAGTGAGCACTTTGAACCCCCAAGTGATTCACAAATTGATCCATAAATATAAAAAAGTACTTTTTTTTCACAAAAAAATAATTTTTTCATTTTTACGGATCAATTTGTGAAGCACCTGGGTGCTCAAAGTGCTCACTAAGCATCTAAATACATTCCTTGGGAGGTCTAGTTTCCAAAATGGGGTCACTTGTGAGGGAGCTCCAATGTTTAGGCACACAAGGGCTCTCCATATGCGACATGGTGTCCGCTAACAATTGGAATGGAAAATCAGCTCAAATTGTTAGCGGACACCATGTCGCGTTTCGAAAGCCCCTGTTTGCCTAAACATTAGAGCTCCCCCACAAGTGACCCCATTTTGGAAACTAGAGCCCCCAGGGGACTTATCTAGATGGGTGGTGAGCATTTTGAACCCCCAGGTGCTTCACAAATTCATCTGTAAAAATGAAAAAGTACTTTTATTTCCACAAAAATTTTTCTTTTTTCATTTTTACAGATTAATTTGTGAAGCACTGGGGCGTTCAAAATGCTCACCACCCATCTAGGTAAGTTCCCTGGGGGGGTCTAGTTTCCAAAATGGGGTCACTTGTGGGGGTGCTGCAATGTTTAGGCACACAGGGGCTCTCCAAACGCGACATGGTATCAGCTAACAATTTGAATGGAAATCAGCTCAAATTGTTAGCTGACACCATGTCGCGTTTGGTGAGCTCCTGTGTGCCTAAACATTGGAGCTCCCCTACAATTTACCCCATTTTGGAAACTAGACCCCCCATGGAACTTATCTAGATGGGTAGTGAGCATATTGAACCTCCAGGTGCTTCACAAATTAATGAAAAAAAAACATTTTGTGGAAAAAAAGTACTTTTTCATTTTTACGGATCAATTTGTGAAGCACCTGGGGTTTCAAAGTGCTCACTATACATCTAGATACGTTCCCTGGGGGGTCTAGTTTCCAAAATGGTGTCACTTGTGGGGGAGCTCCAATGTTTAGGCACTCAGGGGCTCTCCAAATGCGACATGGTGTCCGCTAACAATTTGAATGGAAATCAGCTCAAATTGTTAGCGGACACAATGTTGCATTTGGAGAGCCCCTGTGTGCCTAAACATTGGAGCTCCCCCACAAGTGACCCCATTTTGGAATCTAGACCCCCCAGGGAACTTATCTAGATGGGTAGTGAGCATTTCGAACTCCCAAGTGCTTTACAAACTGATCTGTGAAAATGAAAAAGTACTTTTTTTCACAAAAATTTTCTTTTAGCATAAACGTTTTCACATCGGCAACAGGATAAAATTCATCCCAAAATTTGTTGTGCAATTTCTCCTGAGTACATCGATACCTCATATGTGGTCATAAACCACTGTTTGGGCGTACGACAGGGCTCAGAAGGGAAGTTGCGCCATTTCACTTTTTGAATGTAAAATTAGCTCCAAAATTCAAATTGCGCTCCTTCCCTTCTGAGCTCTGCCGTGCACCCAAACAGTGGTTTATGACCACATATGAGGTATCGATATACTCGGGAGAAATTGCACAACACATTTTAAGATCCATTTTATCCTGTTGCCCATGTGAAAATGAAAGAATTGAGGCTAAAAGAACATTTTTGATAAAAAAAAAATTTAAATATCCATTTCTTGTTTCCACTTTGCTTTAGTTCCTGTGAAGCACCTCAAGGGTTAATAATCTTCTTGAATGTAGTTTCGAGTAGCTTGAGGGGTGCAGTTTTTGGAATGGTGTCACTTTTGTGTGTTTTCTGTCATGTACACCCCTCAAAGAGACTTCAAATGTGATGTGGTCACTAAAAAAAATGGTTTTGTAAATTTTGGTTGAAAAATGAAAAATTGCTGATGAACTTTGACCCCTTATAACTTCCTAACAAAAAATTTTTTTTATCCAAAATTGTACTGATGTGAAGTAGACATGTGGGAAATATTATTTAATAACTATTTTGTGTCACATAACTCTCTGGTTTAGCAGAAAAAAAAAATCAAAATTTGAAAATTGCGAAATTTTCAAAATTTTTGCCATATTTTTGATTTTTTCACAAATAAACGCAAAAATTATTGACCTACATTTAATACTAGCATGAAGCCCAATATGTCACGAAAAAACAATCTCAGAATCGCTAGCATCGGTTGAAGCGTTCCAGAGTTATAACCTCATAAAGGGACACTGGTCAGAATTGCAAGAAATGCCAAGGTCTTTAGGGTCAAAATAGGCTGGGTCCTGAAGGGGTTAAAAAAGGGAAAGTTTTCATTACTTTAGGGGATTACTGGACGTGGGACTCGGGGAGAATTGTCCTCGTGACACCACGTGCGGGTTACGGCTATTGATGACCGCCACTGCAATACAGTTCCTCTAGGGTGGATGGTAATGCAACTCAGTTGGCAAGCACTTCACGAGTAGGGCTAACCCTAGGACAGCAGATGTTACTTATGGTGAGTTGGTACTGATGTTACAGCGCAGGGCTGATGGCACAGCAATAAAGTTCTCAAACACAGCAGGGTGCAGTCTCAAGATGTTTACTCACAGTTCTATTGTCCCAGATTACAACAATCGTCACCGTTGCAAGAGCCCGCTGATCGCTGAGTTCTTGGAGGAGGGGATCCAGCTAACTCCTGGGTAGCTTGGTGGCACTTAACCGATACCCCCTTTCCCTTGTCATCTCTCGGTCATCTCTTTCTGCGCTGGCTTCGCCCTCCTGCCCTGTGCCTCACACACAGAGCCCCGAGCCAATGGCCGCGGGCCTTTGTAGGGCAACGTCTCTCTCAGTCCCTTGGACCCTACGTGGCCACCTTTTCAGCCGGTGTGTGCAGTTTCGGCTGCGGCACTTAGGGATATCGCAGCCTCTGGGTTGCTAGCTGAGCCTGGCGATTCTCCACTAGTCTTGGGCCTGTCCCCTTTCACTGCGGCCTGGTCCCTCTACACCGTTTTCGTCAATGTGGAAACGGGCGCCCACTGGTGGACTGCTCACTACCTGGCCCCTGGGACCCCTTCTTTCTTCGGGAGCCCACTCACTTTCTCGGCTCCACCGTCAGGTCTTGTCTTTTCCTGGTCTTGGGATGAGCTCCCACTAGCTCCAGTCCCTAGGACGTCTTGTACTCGCTGTTGTCCTTCTCTGACAGACTCTTTGAACCTCGCAGACTCCTGCAGCTCTTGCCAGCCACCCACGAACTGCCTTCTAGATGTTTCTACTGGTCCTCTTATACTGTTTGTCACATGTCCTATATCACTAATGTACATTCTCCATGACTTCACGACTTCCTGGGTGCTCCCCTAAACTCTGTTCACCACCCATCCCTTCTACCTTGGTTCCTCCCCTCCAGACAGGATCAGGGACTTTGATCTCCCTTAGGAGCAATCTCACCCTAACCCTGACCTGGAGTGGTGTAGTATTGGCTATGGGAGTCTGAATACCGGTCAGTGTCCCCTCCTGTGGCACTACACCTCTGGTGGGGGTACAGTACCTCTGTGGCGACCGGACCCCGTGGGGCACTACACTAACATGCCTTTATTATTACAGGTTTATGGACTATATTCAAAAGACATTAGTTGAAATAGTGAAATCCCACAGTAATATCAGATGGGGAGTGTGCTGTTACTCAGATATAAATGATATTTAGTTTTTCAATTTGCATATAACAGGAAATAACTTTTGCATGTGTTTGTTATATGTTTAATGTACTACAGTGTCTTGCTACTCTTGCCGGCTGCTGGCCAGTATTTGAATGCCACTCACTTTTGTCTGTTCCAATTAAGTTGGTTCAAACCGTGTGTATCTTCACACGACAGTTGCTGAGGCGTTTGCTAGTAGCAGCCATTTTGTCTTGTGTTGCTGTGAAGCTAGGACTGGATATACTGGGCTCGTGAAGCCATCAATTTCTGACCAGCAGCTATCGATGTAAGGGACTTCAGACTTACAGTTTTACACCAACAAGTATTGTAACTGAATTCGGGCTGACATAAACCAAGTTTGATTTGTACCAACGTCATGGTTCTACATTTGAGTCTACAAAAGTTGTGTCCTGTCTACTCCTTATTTGGATACGGAGGTAGGAATATCTCACAGTACCCATCAGTCAGCCATACTTCTATTCACCTCATGTGGAGAGAAAACACTTATGCCAACAATAAAACATGCCCCCCAACACACTGCGAAGAACCGGAGAGCACACCTGAGAGGACACACCCACATGCATCGGTTCCTCAACCAGCAACTATGGGTATACCTCCATGGAGAGAAAACAGGGGGCAGGGTATGGGTGGATCTTTCCCTGAGACATCGAGCTACCCTGAAGGCAAGGGACATACTGGCCTCCAGCAACTTCAAAGCAGAATACTGAGCCATGGAAACCTGGAGTCTTTTAGACAACCCATGACGGAACTGGCTCCTAAGAGCCAGTCATTCAACTGGGTGTACGTGGCCCACCTCTGGAACTCTGAACAGTACTCTTCAGCTGGCTGCTTTAACTGCTGCAGTTTATGGAGTTTTGACTCTGACAGGGGGACGTCATGAAGGTCCCAATAAGCAAGGTTAAAGCTGCAAATAACTCGCCTACTGATGATAAAGATGGAGAATCAGTCAAAGAAAGCCCTGGACTGAGGATTGAAGATTCCCTTTAATATTGGAAACAACAATCCTCACATGTCGCTCCTTGCTGCCTGAGGGACGAGGCTGGAGCCTACAATACAATTTACAGGCCTCCTGAAAGACCCAAAATTTATCTCATCCACTCTTAAACCGATCAGTGAGCATTATTTGGGGTTACGGTTGCACAAAAGCCTGAACCGATGTACAAAACCCAAAATTTGCTGCAGCTGATGCCCCAACTGAGATCTCAGACTCGAGATCTCATCCATGAGGGTCTGTATCAAGGCCGCAAATGCTGCAGTCTGAGCCATGCGGCCTCAAATAAGAAAATGGGTAAGGTCAGTGATAATGTCGAGGTGTAACAGGTAGTCACACGATTAAATACCAATTCCAGGGAAAGGGACGCCTGATCAGTCCCTTAACTACTGAGACCACCCTCGAACACACTAAAACACTATGGTGGTGGTCAATTTCAGTTCCGCAATGTATATACATACATTGCGGAACTGAAATGAAGTAAAATCAAGGGTTAAAAATAATAAAAATCGATACCACCTCTCTAATCCATCCAGCGTGCTTCCAGCACTGCCTACTTGTTGGAGATGTGATCCCGGCAGCGTTTCCCGGTGAAATGACGAGTTCTCGCGACAACTCGTCATGTGACCGGAAACCACTGCCGAGATTATGACGTCACCGCAGGTCCTACAGCGCGCTGAACGCGGCGACCAATCAGAATAGGCGCGCTGTATGGCGCCATACTTCAAATACACTGTACTCATTGTATTTCAAATATGGCGGCATAGCGCCAGCTGCTATTCTGATTGGTCGCCGCGTTCAGCGTGCCGACCAATCAGAATAGCGGCGCGCGCAATGACGCCATATTTGAAATACACTGTAGTCAGTGTATTTGAAGTATGGCGCCATATAGCGCGCCGCTATTCTTATTGGTCGGCGCGCTGAACGCGGCGACCAATCAAAATAGGCGCGCTGTATGGCGCCATACTTCAAATACACTGTACTCAGTGTATTTCAAATATGGCGGCATAGCGCCAGCTGCTATTCTGATTGGTCGCCGCGTTCAGCGTGCCGACCAATCAGAATAGCGGCGCGCGCAATGCCGCCATATTTGAAATACACTGTAGTCAGTGTATTTGAAGTATGGCGCCATACAGCGTGCCAATATTCTGATTGGTCGGCGCGTTGAACGCGGCGACCAATCAGAATAGCGGCGCGCTGTATGGCGCCATACTTCAAATACACTGTACTCAGTGTATTTGAAATATGGCACCATAGCGCGCCGCTATTCTGATTGGTCGGTGCTGAACGCTGGCGGCCAATCAGCACAGCGGCGCTCGCCACGGCGCCATGTGTAAAATCTGAAGTAATGGGTGGATTTTACACATGGCGCCGTGGCGAGCCATATGCCATAGTGCTGCTATACATGTGCTGTAAAGTATCGACATATACCATAGTGCTGCTATACATGTGCTGTAATGTACCGCCATATACTATAGCGCTGCTATACATGTAATGTAATGTACCACCATATACCATAGCGCTGCTATACATGTACTGCCATATACCATAGCGCTGCTATACATTTACTGTAATGTACCGCCATATGCTATAGTGCTGCTATACATTTACTATAATGTACTGCCATATACTATAGTGCTGTTATACATGTACTGTAATGTACCGCCATATACCATAGTGCTGCTATATATATATATGTAGTTCACTCACGTTGACTTAACAAGTTCTGTCAGTCACAGTATGTCAACTACATACATATTCTTTAGAATCGGGCCACCATCTAGTTGAAATTAAAACAATAAAAAACACACATATTTACTATTGCTGCATTCAGAAATGTCTGATATATCGAAATATAAAATAAATTAATCCAGTCTGTAAACATCATAATGGGAAAAAAATTCAAAAAGCCAGCATTATTTTTTTTTGTCCATCACAACATTGCAATAAAATAAAGTAATAGGCAATAAAAACATTGTATCTTCCCCAACAGATCTTTGCTTTCTTGGCCTTTTTTCAGAGAATATGAATGATAACACAAAAAACTTTTTTCCACTCATGGTTATTGGTTGGGTGAAGCCATTTACTGTCAAACTACTGTGTTTTCTCTTTTTAGATCTTTTAAAGACATACTGATAGGATATATAGATTGTGAGCCCCAATGGGGACAGTATTGCAAATATATGTAAAGTGCTATGGAATCAATAGTGCTATATAAATGAATACATACTATTATTATTATTATTATTATTATTATTATTATTATTATTATAATAACAACCAACAACATCCAAATGACCCTAAACAAAAGTTCACATACCCTGGTTATTTTGGCCTGATAACATGCACAGAAGTTGATACAAATGGGTTTCAATGGCTAATATAGGTAACATCCTCACCTGTGATGTGTTTGCTTGTAATCAGTGTGTGTGTTTAAAAGCTGAGTGAGTTTCTGGGATCCAGACAGACTCTTGCATCTTTCATTCAGACACTGACATTTTCTGGATTGTGAGTCGTGGGGAAAGCAAAAGAATTGTCAATGTACAGTATCTGCGGGGAAAAGATAGTAAAGCTGTATAAAACAGAAGAGATACAAAAAAAAATCCAAGGAATTGATAATGCCAGTCAGCAGAGTTCAAACTGTGATTAATAAATGGAAAATCAGGGGCTCTGTAAAAACCAAACCACGATCAGGTAGACCAACAAAAATGTTGGCCACAATTGCCAGGAAAATTGTTCAGGATGCAAAGAAAAACCCACAGATAACATCAGCTGAAATACAGGACTCACTAAAATCTATCAGTGTGGCTGTTTCCAGATGCACAATAACGAGGCACTTGAAGAAAAATGGTCTGCATTGTCAAGTCTCCAGAAGAAAGCCATTACTGCGCAAATATCACAAAGTATCTCACCTACAGTACACCAAACAGCGAAGAGACAAGCCTCCAAACTTCAGGAACAAGGTAATTTGTAATGATGAGACCAAAATCTTACTTTTTGGGCACAACTATAAACGTTACATTTGGAGAGGTGTCAACAATGCCTATGATGAAAGGAACACCATTCCTACTGTAAAGCACAGGTGGATTACTGATGATGTGGGGATGTGTGAGCTACAAAAGTACAGGAAACTTGGTCAAAATTGAAGGAAAGATGAATACAGCACGTTATCAGCAAACACTGGAGGCAAATTTGCACTCATCAGCCCAGAAGCTATGCATGGGATGTACTTGGATGTTCCAACATGTCAATGATCCAAAACACAAGGCTAAGTTGACATGACATAGGCTACAGCAAAACAAAGTGAAGGTTCTGGAGTGGCCATCTCAGTCTCCTGACCTCAATATCATTGAGCCACTCTAGTGAGAACTCAAGCGTGCAGCTCATACAAGAACTGCAGGCTTTTTGCCTAGAAAAATGGGCAGCTTTACCATCTGAGAAAATAAAGAGCCTCATCCACAACTAGCACAACAGACTTCAAGCTGTCTTTGATGTTAGAGGGGGTAATATACAGTATTAAGAACTGGGGAATATGAACTTTTTATCAGAGTCATTTGGATGTTTTTGGTTTTCATTATGATTTAAAAAGAGAAAACACAGTCGTTTGACAATAAATGGCTTCACCCACCACTAACCATGAGTTGAAAAAGAAATTTGTGTTATCATTCATATTCTCTGAAAAAAGGCCAAGAAAGCAAAAAAAAATCTGCCAGGGTATGTAAACATTTGAGCACAACTGTATATACAAATATAGAAAAACTTGGAATCTAGCTCAACATGAATATATTTTCTTTTTATTTTATTTTTCAATAAAGATGGTGAATACAAAACAAAAAATTATTTGGTCGACATGACCCAGTCGACTCGTTACTCATGATTACTGCATAATGCAGTCAAAATGAATTGACTGGCTCATGTTGATTTTATGTAATTTTTTCTTTTGTATTCACCAGCTTTATTGAAAAAAAAGAAAATCCATTCCTGTTGAGCCGGATTCCAAGTTTTTCTATTAACTATGATGCAAGGCTAAGGCAAGGCTGGTGACTGAGCCTCAGGTGCATAAGCAAAGAGCAGCCAGTTGAGATGCAATATATATATATATACACACACCAGGATGAAAACCATGTATACCAGGACGAGGAAATATGTACCAGGAGGGGGACCATGTATATCACGATGGGGGATATACAAATACCAGGAGGAGGTCATATATACCAAGATGAATATGCAAATAGTCTGTGGAGCCTCGGTTAGGAGTCTCAAACGCAGGACTAGCCAGATATCCCTCCAGGGAAGGACCCAGACAAGGGGTGGCTCCTTGCGGAGAACACCATAACCACCATATTAAGTGGCCCTCTCAGTCAATATCCAGCTCTTTCACGAGTTTAGAGATATGACACGGGAATACCAAGGCCAGGTAGCAATCCACAGCCAGCTGTTTTGGGGTGTTGCCCCTCATCAGTGTGGAGTAGGACTCTGGCTAGGTGGGAGCAAGGCCTAGTAGACCAACATCACAAAGCATTCACTGATCTCAGGGAGACCAGTCCAAGAAAACACTGCGGGCAGCTGGCTAAAGTGCTCTACACAGTGAATTCCTAGGCGCATTGCCCCCTGGGAATTATGAATATGCAAATAGAGTCGGTGGAGCCTCGGTTAGGAGTCTCAAACACAGGACTAGCCAGATATCCCTCCAGGGAAGGACCCAGCCAAGGGTGGCTCCTTGCGGAGAACACCATAACCATCATATTAAGTGGCCCTCTCAGTCAATATCCAGCTCTTTTACGAGTTTAGAGATATGACAAGGAAATACCAAGGCCAGGTATCCATTCATATATACCAAGATGGGGATATATACCAGGATTTTAAATATATATACCAGGATGGAAGACACGTATACCAGGTTGGGTGACATATATACCAGGATAGGGACATATATACCATTTATAGGATTTAGAATGCTACAAGGGCCTATACATCTGAATAACGTACGATTTCGCACACAGGCCCATCAGACTCTAGTTACATCACTGTAACCAAGTGAGTTGCTAGACCTACACTGCCATAAAAGCTTCAAGCTTTCCCTATCTGTATTTCTAATTATCTAAATGTAGAGTCATTTTAATTAATCAATGCTAAATATTGTTTCAGTACATTTCAATTTTTAATGCTATACCTACCAGCCAAGGTAAACTATATCCATCAGAACTGCCCACTAATTATTTCTAAAATGCAATTATTTTTGAAATGGGAATTATCTTCCTGCGGCAATAGAGTTATCATCTTGCAAGCACCTTTCAAATCACCAGCATAAGCTCAGACAATACGTGCAAGGAATGTATGGATACCCTTGGGTGTCAGGAGTTTAGATGATGTATATTTCAAAGGATTCACTGGAAGAGACACAGGCTTCAAAACAAGGAAGGTAAAGATTTCTTACATCCACTAGAACAAACAAACACACACACACACACTTTTCAACATTGAAATTAAAACACCAAGAGGAAAAAGTCATGGAGTTATGGAAATCACAAGCTCAATCGACAAGTTAATGATATGCAAATGGTGAAAAAATTGAATCATTTTTAAAGCATCTTGATTTATTCAGCATGAGTATGAGTGCCATGAACAGAAATACACATAATTACATGCCTTGGCATGCTATCAATAGGGTTATTAATGATTCTCCGAGGAATGTCCAGATGACTGAATAACCCTGGGCACACAAATCATCAAGATCTGCTACTGGCAGCTCCTATCGCAATTCCATTTGTGCTTGGAGACACTACAGGCCTTGATAATATGTTTAGGACATCTAGTCTGCTAATAGTAGAATAAGTAACATGCAGCCGGTCATTTTCATGTAAAGTAAAAAGGCTTCTGTGACACTTGGAGTAATGGCTATATCAATAGTTACATTGGACTTCACATACCAAGCCTAAGGCATTAAACAGTGCCCACACAAACCATCAGAAAGTGTTTGCATGAAATTGGGCTACAAGATAGTGATTCAGCTACAGGTGTTACACTGACGTCATAGCACCGCTTTCAAAGAATATCTTGGCACAAAGCAAGACAGCAACTGAGGATGGAATGGAGATCTTTTATTCTCGTCAGAGATAAGTCCCACTTTTGTTGTGGATGCAATCATAGGCAGAGATTGGTCTCAAGACGCCATGAAGAGGCCATCCCAAAGCACTCGTCCTACTCATGGGATTATAGTGTGGTGTGACATAATGTAGATGGACCCTAGTCTTTAGTCTAGGTACAATATCAGTCCAGCATTACAATGATTCGGTTGTGGAACCAGTTACATAGCCATTTCTCTAAGGTGTTTAGGAAGTCGTTTTTCAAAATGATAATGTTGCAGACTGTTGCTTACAGTTGTATTGTCTTAAACATGCTACCATAATCTCCAGGGTCTCCAGACTTCTCCAGCAGCAGCTCTTGATTGCGTGATTGCCAAGTATATTCAACATGGGGGAACATTACTCAGACAACCATTAATAATCTAATTGATTGCATACCAAGGTATGTACCATTTATACTCAAGTATAAGCCGAACCGAATATAAGTTGAGGCCCCTAATTTTACCACAAAAAATCTAGGAAAACCTATTGACTGAAGTATAAGTCTAGTGAAAGAAATGCAGCAGCTCCTCAGCAGGTATATCATACCTATCCTGGCATATAGCCCCCTAATCATGGTACATAGCTCCCTCATCCTCGTACTTAGCTGACATTCCCCTTCAAGGTATATATGCCCACATCCTGGTACATGGCCCCCTATCATAGTATATATCATAGGCATATTCATAGTATATATGTCCCCATCCCGGTATATACCTCCCTCATCCTGGTACCTGGCTCCCTCATCCTGGTATATAGCCCCCTCATCCTGATACAAAGCCCCCCATCCTGGTGCATGGCCCCCCCATTCTAGTATATAGCCACCCATATCTGTAATATAGCCACCCATATCTGTATATAACCCTCCATCACGGTATATGGCCCCAATGCTGGCACACACACAAAAAGATAAATGCTTTAACTTACCTCTCCAGGCTTCTTGCAGCACTGTGGCATCCTCCAGTCTTCTTGTCCCAGGCATCCGATCATGTGAGCGGTGCGCGCAGTGATGACGTCATTGTGCTGCACCGCTCACGTGATCAGATGCCAACACAGAAGCACAATGCTGAGAGTGATGGAGTAGTAAGTTATATCGCTTTTTTTTGTGTGCGCACCAGCATGCAGACCCATATACAGTGATGGGGGGGCTATATACCATAATGGGGGTGCTATATACCATGATGGGGGCTCTATACTATGGTGGGGGGTCATATACAGTGATGGGGGCTATATACAGTCATGGGGGTGAGTATATTTAGTGTAATGTATTATGCGCCGCTCACCCTCGCCCACCTCTCAGCACCGGCTGCAGTGCTGAGATGATGGACAATGGATGATGCAGCGCATATTATATTACACTAATGAGCGGTCTCCTGTGACCACCAGCTACCTCTGCAGCCTGATTCCAGCCTCCTCCCAGCCTCCGTAAGCCTCCAAAGCTGCTACCCCCCACTGACACTGAACACTGACTCGAGTATAAGCCGAGGGTGGCATCTTCAGCACAAAAGGTGTGCTGAAAAACTCAGCTTAGACTTAAGTATATACAGTAAGTGTGTGTATTTCTGGTGCTCTTAAGCAATACAGAATAAATCTAGATGTTCTAAATGTTTTCTTTCTATTCTTTCATCATTTGGATATCATTAACATGTCTATTGATTTTTGTGATTTTAATAATTCGGCAGTTTATTTTCTTAGTGTTGCAATTTCAATACTGAGGAGTGTATATTTGTACAGCATGCACAAACAAAATGCCCTGACAATACATTTTCTGACTGCATATAGTTTTGCTGGCTCATCACCATTGGTGTTCCACTTGAATTAAATTGCCTTATCAAAGTTTGGTCATACATTTGAAAACAGTAATGTCATCAGATGTTTGTTTATGCAAAAAACCACATGCAATGTACCACTTTCACACAAAAGAATGTTTTTATTGGGGCTAAAATGTGATAACTATACAAAAGGGTAAAAAAAATTCAGAAATAGAAGGTTGTCTTGGGAATTCCAGATATGTAGTTGTTAGTAGTACCTAATAAGTGTCCTAAGAATGACAACTAGTAAATCAGCCACATGGTTATGCATACTGACTTTAATAATGTGGGATCAAAGTCTACTCTATTTGGTTTGCTCACAGAGGAGTTACTGCATGACGAACTGATGAAAAAATGGTGACTACCATGACATGTATCCAAACTCATACTGTATGACATCGTACTGCATAACCGCAGCATGAATGTCCATGCTGACTCTTGTTGACCACTCAAAGATTTAACATCAAGTTGACAACAGAATGCATAGTTAACCTGTGGAACATTATATTAGAATGTTCTAGGAAAAGATGATAAGATATTGGAGGCAGTGCTTACTTTGGTGCATGTTCTGCTGGAAAACCTTGGGTTCTGGAATTCATATGATTTGCATGTATCCCTACCTAAAGTTTGGTGTTGACAAACTGACACGCCCACTCCAGAGTCGAGGAAGACTTGGGAATCGGGCAGTTACTCGTTGTTCTCTTCACCTTTTTCGGTTCTTTTCACGGGGATAGACGGGGCCGAGACTCGGTCCCATGACCCTGGCGGTGTCATTGTTAATAACGGAGGAAGATGACAGGGAAAGTCTGAGGGGACAAAGGGGTATTGTGACCCACCTGCAGTATGCGGCCAGGGCGGCCGCCGCTGCTTCAGAACCTCTGGGGACGGTGATCGGCAGCTTGGATGGTTCCGCTCCCCACAAGTGAGGCACAGTCCCCAGGGCAGCGGGATGGAGGAGTCAGTTCGTACTTTGGCAGATGTTTGTCAGTACCCGATGTCTCATGCCTCATGCCTCTGCGGCCGGTGGTTGCCGATAATAAGTCTCACACACCACAGTTGGAGTTCTGTTCCTTTTACTCAGTTCTTTCAGCATGGCCGCAGGGTATGTCCCATTGCCAACCTCCTGTGCAGCGTTGTCTCCAGAACCGGGTTAGTGCAGTCAAGCCACGGTTGGTGCCCTTTCTTTCCTTTCTAGGTGTTCCTGTTGCTGGTGGTCTTTTCTCTCTCCCCAGCACTATAAGGGCAGTTCTTTATGGGGCAAGCGCGACACACTCTGCCCCCCAGGCTCTCAGCGCCTCCGCAGCACAGAGCTCAAGTACCGGCGGCCATGGGTGCTGTTCTGTCCCTTCTCGGGCACTGCTCCCTAGTTCAGCCACTTCCCCAAGTTGTGTCGGGTGTTTGCCACAGCTCCATTACAAGCTTGGGGCCTCCGGTTCAACTGCTCGGACATACAGCTTCGTACCATGTTCAGGGCCGGGTCCCTGTCCACCAGCCTCTCCGTTTCGTCAGATTCAGGTGTTACGGGGATCGATGTCTCATCCGCACCCCAAGGGCTCTCGTCTTCTCCCACCCATCGGTCTTTCCCTCCCGTGGATGAGTGTGGTCATGCTCCAGCTCACGGGAGTCGGCACCGCACCACCGCTACACTCCCGATGTCCACTCCACTCGGTTCCCTACTCTCTTCTTTCTGTCCCCCTGTTTCTGACCTGGGTCCTCCCTCAGGGTCACCCACCGTCCCAGGGGCCTACAGTTGTGGGTGTGTTTTTGGGCTCAATTGCACCACCCCAGCAACTGCAGAGCAGAGGCACTACTCCCCTTAACCGCAGGAGTGCAGTACCTCTGGTGGCGGCCTACCAGGTGGGGCACCACACAAGTATATTCTTTCAGAGCAATGGGATTCCACAAGAATTTTTTAGGAAGGTTTAAACAACATGGAAAAAATTTAAAGTATTGAATTGCTCTCCAAATTTCTCATCTGATTGAGCATTTGTGGGATATGCGATCAAAAACGTCTTCCGAAAGGGCATTTGGGGGCATCATATCATATGAACAGACCCTATTAGAGGCCAATAAAATTTTCACACCTCTTATCAGTGAGCTGCTCCAATATTTATTGCCATAACCATTTATTGCCATAACCCAACTCATTCCTGTTCTTCTCCATCTCACCTGTCTTAAGAACTGCACTTTTCCAAGTCATGTTGTTATATATATATATATATATATATATATATATAACATATTCATATAAATTTATATAAATATATGGCACATCAGATTTTGTCTTATACCACCCAAAGAAGAGACCTCCAAAGTTTGCCATTTATTACCATCTTTTCAGTTAGGCATTAAAAGGTATCAACCACTGAGCACTCTTAGATTTTAACATTTTTCTATCTACTGACCAACACAGTACAGAGATATATTTTACCTATAAAAAACTTCTTTCCACAGTGCTGCAATACAGAGCTAACCATGGTACCTGTGAGGCACGGCCGGCATGATGCCCCATGGCCGGGGTGCATCACATGGGCTTTGTGAGGTAAGGCCTGGCATGGTAGTTCATGGCGGCATACAGCACAAGAACCTGTTCACATGAGCCTTTTTAACTATGTGTGATTGCTGTGTTAGACCTAACTGATACACAAAGGGTTAACTGCAGCCAGGTCTGGGGCTGAGAGTGGATGCTGATTGAAAGCACTACATTACAGGTGTGGGTGTGACAGCCAGGATAAGAAGCTGCCTGGTGTTCAGTCAGGAAAGGAGTTCAGTCTGTGAGACACATCCAGCCATTGAGGATGTGAATGTCAGAGGCGTTCCGTCCCTTTGGGATGTGAGGGAAGCCTGCCCTTCTCCATGCGGGAAGCACATGTCCTTCTGACGGAGTGTGTGTGAGCCTGTGGCTGGATGCAGGGGTTAAGAAGGTCCCTAGAGTAGGGAGCCTTGGCTGACCCTGGAGGGTGCTCACTCGGACGTAAGGAGAAGACCTTGGGGATGCCGGGTTCACCATAACTCAGATTTTCCAATCCCTGTTCTGTGCCTGGAAGGGCAGCAGCACCATGGATATTGTATGATGGGCTGTGTGTGTGTGTGGAGCAGTATGTATGTGGTCCATGGATGTGTATGATGGACCACTTGTGGTATGTAAGTTCCCGGTCAGGCTGGAGCCTGTACTATGCCATGTGGTATGAGAGACCGAGTACTGCTCAAGGGCCAAGCGGTCGTAGCCGCCATTGGGACCGACCATAGGTCATGTTATGGTCCCGTTGAACTTGGATGGATGTGTGGCGGCTGTCTGCAGTATAGCAGCCTGTATGAGATCTGTGTGAACAGGGCTGTACCTGGAGCAGGTGGGTCTGTGTGTCTCAGGTGTTCCGTAAGGTGGGGACACGTACCAGGGGCCTACAGCTACAAATGCCTGTCTATGGGTTCTGTTATAGTGAGCTCTGCAACTATGATGGGCTCTGTATTAATATTAAGTGTTGTGTGGTCTGTGCTATGTAAAGAGAGCCAGGAGGCTGGAACCACCGTTGGGATCGATGTTAGGTTATGATGTGATCCTGTTGATAGATATTAATAATAAATGTATGTGTAAAGTATAGATAAGGCCCGGCAGCCTTGACCACCATTGGAGCTGTTGTTAGTGCTCTTAGTGTTCAATGGAGAGTGGTTACGGGTCCCAGGGAATGTAGTCCTAAATGTAATATGTGTTTTCTTGTATATGTAATGTATGTATTGTGTGATATGTAAACGAAGAGTGCCTATGTGTAATGTCTTATGTGCAACCTGGTTTATTTTATACGAGTGATACAAAATAAATGGATGGACATTTGCTTACATTTAAGCACGAGTTGGTGTCAATTACGCAGCAAGCGAGTCCTCCGTATGCTCTGGGCATGCGCTAACCTCACATACCCCACTAAATAACGGCAAGTATAATTTTCCCCAAAATACAGAAGATCCCATGTAACATCCTCTTTTGCTCCTGAACCTTGTGAAACGACTTCCAACAAAAGAAATCTGGAAGAAATGTATTCTGTACGGCGAAATAGCATCGCTCACTAATGTCTGACTTAATTTGATATCAGAATAATTATATGATTATAATTTACATACAAGTTTAAAGTTCATCAGACTTCTGAAATGTTATTTCTGAGAATTTACTCGTAAGGGATATTTTAATAAATTTTGCTAATATTTCCAAAAATAACGGAATATAACTATTTTCAGTGCCTGATAAAGCAGTTGTATTTTCAGTGAATCCAACAAGTAATTGCTTCAGGGATATAATGGTTTATAAAGATCTATTAAAGTCATTGGGCTTATTTGTGATAAGTATAGATTTTCTATTAAACTCTGGTCCCTGCAAATTGAGCGGATGGCTGTCTTTATCACTATACCACAAACGTAATCTGTTGCTGATGTTTGTTTTGTCATTTTCTGCAGGTGGAGGTCAGTAAACAAAAAGAAATGAAGAGTTGTTATGCATCGGCAGACGACCGCAGGAATACGAGATGTATCGGGAGACAGGTGAGAATTAATTCTTGTTCTATCCCCTAAGAAATGTAGTGTGCAATTGAATATGTTAACTGAATTAGTCAAAACTGATGTAAAAAAACACAGAACAGAAACAAAATGAATGGTTGACAGGTACGTTTGTAACAAGAATACAAGATGCATCCATCGATGAACACGGAGTACCATGGTCAGAGCCAAATGTTATGGCAATACTGGATTATGAGAACAGCTCAGCTCCACATGCTTTATTCTACATTACTTCTATAAAGCAGCATATTCTGCAGTTCTGTACAGACATTGTAACCATTCACCCCAGTATAAGCAGCGTGCGGAACATGTTATGTCTGAATAAATAATGTTTGACTTTGTAGACATTGACACTACTGGCCTTCACAAGTCGGCCTAACCTGAAAGCAGACATCAGTTTATTTTGCTGTCCTATTCTTAAATTATAGTCTTTCAGAAGCCAAACATGACATTTGAGTACATGCCTGTAGCTGTAATAAGGTTTTTTGGCTATATAATGTATGCAGTATTTTTTTTTATACATTTAGTTTTATTGAAAACATCATACAAAACCATCCGGGATTTTATATTTAAAAAAAAGTGCCCAAGCACTAACAGGCAAGTAGCTGCCACCTACATGGTGCCAGTCACTGTTGTTCATCCCCGCCACAGAGCGGTCACAGACCGCTCCTGCTGGGTACAGCATGGCAGGGTAAACAGACCAGAGGTGGCTTTTCTGCTCTGTTCTGTGGAAGTGGGCCCATAGCTGCCGTCACATAGGTTCACAGCAGCTCCTCGCTACCTGATTGGGGGAGCTGGCTGTCAATCAGTGTGACATCGGCTATGCGCCTGTCTACCTCCCCTCTGTAGTCGTGATGTCACCGGAAGCAGCAAAATCGCCGACAGGAGCAGTCTGAGACCGCTCCGTGTCGGTGGTGAATGGTGAGGGGCACAACAGGCAGGTAGGTGGCAGCTACCTGCCTGTTGGTGCTTAGGCACAATTTTTTTGGGGGGGAGAATCCCGGATAACCTCTTTAATACAAAACATTCAGTGATGCCTCTCTTATCACAAAGAGTGTTGTTGTTTACCTGAAATATTTGTTTAGCACCAGTAGCTTATCATGGCAGGGACACAGCAGCACAAGAGCACAACTCTAGCAGGCCTCCCTGCTGCGATAAGCAGCTTCTCACTGGCTATAGAAATGTACTTACTGAGTCTGGTTGGGCAGGGGCATCTCTTAGAGGTCTGCTGCACCAAGTAATCTAAATGATATATACTTTCTTGGAATCAGGGTCTCTTTTCCTACATCATGCTGCTCTCAGATGAGGTAGCAAAAATCTGCTGACAGATTCCCTTTAAATGTCGGTCTGCCATTTTTTTATAAAATGTAAGGAACCTCACTCTTACTTGTACACTGGCGATCAAAATTAGAGAACAACACACAATTTCCTTAATGTTAAGGTCAATTTGTTACGTTAAAATATCCTAACATGAGTAAATTAGCAGCATTTTAAGCTTATTTCATAAATTGAATATATTCTAAAGCACAGAATAAAATGTAAATGAGATAACTGAAAAAGGACACTGATCAAAATTGTAGAACACCTTCAGATATCTGCAAGTAATTGGTGTTAAACTGGCACCTGGTGCTAAGTTTCTTAATTATCTGAGACATCTTATTTAACTGGCAACTTAACATTTTCAGTTTACACAAAACTTAACTTTCCAGTTTTTTGCAAAAAATGGCGTGCTGCTCAAAGTTGACTGAAACCCTCAGCAGCAGGGTGTCCAGATGAAGGCCAAAGGGGTCACCCTATCAGCCATAGCAACAGAAGTTGGTTATTCCAAGTGTGTGATTTGTAGAATATTGCATCTTTACAACATTGCAAACTCTTTCAAGTTCCCCAAGAAAGCTGGTCACATCTCCATGGGTAATCGTTTTAACGCTGCAGCTGGAATAGCTTGCCAGTACAGCACTGAACAGGGTAAGGATCGGTCTCGTCATAAAGAGTCACAACGTTTAAGAGCATTTGGAGTGAAAGCCCATTCTGCAGTGACCAAACCTCTCATTGCCGAAACAATCAATAGGCTAGACTCACTTTTAGTAAAGGGCATGTTGTGTGGATAGAGAAGAAGAGGTCCACAGTTTATTTTAGTGATGAAAGCAAGTTTAATTTATTTGGGTCTGATGGGAAACATGGTGTTCAGCAACAAACTGGGGAAAGACTGAAGCCAAAGTGTGTAAAGAAGTCAGTGAAAGGTGGTGAAGGAAGGGTCATGGTTTGGCAAATGTTTTTTGCTTCAGGGGTTGGACCTCTGATACAGCTACATGTCAGAGTGAATGAATTTGTGTATCAGGTCTGGGGAACTAGTTATCTACCTTAGAGAGAAGAGTTTCACTGCAGCCGTAAGGAGACTGATAAGTTGATAAGGACACTTATAGCCACAATGGTCCTCTGGGAAATATGCGAATTGTCACTTCAATGAAGAAGTGGATGAACTCTAGCGCCACCTTTAGGTAGCAATCCTCAAAGTCATAGTCGACTCTTTAACAAGCCTTTTAATATGACCAAGGATTTGTGCCAGATCAGAACCCCAAATTACAGACGCTCTGTTTCGGGGTAACTGCCCCTCATCAGTGTAGTGTGTGGGATATTCTGATCTGGCTGTATGAGAGGCTAAGACGAGGTCTGGGGAACTAGCTATCTACCTTATGGAGAGGAGTTTCCCTGCAGCCATAAGGAGTCAGATAAGTTGATAAGGACACATATATCCGCAATGGTCCTCTGAGAAATATGCAAATTGTCACTTCAATGAAGAAGTGGATGAACTCTAGCGCCACCTTTAGGTAGCAATCCTCAAAGTCATAGTCGACTCTTTAACAAGCCTTTTAATATGACCAAGGATTTGTGCCAGATCAGAACCCCAAATTACAGACGCTCTGTTTCGGGGTAACTGCCCCTCATCAGTGTAGTGTGTGGGATATTCTGATCTAGCTGTATGAGAGGCTAAGACGAGGTCTGGGGAACTAGCTATCTACCTTATGGAGAGGAGTTTCCCTGCAGCCATAAGGAGTCAGATAAGTTGATAAGGACAGATATATCCGCAATGGTCCTCTGAGAAATATGCAAATTGTCACTTCAATGAAGAAGTGGATGAACTCTAGCGCCACCTTTAGGTAGCAATCCTCAAAGTCATAGTCGACTCTAACATGCCTTTTAATATGACCAAGGATTTGTGTTAGATCAGAACCCCAAACTACAGACACTGCGTTTCGGGCTAACTGCCCCTCATCAGTGTAGTGTGTGGGATATTCTGATCTGGCTGTATCCCACACAATATACTGATGAGGGGCAGTTACCCCGAAACGCAGCGTCTGTAGTTTGGGGTTCTGATCTGGCACAAATCTTTGGTCATATTAAAAGGCTTGTTAAAGAGTCGACTATTCTGTCTGAAAAAAATCAGTGTGTGTGTTCAGAATTTGTGTCATTAATATTTACCATCTTTTCAGTTAACCATTAAAAAGTGTCAACCACTGAGGACTCTCAGATTCTAATATTTTGGAAAAAATCAAATGATCACACATTGTTCTCTAATTGCTGATTGCCAGTGTATTTTCTAAGCTTCTCATGACTGGGAGCAAGCTGGAGCTTACAGCCTTTACTGATGTTGGTGTGCTGCACTTTTTCCAATGTAAGGGACTTGAGCCCACCTGTATCATCATTATATTGAAAAGGTGAAGGTTTCCAACGCAGAGAAAACATAAATACACAGGAACTCTATGGCATACATGCGCTGTCTGCAACAAACTGTCATTCATCCTTTTTATCATTAACAAACTTTCCTTCCTTGGCATCACCAACACCTGGTTTACCCCTTCCTACACAGCCTCTCCAACTTCACTATCTAATGATGGATTCCATCTCACTCAAACCCCCGCCCCAGAAACAAGCATGGTGGAGGAGTTAGTGTTCTCCTGTCAGATAACTGCTCTTTTCACCACAGTTCCATTGTCACCCTTTATAGCTCTACCTTCTTTTGAGGTGCACTCTGTCCGCTTCTACTCCCTCTCCAAGTGGCTGCCATTTACCATCCCCCAGGGCCAGCCACCACTTATTTTGACCACATCATCACCTGACTACTTCATTCCTACTGACATCCCCACTATCATTATGGTTGACTTCAACAACCCCATTGACACCTCATTCGGCTGTCTCTAAGTTTCTTATACTCACTTTCTCCTTTGGTCTCGCTAAATGGTCCTCCGCAAACACTCACAAAGATGGCCACACACTGGACCTCACATTCACCCAACTCTGTTCCCTATCTAACCTCTCAAACTCACCTCTTTCCCTGTCTGACACAACCTACTTTCATTCTCTTTGCTTTCCTTTCCCACTACACAAACATGTGTGGTGCCCCTCTGGCTAGGCGCCACAGGGAGGTATTACACTTTGAAAACATATGTAGTATCTCTGTAGTTGTGGGTTTAGGGTTTACCTCCGTTCCCGTCCGTACCGGTAAAGGAATACCCGTGCTCCACTGTATGAGACCAAGGGACTGGTGGGAGAGCTCTGCAAGGGTGCTTAAATAGAGAGAAGGACAGAATTAGACCCCGAAAGACTATCAGAAAGGAACATCTGGAGACTCCATAGGGGTACCCTGAACCGACAGCTACTACCCGTTAAAACCAGACTGTACCGTGTTCTCCATAACATCTGCCGGTACCAGTAAAGTGGAGTTGAAGTTGAATCGGTCTTTGTCTTTCTTCCCGCCGGCACCCGGAGGGCCTCAGCATCATCAGCATCTCACCGGAGGGATAAGAACAACTACTCCCCTCATCCTCCATTACCGCTGCCCTGAGGTAAAAGCTCCACCTGTGGGGAGCTGGACCACACTGAGCTGCACCCATCATCACCTGAGCGGCCAGCCTGCAGCAGCGGTATCCAAATTACCGGGATCCACAGGTGGCGTCACGTACTCTTTATCCCTGTAAATATTCCCCCTCACCAAACAAATGACAGCCTGGGCACGGGACCGGGAACCCGACCACCCGTGATTCCCCAGGTAAATCCATCAAACTCAGGCCCGGTATCCGAGTACCGCTTGCCCTGGGCTCATCACATGCACACACCTTGCAAAAATCTCAGAAAACCTTATATATAATCACTTTTTGATCCTTTCTTCTTGTTGCAGACATAGGTTTCCTACACGATGCAAAAGCTGCTGCAATTTTATATCATACCTCAATAGCTGTGGCTCTTGAATTGGTTGCCCAGTCACGCATACCAAAACTCGCAAAATCAACAGGCACCATCCCTAACCCATCTTTTCAACCCATCACTAACAACTGGTGTCTTCCCCTTATGCTTTAAAAATGCCTCGATCACACTCATCCTCAAAATGCCCTTCCAAAACCCATCCTCTGTGTTTATGTATCACCCCTATATCACTTTTCACCTATGCCTGAAAACTACTGGAAACATGTCCATCTTGAACTATCCTGACACATCTCTTCTGGCTCCCTCTTTGACCAGTTACAATCTGGCTTCCAACTGCATCATGCAACAGAAACTGCCCTAACTGAAGTAGCCAATGACCTACTGTCACGAGTGTATGCCACCCTAGGGAAACCTCTGGTGGGGCTGGGACTAGGAAATCTCCAATTTAGGTTTAAATGTACCTACTTTCTTTTAGCACTGCTAATAAGGGGTTAATGACTCTTTCACTGCTGGCTGTGGCCTTCGATCTCAGGTGAAGCTTTTTTGTGATCACTCGCCTCTGCTGTAAGTAGTCACATGTCTTACCATTTGACGCCAGTCTCTTTCTATGCTGTGGAAGGAGCCAGTCTCAAGAAAAAGCTGTGGTGTTGTGGCAATTGTGGCTCCAACGCTTTGCTGCTATTTAGTTTTGATTTATATTCTTTTGTGTCTATTTTCCATCTGTTTGTCTCTCCCTGGGAAAGAGGTGAGTTTGAGAGGTTAGATAGGGAACAGAGTTGGGTGAATGTGAGGTCCAGTGTGTGGCCATCTTTGTGAGTGTTTGCGGAGGACCATTTAGCGAGACCAAAGGAGGAAGTGAGTATAAGAAACTTAGAGACAGCCGAATGAGGTGTCAATGGGGTTGTTGAAGTCAACCATAATGATAGTGGGGATGTCAGTAGGAATGAAGTAGTCAGGTGATGATGTGGTCAAAATAAGTGGTGGCTGGCCCTGGGGGATGGTAAATGGCAGCCACTTGGAGAGGGAGTAGAAGCGGACAGAGTGCACCTCAAAAGAAGGTAGAGCTATAAAGGGTGACAATGGAACTGTGGTGAAAAGAGCAGTTATCTGACAGGAGAACACTAACTCCTCCACCATGCTTGTTTCTGGGGTGGGGGTTTGAGTGAGATGGAATCCATCATTAGATAGTGAAGTTGGAGAGGCTGTGTAGGAAGGGGTAAACCAGGTGTTGGTGATGCCAAGGAAGGAAAGTTTGTTAATGATAAAAAGGATGAATGACAGTTTGTTGCAGACAGCGCATGTATGCCATAGAGTTCCTGTGTATTTATGTTTTCTCTGCGTTGGAAACCTTCAGCTTTTCAATATAATGATGATACAGGTGGGCTCAAGTCCCTTACATTGGAAAAAGTGCAGCACACCAACATCAGTAAAGGCTGTAAGCTCCAGCTTGCTCCCAGTCATGAGAAGCTTAGAAAATACACTGGCAATCAGCAATTAGAGAACAATGTGTGATCATTTGATTTTTTTCCAAAATATTAGAATCTGAGAGTCCTCAGTGGTTGACACTTTTTAATGGTTAACTGAAAAGATGGTAAATATTAATGACACAAATTCTGAACACACACACTGATTTTTTCAGACAGAATAGTCGACTCTTTAACAAGCCTTTTAATATGACCAAAGATTTGTGCCAGATCAGAACCCCAAACTACAGACGCTGCGTTTCGGGGTATTTTTGTAGAGGTGAGACTATTTTCCTCGCCAGCCCACCTGCACACTAACCAGGTTGAGTCCATGGCAAGTGAGGGCCTAGGCACATGACAGCAATTGTGAGAAGGACCCGTATAGGTACATTAGGGAGTGCAGCGTTTAGCCTCAGGTGAATGTGAGGAGGTAGCCCCTCCCCTTTTATCAGTGCCTTCCTACTATACTACCCATTATTACCTTTGTGTTGCACCACATGCTGCACTCCAGTGTGACACCTACTAATCCCAAAAGCCAAACGACACTACTCTGTGCTCCTCCTGAACCTGTCCTCTGCCTTTGACACAGTGGAGGCTCCCGCCTACTACAGATTCTCTCTTCTCTTGGCATCACAGACATGGTCCTATCTTGGATCTCTACATATCTAACGGACGAGACAGTCAGTGTCTCCCACTCTCACACTACCTACTCATCTTGTTCCTTATCTATTGGTGCCCTCCAAAGTTCAGTTCTTGGACCTCTAATCTTCTCCATCTACATCTTCGACCTTGGACAGCTCAAGAGTCCCATGACTTTCAGTTTCATCCCTACCCTGATGACATGCAGATCTGCCTTTCTGGATCCAATATCACCACCTTACTTGCCAGAATACCACAATCTCTGCCTACTATTTCATCCTTTTTCTCAGATCGAGGAATAAAACTTAATGTGGACAAAATAGAATTGATTGTCTTTCCTCCATCTCACTCAAACCTCTTCCCCCAACATACCTACCCATCAAAATCCATGGCTGCTCACTCTACCCAGTCCCGCAAGGTCACTGTTTCTGGCTAACCCTTGACTCTGCTCTCTCCTTCAAGCTACATATATAAACCCTTTCCACTTCCTGCTGACTCCAACACAAAAATATTTAACGGATTCATACATTCCTTAACCAAGATAATGCCAAGCAATGGGGATTTTGTGCCTGTTGCCTTGAAATTGCTACGAAATGGCGGCGTATATATTGGGAAAGTGATCGGGTTTCCCGCAGTTGTTTCGGATACCTGTTTCCGAGTCGTGTTCAAAAATCCAAGGCAACACAAAGGCAAAATTGCCATGGTAGTGGCGTGTAAACGGGGGACAGGGATGGAATCTGCATCGCTTAGTGATTTCCCCGGGGCGTGCCACAGCGTGCTGGATACCGCGCCCCATCAGCGATGATTGGTGGGGGCTACTGTGTTACCATTGGCTGTCCCTTCACAGGGCGCCATATTTAAAGAGCTGTCCATTCACACTACACAATTGCATTGGCGTCATGTATTAACCAGCCTTTCTGCGCAGGCTGGCCAATCATGACGTTATTGCGTTGTCCAATCAGCGTGTTAGTGTCACGGAATACACAACTCTGTCACGCCTATGTACTTGCGGCGCAAAAGATGTACGCCCATATTCCTTTGTGGATAGCGGCGTGTGAAGCGGCGACGGTATTCAACAGCAAGTTATCCGCAGGATCTGTCGGAACTTCCGGGGCAACACAATTCCTTCAGTTGACAACGCGGCGTGTACATGCGGTATCGGCGATCGGTATCAACCGTCGAAAACGTGCGCGTGCACGTACGGTTGATACCAGTTGCTAGGCACAGAGGCGGCGTGCAAAAGGTACCTTAAAGGTACCTTTATACATAAGAGGAAGCCAAAGAATGCACAAAAATGCCAGACAAGGTACAGATCTACAAATTATTTGCTGCCGGAGAGAGATGACTGATAGGAGGGGCGAACTCAAACACCAGGAGATGGTGTGATGTGCGTCATTTAGAATTACACAGTGTGCTAAAGTAGTGAACTGCTGCTGAAGAGATTGCCAGCAGGCTTTGTAAAGTGTAAGCACACCAGTGATGAAATACTACCAAGGCGTCTGAATGCCAAACATGCGATGCAACACAAGAGTAGCAATGGGCATGGTATAGAAGGAAGGCCCTAACGATCGGGAGAGTGGTCACATCCTGACACTACCCTGAGTCTGTACCCTTTGCTCCCTAATGGGGACCTTCCCCCTATTGTTGTCGCATGCCCAGGCCCTCGCTGGCACTGAACTCATCCCGACTAGTGTGAAGGTTGGCAAGGACACTAGGCTCACCACTGCAATAAAACAACACCAGGTAAGGGAGACAGACACAGGGAAATAGACACAAAAAAGAAAACACTCCAACCCCCCAAACGCCTCTGAACAACACAGCTGCAATTGTAATTACTTCTCTGCTTCTTACAGAGACAATCTCCTTCCAAAGTAGTCAGTATAGAAAGGGAACCTATAATCTGTTATGAACCGATGACTCAGGAGTAACATTCAGATTCCATAGAAGTCATTGGTAACTGTACTGACCGCAATCCCTGACTACACACTGCAACTAGAAGTAGCCATGGGACGTAACTAACCAGAGCTATATATTGGATGTTCCCTGAGGAAGGAGCTCGGTTTGTGGCTCCGAAACACGTAGGATAATAAAAGCATAAGTTGATCCAGACAATCCCGTGTCTTGGTTCCTTCGTTTCTGGAGCAGCAGCGCGGACATAGAGACACTTTGTCCAAGGAAATATACTAACCAGACCTAGACACCTCTGCACAGCCGGAGAACTAACTGCTCCTAAAGATGGATGTAGAAAAAGCACAACCCTAAAAGAATAGCAAGCCCCCCACAGATATTAACTGGCAAACAAGAGAAGGAAAAACAAACACAGGCAGAGTATAAGGTTTAGCAAAAGAGGCCACACTAGCTATATAGGAAAGACAGGATAGCATTCTATTGCGGTCAGTATAAACCATTATCAAAAACCACCAACAGCAGATATTACAAAAATTACCCTGAGGCACTAAGACTCGGCGCCCTCTATATCTGCAGACATCTATGAATCAAATGCCAGCAGAACTGGAAATAACAGATAATAGTGAATGGTAAAATTCCTAGGAAAAAAACTTCCTATCTGACAGCAGATAAACAAATATACAGACTAGATAGCAAACCCACATCTCAGAATAAAACAAAACATAAGCAGATCCTTAAGCACACAAAAGTGTGCCACAAAATATCAAAAAACATTCACTTATCTTGCAAAGATCTCCACAGAGCAGAAGAAATTAGAGAGATGTGAACTCCTCCAGGAACAAAAGACAACTGGCAAGGATTGATCCACTTCCAACTATTATATACTCCAATAACCAGATTGCCAATCACCATCACCTATGAAGCCCACACAGTAATCTGCATCACTAGCAACAACCACCAGAGGGAGCTCCAATGAAGTCACAACAATAATCTATAACTGGGTTCAGATGGTAAGACATTTGAGTTTTTATAGTGGAGGAGAGTGGTCACAAAAGGCTGCACCTGAGATTAAGGCTACATAGAACAGTCAGAAAGGAAAGAGTCCTTAACTCCTGCAGCACTGAAAGAAAGTAGATTCACTCCAATACCGGTTGTAAACTTGCGATATATAAGGCGTTGTTTCCCCAGGGTGGGACACACCCATGACAAATACTGTTTACCTCTGCTAATACCACCCAATAAGTTCATGTAGGTTTTATTCAAACAGCCAAGCTTATTGCCTTATATATGACTTTGTAGCCACCTATTTTTTTTTCCTTTTGAGACACCTGTAACCACCAAGCTCATTGCCTTATGTAGGACTTTGTAGCCACCTAATTTGTTTCCTTTTGAGAGACACTGTAACCACCAAGCTTATTGCCTCTTCTTTACAAAAGGTGTTGTTAAACTATCTCCTGTGCATGACAGTATTCCTCCCATCATACCTGAGTGGGGAACCACTCTACCACCAAGGCCACTACATCCTATATTCCTAAAGAGGCATACAACCCCTATGCAATGATTGGTTACTTGTGCGCTGCTAATTTCAGAATATGATATGGAGGCAGTGCCAATATAAAGTTTATTCACTGAGCACTTTCTAATGTAAATCCAGCCCTTACACAGGAACATCAGGATAAAAGGCAAGTTCAAGGAGGGACCAGATATCTTTCTTGAAAAATATAATATTACACGTCATGGCCACTTTACACGCGGCAACGGAAGATAGAAACCGGCAGGTGTCGGAGACAATTGTACCTTTTACCTTCAAAACACCTTGCAGATACCTGAATTACACGCAGCCACTTCAAGGTGTTTTGAAGGTAAAAGGTACAATTGTCTCCGACACCTGCCGGTTTCTATCTTCCTGTTGCTGGGTGTAAAGTGGCCATTATGGGTACTATGGGACGGTTGCTATAGGCAATATTATGTTGAACAAGGTAATTAGTCTGAATGCCAAAGCTAGAGCCAGGAAATAATATTTCCCCTAATATGGAACAATTAGTATCTACTTCTTAAACCCCCGTCACACATAGAGAGATCGCTGTTACGTCACAGGTTTTGTGATGCAACCTCGCCAGCGATCTCGCTATGTTTGACACGTAGCAGCGACTGGGCCCCCGCTGTGACATCGCTGATCGGGTCGGAATGGCCTGGACCATTTTTTGATTGTCTGGTTCCCCTGGGCAGCATGCATCGGTGTGTTTGACGCCTTATAACGACCTCGTTGGCGACTCAGAACTTAGCCACGTAGGTCTGAGTCATCAGACTAGCTGCTGTGTGACTGGGTCCCAACGACCGCCGAAGTCGTTATACGAGTTGCCATATCATTGCTGCGTCGTTGAGTAGATCTGACTGTTTGACATCTCACCAGCGACCATGTAGCGACGTTCCAGCGATCCTTACCAGGTCGTATCACTGTTGAGATCGCTGGAACGTCGCCAAGTGTGATGAGACCCTTAAGAGTTTTTGCCTTCCTCTGGATTAACACATTAGGATAATTGGTTTAACTTTATGGGTTTGTCTTTTTTTACGTGTAAAACAATAAAACTATGAAAGTGTCACCTACATAAGGCAGTGGTTGTTGTTGACGAATGATACAATATATTCTGCCACTGCAGGAGAAAATAAAGAAGGCAGAAACGTTAATACTTATGGTGTCTGAAGAAGTGTCCAATTAAGCGTTATACCAGGATCTCTATTTTACCAAAGCTAAGTATTATTTACAAATTTCACTACAGACGCTTTACTAATCCACAATCTGATAGACTTGTCATCAATCTCTGGAACATTTTATCATGGAACAGCTGTGACCTTGAGCCCCAGTATTGATGTGTATTTTGCATCAAAGATACTCAGTATTCATGGTGGAATTCTTCCCAGCTGCCTGGAGCAGTACGGGATGTAGTGATGAGAGAGACTTCTACATCCACAATAAGGTTAATAACAGCCTGCATGTGCATCTGTTTCGAGAACTCTAGAGCGGCTGGTAATGAATCTGGCACCATGGTATTCAGCTTCACTCGAAACAAGATGTTAAGTCAAGGTATCAAATATAAATACTTGTTACAGTTAGCTGCAATCAAAATCATTGCCCTCCTGGATTCACTTGTCAATTTATAATGGATATTTTCTAGAACTTTTCATATACTTAAGTGACTAACAATGTAAAAAGACATAAAAAATGGAATGTGTCATGTAACAAAACACAACATGTAAATATGGGGTTAATCTGCAGGTTAAAAGGAATGTCAGCAGGTTTTTGCTACCTTATCTGAGAGCAGCATGATGTAGATAAAGAGACCCTGAATCCAAAGATGTATCACTTAGTTTACTAGGTCCAATGGTTCGGACACACTCAGAGTTTTTAGATTTACCAATGCTGAGAAGGCTGCTCCCACCCACACCAGGCTCTCTATATACAATGTCAATATACAGTGAGCTGCTAATCACAGCAGGTGCGTATCAGACTAGCTGAACTCTGTTTGACCTATCCCTGACAATCCCCGAAGCTAAAACAAACAGTGCAGCTAAACTACAGCACACAGTGTGATGAGAGACACATAACTGAGATCTATGTGTTAACCCCTACAGCATGCAGTCTTCAGATTACATAGCAAATATCTGCTGACAGATTTTCTTCAATAGTGTACCGAAGCTGTGCAGCAGCTGCACTGAGAGCCCAGGAGAAAACTTTATTCCTCCCAGCAGTCTCAGTCATAGGGGTGCAGCTTCAGTCACAACTCTGTACATTGTGAGCAAAAGCTTTAACCACACTGCTGGCACTGACTGCATTGCATCAGTACAGAGTCGGCTGTCAGTCAGTGCTGAAGGTGTGCTTACAGCCGCTGATCACTATGTACTGAATGGTGACTGAAGATGCTCTGACTGAAGCCCTATGACTAAAAAGCTAGATCAACATTGCATCAGTACAGAGACAGCTGTCAGTAAGTGCTGAGGACTTGTTTACAGCCGCCGATCACTATGTACTGAATGGTGACTGAAGACACTCTGGCTGAACCCTTATAACTGAAAGCCTGAAGGCACAAAGTTCAGCAGTGGGGCTCTCAGTGCATCAGAATGTTATTGACCTGCAGATTAGCCCTATATCTTGAAGGTAATAGTATATTTTTTCATGATAGGTTCCCTTTAGAGGGGTTTTCTTCTTATACCACTTTATTCCCAACATACACAATTAAGGGTAAAAAACAAACTGTGCTTTACTTACCCTTACTGGGTCTAACACTATGTCTCCACCCAGGGGCGGGCTGGCCCAGGTGGCAGGGGGGCAGGTGCCCCTGGGCTGGTGGTATAGTCCACCATTAGGGCCGCCCCCTGCAGAAACGGGCCGGCCGCGGGTGTCGCTTTGCGGCCGGCGCGCCGCCTTGCGGCTGGGACGGCACGGAGACAGCATGAGGCAAGGTCAGTGCTGACAGCCCGACAGCACCCCCCCCCCCCCCCCCCGCTTCTCAAGGCAGGGCTGGCTGTAGAAATGTGCCAATGTGCCACCCGGGGTTAGAGGCTCCAGCCAGCCCCTGTCTCCACCATTGCCCCTTTCTCCGTTGCTTGGCTGCAGTTATGATGTCACAACAACAGTGTTGCAATTAATTGCTGAGCTCAGTGGCTTGTGACATCTAAATCAACATGAGCTTAGCGATTGAGGGCAGCGGTGTCGACATGTTGTCACCACTGCAGCCAAACTATAGAGACAGGGTGGAGACAGTGCATTGGATCCAAGGGGTAAAGCACAGGTTGATTTTTTCACATCTAACTGTTCCTTTTAGGAAAAAGACTGGTGAAAGAGGAAGACCCCGTTAACACACTGTAAATACAATAACACTACAGTATATAGTGTGTATTGAAATTCTACTTAATACTCCTTCTGAAAAGTATGAAACACTATGCTCTTCTGAATTATTGATTCTTCAAACTTGATGCTTTTATGCAAGATAATTCTTCAAAGACACAAAGTAGCGTATATAAACGTACAAAGTCACTTGTTTTCATGCTTTTCAAAAGAGCCATGTTTTTTAAGCTATGTTTAAGACACAGCTAGTCCCATAAATTTGTGTAAAGCCTACTGGAAATCTCACTTGGTCATAGCAAGGCAAAGTACGAACAAACCCAGAAAGGTTATGTTGTGCTCCCCTACTCCTGCTATCGTTAAACTGTTGCATATTCTTTATTAGAATTAAAATTGGGCAGAAAACTTAGTATTCTAACTGTGCCCCAAATAATATAACTAAATTTCATAGGTGAGTATATTTTTTTATCATTCAGGATTTGTAAGAGGCTGTGAGGCCTCTTAATGTGTAAGTGCGGGAGGGGGCTGCGGGGGCATCATACTATGCATGTGGTAGATGTGTGGGCCGTCATATGCGTAAGAATACTTTTGGGGCATCATACAGTGTGTGGGGTCCATTATATGGTGTTGATGTTTATCATGCAGTATGGGGGTTTGCGAACTGTACCCTAAAGACTATTTCCGCTATTGTCTCTGCAGTATATGAACTGTACCCTAAAGACTATTTCCGCTATTGTCTCTGCAGTATATGAACTGTGCCCTAAAAACTATTTCCGCTATTGACTCTGCAGTGTGTGAACTGTACCCTAAAGACTATTTCTGTTCTCGGCTCTGCACTGTGTGAACTGTACCCTAAAGTTTATTTTTGTTATTGTCTCTGCAGTGTGTGAACTGTACTCTAAAGACTATTTCTGTTATCGGCTCCACAGTGTGTGAACTGTACTCTAAAGGCTATTTCTGTTGCCTGCCTCACCAAGTTTATGAACTTGTTTATTGCTATGTGATATTACAGAATTGAACTTAATGCCTTTGTCTTATCATTGCCCTACGCCATTAGATTCCTGAGATATCCACATAAGTGTTATGGCGGGTTTACACGTCGCGATATCGTACTACGATTTCAATAAAAAGTCACGTGGTTCAATCGTTGGAGCCGATATCGTTCCTGCGTTGTATGGTGTGAACGTCCAATACGATGCAGGAACGATGTCAATGCGATATCGGGGATTGAATGAGCGTGCTATTCAATGCCCCGATATTGCATAGCGATTGAAGCCGGATCGTGCTGTGTAAACGCCCAATTACGATGCGATTTCATACGTCACCCATTCACTCCCATGTTAACTATGCGATCCTGGGTTGGGAGGCGGAGACATCGCACGGACGTTGTATTCCGATATCGCAGCGTGTAAACATTCAATGCGATGCGGGAGGAACGTGCACTAATTGCGCGCTCCCGCGCCATTGAACTGCGATATCGGAACGATATTGCAGCGTGTAAACCCACCATGACATGGGCAGAATACAATGGGGATGGAGATTTAGACAAATTAACAGACTAAGGAATGTTAATTTAGGAACTTTATTTTTTGGGCACTAGGAACAACACATGTCCCAGAAGAGAGGCCCAGTCATTTGAATGGTTCAGCTTCTGCATCAGTGAAGGAAGGAGTCTCTGCAAACCTTACATAGCCATTTACCATAGTATTTGTTACAGTGTGTCATATAAAACGTAACCTTCTGTGCAAATGATTACAATCTTTGTTCCTTGACATCAGTCCTGATAACACTAATTCTGTATTCAAACCACGTCCAAATTAAAGTCTATCACTTCAAAAATCTCACATGGGACCTAACATTCAGTGGAGTAATAAAAACAGTTCTTACGGCCACACTTTAGTAGCGAATCGAACAACCTTTTAATTAAGTAAAACAATCCGAAATTGACTTAACCTCATTCAATGATTTCAATGACAGGCTTTCACCCTGTAGAAGTTATATTTAGCCTTATATTACAGTAAGTTTTCATTCCTTTGATCAGCAAATCTAAATTACCGTATGTCTAAAGCACTTAGACCAGCAGCAATGTGCTGATCCTATAAAACATTGAGTTCTCTGACTTTTTGTATTATAATGTACAGCACTCATTTTTGTTCACGTATCTCAGAATCATGTTTAACCCCTTATATGTATTGTGAGGCAGCGGCTTTGGATACGTGAGGCAGTGACCCAGGAGTTAGTTCACACCAACAGTCTTTTTATTTATCCAAAAGACAAAACTGCATCCACAGATCTGGAAATTCCAGGGCGCAGTTGGTTCACACATGTACCGTCCTGTATAAAATTTCATATCATACTTGCAGCACTGTAGGACCCTTAGGTGCAGGGTCTAGCTTCCAGTGTCCATGTCTCCAGTACTGGCCTGTATTAGCTTCAAACACAAACCTGCTCGCACACAATCTGTGGCTCTGCAACCTAAATTGTAACTCAACTGCAGGATTAAATAAGAAATGGACTTGAGCCAGTTGCAAAAGCGTGGACTGGGGAGAGATTCTTCACACTACCAGTCCTAAAGATCTCTCCAAAAAAAAACCATAAACAGGTTTCTCTAAGGGTGCCTTTACACGTCGCACTTACTGGTTGCAGTGAAATCATGACACATTGTTCCGTTTGTTGCCGTGTACAAATGTAACAATGTGTCCATGATTTCACTGCAACCAGTAAGTTGCAAGTGAAATTGCATGCAATTTTGTGACATGTAAAGGTACCCTAATTGCTTGACCAAATTCACACTCTTTCGTTTTGTGTTGCACTCACAGCCATAGCAGTAAATATGTTAGAATTTTATTTATAGTGTTTGTTCACTGCAACAAGGTTATGACGTTTCGGCCCAGTATGGGCCTTGATCACATGGTCGCTTGATTTGGGTGAAACCAAAATATGGCCCTTAGGAACTTCTTGCTGTGGTAGTTTTGTAGGGTAAAACCCCTTCTGATCCAGATGAAGTTGTGCCCAAGGGGAGTGCACTTGGTAACTTTTGCAGGCTGGTCACTGTTAAGAGATAGGCCAGGCTCAGAGCTGTCACTCTGGAAGGGTGGACAGTGTTTCCACATGAGATGTCCAGATATATTGACCACTGCTATTATATTGCATTTTTTCAGAACCGCCAGTGTGAAAGCACCCTAATACTAGTAAAATGTAGAACCCAATATACGAAAAAAAAATTTATTACAAAGCTACATCGACTACAAAAAAAGGTATGGGAAAATGTCGACACAAATAATTTCTACTGTATTTTTTAGTAAAATATGCAAATAAAAGACGATATGAATTTACATTATATAGTAAAATGAAATGTGTAATTCAAAGCTAAAACTTGAACTTCCAAAAATAAGTGACTATGTCAACAGAAGAATAAAGAAGTCATTGGAAAACGAGGAAAGGACAAAAACAAAAATTGGTCAGGGCAGCAAAAGGAGTAAAAGGGTTTGAGCACGAGGAAATGGAGCAGTCTTCATGTATGTGTGCTGTCACTATATCATATATATATATATATATATATATATATACACATTATATACAGTATATATATAGATAATATATAAAGCTGAATGTGTGTATTGTGTGTGTATGTCCGGGATTGGCATCTACAACCGTCGCAATTACAGCCACAAAATTTTGCACAGTCATACGTCTGGACCCCGAGAGCGTCATAGGCTATGTTGTGAGGCGAAATTTTAATCCCGCGCGTTCCAATTCACCAAACAATTTTGCCTTATCTACATAATGGAGAGAAAATGACAGTTACCAGTTGACAGTTGTGAATGAGAGGGGCTTAATGACAGCACCAAAGACTAACAGCACATACCAGCATATAGTCATTAAGGTGGGGCCCTGACATGGAATATTCACCACGCATGGGGACATGTATACACACCACATGCACACAAAGAGTAACAGCTAAGGTGGAGCCCCAACATTGAATACTCACCATGCACCCAAACACAAACATACACACACACAAGAGACACACACAACATAGAGACACACAACACACATCACCCTCCCACAGGGACACACAACATTCACAACCTATAGGGACACATGCACTCACCCCACAGGGACACACACCACAGGGACATACACATATATACACCCCACAGGGACACAGAGACACACACACACACCCCACAGGAACACACAGACCCCATAGGAATGGACACACATCACAGAGACACCCCTCCCCCCACAAGGACAAACACCACAGGGACACCCCTCCCCCCCAAAAGGACACACGACACAGGGACCCCCCCACAGGGACACACAAACACCCCAGGGAAACACACCACACAGACAGACACAGATGTGCAGAAATCACCTCACACAACTCACCTCATACGTCTGGTATCTTTAATTTCCAAAAATAAACATCTGATTAAAAACAGCCAATGGGAAACACATGTGCCATATAGGGAATTAAGGCAGATGTCAGTCACATGAGCTGTCTTTTATGTGTATGTGTGAGGTAACATATACTGGCCGGCCGGGGGGAGGGTTTACTGTTGGCTGGAGACAGGGCCGGCCTTATGTTGAATGGTGCCCTGTGCGAATTTGCCTTATGGCGCCCCCACGCCATTACTTACTCAGAACACATGAGTATACATGTTTGTACATGATCTATTCATGGTCTTCAAGGAGAGCAGGGAGGGGCGTTGCTATGCTAGGGTCAGAAAAAATCAGGGACCCAAGACCTATATCCTCTCCCACCTGTCATTACCAACCCTCCCATATATAGAGGTGTTACCTGTCATCTTACAGGAGGAGGAGGTGAGCTGTGATATCACCTATTGTGAATGGTGGATCCTGTGTTATCTACTGTATAGAGAGGTGTTATCAGTCATTGTACAGGAGGAGGTGAGCTGTGATATCACCTATTGGGAATGGTGGATCCTGTGTTATCTACTGTATATAGAGGTGTTATCAGTCATTGTACAGGAGGAGGAGGTGAGCTGTGATATCACCTATTGTGAATGGTGGATCCTGTGTTATTTACTGTATATACAGGTGTTATCAGTCATTGTACAGGAGGAGGAGGTGAGCTGTGATATCATCTATTGTGAATGGTGGATCCTGTGTTATCTACTGTATACAGAGGTGTTATCAGTCATTGTACAGGAGGCGGTGAGCTGTGATATCACCTATTGTGAATGGTGGATCCTGTGTTATCTACTGTATATAGAGGTGTTATCAGTCATTGTACAGGAGGAGGTGAGCTGTGATATCACCTATTGTGAATGGTGGATCCTGTGTTATCTACTGTATATAGAGGTGTTATCAGTTATTGTACAGGAGGAGGAGGTGAGCTGTGATATCATCTATTGTGAATGGTGGATCCTGTGTTATCTACTGTATATAGAGGTGTTATCAGTCATTGTACAGGAGGAGGAGGTGAGCTGTGATATCACCTATTGTGAATGGTGGATCCTGTGTTATTTACTGTATATAGAGGTGTTATCAGTCATTGTACAGGAGGAGGAGGTGAGCTGTGATATCACCTATTGTGAATGGTGGATCCTGTGTTATCTACTGTATATAGAGGTGTTATCAGTCATTGTACAGGAGGAGGAGGTGAGCTGTGACATCATCTATTGTGAATGGTGGATCCTGTTTTATCTGCTGTATATAGAGGCGTTGACTCTTAAATAATGCAACATTTCAAATAAGAACATACTCCAAAAGCTTCTGGGGGCCGAGACAGATAGGAGAGTAGCAAGAAAGGCTAGTCCCTGGTGAATTCACCCCATTTGCGTGTATACGGAGAGACCGGTCACTCAAGGCAGTCAGCAGGGAGAAGCCTTCAGGGAACAGACTTTCTGACTAGTCTCCAGCAAGATTTGATCCCTGACAGAACCCCCCCCATAGTATTCCACATAGTATATTGCTCCCCCAAATTCCTCCATATATTATGCACCCCAATAGACCTCCATATAATATAATGCACCCCATAGTCCTCAATATAGAATAATGCACCACCACAGTCCTACATATAGTATACTAGATGGCGGCCCGATTCTAAAGAATCGGGTAGTCTAGAATCCATATATAGTTTATCTATTATATAAAACCCGAAGGCCACTTCCGCCCAAAATCCGCTTCCGCTTCCGTGATGGCCTCCCTCCTGTGTCCAACTCCGGAACCGGAAGCACCAGACCCACGAGCGGCGCCACCGGCCCTGCACAGAGCCCCGTCTGCGGCCGCCCACATCCCGCCCACAGCCCTGCAGCTCACCGCCCACCAACATCCGCCAACCGGCCCGGAACGAGTGTGGGGCCTCCGCCGGCACAGCTCCCAGTCCTGCCGCTCTCTCCACAGACCGGCTGACGCTCCTCCATCACCCAGCTAGCCCCGCCCACACTCCGCCCCCGGCCTCCGGAACCGCCAACAGCACTGCCGCTGCCCGCCGCCCGCCAACAGCCCAGTAAGTCTTCCGCCACCCTGCCTCCGCTCTCCTCTGCCACCTCCAGCCCTCCTCTGCCCCCTCCAGCCCTGCTCTGCCCCCTCCAGCCCTGCTCTGCACCCTCCAGCCCTGCTCTGCACCCTCCAGCCCTGCTCTGCACCCTCCAGCCCTGCTCTGCACCCTCCAGCCCTGCTCTGCACCCTCCAGCCCTGCTCTGCACCCTCCAGCCCTGCTCTGCACCCTCCAGCCCTGCTCTGCACCCTCCAGCCCTGCTCTGCACCCTCCAGCCCTCACTGCTGACCCCTGAGCCCTCACTGCTGACCCCTCAGCCCTCACTGCTGACCCCTGAGCCCTCACTGCTGACCCCTGCGCCCTCACTGCTGACCCCTGAGCCCTCACTGCTGACCCCTGAGCCCTCAGCTGCCTGACACCCTGAGCCCTCACTGCTCTGACCCTGCAGCCCTCACTGCTGACACCCTCGCCCTCACTGCTGACCCCTCGCCCCTCACCTCGACCCCTGCCGCCCTCACTGCTGACCCCTGCGCCCTCACTGCTGACCCCCTGCGCCCTCACTGCTGACCCCTGGCCCTCACTGCTGACCCCTGAGCCCTCACTGCTTGAGCCCTCACTGCTGACCCCCCTGAGCCCTCACTGCGTGACCCCTGAGCCCTCACTGCTGACCCCTGAGCCCTCACTGCTGACCCCTGAGCCCTCACTGCTGACCCCTGAGCCCTCACTGCTGAGCCCTCCTCACTGCTGACCCCTGAGCCCTCACTGCTGACCCCTGAGCCCTCACTGCTGACCCCTGAGCCCTCACTGCTGACCCCTGCGCCCTCACTGCTGACCCTGCGCCCTCACTGCTGACCACCTGCGCCCTCACTGCTGACCCCTGAGCCCTCACTGCTGAGCCCTCACTGCTGACCCCTGAGCCCTCACTGCTGACCCCTGAGCCCTCACTGCTGACCCCTGAGCCCTCACTGCTGACACCCTGAGCCCTCACTGCTGACCCCTGAGCCCTCACTGCTGACCCCTGGCCCTCACTGCTGACCCCTGAGCCCTCACTGCTGACCCCTGAGCTGCGCCCTCACTGCTGACCACTGAGCCTGCGCCCTCACTGCTGACCCCTGAGCCCTCACTGCTGACCCCTGCGCCCTCACTGCTGACCCCTGCGCCCTCACTGCTGACCCCTGAGCCCTCACTGCTGACCGACCCCTGCGCCCTCACTGCTGACCCCTGCGCCCTCACTGCTGACCCCTGCGCCCTCACTGCTGACCCCTGCGCCCTCACTGCTGACCCCTGCGCCCTCACTGCTGACCCCTGCGCCCTCACTGCTGACCCCTGCGCCCTCACTGCTGACCCCTGCGCCCTCACTGCTGACCCCTGCGCCCTCACATGCTGACCCCTGCGCCCTCACTGCTGACCCCTGCGCCCTCACTGCTGACCCCTGCGCCCTCACTGCTGACCCCTGCGCCCTCACTGCTGACCCCTGCGCCCTCACTGCTGACCCCTGCGCCCTCACTGCTGACCCCTGAGCCCTCACTGCTGACCCCTGAGCCCTCACTGCTGACCCCTGCGCCCTCACTGCTGACCCCTGCGCCCTCACTGCTGACCCCTGCGCCCTCACTGCTGACCCCTGAGCCCTCACTGCTGAGCCCTCACTGCTGGACCCCTGCGCCCTCACTGCTGACCCCTGAGCCCTCACTGCTGACCCCTGAGCCCTCACTGCTGAGCCCACTGAGGCTTGCGCCCTCACTGCTGACCACTGAGCCTGCGCCCTGCACTCTGCTGACCACTGAGCCCCTCACTGCTGACCCCTGAGCCCTCACTGCTGACCCCTGAGCCCTCACTGCTGACCCCCTGTACCCTCCACTGCTGACCCCTCACTGCTGACCCCTGAGCCCTCACTGCTGACCCCTGAGCCCTCACTGCTGACCCCTGAGCCCTCACTGCTGACCCCTGAGCCCTCACTGCTGACCCCTGAGCCCTCACTGCTGACCCCTCAGCCCTCACTGCTGACCCCTGAGCCCTCACTGCTGACCCCTGAGGCTGCGCCCTCACTGCTGGACCACTGAGCCTGCGCCCTCACTGCTGACCACTGAGCCCTCACTGCTGACCCCTGCGCCCTCACTGCTGACCCCTGCGCCCTCACTGCTGACCCCTGAGCCCTCACTGCTGACCCCTGAGCCCTCACTGCTGACCCCTGCGCCCTCACTGCTGACCCCTGCGCCCTCACTGCTGACCCCTGCGCCCTCACTGCTGACCCCTGCGCCCTCACTGCTGACCCCTGCGCCCTCACTGCTGACCCCTGCGCCCTCACTGCTGTCCCCTGCGCCCTCACTGCTGACCCCTGCGCCCTCACTGCTGACCCCTGCGCCCTCACTGCTGACCCCTGCGCCCTCACTGCTGACCCCTGCGCCCTCACTGCTGACCCCTGCGCCCTCACTGCTGACCCCTGCGCCCTCACTGCTGACCCCTGCGCCCTCACTGCTGACCCCTGCGCCCTCACTGCTGACCCCTGCGCCCTCACTGCTGACCCCTGAGCCCTCACTGCTGACCCCTGAGCCACCGCCCTCACTGCTGACCCCTGAGCCACCGCCCTCACTGCTGACCCCTGAGCCACCGCCCTCACTGCTGACCCCTGAGCCACCGCCCTCACTGCTGACCCCTGAGCCACCGCCCTCACTGCTGACCCCTGAGCCACCGCCCTCACTGCTGACCCCTGAGCCACCGCCCTCACTGCTGACCCCTGAGCCACCGCCCTCACTGCTGACCCCTGAGCCACCGCCCTCACTGCTGACCCCTCAGGCTGCGCCCTCACTGCTGACCCCTCAGGCTGCGCCCTCACTGCTGACCCCTGCGGCCCTCACTGCTGACCCCTGCGCCCTCACTGCTGACCCCTGCGCCCTCACTGCTGACCCCTGCGCCCTCACTGCTGACCCCTGCGCCCTCACTGCTGACCCCTGCGCCCTCACTGCTGACCCCTGCGCCCTCACTGCTGACCCCTGCGCCCTCACTGCTGACCCCTGCGCCCTCACTGCTGACCCCTGCGCCCTCACTGCTGACCCCTGCGCCCTCACTGCTGACCCCTGCGCCCTCACTGCTGACCCCTGCGCCCTCACTGCTGACCCCTGAGCCCTCACTGCTGACCCCTGAGCCCTCACTGCTGACCCCTGCGCCCTCACTGCTGACCCCTGCGCCCTCACTGCTGACCCCTGCGCCCTCACTGCTGACCCCTGCGCCCTCACTGCTGACCCCTGCGCCCTCACTGCTGACCCCTGCGCCCTCACTGCTGACCCTGAGCCTGCGCCCTCACTGCTGACCCCTGAGCCTGCGCCCTCACTGCTGACCCCTGAGCCTGCGCCCTCACTGCTGACCCCTGAGCCTGCGCCCTCACTGCTGACCCCTGAGCCTGCGCCCTCACTGCTGACCCCTGAGCCTGCGCCCTCACTGCTGACCCCTGAGCCTGCGCCCTCACTGCTGACCCCTGAGCCTGCCCCCCTCACTGCTGACCCCTGAGCCTGCCCCCTCACTGCTGACCCCTGAGCCTGCCCCCTCACTGCTGACCCCTGAGGCTGCGCCCTCACTGCTGACCCCTGAGGCTGCGCCCTCACTGCTGACCCCTGAGGCTGCGCCCTCACTGCTGACCCCTGAGGCTGCGCCCTCACTGCTGACCCCTGAGCCACCGCCCTCACTGCTGACCCCTGAGGCTGCGCCCTCACTGCTGACCCCTGAGGCTGCGCCCTCACTGCTGACCCCTGAGGCTGCGCCCTCACTGCTGACCCCTGAGCCACCGCCCTCACTGCTGACCCCTGAGCCACCGCCCTCACTGCTGACCCCTGAGCCACCGCCCTCACTGCTGACCCCTGAGCCACCGCCCTCACTGCTGACCCCTGAGCCACCGCCCTCACTGCTGACCCCTGAGCCACCGCCCTCACTGCTGACCCCTGAGCCACCGCCCTCACTGCTGACCCCTGAGCCACCGCCCTCACTGCTGACCCCTGAGCCACCGCCCTCACTGCTGACCCCTGAGCCACCGCCCTCACTGCTGACCCCTGAGCCACCGCCCTCACTGCTGACCCCTGAGCCACCGCCCTCACTGCTGACCCCTGAGCCACCGCCCTCACTGCTGACCCCTGAGCCACCGCCCTCACTGCTGACCCCTGAGCCACCGCCCTCACTGCTGACCCCTGAGCCACCGCCCTCACTGCTGACCCCTGAGCCACCGCCCTCACTGCTGACCCCTGAGCCACCGCCCTCACTGCTGACCCCTGAGCCACCGCCCTCACTGCTGACCCCTGAGCCACCGCCCTCACTGCTGACCCCTGAGCCACCGCCCTCACTGCTGACCCCTGAGCCACCGCCCTCACTGCTGACCCCTGAGCCTGCGCCCTCACTGCTGACCCCTGAGCCTGCGCCCTCACTGCTGACCCCTGAGCCACCGCACTCACTGCTGACCCCTGAGCCACCTGTACACACACAATTAATTTCACCGCACTCCCCTAACTATTACTAAATAAACTATATATATATATTCTAGACTACCCGATTCTTCAGAATCGGGCTGCCATCTAGTTTACTAATAGTTAGGGGAGTACGGTGAAATGAATTGTGTGTATACAGGTGGCTCAGTGGGTAGCAGAGTATACGGTTGCTCAGTGGTTAGCACTGCGCGGTGGCTCAGTGGTTAGCACTGCGCGGTGGCTCAGTGGTTAGCACTGCGCGTGGCTCAGTGGTTAGCACTGCGCGGTGGCTCAGTGGTTAGCACTGCGCGGTGGCTCAGTGGTTAGCACTGCGCGGTGGCTCAGTGGTTAGCACTGCGCGGTGGCTCAGTGGTTAGCACTGCGCGGTGGCTCAGTGGTTAGCAGCGAGTGCGGTGGGCAGAGTGGTCAGCGCAGCGGCGCTGTGTGGGCAGGGTGGTCAGTGCAGCGGCGCTGTGTGGGCAGGGTGGTCAGCGCAGCAGCGCGGTGGGCAGGGTGGTCAGTGCAGCGGGGCTGTGTGGGCAGGGTGGTGAGCGCAGCGGCGCTGTGTGGGCAGGGTGGTCAGCGCAGCGGCGCTGTGTTGGCAGAGTGGTCAGCGCAGCGGCGCTGTGTGGGCAGAGTGGTCAGCGCAGGGCAGAGTGGTCAGCGGTGGGCAGAGTGGTCAGCGGTGGGGCAGACGGACACACACTCCGATATACTTACCACCGTCCCTGCTTCTTCCCTGGTGCCTGCGTCTTCCTGAGTCCCGACATGTCGCTGCACCCAGGACTGGATCCAATATGGCGTCCGGGAAGTCTCGCGAGACACACTCGGCTCTGCTCCATACACCACGTACACACGCGGCTCCGCTCCGTACACCACGTACACACGCGGCTCCGCTCCGTACACCACGTACACACGCGGCTCCGCTCCGTACACCACGTACACACGCGGCTCCGCTCCGTACACCACGTACACACGCGGCTCCGCTCCGTACACCTCGTACACACGCGGCTCCGCTCCGTACACCTCGTACACACTCGGCTCAGCTCCGTACACCTCGTACACACTCGGCTCAGCTCCGTACACCTCGTACACACTCGGCTCAGCTCCGTACACCTCGTACACACTCGGCTCAGCTCCGTACACCTCGTACACACTCGGCTCAGCTCCGTACACCTCGTACACACTCGGCTCAGCTCCGTACACCTCGTACACACTCGGCTCAGCTCCGTACACCTAGTACACACTCGGCTCAGCTCCGTACACCTAGTACACACTGGGCTCCGCTCCGTACACCTCGTACACACGTCTCCGCTCTGTACACCTCGTACACACGTCTCCGCTCCGTACACCACGTACACACTCGGCTCAGCTCCGTAAACCTAGTACACACTCGGCTCAGCTCCGTACACCTAGTACACACTGGGCTCAGCTCCGTACACCTCGTACACACGTCTCCGCTCTGTACACCTCGTACACACGTCTCCGCTCCGTACACCACGTACACACTCGGCTCAGCTCCGTAAACCTAGTACACACTCGGCTCAGCTCCGTACACCTAGTACACACTGGGCTCAGCTCCGTACACCTCGTACACACTCGGCTCCGCTCCGTACACCTCGTACACACTCGGCTCCGCTCCGTACACCTTGTACACACTCGGCTCAGCTCCGTACACCTCGTACACACTCGGCTCAGCTCCGTACACCTCGTACACACTCGGCTCAGCTCCGTACACCTCGTACACACTGAGCTCAGCTCCGTACACCTAGTACACACTGGGCTCCGCTCTGTACACCTCGTACACACGTCTCCGCTCCGTACACCACGTACACACGCGGCTCTGCTCCGTACACACGCGGCTCCGCTCCGTACACCTCGTACACACTCGGCTCCGCTCCGTACACCTCGTACACACTCGGCTCCGCTCCGTACACCTCATACACACTCGGCTCCGCTCCGTACACCTCGTGCACACGCGACTCTGCTTCATACACCTCATACACACTCGGCTCCGCTCCGAACACCTCATACACACTCAGCTCCATACTGTGACGACCGTCCGCTGTAAGGCTGAGCTGCTGGTAAGGCAGCACCCCGAGAAACCCCGAGACCCTTAACCCCTATACAGGGATCTGGAATTATAGCGGAGCCCAGGGGGTAGCTACCTATGGGAGCAGCAGAGCAGGGAGGTCGTCTAGGAAGGGAAAAATCAGGAAGCGAAGAACGTAGTCAGGAGTCCGAGTCAAAACCGAGAGGGCAGCGAAGGTACAAAATCGTCAGGCGGTACAGAGTCGAAAATCCAGGCAAAGGTCAGAGTCAAAACCGAGAGGGCAGCAAAGGTACAAAATCGTCAGGCGGTACAGAGTCAAAAATCCAGGCAAAGGTCAGAGTCAAAACCAAACACACACACTATGTCACTTGGGGAACCAAAACTATATCTGGCGGCCTGCAAGACAGGCTCCAATGTATTTGAAGGGCGCGGTTACCTCCCATAGGCTGGAGCTCACAGCCTGATGACCTCATCCGGACCGCCCCTAGAGCCAGGCCAGATGGAGATGCACGACTGGCTCCACCCATCCCACCTCTGACAGAAGAACGCAGGCTGCGCCTAACGGACACCTCTGCAGGGCCCGCTCTTCTGCGACCAACACCACCCAGAGGGGAAACCCAGCGGCGCTCAGCGACAGAGGCAGACGTCGCTGGAGCGGGTCCATATGCGGACAAGGCCTTCCTATCACCAGCACCACCAGACGAAGGAATCCGGCTCCTCCCAGCGGCCGGGGCAGGAACACCGGCCACCGAGTCCAATGGCGATGTGACAGTACCCCCCCCTCTACGAGGGGCCTCCGGACCCACAAAACCCGGTTTATTGGGATGAAGAAGATGAAACCTCCTGATCAAACCCTTGGCATGGATATTACCGGCAGGCACCCAGGACCTCTCCTCCGGACCATAGCCCTTCCAATGTACCAGATACTGCACGGATCCTCTCACCAAGCGGGAATCAAGGACCCGCTGAACTTCGTATTCCACGACACCCCCGACCAAGACCGGAGGAGGAGGGGACCGGACAGGACGAATCGGAGATTGGTACAATTTGAGAAGGGATTTATGGAATACATTGGGCAGTTTGAATGATTGAGGGAGCTTCAGACGAAAGGCTACAGGGTTAATCACGTCAATAATTTCATACGGACCAATAAACCTGGGACCTAGTTTGGCAGACGGCACTTTGAGCTTGATATTTTTTGTGGACAACCAAACTTTGTCCCCAACTCCCAGGTCCGGACCCTTGGAACGCCGTTTATTAGGAGAAGACGCCTGCCTAGTCTGAGCCCCCTTTAAGTTTTTGTTCACTTCAGACCAGATAGCCTTTAACTGATCGACGGACCTTTCTACCCCAGGAACATCAGAAAGCCTAGAAGAAAATGAACAAAAGCGCGGGTGCAGCCCATGATTACAGTACAAAGGGGTGGTCTTGATGGACTCCTGGTACTGATTATTCATGGCGAATTCTGCTAGTGGCAGATGTTCCACCCAATCAGACTGATGCTCAGAGACATAACAACGTAGATACTGTTCGAGAGCTTGATTAGCGCGCTCGGTTTGACCATTGGTTTCAGGGTGATAGGCAGAAGAAAAGGAATAGTCAATTCCAATCCGTTTACAGAATGCCCTCCAAAACTTAGAAACGAACTGGGTGCCCCTGTCAGAAACAATATTCACAGGAACACCGTGCAATCGAACAACATGATTAATAAATACTTTGCTCAGGGTCTCGGAATTAGGTAACCCGGACAGCGGAACAAAATGACACTGCTTGCTGAATCTGTCTACCACTACCCAGATACAAGTCTTCCCTTCTGAGAGTGGCAGGTCAGTAATAAAATCCATGGAGATATGAGTCCAAGGACCCTCAGGGGTAGGCAAGGACTGGAGCAACCCGGCAGGGCGGTTGCGGGGAGACTTAGCGCGAGCACAGGTTTCACAAGCCAGTACATATTCCTTACAGTCCTTTACTATGGTTGGCCACCACAAACTCCTGGTTACCAGTCTGATGGTGTTATTGATACCAGGATGCCCTGCAAGGACGGAATCATGAGATTCCTTAAGGACTTTGAGGCGGTATGTGGCAGGGACGAATAGTTTCTGGGCAGGAGTAGTGTCAGGGGCCTGTTCTGGAGATCTACGAATCTCTTCCAGAAGGTCCAAAGACACAGCCGAGACAACAATCCCCTTGGCTAAAATGGGAGTCGGTTCAACGTCCCCGACTTGTATGGGGCAAAAACTTCGAGACAGGGCATCAGCCCTCACATTTTTAGTACCTGGTCGGAAGGTGATAACAAAATCAAATCTGGAGAAGAACAAAGCCCACCTAGCCTGTCTAGGATTCAGTCTTTTCGCTGACTCCAAGTAGGTCAGGTTTTTGTGGTCAGTAATTACGGTAATCTTATGTTTGGCGCCTTCGAGGAAGTGGCGCCATTCCTCGAAGGCCCATTTGATTGCCAACAACTCTCGGTTACCTATGTCATAATTCATCTCGGTAGATGAAAATTTTCGGGAAAAGAAGGCACACGGACGAAGCTGAGTGAGGGATGCAGTGCCTTGTGACAGCACTGCTCCCACTCCAACTTCAGAGGCATCTACCTCTACAATGAAGGGGCGGTCCAGATCAGGCTGAACCAATATTGGGTCAGAGGAGAAACATTCCTTTAACTTAGAAAACGCATAAATTGCTTCAGGCTTCCAATTAACCACATCCGCCCCTTTACGCGTCAATTCAGTGAATGGTTTGGCTATCTCGGAAAACCCTTTGATAAATTTGCGGTAATAGTTAGCGAAACCCAAGAATCGCTGTAGTGCCTTCAGAGACTTGGGTTGTACCCATTCCTTAATGGGTTTAATTTTGGCAGGATCCATGCGAAAACCTTTAGCAGATATAATATACCCCAAAAAGTTTATCTCCTCCTCCATGAAGACACATTTCTCTAATTTGGCGAATAAAGAATGCTCTCTGAGTCTCTGGAGCACAGTACGGACATGTCGGACGTGCGACCAAAGACCAGGAGAAAAAAACAGAATGTTGTCCAAATAAATGACCACATATACACCACTGATGTCTCTGAATATATCGTTCACGAAATTCTGAAAAACCGCAGGTGTGTTACTTAACCCGAACGGCATTACGAGATACTCAAAATGGCCGAGAGGTGTATTGAACGCGGTCTTCCACTCATCGCCTTCTTTTATACGGACCAGGTTATATGCTCCCCTGAGGTCCAGTTTGGTGAAATACTTGGCTCCCAACAGCTGATTATAAAGATCAGGGATGAGTGGAAGCGGATACTGGTTTTTCACAGTGATCGCGTTTAATTCGCGGTAATCAATGCAAGGTCTGAGGCCGCCATCTTTCTTTCCCACAAAAAAGAAACCGGCCCCTACTGGTGAGGTGGACGGTCTAATATACCCCTTTCTCAGACTGTCTGCTATGTAATCATTCATAGCCTGACGTTCAGGACCAGAGAGGTTAAATATTCTCCCCTTTGGGAGACGAGAATCAGGTATCAAATCTATGGCGCAATCATACTTTCTGTGAGGGGGTAATTTCTCTGATTCCTGAATAGAAAATACATCCTCAAAATCTGTAAAGGCATATGGTACAAAGGGAGGAGACTTGACCTTCACTTGGTTTACAGATAGCGAGATACAGTTATCCTGACACTTTGGGCTCCAGCGCACGATGTCACCCAAGTGCCAGTCTATGACTGGGTTATGTTTATGTAACCATGGCATGCCCAGGATTACTGCAGATGATAAATTACTGAGTGCAAAAAATGACATCTTTTCAGCATGTAAAGACCCCACCAGCATTGACACTTCCTCAGTGACAAATTCCACTCCACCCTGGATGAGGGGAGTGCCATTAACTGCAGTGGTTCTAATGGGGGCATTAAGCCTTAGCAGTGGTACACCAAGAGTTCTCGCTACATGGAGATCTATGAAATTCCCCTCTGAGCCACTGTCAACATAAGCCTCCAAACACACAGATTTCTTAAGGTAAGTCAAAGAAATAGGTAACAGGACTTTGGCCGCATTTGCGGGCAATCCTACCTGGGCACCTGAGCAGGCATAGCCAGAGCCCCCCAGGTGCTGACATCCAGGGAATGAGGCCTTCTGATCTCCAGCATTCATGCAGAGGACTTCAGATGGTAACTTGTGCAGCATGTTGGTATGAGAAGATGGGAGTGTTCATCCACAGGACTGAGAAGCTGGACACAGATGCATTGATGGAAGCAATTAACAGCTGACACAGCTCAGAGTAAAGAAAAAAAAACAACAGGTAAAACCATTGGGAAAAGGAGAGAAAAAAAAAAGGTAAGGGAATGTGTTTAAATATATATATAGTCGATATATATATATAAAAAATGGTATGGCCAGATATAATGTGACGACCGTCCGCTGTAAGGCTGAGCTGCTGGTAAGGCAGCACCCCGAGAAACCCCGAGACCCTTAACCCCTATACAGGGATCTGGAATTATAGCGGAGCCCAGGGGGTAGCTACCTATGGGAGCAGCAGAGCAGGGAGGTCGTCTAGGAAGGGAAAAATCAGGAAGCGAAGAACGTAGTCAGGAGTCCGAGTCAAAACCGAGAGGGCAGCGAAGGTACAAAATCGTCAGGCGGTACAGAGTTGAAAATCCAGGCAAAGGTCAGAGTCAAAACCGAGAGGGCAGCAAAGGTACAAAATCGTCAGGCGGTACAGAGTCAAAAATCCAGGCAAAGGTCAGAGTCAAAACCAAACACACACACTATGTCACTTGGGGAACCAAAACTATATCTGGCGGCCTGCAAGACAGGCTCCAATGTATTTGAAGGGCGCGGTTACCTCCCATAGGCTGGAGCTCACAGCCTGATGACCTCATCCGGACCGCCCCTAGAGCCAGGCCAGATGGAGATGCACGACTTGCTCCACCCATCCCACCTCTGACAGAAGAACGCAGGCTGCGCCTAACGGACACCTCTGCAGGGCCCGCTCTTCTGCGACCAACACCACCCAGAGGGGAAACCCAGCGGCGCTCAGCGACAGAGGCAGACGTCGCTGGAGCGGGTCCATATGCGGACAAGGCCTTCCTATCACCAGCACCACCAGACGAAGGAATCCGGCTCCTCCCAGCGGCCGGGGCAGGAACACCGGCCACCGAGTCCAATGGTGATGTGACACATACACCTTGTACACACTCGGCTCCACTCCTTACACCTCATACACACGCAGCTCTGCTACATTCACACTATACATCCCTCTTGATCCCACACAAACTCACCTCATCCATTTCTTCACCTCTTCACTTCCTGCTTGGTGGAAGCTGCCCTGCATACTCGGAGATGCTGATCATGTGATCCCTGACTCCTCCCCTCCATTGACATCATCACAGGTCCTGTAAGCAGGCCTGTGCAGCTCCACAGGTGGGCTCACACTGCAGGGTGGGGGGGATAACGCGGCGGCAGCGGCCAGGACTATAGTAGAGAGAGTGGCATCAGCAGGGAGCCCGCGCTACCACCGGGCGCCCCTGCGGATGCCGTCCTCTGTCTACTAGCAGCCGCACAGATCTAGCAAAGCCCCTGGGAGCGGGAGCAGGGCAGCAAATAACAATGACAGCTGTCTCCCTGCGGCGCCCCCTGGAGTGTGGCGCCCTGTGCGGCCGCACGACTCGCACATGCCAAAGGCCGGCCCTGGCTGGAGATTTATTAGGCTGCCTATAGCAACCAATCACAGCTCAGCTTCGATTTTCCGACAGGTCATTAATATGACATATTCAAATTCTATTTTGTTAAATCTGACAGCAGTTATTTATTAAGCCGGGCTTAGCCGGGTAGTGCAGCCACCATATATATATATCTATTATATAATCACGAATGGGTTTTTTGCCCCTTTTGAGTCCGCTCACGCTGCGAGTCAGCGTGGTCATGTGGATACGCCCGAAGCATTGGCCGCGCAGCGTCCATTGCGAGCAGTTCTAAGGCGACTCGCTATGCCCGCGCAGCGGGCATGGCGAGTCGCCTTAGCAGCGCGAAGCATTGGCCGCGAAGCGGCCATTGCGAGTCAGAGACTCGCTCTGCTAGAATCCCGATGCATGTGCATCGGGCACCCAGCTAGTATATATATATATATATATATATATATATATATATATATATATATATATACATACACACAGAGTGGGCCATTTATATGAATGCACCTAAATAAAATGTTTGTGGCGCATTAGTATATGGGAGTATACTGGGGCCATTCTTCTTCAATGGAAACCTCAATGCCACTGGATATCTGAAATTGCTACATGTTTCAGATATTCAGTGGTATTGAGGTTTCTATTGATGAAGAATGGCCTCTATCTTTGTACCTCATATACCACACCAAACCATCAATTTTTGTGTTCCTCCTGGCCCCTCCATCACTCCTCCTGGCCCCTCCATCGCTCCTCCTGTCCCCTCCATCGCTCCTCAGGTCATCTCCATCGCTCCTCCTGGCCCCTCCATTGCTCTTCCTGTCCCCTCCATCGCTCCTCCTGTCTCCTGTCCTGTCCCCTCCAATTTCGGCCTCAGACAGACAACATTGGCAGTGCACTGCCCATAGATCTAAAGTAAATGCCTACAGGAACGTGGAGCAGCAGATACTATACGTACATTACGTACAGTATCTGCGCAACTGTCAGGGGAGCCGCGGCTTCATTGATAAAATTGTAGAAAGCCGACAATAGCCGACTTACTGTAAATGGATTATTAACCCCTGACATGCCCACAGGAGTGGGCAGGATGTCTCTAGGGGGGTGGGCACCCCCTAGAGATATGTTGCCCACAAGTGATATTAATATGTCATGTTTTATTAAACAGTTAACACTTTGTTCATCCCTGCGGCAGCAGGGATGAACAAAGTAGATGGTAACCGCATTGCTCCGTATTACACATCCGGAGCAATCCGTTTACCCGATTGCCGTTTTCTGCACACATTTTTCCTTAAAAATGCATGTGAAGGCAATTGCGGTTACCGCCTCCACCACAATTGCCTTTGAAAGTGTGATCTCAGCCTTAATGGAAAAGTTAAAACAGTTTTGGCTCTTGAACGGATGAGACAAAAAATAAAACAAAAAGAGCAAAAAAGAAAAATCGTCCAGTCATGAAGAAGTTAAGTATAATTCTTATGGTATTTAGAAACATTTTGATTTATAATATCTAAAAGAAAACATTTTGCTTTAAATTAGTGTCAGCAGAGAACTTGGAGTCCATCATGACATAATTCATTTGCTTCTGTGTTCTGGAGTGGAAGTGAAGTCGATCTGCATCAAACAGGGGGACATTTCCTGACTATGAAAAGCTCATGCTGAGTTAATTGAGGAACAGTGTTCTATCAGCTAGTATTGCTTAGAACAGATGCCCGGCCTCACATTACCATGGAGCTGGCATTTCATTCTCACATTTTATGAGGTTTGATTAGTAAAATTCTCAATTGCTCCATCCCATTATCCCAGCTTAATCTTCAATGTGAGACCATAATGTGGAAATGTATTGGCCGTTGGTTCGAGATATACACCGGTAAGACGTGTGTGATCATGAATATCGCGCTTCATTATTTACTAATTAAGGGTAGGGTCACATTGGAAAGCTAAATTGCATTCACCGCATCCGGATCCGGATGCGGTGAACGCAATGCCGGGCACACACAGTTTTTGTCAAAACTGTGTGCAGAATACCGCACTGCGGTCACCGGATGGCTCAGGATGTGTAATCCTGAGCCATCCGGTAACTGCAGAGTGTGCGGTTCCCGATCTGCGAAGTTAATAAAGAGTTAACTAGCTGCCCTAAATGACTTGTTGAGGTCTGTAGGGGGCTTAGACCCCCTACAGACCGTCCGGCGACTTCTATAGTGTTCTGCAACAATGTGTTACTGTGCACGGGCGAGGAGCCCGTGCATGTCACCCAAAGGTGCCCCTAACCCCCCGTATCACTATACTGTGGTGCATAGACCCCTCTATTCCAAATAAGCTGTATTGGTGTATAGTACATGCTAAATGTGGCCATTCGCAATGTAAGTATATACTTACATTCTTTCGTAGGCAGAGATGAGGAAATCCATGGGCGGGGCTGTGTGCAGTAGCCTCCGCCCGCTCCTTCTTGATGCCCGCCCCCTCTGGTCGTAATCCAGTCTTGTGGGGGCGGGGACGTTGTTAAAGGGGCGTGGCTAACTAATGTGCCGCGGTTAGCCACGCCCCTTTAACGACGTCCCCGCCCTCAAAACACTGGATTACGACCAGAGGGGGCGGGCATCAAGAAGGAGCGGGCGGAGGCTACTGCACACAGCCCCGCCCATGGATTTCCTCATCTCTGCCTACGAAAGAATGTAAGTATATACTTACATTGCGAATGGCCACATTTAGCATGTACTATACACCAATACAGCTTATTTGGAATAGAGGGGTCTATGCACCACAGTATAGTGATACGGGGGGTTAGGGGCACCTTTGGGTGACATGCACGGGCTCCTCGCCCGTGCACAGTAACACATTGTTGCAGAACACTATAGAAGTCGCCGGACGGTCTGTAGGGGTCTAAGCCCCCCTACAGACCTCAACAAGTCATTTAGGGCAGCTAGTTAACTCTTTATTAACTTCGCAGATCGGGAACCGCACACTCTGCAGTTACCGGATGGCTCAGGATTACACATCCTGAGCCATCCGGTAACCGCAGTGCGGCCCGGTAAACGCTGCGAAAACTGCTGCCTGCATGATTTTAAACGCAGGCAACAATTTTGGAAATTGGACTTTTTTTTTTCTGTTACAGTTTACAAGATCTGTTTGATAGTGTTTATTTTTTTTATAAGTAAAGATTTCTGACGTGGCATACCAAATATGTGTTTTTTTTTAATTTGGTAACAGTTTTATTTTCTATACGAAAAGGGGGAGGGTTGTGATTTAAAACTTTATGGCGTTTTTCTCATACAAAAAAATGTTTCAAATTTATTTATATTTTACATTGCGATGGGCTTGATCAGCTTCATGATTGACAGCGCATTCAAATTAAAGAAAAAGCCAATCAATCGCGGATAAAACAGCGCTGTTAGATACACATCTCAGCTGTTTGCATCAGCTGAAAAGGGGGGGGGGTGACCCTCGCACCCAAGAGGGAAGACTTCCCTTATAAACGAACCTGTATGTCATAGGTTGAAGGGACAAACCAAAAAAAAAAGGCCCGGCCCCAAATATTTTTCCCCTAATGATAGTCTCCTGCTAATTAAACAATTTTTTATCAAAACTTAAACTGAACAGCCCAGTAAGGTCCAATCGCTGGAACCCGGGGGTCTTTGCTTACATTATGCTCTCAGATTAGGGGGCCCAAAACTGGTGCAGTTTCCCCTTTTAAAATACATAAAAAGAGGACAGCCCAATAAATCTGCATCTATTGCACTTTGCTTTAAACAAATAAAACGAATTTCAAGTATTATGTTGACTTTAAAGATGATTGTCAGCAGATCGAGATGAAAAAAAATTGGGGCAAATGTTGGAAAATAACTCTCATGGACCTACTACAAAATGCTTTGAAGCACATCCACCTTTTATAATAGAGTTCTCTTACAAATTTCCCAAAGAAACAAATTTTGACATTTGATAACTTCACAGTAAAACCGAACAGCAGGTTTTGAAGGCACATTCCCGCCCGGCTCCTATAAAGTGTTTTTATTGGAATTAAATGACGACACTGAAAAGTGATTTTCCCCCACTCGAGCCACTTTTTAAATTGCGCAGCAGGGATGAGGCTAACTAAAGGCTTCTTTGGCCCAAAAATTTCAGAACTATAGAAGGGAAAAGAAGGTGAAGGGCAAAAAGTACAATTAAAAGACTATATCCTTTTTTTTCTGTGGCTTGGCAAGGAAAAACAAAAAAAAATTTAAACCCCTTTTTTTAAAACTAACCTGGCAATGTTCCACATAAAGAAAAGCTTTATTTCAGAACAAATCTGAAATAAGGGTTTACAGGAATGTTTTTTTTATAGGCATTGTTTCCATATGTTCATAAATAATTTAATTTCTGATTTTTTTTAATATGTGGTTTTATAACGCCAAATGTGGAGAAATGGGGCAATTTATTGTTAAATTAACCCTAAAAAAATTGAATGTCGTATTATAACCTGAGACCAGCGAGATGTTATGCTGCTGGGTTATGAAAGATTGTTACTCCATATTTTTTTAAAACGTTGTGAAATATGGCAAAAGGGTTGGCTTGTGCAGATCCCCACCTGTCATTTTCCGTATTTAATGATTTATTGTTGTTATATCAGATAATAAACCATATTCACTCATGTATGTGGGCCCCCTTGCGGACGCCACAGGAGGTATGCTCCCAAAAAAGGTTATTTCCTTTAGCCCCCACAGGTAAGGGGGAACCTAATCACAGCCACCTTAGCACCAGGAATTGTATATTCATAGGCCCAAAGGGGTGGACCTTAGCAGCGCGGAAAAGTGACGTAAGTGACAGTTTGACACAAGCATCAGAGGGGGGGGTGAGGAGAACAGCAGAGAGATGCAAGGGCCCCCGCGGATGATAGGGGGGCCACTCTAAACTGAGAGTGACCCAAAAACGAAGTGGACACCCCCGGACTGGTTGAAGCCGGTTGGAGAGTCCAGGTAAAATACCCCGAAAACCCAAAACCCAAGGTGGTTTGTTGAGGTTCACCCCAAACGGGCAGACCGGAAACTGGGGGCCCCTATCAAAGGTGCCACAGCACCATAAAAAGTAGTCCAACTCTGTCCCATAGCGGGTTTTAAAAAGACAAAGAGACTTTAAGCAAAACCTGGGGACCAAAAACCAACCAAGAGTGGGAGTGTAAGGAGCCAAAAGAGCCCATAAAGGAACAGACTAATAAAGTGTTGGAAAGGAAACCGTAAAAACAGACTCTGGGCAAACCCCAATCCTGTGGCAACAAAATTCCCTGGCAAACTAGACTGTCCCGGGTCCTTATTGACCCATTTTGGTACAAAAAGAATTTGTTTGGGCAAATTTTTGGTGTCTCGCTTTAAATATTCCCCGCCTGGGATTGTCCAAACACCCCACATCCCAAGGTTTACAAATCCCCTCACCCCCCGCTGCCCAAAGGTAAAGCTCCCGCCTGTGGGGAGCTGTACTCCCAAAGCTGCTTCACCATCACCTCAGCGCCGGCTGAAACGCGGTAACTACATTACCGTACCAGCGTGACGTCACTATAACCCCCCATCCCCAAATATTTTTTCCCCCTCAACCATTGGTGTCCAGGCACGGACTGGACCAACCAGCCCGTGATACCCCAGAAGTAGCAACCTTTTCCCCGGTATCGATACCCCCACCCTGCCCGACCGTCTTTATACTCTATACATATGTTCCCCATGTGCCCCTTATATGGCTCTCCAGCAAAGGTAGGTCGAAACAATTTGGGGCACGAGACGGGGGAAAATTTCTAGCATTGATAAAGAAAAAGTCGGTGCATTAATCTATACATATACCTTTTTAAAAAATACTATTGCCAATTTTAATGTAGACATTTCAATTGTACCGTATCCCCATGAATAATTCTCTGTTCCATAGAGGGATTGCAGTCAGGGATACTTTCCCAAGACACTGTGGCTTGCTAGAGAAAAATACCACATCCGCAAAATCATGTGCGACCCTTTCATCTATTGCAGAGTATCATCACATTTGGTTGGTGACCTGACAACCAACTGATATGAGGAAGCTATGTTGTCATTAAAATACCTCACACCTGTTTTTCTTAAACATGGACTAAGTGGTTGAAAGCAAACCCCAACCCAAAATGGCTTCATGCTTATTCATACTTTGCCACACTGGAGTACCTTTTTTGATCTCAGTTTTGGATGGTTCCTTTTTCCCCAAAAAAACTCCCGAATTTGAGGGGAAATGTGGTCTGAAAAAAAAGTGGATTGCAATCTTGCCCGGGAGAACAGACTAAGCATAGCCAAGTGGCCATTGTCTTAGAGTTTTTTTGTAACATATAGCAGAGATTTTATTTTTGCGCTAATGCATTGATATGTTTTCTTTCTTTCTATTGATACTTTTACTATGTCTTTTCAGGCCTTTAGCAGGGACAACCCACTGCACAAGACTTTAAAAATGCTCATCAGAAACAGCAAGCAAAAATTTCAAAAATAGAATTTAGTTTTTACATAAATCCATCAATTTATTTTAGGTTTCCAAGGTAAGTCGGTGCAAGTCATTGCACTTATCAAGATGCCCCTTTCTACATCCCCCGGTATTAAAACAAGTAGTGCTTGCTGGGAGCGATATGAGGGGAGAGGATCTGCAAGATTGTCATAACCAGAGAAGCTTGAACATAACAAAATCATGTTTTCCCCAAAAAAAGCCATGGGATAAGCAAAAAAAGGCAGTGACATTAGGTAAATGACATCCAGGATAGAAGACATCAAAGGGGAGGTATGTAAAAAAAAAACGTGTATCCACTATAATTCAATAAAAAATCACAATAAAAGCTGTATACGAAAAAAATCTGGAAAATTCCCGGATTTTAATCATTTTTTTTTTTGCCTCTATAGGGTACTGAACCCACCCCCTCACTGGTCGCTGTTGGTGGCCAGCGGGTGATTTTCTAACATATAAAAAACTACTTATATTAAAGCATGGTGGTTCCCAATCACACAACAGGAGAAAGTGCAACCCCTTCCCCGGTGGGGGTTATACTTACTGTACTTGGCGGGGCACAACGCACTTGCACATTGCATTGTTTGCCTTTAAAAAGAAAGGTAGCTTACATAACGGCACTTCTATTATAAACCCCCTTTTTGTTCAAATTCTAATGGATATGTGATCAATGTAAATTTGACACTGATTGGTGTGTTACTGCAAAAACTCACATGGATGCCAAGAACATGGGACCCGGTAACCATCCAAATTGTATAAAAAATTGAACAAAAGTATACTTAACATCAGTGGAGCATACATACAGAACCCTCTCAAACTCTACAAGTTCTGTTAGAGATTTTCCTCAACTTTTCCTTACTCACCAGCGAGAGCTCGATAAATACCTACAACATCGTGAACTGTTTCCCATTACGAACATAGGAATTAAGGAGGATACAAATCCTATTTATCTGTGAGTGTCGCAGCACTTGAAATCCTGTTTGCAGAGTCGGATGCTGCTTTGAAATTAGTTTACAGCCGAGACCTTGATGAAGATTATGGTGTTAGAATACTGATTCTTCTTTTATCACTGCAATTGATGAAGAATTCTCTCTAGCTGCGAACATCCTTGATATGTTTCTGCCTAAATCCTTATTCTGAACTCCAGTTCACCCTATAAATCTAAAATAATCAATAAACATTCTAAAAAATAATTTAAAAATATTTTTCACAATTTTCAAAATTGTTTTTTGTTTCTTCATATTCAGGCTATTTATAAGGTATTTTACTATACAATAGTAGATAATATTTTTTTCATATAGTATGAACAGATATAATTACTTGATATGCCATACCTGTCTGATACATGAGGTTCCCCAACTCTGGATTTGCACGTCAACACCTCGATCACCATGCTATTGCCAACTGTTTCTATGGTGAGAATGAATGGAGAGATGGCTTCATGGCTATCTCTATTAACTTTTACTGGTGTTAATGAATCAATCAAACACATAACACCTTGCCATGTCTTCCGGTTGCAGCCCGCACCTGCTTCACCAGGTGGCATTGGTTTGGAGACTTCCTTCTTAAGATAAGTGTCAGATATGAGATTTGCATCCATAATATCAAGCAGATCTGGAATATACCTCTATCTAACATTTGGTATTCCTAATACTTATGTTTTTCTTGTTTTTACATAGTGGACTTTGGACCCATTCAAGCACCAGCAACAAGGTCAAATTCTACATCTGCACAATCTATAATTGTGTTCTTATAGTATTATTTTCTACATATATGCACCATTTTCTGATTAAAATGTCCTCAAACGTTGCTGCCAATGAGTCTGTGTAACTCCTTAACTTTGCTTGTTGTCCTGGAAAAAATGGATCCTAGATTGTTTGGCTTCCCCTGATCTTTCTTTTATGTTAAACACTAGTAAAAAGGCCCATGCAATTGCATCGGGAGCGGGGGGTGAAATGAATTGTGTGTATACAGGCGGGTCAGTGGGTAGCTGAGTATACAGCGGGTCAGTGGGTCTGAGTATACAGGGGGCTCTGCGGGTAACAGATTATACCGGCGGCTGTGCGGGTAGCAGAGTATATAGGCGGCTCTGCGGGTAGCAGAGTATACAGGCGGCTGTGCGGGAGCAGAGTATGCAGGCGGCTGTGCGGGGAGCAGAGTATGCAGCGACTGTGTGGGGAGCAGAGTATGCAGGCGGCTGTGCGGGGAGCAGAGTATGCAGGCGGGTTTTGCGGGGAGCAGAATATGCAGGGGGCTGTGCAGAGTATACAGGGGGCAGTGCAGAGTATACAGGGCTTGTGCAGAGTACACAGGGAGCTGTGCTGAGTATACAGGGGGCTGTGCAGAGTATACAGGGACTGTGCGGAGTATACAGGGGGCTGTGCGTAGTATAGAGGGGGCTGTGCGGAGTATAGAGGGGGCTGTGCGGAGTATAGAGGGGACTGTGCGGAGTATACAGGGGCTGTGCGGAGTACACAGGGCCTGTGCGGAGTACACAGGGGGCTGTGCGGAGTACACAGGGGCTGTGCGGAGTACACAGGGGACTGTGCGGAGTACAACAGGGGCTGTGCGGAGAATAGATGGGGCTGTGCGGAGTATAGATGGGGCTGTGCGGAGTATAGATGGGGCTGTGCGGAGTATAGAGGGGGCTGTGCGGGGTATAGATGGGGCTGTGCGAGTATAGAGGGGACTGTGCGGAGTATAGAGGGGGCTGTGCGGAGTATAGGAGGGGGCTGTGCGGAGTATAGAGGGGCTGTGCGGAGTACACAGGGGGCTGTGCGGAGTACACAGGTGGCTGAGCGGAGTACACAGGGGACTGTGCGGAGTACAGAGGGGGCTGTGCGGAGTACAGAGGGGGCTGTGCGGAGTACAGAGGGGGCTGTGCGGAGTACAGAGGGGACTGTGCGGGACTATACAGGGGCTGTGCAGAGTATACAGGGGGCTGTGCAGAGTATAGGGGGCTGTGCGGAGTATAGAGGGGCTGTGCGGAGTATAGAGGGGGCTGTGCGGAGTATAGAGGGGGCTGTGCGGAGTACTAGGGGGCTGTGCGGAGTATAGAGGGGGGTCTGCGGAGTATACAGGGGGCTGTGCAGATTATAGAGGGGGCTGTGCAGAGTATAGAGGGTGCTGCGCAGAGTAAAGAGGGGGCTTCGCGAGTAAAAGGGGGTCTGCGCAGAGTATAGAGGGGCTGCGCAGAGTATACAGGGGGCCCGCGCAGAGTATACAGGGGGCTGGGCATGTGTGGGTGAGTGGGGCCGGAAGCGCAAAACCTGGTGATTAGTATAGAGATTTGTACAAAAGAAGATCATAGTACGGAAAGGGGAAAAGCATCTAATTTATTAGTGAGGGAATATTATGCAGGGGTGCAATATCCAAGTATAAGTCACGGTGGAGCGTTCACACATTAGACTCTCAATGTGGTGTTGGGTGGAATCTGTGTCAGTATAAAGAAGGCCTGTCTAAGGGTGGTGTGAGTTTTGCTTAATTAGCGTTTCTAGGCGTTTTTTAAAACCGCTAAAAAACGCTACCGCTTTTGGTCCCATTGATTTTAAATGGAGACGCATGCAAAAAACGCATGAGCGTTTTCAAAAAACACAAAATGCATGCGTTTTTTGCCAACGCTGCACAAAACGTCAGGAATGCACTAGCGCAGTGTTTGCAAAAACGCATACATTTTGCCCTTTTTTTAAAACGCTCATGCATTTTTGCATGCGTTTTTACATGCGTTTCCATTAAAATCAATGGGGGCCAAAACGCTAGTGTTTTTATTTGTTTTTAGCGGTAAAAACACCTAGAAACGCTAAATAAGCAAAAACGCATACCATCTTTAGATGTGAAAACACCCGAAGAGTTGATCAATAATAGTTTGTGGAAGGCAAACCAAACATGGATTAATTAATTAATGGGAGCTAATATAGACAGCAGCATTCTTCACACACAGATCACATATCCAGTATATATAACAGTATATATACAGGTATATAACAGATGTGATACACCCATGGGAGGAACGTGTATGCTCAGTGGCGCCCATCATTTCCTTACTAACTTTTACATAATAAAGGTCTATGGAACAATAAGTGCCAACAAGCTATGCTGGATATAGATCTCAGCACACTTGTGTCTGTGCGGTATACACTGGCTATATACATTACTGGTATACAGTGCCTACAAGTAGTATTCAACCCCCTGCAGATTTAGGTGGTTTGATAAGATGCAAATAAGTTAGAGCCTTCAAACTGCTAACGAGAGTAGGATTTATTAACAGAAGCATAAATCTTACAAACCAAAAAGTTATGTTGCTCAGTGAATTTTAATAAATTTTAAACATAAAAGTGTGGGTCAATTATTATTCAACCCCTAGGTTTAATATTTTGTGGAATAACCCTTGTTTGCAATTACAGCTAATAATCGTCTTTTATAAGACCTGATCAGGCCGGCACAGGTCTCGGAGTTATCTTGGCCCACTCCTCCATGCAGATCTTCTCCAAGTTATCTAGGTTCTTTGGGTGTCTCATGTGGACTTTAATCTTGAGCTCCTTCCACAAGTTTTCAATTGAGTTAAGGTCAGGAGACTGACTAGGCCACTCCATCACCTTGATTTTTTCCCTCTTGAACCAGGCCTTGGTTTTCTTGGCTGTGTGCTTTGGGTCGTTGTCTTGTTGGAAGATGAAATTACGACCCATCTTAAGATCCTTGATGGAGGAGCGGAGGTTCTTGGCCAAAATCTCCAGGTGGGCCGTGCTATCCATCTTCCATGGATGCGGACCAGATTGCCAGGCCCCTTGGCTGAGAAACAGCCCCACAGCATGATGCTGCCACCACCATGCTTGACTGTAGGGATGGTATTCTTGGGGTCGAATGCAGTGCCATCCAGTCTCCAAACGTCACGTGTGTGGTTGGCACCAAAGATCTCGATCTTGGTCTCATCAGACCATAGAACCTTGAAGCAGTCTGTCTCAGAGTCCTCCAAGTGATCATGAGCAAACTGTAGACGAGCCTTGACATGACGCTTTGAAAGTAAAGGTACCTTACGGGCTCGTCTGGAACGAAGACCATTGCGGTGGAGTACGTTACTTATGGTATTGACTGAAACCAATGTCCCCACTGCCATGAGATCTTCCCGGAGCACCTTCCTTGTTGTCCTTGGGTTAGCCTTGACTCTTCGGACAAGCCTGGCCTCGGCACGGGAGGAAACTTTCAAAGGCTGTGCAGGCCGTGGAAGGCTAACAGTAGTTCCATAAGCCTTCCACTCCCGGATGATGCTCCCAACAGTGGAGCCAGGTAGGCCCAACTCCTTGGAAAGGGTTTTGTACCCCTTGCCAGCCTTGTGACCCTCCACGATCTTGTCTCTGATGGCCTTGGAATGCTCCTTTGTCTTTCCCATGTTGACCATGTATGAGTGCTGTTCACAAGTTTGGGGAGGGTCTTAAATAGTCAGAAAAGGCTGGCTAATCCACACAATGGGAAGCTCATTGTTATTTGTGCCTGAACTACTTCTTAATACTTTAAGGGACCAAACAGAATGCTGGTGGTTTGAGGGGTTGAATAATAATTGACCCACACTTTTATGTTTAAAATTTTATTAAAATTCAACTGAGCAACATAACTTTTTGGTTTGTAAGATTTATGCTTCTGTTAATAAATCCTACTCTTGTTTGCAGTTTGAAGGCTCTAACTTATTTGCATCTTATCAAACCACCTAAATCTGCAGGGGGTTGAATACTACTTGTAGGCACTGTAATTCACACATTCGAAATGTGAGCAGCCCAACAGACTATAGTAGTTATTGTTTTCCACTGATAAAACTGCAGTAGAACACAGATGTTAAAAGCTGATATCTAAATGAGGACTTCAGTTCGAAGGCTGCAGAATGATATTAATTTATAGCAATAAGCATAAGTGAACCTTGTACATGTAGTTTGAATATAGATATGCCAAGTCTGACAACTCTGTTCAAGTTAAAAGCTTTGATGGAAAGAAGGTTTTCCCGACTGTTAAGGGGGTGTCACACGCGTCAATGTCGTCAGCGATCTGATCGCTGACGACATTGACGGCTGATCGCTGGTGAGCTGTCACACAGACAGACTCACCAGCGATCAATTGACCAGTGACATCATGGAAACGATTTAAATATCGTTTCCACGATGTCCTGCTCCCGCTGCCAGCCTGCTGGAAGCGGGAGCAGCCTGGTCTCCAAGGTACACTGCGGGTAACTAGGCAGCGCGCGCTGCCTAGATACCCGACGTGTACCTTAGTTACCAGCCTCCTCCGCTCACACCGGTGAGCGGAGGAGGCTGGTAACTAAGGTACACAGTCGGGTATCTAGGCAGCGCGCGCTGCCTAGTTACCCGCAGTGTACCTTGGAGACCAGCTCCCAGCGCTTGTGACAGGCGCTGGGAGCTGGAATATCGCTAGTCCCGGTGTAACACGCAGCGATGCTGCGTGTCCACCGGGCGACAATCGCCAGGTTTCAGAGCTGGTTTTCTGAAACCTGGCGATCATCAACCAGCGATTTTATCGCTGGTTGATGCAGTATGTCAAAACGCGTCAATATCGCTGCAACGTCACGTGCAGTCGATATCGTGCAGGCGATATTGACGCGTGTGACACCCCCTTTAGTATAAAACTTCAATTCCCATTGTGTAAGTTCACAAGTGCCTGATAAGTACATCTCCGTTGACAAACACTTATGAATAGCTAGAAAATCTACGTACATGCTTAAGGCGTACAAATAAAAAGTTAATTATTCAGGCTCATTTTCTAAAGGGGGTGTCACACGCGTCAATGTCGTCAGCGAGATGATCGCTGACGACATTGACGGCTGATTGCTGGTGAGGCTGTCACACAGACAGACTCACCAGCGATCAATTGACCAGTGACATCATGGAAACGATTTAAATATCGTTTTCACGATGTCCTGCTCCCGCTGCCAGCCTGCTGGAAGCGGGAGCAGCCTGGTCTCCAAGGTAACACGTCGGGTAACTAGGCAGCGCGCGCTGCCTAGATACCCGACGTGTACCTTAGTTACCAGCCTCCTCCGCTCACCCGGTGAGCGGAGGAGGCTGGTAACTAAAGTACACAGTCGGGTATCTAGGCAGCGCGCGCTGCCTAGTTACCCGCAGTGTACCTTGGAGACCAGCTCCCAGCGCTTGTGACAGGCGCTGGGAGCTGGAATATCGCTAGTCCCCCGGTGTCACACGCAGCGATGCTGCGTGTCCACCGGGCGACAATCGCCAGGTTTCAGAGCTGGTTCTGAAACCTGGCGATCATCAACCAGCGATTTATCGCTGGTTGATGCAGTATGTCACAAGCGTCAATATCGCTGCAACGTCACGTGCAGCCGATATCGTGCAGGCGATATTGACGCGTGTGACACCCCCTTAAGAAATGCATGAAGTGTTTGTGCCAAGGAGCTCTCATTGGTGTCTATCAATCATCTCCATGTCCTCGAAATTTTACATAAATCTAATATAAATCATCATCTTTCCAATCTCGCTGTAACCAAAATAATTCAGCAAAGCAGAATCACCTGATTTACTGGCATCAAAAAAATCAATTTTCAGGGTAAGAAATGTAGTGGTTCACCTAACGTCTTACATGACAATAGTATTGAGGTTACACTAGTGCTTGATTTATTATTTTTATGTCAGGATTATATTGTTGTAATAACCTACAAACATCAATTTTGATTAATTTTTATATATTTGGAAAATTCTATTATTACTACCTTACAGTACAAATATATTCTAGATTCATAGAAGATGCTAAATCTACAGTTAAAGGGAATCTGACAGGTCCCCCGTGCCCTCCAACACACCAATACTTGTATTTCGGATAGTGACAGCTTCAAGTCAAATAAGCAAAATAATAGAAAAAATAAAAAAAAAAGTTTTTCAAAATATGAAAATTACGAAAAACTCAAAAGTTTATATCACTCCCCTTTTGCTCCATTGAAAATAAACAAAAAATACACATATTTGGTATCACTGTATTCAGAAATGTTAGCTCTATTAAAATATCGGTAAAAAGTGTAATGAAAATACATCAAACGCTAGAATTAAATTTTTGGCTGCCACAACATTGCAATAAGAGGGGATTACATTTACCCAAAAATGTATCAGTAAAAATGTCTAAGCTGGAAAAATAAGCAATCACTTAATGTCAGATTACAAAAAATAAAAACTTTTATGGGGACGTCACACGCGACAATGTCGCCAGTGTATGTGTGTCTCTGTCTGTATGTCTGTCTCTGTCTCTGTCTGTGTCACCCAAAAATGGAGCAATAAGAGCAGTAAAAAATGCAATGTAAGGCTGTGGTCACAGTTGCCATGCGTTTTTTTGGAATGATTTTACAAAACTCATGCGTTTTTTCATGTCAGCATGACTTTTGTAAGGTGTGTGATGGCTCCCTGCGTTTTTGGGTGCGTTTTTGAATCTGCACCTAAAAATAGTGCTTGTAGTATTTTTTTGAGCGTTTTGAAAAACGCATGCGTTTTTGTAGAAAACGCATGCGTTTTTTATAACATGGGTTCCTATGGGAAACGCATGCAAAAACGCATGTACAATTAGTACCTTTTAGTGCCATTCAAAAACGCATGCGTTTCCATAGGAGCCCATGTTAAAAAAACGCATGCGTTTCCGGAAACGCATGCGTTTTTTTAACATGGGCTCCTATGGGAAACGCATGCGTTTTTGAATGGCACTAATTGTACATGCGTTTTTGCATGAGTTTCCCATAAGGCCCCATTTAAAAAACGCATGCGTTTTTGGAAAAGCTCCAAAAACGCATGGGACTGTCACACATGCTTTTTGGCTATTAGGGCATGCGTTTTTTAACATGGGGGCCTATGGGTGCGTTTTTTACATGCATTTTTGAAAACGCAGGTCTCCAAAAACGCATGTGAAAAATGCTACTGTGACCCCAGCCTAAATGATGATGTTTGTGATGCTTTTTTGCAAAAAGAGGCTCCATTTTTGGGAAACCACACCTGCGTTTTTTTCCAGGTGTGGATTGGGGGAAAAAAACGCAAATGGAGCTGAAAAAACGCATGTACACTCAAATGTACCCTGCGTTAGCGCACCTGCATTTTTTTTAACACACCAAAAAACGCAGACATGGTCAAAAAAACACGCATGTGTGTGAACATGGCCATATATTGCTTGCAACTCACTGGTTGCAGTGAAATCATGGACACATTGTTCCATTTTATTGCCGTGTACAAAATGGAGCAATGTGTCCATGATTTCACTGCAACCAGTGAGTTGCAAGCAATATATCTCTGTGTGTAACGGTACCTTAAAACTCTGAACAGGTGTCACTCTTTCAATTATAGTTTTTTTCTGCAAGTTCCTCTCCTGGTTTTGGCACACAAACCAGATGGAACCTGAACAGGGTAAAAAACTGCAGCATGAAACCAGTCTAAGGCTGGGGTCACAGTTGACATGAGTTTTTTTTAGTGATTTAACAAAACTCATGCGTTTTTTCATGTCAGCATGAGTTTTTTAAGGTGTGTGATGGCTCCCTGCGTTTTTGGGTGCGTTTTTAAATCTGCACCAAAAAATAGTGCATGTACTATTTTTTTGTGTGTTTTTATAACATGGGCTCCTATGGAAAACGCATGCAAAAACGCATGTACAATTAGTACCATTTAGTGCCATTCAAAAACGCATGCGTTTTCCATAGGAGCCCATGTTAAAAAAAACGCATGCGTTTTCTAAAACGCTTGTTTTTTTTTTAACATGGGCTCCTATGGAAAACGCATGCGTTTTTTAAATGGCACTAATTGTACATGCGTTTTTGCATGCGTTTCCCATAAGGCCCCATATTAAAAAACGCATGCGTTTTTGGAAATGCACCAAAAACGCATGGTACAGTCACACATGCGTTTTTGCTATTAGGGCATGCGTTTTTTAACATGGGGGCCTATGGGTGCATTTTTACATGCGTTTTTGAAAACGCAGGTCTCCAAAAACGCTTGTAAAAAATGCTACTGTGACCCCAGCCTAAGAGTTTAAATAGTATACAGAAAAATGCCCACAAGGAAATTTGCCCACAGGGCTGGGGATAGGGTTAGGGGTTAGGGTTAGGCTAAGGGTTGCCAGTGTTTTTCCTTGTTGTCATTTTTCATGGAACCACATTCCAACTTTTGAAGAACTGAAAGTGAGCACAAAGTATGCGATGTGCACATTTTGACCAGACCCCCACCCAGCCAAAACTTTCTCAGCTTTATATAGCTTCAGTATATGACAGGTTGCTTTTTTGTATCTGTAAAGCCATGTCAACACATTGCCTAAAATACTGTATATTTTTGGTTTCTGCATCTGTCTGCACTAAACTACACAATAGCAAACTCCTCTGACTATTACATTTGCACTGTATTTAGTATGCCTTTTCTGACTGATTTGATGTGTTTTAGTGCAGACCCTCCCCAAAGATTTCAATCTAAAGGCAGCAACTGAATGCAGCATATATGCTGCATTCAGGCAAGGAGTCCCCCATGTGTTTCTGATGTATAAATCATTAAATACAGCCTTTTAAAATGTGTAAAACAAAGTCATGAGGGCATTAACAGATCCATGAGTCAGCTCCTTCTCCGAGGCTATGCCCGCCCCCTGCTTCTCTGTTCCTCCCTCCTCCCTGTCCTTGCTGCCTTCTTGCTGCCTGTCATTTCTCCTCACTCTGCGCCTGCGTCTTCTTGTACTACCTCACGCAGGCGCACAGCGAGGTTTTGCTACTGTCGGCCCCTCGCTCCTGCTCCCGCCTCCCACCCTAACAACAGCAATTGTTCCCGCCCTGCTCAATGTATAACATGGAGCAGGGCGGGAACAAGTGCTGAGGCCCCGCGCTCCTGACCCGCCCTGACGTCAGCACTTGTTCCCGCCCCTCTCCATACTAGGGAATTAGTGGCTGTGCTCTTCATTTTAAGCACTGATCTTTTTAAGGCACCAGTCACTACCTCCAGTTTCACATCTAAAAATTCTAACTCCATTCCCCCAAAAACTGAGGTAAAGAACATATTGTAGGTGTTAATATTAAGATAAGTTACGAATGCCTCAAAACTCTCCTTCTCCCCTTCCAAAATTATCACAATGTCGTCGACATAGCGTGTGTAGTAATATAAAAAAGAAAAAACTCACATAATGCTCAAAAAGATACACAGAAAGCTTCCAGGTGGTTTTTTAATTTATCCTCCCATTGACTTCCATTGTAAAGTATGGGTTGTCTTCCAAGTGTACAAATCCTGACGAATGGCTTGCTCTTTTAAATTGCGAAGCACTTTTGGAAAACTGAAATTTTCAAAAGTCTGAACATATTCACAGCAAGTCGTTCTTAGGCGGCCGTCACATGGTTCAATATTGCTAACGATATCGTTTAAGCGATCTCCTTTTTGATCGCTTAAGCAATATCGTTTCTGCATCGCTGCGTGCAATTAAGCGATTTTACAATGTAAAATCGCTTGATCGTGACATCGCAGATATGAGAGCCGGAGCTCATATTAAGCGATCATCGCTTGTTCAATCTGCTTCATCGTGGTGTGTGACACCACGATGAACGATCTCCCAGCGGCAGCGCCTATGCTGGGAGATGGTATCTATGGTAAACGTCGGGTTACTAAGCGCCGCGCAGCGCCTAGTAACCCGATGTGTACCATAGTTACCAGCGATCTCGCTGGCCAACATCGCTGGTGAGTCTGTCTGTGTGACAGCTCACCAACGATGTGAACGATATTGTTAGCGATCGCACGTGCACGTGATCGCTTACAATATCGCTCACGACATTGTAGCGTGTGACAGCCGCCTCACACAGAAATGACTAGGATAACTTTATTGAGTGTTTTCTGGGCCCTTTTTCAGCTAATTTTCGCAACCATGCCCATCCTAACCTGCCTGGAAACAAATGTTATGTGAACATACAATAACGCTTATCACATAAGAAGATATTGTGTCAGTTTTGGTTTTGGCTCAAAAAACTGAACCAGGAATAGCACCATGAATTTAAGCAAAGACTGTATATAGCTTTAAGCTCTATTCACACATAGCTGTTTTTTGTAATTCCACATTTAATTTGGTAAATACACTAACGCCAGATATTGGCTATAATTAAGCAAACTTTAAAAACTTTTTATTAGTAATTCACTAAAAAAACGAGTAAGGCTACCCACACACTATGTGCTTTTTTGCATGCGCTTTTTATAAAAGCACAATTGCTTGTGCGTATGCCGGAAAAGTGAATGTGAAATCCGCTTTGCCGTTCAGACAATGCGTAAATATATGCAGCGCTTTTATGGGAGAAAGCGTGAGCGTAAAAAGAATCAACATGTCAATTCTTTACGCGCCTGCGCTTTCTCCCATAGGAGCCCATTATCCCCGCTGGAATTACGCATCACCGTTCAGACAATGCGCAATTCCAGCGGGAATATGCCACCGCTGCAGAATCTGATGTCATACAGGGGAGGAAGATTCCTCCCCTGTGTGACATCTGTGACAGCCCCTTTTGGATTTCGTAGTGTATCATACACTGCAAAACCGAAAATAAACTAATCCAAATGTGTAAAAAATAATAAAAATTGAATACTTACCTCTCCGCCGGGTGTCCCAACAGGGGCTGTCACAGATGTCCCACATATGGGTGACATCATATCCTGCAGCAGTGGCATATTCCCACTGGAATTGCGCATTGTCTGAACGGCGATGCGTAATTCCAGCGGGAATAATGGGCTCCTATAGGAGAAGGTGCGGGTGCGTAAAGAATTGGCATGGTCATTCTTTTTATGCCCGCTCTTTCTCCCATAAAAGCGCTGCGTATATTTATGCATTGTCTGAATGGCAAAGTGAATTTCACATTGTTCCTCCCCTGTGTGATATCACTTCTCCCCTGCGCTTTTGAGGGAGAAGTGAGCACGTAAAAAAACGCAATGCAAAAACGCGGCAAAAAGCGCCCACAGCAAAAAATGCACAATGTGTGAGTATAGCCTAAGGACTCGTCAGACAGACTAAACAAATACAAACAGATAAGGCAATTTACTTGTCCGATCACCAGTACAGAAACATTGGTATTATTGTACAGAGCAAAGAATGGCCTAAAGTACAATTATCTCTAAGCCCATAGTCACCCGTACCACGGTAAATATTGCACTATGTCCAGATAAAGAAAACGATCATAAAAAAAAAATTGATCTCACCCAGAGGTCCAGGAGTCAGTCAGGTCTTGTAGTAATGCAGGACACAGACAATACATCAAGCCCTGCATCAAAATTACAAATACACTGGCCCTCATGAATTTGACTTCCGCCCTTACAAGGGCAGTCCACATCTGTTCCCTAACTATGCACCCTATTCCTGTCCCTATACCGATGCGTTTCGTCTCAGGACTCTTCAGGGGATCATCATTACAGACTGGAACAGATAGAGCTGCATTCATATGTCAGCATAGGTTAGGAGTAAGGGGCAGGTAAATGGTGATGAACGGCCTTATAAAGCCTTTACCTTTAAATCACCTGCAAAAACTTCAAAACATGTCATGCCATAACAAATTAATCAATTTCATGGTTACAGAACGTCCACTGTGAGGGCACGTTTTGAAGGACTATGTAGGAAACACTCCATCAATCTACAAAATAAGTGCAAGCACTAGGGAGTTAATGTTTCATAAATTAACACTTTATTAAACATATAAAGTAACAGACAATACACCGTTAAAAAATGAAGTGTTTTTTGTGGATGAATCCAGATATGAACCACATAGAGGTGATTGCACTCTCAGGGTAACACAAATTTGCACCTTATAATACCAAGTAGTTAGTCTTATTCATTATTGTGGGGGAATCAGTGGTGACACAATCACTCAATCACTGGTTTACTCACCCATAATGTTTGTGCTGTTCCCTGATCCGGTCAGTGCCCTCAGTTGTGGCCCCCCCTACGACCGTTTCGCAAGGCTTTCTCAAGAGGTTTCTTTCACCCCTTGACTAATAAGACTAACTACTTGGTATTATAAGGTGCAAATTTGTGTTACCCTGAGAGTGCAATCACCTCTATGTGGTTCATATCTGGATTCATCCACAAAAACACTTCATTTTTTAACGGTGTATTGTCTGTTACTTTATATGTTTAATAAAGTGTTAATTTATGAAACATTAACTCCCTAGTGCTTGCACTTATTTTGTCCTTTAAATCACCTGGCCTGCAATTATCACATCATCAGTCTCATTTGTGGGGTATAACCCTTTCACTACCAAACACATCCATCACTGGCACTCAATATACTTGTCCAAGTATAAATAGGTATACCCCGGTGAATCAATTCAAGTGATCTTTCATTAGGGGCCCATCATACACTTAGGCCAAACCCACTAAATTCACATGGGTATAACCTAATTGGCCATCATATTGTTTATCATATTGTTCATTAAACATAGGAGTGAATGTACACATCATCCTTCTGTGTTGGTCACACCCAGGAGTGAAAGCTGGTCACATGACTCGCCGGCCTCAGCTACATCATCATAGTCCCAGATCCAGGAAGTGACATCACGTTGCTATGAACGCGGCCTCCGAATCCAGGAAGTGATGTTGCGTTGCTATGAATGCGGCCGTCAATACAAAGCTCTTAGTGCAGTCGCGCCAGAAATTACGTCAGTGTCACATGATGCATCGTCACCACAGGCTGGCGCACACCAGAAATGACAGCGTAGCTGTGACTGAGTGGATCCCCTCACCCAGTCACAAGATCAGTATGCAAAATATAGCCGCCCTGCATAGAAAAATAAACAGAAAACACAATATATATGGATATGAGGGCCAGATTAAGGTAATGCTGAAAGGATTATTAGAGTTTGTGCAAAAATGAAAAGTGACCACCACCTGTCAATCACAATCAGGTATGTTATGAAAATTTACTAGTGTAGAGGTTCAAAAAGGTATCCAATTGGCCGGTGAACACTATCAGCAGCTCATACTTCAGATAAAGCATGAAAAGTTTATCTGTTCATTGAGACCTAATGGTACCACTGTGTCGAGGTAAAATATCCACTTGGCCAGATATTGCTTTAAAGGGTCAATCTGACACCAGCAACTTTTTTCCTAACTTCCTATCTAATTTATCCCTATGATCTAAGATATTTTCTAATATACTTCCTTTAATAATTCCCTACAGGTCCCTCTCTACAATATCAAACAGCTTTTGTGTTTTTTTCTATTTGCTGCTTGATGGTGTACTGTGTGAGTACCCTCCAGTGGAGAATACTCGCACGGAGCATCATCGAGCAGGGTGACAGGCTGCAGGCACTTTCTCAGCCCCTCCCTGAAACAAAACGTCACTTTGATGCTGATTACAGGAGCAGGGCTGTCAATTTTAGATTCACAAAGGTCTCCCGCCCCCTTACTCCCTCCCTGCAGTGTTGTGTCTCAGACGCAGCACTACTGGATTGTGAGCAAATACCCTAAGGGCCCCTTTACACGCCACCACTGCAAGGTAGCAACTGCCTGGCATTGGGGATATATGTGCCTGTTGCCATGAAATTGCTACGAAATGGCGGCGTGTAAATAGGGAAATTTCCTCCGGTGTCCTGCAGTCGACCTGTTGCTGAGCCGTGCTCAAAAACCGAAGGCAACACAAAGGCACAATTGCCATGGTAGTGGCGTCTAAACGGGGCACAGGCATGGATGTTGCGTCGCCTAGTGATTTCACAGGGGCGTGCCACAGCGTCATGGATACCACGCCCCATCAGCAATCATTGGTGGGGGCTACTGTGTAACCGTTGGCTGTCCCTTCACAGGGCACCATATTTAAAGAGCTGTCCATTCAAAATACACATTTGCAATGGCGTCATGTATTAGCCAGCCTTCCTGTGCAGGCTGGCCAATCATTACGCTATTGCGTTGTCCAATCAGCGTATTAGCGTCACAGAATACACAACTCTGTCATGCCTATGTACTTGCGGCGCGAAAGATGTACGCCCATATTCCTTTGAGGTAGCGGCATGTGAAGCAGCGAAGGTATTCAACAGGAAGTAAGCCGCATGATCTGTCGGAACTTCCGGGGAACAAAGATACCTTCAGTTGACAACGCAATGGCGGCGTGTATATGCGGCATCGGCGATTGATGTCCACAGTCAAAAACGTGCGCATGCACATGCGGTGGATACCTGTTGCTAGGCACAGTGGCGGCGTGTAAAGGTACCTTAAGAGACCTGAATGGATGTGATCAAAATGATTAACAAGTGGAGGTTCCTGTGTCCAGGAATTCAGCACTACCTGTTTGTGCAGAAGACAGCTGTAAAAGTAGAGATTGCAGGATCTATGTATGTCACCAGCTGGAACCTAATAAGCATAAGGGAAACTGAGTGGATCCAAAGCTTGATCGTAAATGGCAATTCTGATTGGAGTCCCCATAAGGGATACAGAGTTTCTCCACAGCGCTGAGTTTGTTCCACATTCTCAGGGTGTAACCCTGAAAGGTTCTGCATTGGTAATAAGAATCTAAGTTATGGTTCATGCATTACTGGGTGGACAAATTGTAGTTACATAAATAGAGATATAGAGTCTTAGGATAATTTCACACTACCTTTTTCGGTATCCGTATGAATCCAACTGTAACTGGATGCACCCGTATTAGTTTTCGGCTCAATTGACTTTCAATGGGGCTATGTGAACGTTCGGTTGCATCCAGTTCTTTACAGTTCCCCCTGAACCGGTCGTTCATGTTTTTTTCACTGAGACCAAATTCTCATTTTGTCGTGATTTTGGTCTCTGTTTCAAAACCATGAACACCCACTGGGCCCCTACGGGTTCAGTTTGAATGTGGCTCTCTTGAAACCAGACCAGGTGGAATCCGGATCCCACTGGTGTTTAATTTGTTCCAGTGTTTAATTTGTACCACGTCCTCAGGGACTAACCATGATTACTCCATGTTGGGGTATACTTCAGGCACTCTGAAAAGGGATGAGGTTGTGGGTAAGTGTTGTGATGCCGGCATGTAGTACGTTGGCCTCACAGTCATATCATAGAGTATCATATCATAAAAATAAATACAGCATCTTTCAGCATGCCCGTGCATAAGATTTGCTGGTAGGGCTATTACTAACAATACTGACAGTCCAGCACGCCCCTGACTCGATAGGATTGCTGAGCTGTCACTCACTACATCCTTAGGACACTGAGTGCTGAATTCGCGTCACATACATTTGTTTTTTTGTGACTGAATTTGAAACTGCAACATTTATCAAACTGGCAGCATGTCAATAATTTCAGTGTTTTTGCAGCGTTCTTCAGCCATTGAAAGCAAACAGGTTATGTGTTTTGCAGTTTTTTTCTGAATAAAACTAACTGTATTAAATAAAGATGTGCTGTAGACAAATCAAACGTAATCTGTACCAAAAAAGTCGCTGCAAATATAGATGCATTTTTTATGAAACATTTTTACTGCCAAAACGGATTACCGTACTTTGGCAGCATAAAAAATGCTACAGAGTGTGAAAACAGCCTAAGGGAACTGAATCTCTGCCCACAACTGTATTTTTTCCTCTTTTTCACAGTTTAGTATGCTTTGTGTGTTGCATTTTTCTCCTAATTTTCACCAGTGGTAAGTGTGTGTAAGAAACTACAGTTTTAAAAGATAAAACTATACACACCGGCATGACTCACTTGCCGGCAGTTTGAGACGGTAATCCATGAGTGTTTTTAAGTGTTTAAACTAATGTTTGTATGGCAAGTCCAGGTCTGTGTCTGGATCAAAACTCCAAAATCAAGTAGAAAAAGCCGAAAACAATTAAAAAATGCAATCCATCTGTTAAATCTGTATGATCTGTACACCACAGATAAGCAAATGGCACTTGTTCGGCTCAGTTTAAAATTCCATTTGTCTGTCATATCTGTTGGATTACTGATGCAGACAGGAGCAGAAGAGGGGTCCCTCTAACTATTATTTGGCTAGTTTTTAGAATAAAAAAAAAAGGTCCCTGCATAATGCACTCTTCCTATTTAAAAACGAATGCATAACATAACCCAGATAGACCCCTATAATAATCAATGGGGCTCTTCTGCGTCCATTTGCATCAGTAATGCAACAGATCTATTTTGTACATCAATTTAATTTGCCTTTTCCTATAGAGAACAGGTAAACCAACTGTGAACTTAATTTTACGCTTTGTAAATTTACTTAAAGAGAACACTATATGTTTAGGTTAAGAATACTGGAATTTTATTTCTTTTTATAGCTTTATAGTGGAGGAACATTGTTTATATGGTACAAAACTATAATGGTACATTTACACTCCGCTACCAAAAGGTAAACACCGGCAGGTGTCGGAGACAATTGTACCCGATACCTTGTAAACACCGCGAAGTGGCGGCGTGTAATTCAGGTTTTACCCTCCTGTCTCTGTGGACACCTGTCTTTCAGCCATGCTGAAAAACAAGCAGGTATAAACCCTATGGTGGCGGCGTGTAATCGGGGCACAGGAAGGTATTTGCGTGGCCTAGCGTAATCCCTGGGCGTGACACGGCGGCATGGATACCACGCCCCATCAGCGATCATTGGTGGAAGCTCCTGCGTAACGATTGGTTGTCCCTGCATAGGGCGGCATATTTAACGAGCTGACCATTCACACTACACATTTGCAATAGCATCATGTATTAGCCAGCCTACATGCGCTGGCTGGCCAATCATAATGCTATTGCATTGTCCAATCACTGTACGAGCGACGCGTAATACCCAACTCTGGCACGCCTATGTCCTTGCGGCGCACGATATGTACGCCCATATTACCTTGTGGTAGTGGCGTGTAAATCAGGGAAGGTGCTCCACAGAAAGTAACCTGCGGCACCCGTCGGTATTCCCGGGGAACGAAAATACCTTCTGTGGAGCACCTTGTGGCGGCGTGTATATGCGGCATCAGGTACCGTTAGCAACCGTTGAAAACGTGCGCGTGCACGTGCGGTCCCTACCTGTTGCTACCTTTGGTAGCGGCGTGTAAAGGTACCTTAAAATAGTTAACAGCTTGCAGGGGATTTTGCAACTGCATGGCCAGGTTGCCGCTTATTAAACACACACCTGATCTTCCAACACATCATGTAAGTAAATTATGACACACACAAAAGAGATTTCGGAGGACCACGGAAGAAGAGTTGTTGATGTTCATCAGGCTGGAAAAAGTTACAAAACCATCTCTCAGTCTTCAGTGGTTGATAACTTTTAATAGCTAACTGAAAAGATGGTAACAAATAGCAAGGCAAGACCCTGCGTCAAAAACGTTGCAAGTACAGATCATGAGTTTGCACCCTTAATCACCCATGTGTGTAAAATTGTGTGTGCTCAGAATTCGTGTCGTCAGGAGCCTGATGAAGAGGGCCGTATAATCTCGGTAGCTTGCCATTTATTACCATCTTTTCAGTTAGCCATTAAAAGGTATCAACCACTGAGTACTCTCAGATTTTAATATTTTTATATCTACTGGCTAACATGGTACAATCATTTACCTTATCAAAACCATCTCTAAAATCAGACAGATTATATTTGAATGGAGGAAATTCAAGGTGATGAATTAACTCCCCTCTCGCCCAACCAAAGGAGTTGTCAACCAACAAAGATCATTTCATAAAGCAAGGCATATAATAGTCTCTGTGAGGTAAAAAATAAGTCCAATGTAATTTCTAAGCAGCTAAAGGCCTATCTCACAATCGCTAATGTTAATGTTCATGAATCCACCATCAGGAGGACATTCTCCAAAAATGAACAATGCTGCCCATCTGTACTTTGCTAAAAAATCACCTGGATATACCAGAGGGAGACATACCAGAGCTATTGAAATAATGTCTTGTGAACAGAAGAGACCAAAATAGAACTTCTTGGCTTAAAGGATAAGCCCTATTTTGATAGAAAAAAATATCACATTACAGCATAAAAAACTCATACTACCTTTGAAACATGGTGGTGGTAATGGTCTGGGATTGTTTTGCTGCATCTCGGCCATAATGCCTTGTTATCTCTGATGGAATATTGAACTATAAGTTCTACCAGCAAATTCTAAAGGAAAATATAAGGACATCTAACCATTAGCTGAGCCTCAAGACCGAGTCCTGTCACAGGTCTGAGAAAATGGAGACACAATCCAAAAATTATTATTTTTTTGCAATTTCACCGCTCTTAGAATTTATTTATTTCCTATATCTAGTGCACTATGTGATATAATAAATTGTGTAATTTTAAAATACAACTAGTCCCACAAGAAACCAGCGCTCATAAACCTATGTGGACAGAATAATAAACGTATGGCACTGGAACAAAGGGGAGGAAAAATAAGACAAACATAAAAATGGAAAGTGGCCTAGTCATGAAGGAGTTAAAAAAAGCATTGAAAAATTACATAAAAATGAAGCCACGCGTATTGCAAAAAAATTAGAGACAAAAATTATTTCAATATCCCAACGAGAACATGTTTTACAGCTGTTAAATGCACACATATGATTAAACCCCAAAGTGTGCCTGGCCAGGAATGGGAGAAAATGTTGCAGTCCTGCACTGGTTAAAAAGTAACAGACACTTTACTTTTTTTCCATAATTCAACAGTACACATGAAAATAATATTATTTATAATATTTCTAATAAGTGAAATCTGCTTCTTTCTCTTCCTGGACAAACAGTAAGGCTGGAAACATAAGATCGTATGAAAAATCTCTGACCATTTCTCATCCAGGAGAGTAGGACTAGTGACATCCATTTTTTAATAAGTGTGGTCTGTGAGTGCAATGCGATTGTAGTTTTTTCTTAGCTGATATTAATGTGACATCCATTTGATGTCCGTCTAGTGTCCATGTGCAATGCGCTTTTAAGTTTTTAACATGACCTTTCCCTGCTGTATAAAGTTAGAAAGTAGACAGACAGGAAAGATTGAATAAAATAGACTAATAGTAGGATAGACAGACAGATAGATAGATAGATAGATAGATAGATAGATAATGATAGATAGATAGATAGATAGATAGATAGAATATACTCGCGTATAAGCCGAGTTTTTCAGCCCAAAATTTGGGCTGAAAAGTCCCCCCTCGGCTTATACGCGAGTATATAAAAAAAAATTAAAAAATACCGCAGCAGCCCCGGAGGTATACAGGCCCCCCATCAAGTTCCAGGGCCCCCCCCACCTTGCGCGCAGCCTGTAAAGGAAAATCATACTTACCAGTGTCCAGTCGCGCCGTCCGCAGCTGCCGACATGACGATCCCGGGCTCCATTCAGCGTCTTCCGCATTTCCTGTAGTCGCGGGCAATGACGTCATTGCCCGCGCGCACAGGAAGTCGGAAGCCGGAAGACGCTGAATGGAGCCCGGGATCGTCATGTCGGCAGCTGCGGACGGCGCGACTGGACACTGGTATGATTTTCCTTTACAGGCTGGCGCGCAAGGTGGGGAGGGCCCTGGAACTTGATGGGGGGCCTGTATACCTCCGGGGCTGCGGCTGTATACAGCCCTGGGGCTGCGGCTGTATACAGCCCTGGGGCTGCGGCTGTATACAGCCCTGGGGCTGCGGCTGTATACAGCCCTGGGGCTGCTGCTGCTGTATATACCTCTGGGGCTGCATCTGGGGCTGCATATGGGGCTGCATATGGGGCTGTATATGGGGCTGTATATGGGGCTGCATATACCTCTGGGGCTGCATATACCTCTGGGGCTGCATATACCTATGGGGCTGCATATACCTATGGGGCTGCATATACCTATGGGGCTGCATATGGGGCTGCATATACCTCTGGGGCTGCATATACCTCTGGGGCTGCTGTATACTACCACTGGGGCTGCTGATGTATATACCACTGGGGCTGCTGCTGCTGTATATACCTCTGGGGCTGCATCTGGGGCTGCATCTGGGGCTGCATATGGGGCTGCATATACCTCTGGGGCCGCATATACCTCTGGGGCTGCATATACCTATGGGGCTGCATATACCTATGGGGCTGCATATGGGGCTGCATATACCTCTGGGGCTGCATATACCTCTGGGGCTGCATATGGGGCTGCATATACCTCTGGGGCTGCATATGGGGCTGCATATACCTCTGGAGCTGCATATACCTCTGGGGCTGTATATACCTCTGGGGCTGCTGTATACTACCACTGGGGCTGCTGCTGTATACTACCACTGGGGAGGCTGCTGTATACCTCACTGCTGGGGGTTGTATACCTGTGCTGGAGTCCACCCTCGGCTTATACGCGAGTCAATAAGTTTTCCCAGTTTTTGGGGGCAAAAGTAGGGGGGTCGGCTTATACACGGGTCGGCTTATACACGAGTATATACGGTAGATAGAATAGATAGATAGTAGGAATAGCTAGATCTGGCTTACCAGTCTCCCACTGCTGCTTCCGAGGCCGCCCATTAACCTTCATGCATATTGACTGCACTAACCAGCAACAGTCAATCACAGATGTTCACACACTGTGGGAGCCTCTGTGATTGGCTGTTGCAGTCAGACTTCATTTCCACATTCTGGACAGTGACTGGGCTTCAACCAACCTGCCATCATTGTATGTTAATAAATAAAATAATAATAATAAAAAATCGCGTGGGGATTTGTAGTATTTTTAAGTCTAGCCCCACAAAAGCAGACAGCTGCGAGCTGCCACCCTCAACTACCTAATTTTATCTTAGCTGGAAAAAAATATGTGTGGGCTTCCCCCTATTTTTATTTGCCAGCCAAGGTAAAACTAGGCAGCTGAGGGTTGGTATTCTCAGCGGAGTGATGGCCCATTATTTTAGGTCCCCCCATGCTAAGGAATGCAGATATTCTTGGACAAAGTGCCTCTGTGTCCGCGCTGCTGCTCCGAGATGAAAGAAGCCAAGACACAAGGATGTCTGGGTCAGCTCAAGCCTTTATTATCCAACGCGTTTCGGAGCCTCCAACCGAGCTCCTTCCTCAGGGACAACCGCGCCGCAACCGTGCCGCAAGTGCAGCCGGTATGCGGTAATCGCGGCAGACGCGTTTTTTTCACCCCATCTGCCACGATTTGAAAAAAACGCTGATGTGAAAGGGGCCTTAGGCTGCTTTCACATCAGTGGTTTTTTTTAAATCGCGACAGTTGCGGTGAAAAAAACCGCAACTGCCGTGATTACTGCATAACGGCTGCACTTGCGGCACACTTGCGGCAAGCCCCATACAATGTATATGCGGGCTTGCGGTAGGTGCGGCAAGTGCGGTTTTGGCACTTGCGGCAGGTGCGGCCGCGAAAAAAACCGTGGTCAGCCGCGGTTTTTTCCATGGCCAAAATAGCCTCATTGTGATCTGCAGAACAGGCCTGTCAGAGGGTCACCACTTTTTACTTCCAATAATCAAAAGTATTTCTGTATTTTGAGACGCAAAGACATTTTCACACTAACACCAGTAGAGGAGCTCCTGTCTGCCATGCTCCAATGTGCAGCAGCATGATGAGGTTAGCATGCTGCTGATGTCATCACACTGCTGCTGGAACCCTGAGGCTGCAGAGTAAGTGCTCTATGAGGGAGTCAAAGATTTACTGCATTTACTTTTATTTGGGATGAGTGGTGAAGGGGGTTGATGTTACTAAGATGGAACAGTATAGCAGTGGGGGAAGGGGAATACTTTATAAAGGGGTCAGTGTGTGTGGGAGGGGGATATTATGGAAAGGCATTGAGGCATTGTATGTGTGTTTGGTGAAATATTATGGAGAGAGGCAGTGTTGGTGTGGGGGATATATTATGGAGAGAGGCAGTGTGTGTGAGGGGGAAATATAGAGAGAGGCAGTGAGTGTGTGGGGTAGCTATTATGGAGAGAGACAGTGTGTGGGGGAATATATTATGGAGAGAGGCAGTGTGTGTGGGGAAATATTATGGAGAGAGGCAGTGTGTGTGGAAGATATTATCGGGAGAGGCACAGTGGGTGAGGGGGATGTTATGGGGAGGGCAGTGTGAGTGGAGAGAGATTTTATGGAGAGAGGCAGTGTGTGTGTGGGGGGGGGATATTAGGGAGACTGGCAGTGTGTGAGGGGTAAATATCAAGGAGAGAGGCAGTGTGTGTATGGAGATATTATGGAGAGAGGCATTGTGTGTGGCGAGAGGAGATATTTATTCAACTATGTATTCAAGAGTGCAGCATGAGAGAAATTTATATTTCTGGGACAGTTTAATGATACTTTTCTTTTTAAGATCACTAAGTCCAGAATTGCTGCTGAAGATGGAGAAGTGGGAAGTCTGCAGACACTAGCTGTAGGAATGAAACTTCATCATAGCATCTGTGTTATATACCAGACAGGACTTCATCTATAAGGTTCCTGGGTGTAAATGTTTATTTGGGATACTGACTAAGGCTGGCTTCACACCATGGTTTTTGGAATCCTGTTCTGTCTGGTTTTAACAGGACAGTACAAGATCTGGTTTTGCCTCCCATGTATCCCTATGGTGCTAGATTGGTCCTAATTGGCCATCCGGTTTTGTGTATTCTGTGCCGGATTTGTTTTTGTCCAGTGTTTCACTGTCCCCGAATTCGGAGACTGCAACATTTTTGGGCTCCGGTGAAAAATCTGGACAAAACCAGACAGAAATGAATCCGGAGCAATCCGGCGAACATAACATGGTAGTCTATGCGTGCCGGACATGGGGAAAAACAGAATCATTTCCCAGATTCGTTTTTTTGCATTGCGCCTGCTCAGAATGCTTTCTGTGGTCCTGAAATGATAAATCTGTTCAGAAAATCTCACTCTTTGCACTGGCACAGCACATTCTCGTATTGTATAGTAAGAAACAAAACGGATCCTGTAAAAAACAGGATCCGGAGGCACAACTGACATTCTTTTTACACCAATTCGTTTATGTCCTTTCCTGTCCAGGCAAAACACAGAATCCACCCAGACAGCTAAAAACAGTGATGTGAAGCTAGTCTAATTCTCATCAGTACTGTGGTTCCTGTACAGTCCACAGTCTTATGATGACTGATACCAACAACTCCCAGTGCTCTTTACTATTGCTAAAAACACACTGGGAGTTGTAAGTTCATGCAATACAATTATACATGAGGCTGGCCTGACATCACAATTGATTGCTGTGCTAACCTGTATATACAAAGGGTGGTCATGGCTTTGTATTAATGTACTCACGGTGGTTCTGTTGCTGCATTCACATACTGACAGTGATTCTGGCCCTGCTTTCATGTACTGACACGGTGGTTCTGGCACCACATTCATGTGTTGACAGTGGTACTGACCTTGTACACTTGTAGTAATCCAAACTTGCTTCATAGCTATGTTACAACTTTAAATGTCCTCATAGGATTGGCAAGTTTCTGCTCCAAAAATTCATTGTAAATTAGCATATGTTAACGCTTATTTTTTGGAGCAGAAACTGAGCATAATCTCTCCAAATTCTCCTCAAATACTAAAAACATGTTTCTGGTGATGTATTAATGTGCTACTGGGGGTTCTGCTGATGTATTCATGTAAATGCCCCTTTCACTTTTGTGTGGCCCTTGGTATTAGTTCAGTATGGCACTGCAACCCAAAAAATGTTGTGCACCCCTGTTAATATGCTTTGTGCTCCATCATCAGTGTCACAGATCTCTGAGCAAGGAGCTTAGATGGAGCTTTGCAACTGGCAATACAGAATATCAGCGCGGCTTAAGGGAGCTCCCATTGCCTCTTTTGCGATGCGTCGGTGCAATGACATTATTAGTTGGCATGCGCCAGCATGTATGTCCTGGCATCAGGAAGAAGTGGATCTCCAGGGACGGGAGCAGAGCGGTTGTGGAACAGGACTGAGGCGAGTAGTTGTATCTTTTCAATATGTGTATTGGATATAAGTGGGCTGAGTTAGGGCTCATATGGTATAAAGACGGATGTCAGCATACTTAATTCTACTCAATATTAAGAGATACAATTTATAATAATATAAAATATTAATCTGTTTATATTAATATTGAGTGGAATTAATTTCAGCCTGTTGGTTTGTCCCGCCACATCAGTTATGGTTTCGCATGTTAACCCTTGGAAAAAGTTTTCTCACCCCTGCTCTATTCATAGTGCTGTTAATTATAGCGCTGCACATAAAGGGAAAAAAATTGTGGTGCGCGTCAATGTTCTCTGATATTTTCCATATGCAGATGTGCACCAGAACACCTATGCATTAAGGTACCGTTACATGCTTCAATGTCGTTAAGATATCACCAACGATCTCATGGACACGCGGTCATTAGGACATCTTTTTGAGATCGTTGGTGAGATGTCACACGTCTAGATATTGTGAACGATGCACCAACGATGTGGCGAGCAGCTATCGTTCACACAACCCAGCGAACAATACTTGATCACTTTTGTGAATAGGCGAAGTCGTTAACGACATTGTTATCGCGGTGTCACACACAACTATGCAGCAGGTTGGCTGATCGAGGATCATCTGATTTGAGAACATGTTCTCAAATCTGTGATCAACGATCCAACGATTTATCATAGTCGTATCTCGGTGTTACACGCAATGACGTCCTAACGATGTCATTTGAACAACTCCAAACCCTAGATGTTTGAGCGATATCGTTCACGATCTCGTGCCGTGTAACTGGGCCTTTAGTCACATGACCAATCACATGATTTATCAAAAGGGGATCATATGATATGTCACATAATACATCCGCTTAGGGGGGCCCCATGCCTTCTGAACTGCCCTGGTCCCTGGCTACTCTTAATCCACCCCTGCCCATAAGATCTGGTCTCGGAATAACTACAATTTGTAAATCAAGTATATATTAATAATATATGATGTAATGTATGTAAGAATATCCCATTGATGTATTTAGAATTTTAATGTGCATGCTGATGACTACATCCCCATCTTTTCTATGCAGTTTTTTTCCATATTCAACACACGTATGCGTTTGTTGGATGTGCTTGTCACATTTTAATCACCCTGTAATACTTCCTTGGTATTTTATATACATATTCTAGTAATCCTGAGGAGACTGCAGATCCACAGCTGTAATAAGTCTAAAGCTGCTTCTATTTATAGTGCTGCCATCCCCACATGAGATACACATGCTACAGACAGTTGGTCTTTACAAGTGTAATTCTCATTTACATTTTTATTGCAATGATAAAAGCTTCTTGGTAGCAGTGCAGGATCTGAGATTGGGGATTACTGGACTACAAGTGACTCCCATTAAAAAGAAAAATGGAGGTGGACAGATAATGATAGCGTATGCTGGACAAAGACACGTAACAAAGTTTTATCGATAGTGTCTTAAAATGCATAGGTGTCACGAAAGAAATGGCACAAATTGTGCCAAATTGATGAAAATGGCGCACATGCCATAATAAATACTGTATAACTCATTAGGCATGCTATCCATATTCCTTTTATGTCACCTAATGGGTGATGTACATATGCAGCAAACATTCGTGCCATACCATGGCAGAATAGATATTAAAGGCCTCCAAAACCCATTAACCCTATAACGATTAGCAGATTTTCCATTGTTACTTTTTCTTTTATTCCCTCCTCTTCTTCCAAGACACATAAATTGTTAGATTGTTGTCGATAGTCATATAAGGGCTCGTTGTTTTTTTCACAAGATGAGTTTTAATTGTGAACAACAGCATTAATTTTACCAAAGGAGGATGATTTTGTGAAAAACTACAACTTTTTCATCTATTGTTTTTTGCATTTGGTTTTATTTTTCTTTTGATTGGGCAGCAAAAATGACTTAGGGTCCTGTCTGCCGGGATCGCTGGTGCGTCGCTGTCAGGATCGCTGGTGAGATGTCAAACAGTCAGATCTCACCAGCGACACAGCAACGATCTAGAATAATACAGAGGTCGTTGGGATCCTGTTTCTCAGACCTGTAGTATTGAGATCATTGGTCATTGTCCATGTCAATCACAGCGATGCATGCTGCCCAGCGGGAGCCAAACAATCAAAAAATGGTCCAGAATGGTCTGTAACAAGCAGCAATCTCACAAGAGGGGCCTGGTCGCTGCTAAGTGTCACGCAAAGTGAGATCGCTGGCGAGGTCGCTATTGCGTCACACAATTTGTGACTTAGCAGCGATCTCGTTTAGTGTGATGGGGGCTTTTGCAACAATGTTTTCCAGATCAGTACAATTACAATGATATCACGGTGGATAGTAGATAAGTAGTCCCAATCAAGTTCCAAAGAAATTCAAGCTGTCCTGTAGGCTTAAGGTGCATTAGTGTTAGCACAAACTATACATTGACTTTTGAATGAAATTAAACGCTTTGGAGGAGATGCAGGAGGACCCCAATGCTAACAGAGAGACATTAAAAAGATAAACTCCAGGTTGCCAAACTGTACATGAGTAAGGTAAAATCCTTCAAAGAAAGCAACTTGTAAACAGTTAAGTCCACAATAGCGCTCTTTGGTAAAACACATCATTCTACTGTTCACCTATAAGAAATGAGGCATGCAAAAAAAAAATAACCCAGAACCTACAGTCAAATATGGTGGAGGTTCAAAGATGTTTGGGGGTTGTTTTGCTGCCTCTAGCATTGTGTACCTTGGCTGTGTGCAAGGAATCATGAAATAGGAAGATTATCACAGACTTTTGGCTCTCAATGTAGTCCCAGTGTCAGAATGCTGGGTTTGAGATGCAAGTCATGGCACATCAGGACAATGCCTCCAAACATATTTCAAGAAGCCCCCAGAAATGGATGGAAACAAAGCTTGGGAAAGTTCTGAAGTGAGTGACCAGCAATGAGTCCCAGATCTTAATCCCATTGAACATCTGTGGAGAGATCTTAATATTGCTGTTGAGAGAAGGCAGTCTTCAAATAAGAGAGACCCGGAGCAGTTTGCAAAAGAGTGGTCCAAACTTCCAGCTGAGAGGTGTAAGATGCTTGTTGATGGTTATAGGAAGCTATTGATTGCAGTTATTTATTCTAAAGAGTGTGCAATAAAATATTAAATTGAGGGTGCAAAAAATGTTGTCCGGCCCATTTTTGGGGGTTCTGTGTGACATTATGGCCAATTTGCTTTTTTTATATTTTTTTTATGTGTTCCAAATAACACAAAGGAAATAAACATGCATATAACAAAACATGTGTAATTGCAAAAATTTTGTGGAAGAAATACTTTATTTTCTGGAACAATTTCAAAGGTGTCAATGCTTTTGAACATGACTATAATTGTGGGGCCCATGTGAGATATATTGCACCGCTGTCATTCATTTTGCTACAACCACTGCTCAGTTATATTACTTACAGATTAAGTAGCCGCTAGACTCTAAAGATTCATAAATATAAGTGAAGGTCAGTGGCGTACCATCAATAGTGGCAGGCCATGCGACTACTATGGGGCTCGTGAGGTGGCTTTGTTAATACATCATATGTCACACGCAAGCTACGGCCATCACAGGTTATGGCATCCAGCTACAATCACAATGTCACTCACGGTCATTGACTCAATGTGTGCAGTGCTTCAGTGAAGCTCCTCCTGCTGCTCCCCTGCATTGCCGCCAGATGCGCACCACACTCCCTAAGAGGAGAGGAAGAATGGAAGTGTTGTGTATGGAGACTTTGTGAGGCTGGGAGTCGAGCTGGTATTGTATCTGGAGACTGTACCAAGCATGCAGGACTGGGGAAAGTGAGCAGCCATTGACTTTGATGGATAGGTCTGGTGGAGGAGTAGAGTGGGATGAGGAAAGATGATGAATTCTGTTTTATCCAGCAGGTTCCAAGCTATCTAAAAGTGGGGAGATAAGGAAATTTGCATGGACGTGTATGGAGTGGTAGGGGGCTGTTAGAAATACTGCTATGGGGCCCCAAGATCTCTAGCATGACCCTCGTGAAGATGGCATATACAATAGATTATATAGGTACAAAAATCCTGAATTGCCATTTGTCTTTAACATTTATTTTTTCTTTATTTTACTCTACTCAGTGATATAACAAGTAAAGTAGAGCATACTTTCTTTACTTATCTCCATTGTGTTTGCCTTCTACTCAAAAACAACAATACAGCTCTAAAGAGAAACAAGGTTAATGGGAACTCAGTTGTATGGAGTCAAAGGTTACAATTGCTTTAGTTATTACTGCTCTCTGTTTTGAACTGAATATGCCTATTAACCCCATTCCACATTACATCAATTATGTATCTGCAGAATACTTCTATATGTCTCTCTCTAAAGACTTCTTCTGACAGCAGACATAGAATGTACATACATGGTTAGACTGTGTTTGAGGGCAACTATAAGCCCCTAGTTCATACCCATCATTTTTTTGAGCAATGACCCACCTCATTGGTGAGGTTACTGACAGCACACGTATCTCGAAAGATGAATAAGAGTTTAAAAGCATGATTCCATCTCCCAGAATATAGAGGAGAGTTCCACCTTTGGGACTCACACATCTTAAGAACAGGATCCTATCTTCCTCCACCAAGAAAGGAAAGATTAGCTTATAAGCATGGTTCTCTTCCTCTAGAATTATTATGTTGGACCCAGACATTTACAGCACATCTTGCAATCTGATAAAGTTGTTCAATATAGAAATTAATCTTTAAGTGATGTATATATGCAATACAGTAACATTTGTAAGGATTCTATTCCTTTAGATTTATTTAAACCATTTTGATAACGTTTTTTTTCATTCTTCTATATCTATTTTTATTTAAAAAAAAAAAAAAACTTCCAATTTTTACTTCTGCAAAGGAGACTAATTCTAGACTCATACCTTCTACTCTGTGCAGATAACATCTCAGCAGTAGCAGATAGAAAAAAAGGGAACTGTACATCCAGTGGAATTGAAGAATGATTGAAATAGGATTTATATAGAATATCTTATGTAAACAATAATTAATAGCAATGTTTCAAGTTCAACACCGCTCATCAGGCATATGGGAAAGGATCAATGTACATATGAAATGGAGGATCCAGGGGTGGGCTTCTTCAACAGGTGCACCAGGACAAATATGTACATCACACATATTGCATGGTTTGGGTCTTGGGGAAGCCCACCCTGAACCCTGGATCCTCTTCAATAGCAACAAGTCGGGCAAGTGTGTGTGGCAGATTGAACCCAAATGATCTCCAATATAAAGAGCTGTCTTTCCTTACTCTCTTAGTAGGTAGGCATGCATTAAATCAGATATGATTCTGTGAGAAACTTTTCCAGCACAGATGGCTGGTTATGTAAATTTATTGTTCACAAGTTGAAGGAGGAAAGGGATATACCAGAATGTCTCTTCCAGCCTGTGTTCATAGGCCCTAACACAATCATGCCTATATTAACATTCATTGTCCTGCATCAGGTGGGGGAATCTGTGTCATTGTTTCTCTCAGCTGAGCTGTTCTTAATTTTAGATGACATATAAAAATCTTTTCTTATAACCTATTGCCATTATTCTAAATGGCGTTGTCCACTTTGGTGAATCCATATTTGTTAGGATGCTCCTCTGATATGTTCTGATGTTGGAATCTACATCAATCATCTGTAAACAGCTTGGAAGTCTGATATTGAGAGTTCGAGTTTATTGCAGCTCCATCATAAGGGAAATAAAGCTTTATATATTTCCTATAGAAAATCACAGGCTTTCTTTATTATTCAAAGACAAGCTGGGTCCACCAGGGTAAGTGTTATGTAGACACATATATATGAGAATGATGGCTTTGGAGCTACCCACTTGCCATAACAAAAAAAACCTTCTGTTCCTTGGGGTAAAATCCTGCAGTTTTCAGGATGGATCTGTTGATTTGCAGTATAGTACAGTTGTGGCCAAAAGTATTGACACCCCTGCAATTCTGTCAGATAATACTCAGTTTCTTCCTGAAAATGATTGCAATCACAAATTCTTTGGTATTATTATCTTCATTTAATTTGTCTTCAATGAAAAAACACAAAAAGAATTGTCCTAAAGCCAAATTGGATATACTGTATCCACACCAAACATAAAAAAGGGGGTGGACAAAAGTATTGGCACTGTTAGAAAAATCATGTGATGCTTCTCTAATTTGTGTAATTAACAGCACCTGTAACTTACCTGTGGCACCTAATAGGAGTTGGCAATAACTAAATCACACTTGAAGAAAAATTGACGAGAGATTTCAACGCAAGATTGAGCGGACGGTGGATAAAGAACCTCGACTAACATCCAAACAAGTTCAAGCTGCCCTGCAGTCCGAGGGTACAACAGTGTCAACCCGTACTTTCCGTCGGCGTCTGAATGAAAAGGGACTGTATGGTAGGATACCCAGGAAGACCCCACTTCTTACCCCGAGACATAAAAAGCCAGGCTGGAGTTTGCCAAAACTTACCTGAGAAAGCCTAAAACGTTTTGGAAGAATGTTCTCTGGTCACATGAGACAAAAGTAGAGCTTTTTGGGCAAAGGCATCAACATAGAGTTTACAGGAGAAAAAAAGAGGCATTCAAAGAAAAGAACACGGTCCCTACAGTCAAATATGGCGGAGGTTCCCTGATGTTTTGGGGTTGCTTTGCTGCCTCTGGCATTGAACTGCTTGACCGTGTGCATGGAATTATGAAGTCTGAAGACTACCAACAAATTTTGCAGCATAATGCAGGGCCCAGTGTGAGAAAGCTGGGTCTCCCTCAGAGGTCATGGGTCTTCCAGCAGGACAATGACCCAAAACACACTTCAAAAAGCACTAGAAAATGGTTTGAGAGAAAGCACTGGAGACTTCTAAGGTGGCCAGCAATGAGTCCAGACCTGAATCCCATAGAACACCTGTGGAGAGATCTAAAAATGGCAGTTTGGAGGAGGCACCCTTCAAATATCAGGGACCTGGAGCAGTTTGCCAAAGAAGAATGGTCTAAAATTCCAGCAGAGCATTGTAAGAAACTCATTGATAGTTACCAGAAGCGGTTTGATCGCAGTTATTTTGGCTAAAGGTTGTGCAATAAAGTATTAGGCTGAGGGTGCCAATACTTTTGTCTGGCCCATTTTTGGAGTTTTGTGTGAAATGATCAATGTTTTGCTTTTTGCTTCATTCTCCTTTGTGTTTTTTCATTGAAGACAAATTAAATGAAGATAATAATACCAAATAATTTGTGATTGCAATCATTTTCAGGAAGAAACTGAGTATTATCTGACAGAATTGCAAGGGTGTCAATACTTTTGGCCACAACTGTATATTAACAACAAAATACATGAGATTTCCGCAATTTTCATCTGCACACTACAGAATTTTCCGACAGGACACCTGACCTGTGGTGTGTTTTTTTTTTTCAAATGTAGATCATTAGTTATTTAGCCAGTGATCATGTATGTGACATGGACTATGTATACGTTACTCTACACGCACAGTATTCATTGTGAAGTAGAATTTCACAGAGTAAGAAAAACATTGAGAACAATAGAGCTAGATGATAATATAGATTTTACAAAAACAGATACAAAATGCCTGTTGTGACTTTCTGAGCCTGCAGAAACACTGAATGCTTGTCATTTTCTTTCACAGGTACAAAACAGCAATGGGTCAGTTGTATGCAATACAACTAGCATTAATCCATCATGTCAACGTGCGCCAAGACTGAATGCTAAGCAAACAAAGCACTTGAAAGCACGACTAGTTTAATTGATTTCCATTATGTTTGCATCCGGTAATGGATGTAAATGGTGTTGTAGAGGCAATATTTTTAAATGCATTTTGCAGCTATACAGAACTGTAGATTACATTAATTGGCTTCTTGTTGAATTCATTCTTTTCAACTAATTTTAGTCTCTGGTTTAGATTTTCAGTTCAAAGATTTTAAAACAGAAACCAGTAAAACCTGAATTACCGAGCGGTGAATAACCATGAATCAGACGCTGGCTGCAATATTCCAACATAACTCTCCATCAACACATATCTGAATCAAGACCTAGGCAAGTATACACCCCTCAAACTAAGAATAAAGCCACATAAAGCATTAGCGACTCCAACATACCAACAAAAAAAATGCTCAAAAATTGGAGACCTAGCAGTAATGAAGCTATTTTACAATATATTTAATTTATTCACACAATAATAAAGGGAACTTGTAAGCTCATGTTATCAAATAATAGGTAGCATGGATCAAAACCTGGCTGAAAGATTGTAGTTGAGTATGTTTCATTCTGAAATGCTCTGGCCTTTTAAAGAAAATGTAGTTTGAAAAACCAGCTGGCGACTAGAGGGAGAGACCTGACTAGTCCAGTGCTGCCCCAACTGGATTCTCCCCGTTGATTGATAGGTCTCTTTTCATGCGTGCATATATAGAGAGACATGTCAATCAATTAGAGTGATGCAGGGAGACTGGACTAGTTAGGTCACCGGACTAGTAAGGTTTCTCCTTCTAGTCCCTAGCTGGCTCTTCAGAGTATATCATCGCTGAAGCACCAGAGCTTTTTGGAATCAAGCAGACCTAGCTCAAATTGTCTAGCCAGCTTCTGATTCATGCTGCCCATGATTTGGGACCCCTGACTCAAGTAAAAAGTTCCCTTTAGAAACATTATAATAAAGTACTTAAGCAGCTAATTCATGACATGACCACCAGATGCAGGGACCTCAGAGATTACATAAGAAGTATAGGTCTATAACAGAGGTCCCCAACTCCAGGCCTCAAGGCCCACCAACAGTGCAGGTTTTCAGGATCTCCTTAGTATTGCACAGTGGTTGGAATCATTACCTGTGCAGATGATCACATTAGCACCTGTGCAATACTAAGGAAATCCTGAAAACCTGCACTGTTGGTGGCCCTTGAGGCCTGGAGTTGGGGACCTCTGGTCTATAAGACCATCCATGACAATATGTATATATTATTAATCAGGTAAGCTACAAATGTAGCATACAGCAGTATTAGAAGGATAATATGGGCTCTAATGCTAAATATATCACACCTGAGCACTAGTACTGAGAATAGCCGACTTATTTTGCACCCTTCAAATTCTGTCCTGACACCAACTTTAATGCACATGTCACCAATATAACGTCTTATGTGACATCATTAGAGTTGCGTATGATTTACTCTGAAATGCTGTGGTGTTTCAGAGAACACATACTTTGAAAAGCTGACTGCGAACTATGTATCAGAGATGACTAGTCCGAGACAGGTACCGGTGGTTTCTTCTCAGCTTGATCCTTCTGACTGATAGGTCCATTCCTATGCACCCATACAGGGAGACATACATATTTATTAGGATGGACTTATTAGTCAAGGTGATTGGGGGCTGGAAAAAACTTCAAGGACCTGTCTCAGGCTAGTAAAACATACGTTTGCAATAACAAACTCAATGTCTGATTCATGATATCCTTGGATCGAACACCATGAAGCAGATGAGAAGCTCCTTTTAAAGTTGCATAAAAAGTGGAAAAACATATTTTGAAGTTTTAAGTTTGTCTCAAAAAATGGCCACTGGCTATTGAAATCTTACAGTCCTTTCTGTGGCGCCTTCACAGAACATTTATTCTAGTAATGCATTTTATTTCTGAGCAGATTGAATTACACGATCTAAAATGTTTCTAGCCGGGTGCACAAGGGATAGCACTTAAATATTAAAATAAATTATGTAAACACTATTTTTTATTAATTAAATCATTCTCTTCCATGACAAAGGATTTATACCCTACATTCTTTTTTTTTTTTAAATAGATGTAGAAATTGCTTTTATTTAATTAAGCTGCATGGTTAATGGAGACTTGTACAACTGAGATTAGATTACTAAATTTTTACACCCAATATTGTCTTAGAATGTAAAATCTAGAGTTTTCTAAGTGTGTTATACTTAAGTCTTTTGCAGGTAGGACTACTTAAAATGACAATTGGCTATAGTAACCTTGATGTTGATCGCAGAGCTTGTCTCACATTGCCTGAGATTAGTGATTAGTGAGTAGTAAGATATTCAGATTGGGGTAGCTCTAACCGTTATACTTTGAAATGTTTAAGTATTCGGATCCGAGTGAGTTCCCCATTAACTTGCATTGGACGAGTAACTAGTAACAAGCAATGAAACAGTTCAAAGTATTCGGTTAGTACTATCCGAATCCGAATAGTTCACTACTCGCTCATCACTACATGAGATATCTACAAGGTGCTTCATCACCATAGGTGGGCTTACCTGGCATTTGACCATCACCTTCCTCATTTATTCTTCTTGAAATAAGAGCTCAAATCTATTTTCAGGAATATATTGCCTATTACATGCCTTGTTTTCCTTATATATTTGTATCTGGTATTGCAGTTATTCTCCATTCATGTGAAAAACCAGGCTCAGCCCATGAGCAAAAGATACTATCTACATACAAAAGATGAGAAACTTTGTAAATATATTGTTGCACTTATCTTCCATACTTAGTAACAGCGTATGTCGTAGTCCAAAGCAGCATTTACAATTCTGTTGGCTACCAGCTTACAAGAAAGTCATCAGGCACATTTCATCAAGCAATGTTTAGCTCATCTCCAACATATGAGTGTGAGAGATAAGCCTGCTATAGATAGCTATTTTCTTTTTCTAAATCAGATTACAGTACAGTGTCTGTTATAAAGGCTACCCTTTCCAGAATACAAATCGCTACTGCAAGATCTGTGCCACCATGAAGCCAGGAAACAATGCTGGAAGATTCGAGTTCTGCAGAATTGTGAATGCAGATCTCTTTCGTAATACAGACTGTACTACAGGATTACCGTATTTAAATATACTCTAAATAGATCATTATGTGTATGAAGGTACTTACTTTTTATGCAGACCGATTATATATGCAAAGAATAAACGTGAGGAGAAAAGTGATTGAGCTAGAGTATCTTTTGGGACTTTATATTGTGTTAAAAAAATCTTAACCTCTTTGCCAAAATCCACCCCATCCAACTTACTGGACACTTCACATTTTTTAAATGAAATCAAAAGTGTTTCTGTTGAATCTGATTATTTGCTTGTAACATTAGATGTCTGCAGTCTCTACACCTATATAATTCATGCTAAGGGGATGAGTGGTCGAGTAGTTATTAAATGAAACCAATTACTCTGGAAATACCCACAATTTTCCTTGATCTACTGTCTGTAGCTTTGCATGAAAATTAATTTTTATTCTAGGATGGTGGATCACATATACAAGAATGAAGGGGGATCATATATATATCACAAAGAAGGGAGATAATATATACCAGAAGGATGGGTAATCGTATATAACAGAAGAATGGGGGATCATATATACTGGAAGGATGGGGGATCATATACCAGAGAGATAAGGGCTCATCTATACGAGAAAGATGGGAAACATATACACTAGGATGAGGGACATATATACCTGGAAGGGACCCAGGATGTGGACATTACCTCCATAACAGTGTTAGCAACCAGTCCCCCCTCCCCCATAACAATGCATCATGACCAAATTTTTTTGCTTACATTTTTTTCCCTATCTTCCTCCTCTAAATCCTGGTTGTGCCTTATGGTCCAGTGCGTCTTATAGTCAGAAAAATAGTTTGGTTTGAGAAAGCGTTCATATATATCAGTGGTTTCATCAGATGAACTTTAGGTGCAGATTTTTTGATGATATTTTTTGTGTTTTGAGGTACGACATTTGAATCCTGGAGAGTTTCAATAATAAAATTAATTCTATTTGGTCAGAATAAAAAATTTACCATGAATTATAGTGTAGAGAGAATACGTTTTTTGGACACTGTTGTCATTAGAGATGAAAATCATTGTCTTAATACTGATCTCTTCAGAAACTTGATCGATAAGAATAACCTTTTATGATACCTTTACACGCCGCCACCGAGGTTAGCAACAGGTAGGCACCGCATGTGCACGCGTGCGTTTTCAACGGTTGCTAACAGTACCTGATGCCGCAAATACACGCCGCCACAAGGTGCTCCACAGAAGGTATTTTCGTTCCCCGGAAGTGCCGACGGGTGCCGCAGATTACCTTCTGTGGAGCACCTTCCCTTATTTACACGCCTCTACCACAAGGGAATATGGGCGTACATATTGTGTGCCGTAACTACATAGGCGGGACAGAGTAGTGTATTATGCGACGCTCGTACGGTGATTGGACAATGCAATAACATCATGATTGGCCAGCCAGCACAGGGAGGCTGGCTAATACATGACGCTATAGCAAATGTGTATTGTGATTGGTCAGCTCGTTAAATATGCCGCCCTGTGCAGGGACAGCCAATGGGTACACAGTAGTCCTCACCAATGATAGCTGATGGGGTGTGGTATACATGACGCTGTAACTCAAATACCGTGCCTGTGCCCCGATTACACGCTGCCACCATAGGGGTTATGCCTGCTTGTTTTTCTGCACGGCTGAAACACAGGTATCCAAAGAGACAGGAAGGTACAACCTGAATTACACGCCGCCACTTCGCGGTGTTTTGAAGGTAAAAAGTACTATTGTGTCCGATACCTGCCAGTTTCTACCTTTCGGTGGCGGCGTGTAAAGGTACCATTACTCTTTTCTAGCAGTCATCCTCTACACCTTAAGAAATCATTACCACATTCACAGTATCAGGGGGTGCGCAGAATTGTTACTTACCAGTTCTGCTTGAATAGAGGATGGAGGAAATGTTCACTACGTTTTTACATGGGGGTTATCCTATAACATTATTAAATGACCAAAGAAATAAATAACCAATCAAGAGACCAAAAAAGACAGATAGTTGTTTCCAATAGTTACAATCCTTGGTCTGCATTCATTCACAAAATTCTGAGAGCACATTAGAATATTATACCTAATTCATACCCTACCATCAAAGAGTTTCAGATTCCTCCTTTAATGTCCCATTGTAGTTTTCACAATATTAAAGATAAAGTAGAGCAGATCTGGACAGTGAAATTAAATTTACCCAGAGATTTTTGTCGAACCCCATTACGGACACATTCCAGTGTCTGAATTGTATCCACTTCTCAGGCATGAATAAAGGAAAGTTTTTCCACCATCCGCATTCACGGGAGTAACTCAGAATAAATGGATATTACACTTATTGTAGTAGCTTCGTAGTATACGTATTAAAATGCCCATGCTGTTTAACTTATGGGAGTGAGACAACCCAAAAATTAAAGGGATCCTGTCACCCCGAAATCACCTCTAAACCTATTAAAACCTGTCCCTAGAGCATATTAACACTGTCCCTACACTCTTTTTACCTCCTAAATGGCATTAGTCAAAGTGAATATAAACGTTTTATAAGTACCTGATTAGTCATGATAATGAGTGACTATGCTATTCATAGTCACTCATCAAGGCAGCCCCTCTTCTTCATATCACGCCTATTCAGGCGTGCTCGTCAGTCTATGTTCAAATTCGCGCCTCCCTGCGCGCCTCCCCTCTCTCTCATAGCGTCCGGGCTTCACTGTAAGCTGTATGACGCGATTCGCGTCATTCCCGGCGCCGGATGACGTATTTGCAGCCGCGCCGCGCTGTCAGCTTCAAAATACGCACTGCGCATGCCCATGCGCATGCGCAGTGCGGGACTTGAAGCTGACAGCGCGGCGCGGCTGCAAATACGTCATCCGGCGCCGGGAATGACGCGAATCGCGTCATACAGCTTACAGTGAAGCCCGGACGCTATGAGAGAGAGGGAGGCGCGCAGGGAGGCGCAAATTTGAACATAGGCTGACGATCACGCCTGAATAGGCGTGATATGAAGAAGAGGGGCTGCCTTGATGAGTGACTATGAATAGCATAGTCACTCATTATCATGACTAATCAGGTACTTATAAAACGTTTATATTCACTTTGACTAATGCCATTTAGGAGGTAAAAAGAGTGTAGGGACAGTGTTAATATGCTCTAGGGACAGGTTTTAATAGGTTTAGAGGTGATTTCGGGGTGACAGGATCCCTTTAAAGGATTGTCAAATCACAAATATACAATATGACAAAAGAACTTACTGTTACCAGTGTCGCAAGAGTTTGATGAATGTAAGCATAATGTTTCTCAATTACACTTTCAAATCCTGGAGACAAGTACAGCAGCCCAGAGAGAGGTGGTGATTGCATCAAAATGCTAAAAAAGTGAGAGATCTTCTGTATTTACAGGCTACAGTCTCTACAGCGGCATGGTGTGTACCTAGATTTTGACATTAGTGTTTTTTTGTGATGAGGGACATATCTTTTGAAACTTTGACCCATAATCTTTCATGTATTAATTGCAAATGAATTTTCATGTATTTGTGGCATTTGGATCTCACGGTCAGCGAACATGCATTTCAATAATTTCTCACACAAAGAATGTATAGATATAAATGATTTATTGCATGAATCCGTACAAATAATTTCATAGGCATCATGGTTTTGTTCTGTATAATTTTATGTTAATAAGTTCTTGTTTGTTTTTTCTTGACTTTATTATGTTGATTGTTATTTAGAGGAATAAGTCAGCTAGCCTTTGTTAATTGTACTAATGAGGGTGCATTTGACTATGCAAATGAGGAGGGTGTTTTCCGCACAAGGATTATGAATCCTTTCTATTTAAATTAGGAAATTTAGGGATATATTCATGTCTTGTTTGAAAAAGGCTTATGCTTAAGCCGAAATGCATTATATTGTGACTCCTATCCCCATGTATGGGATTGATTGAATAAAGAATCTATTCTTCATAAGGATTAGACTGCTGGTCTGTTTCTCTTGTTATGTTCCTGTTAACTGCCATTGCTTACTTACATTTCGAACTGAGGAAAGGGCAACCTGAAAATGCTTTGCTATCTTCTTGTAACCATCACCTACTTTCTGGGCTCCACAATTTCCAATTTCAGACTGCTAGGCAGCTGCCTAGAAGAACCCATGGCTGTAGTTTTTGGCACAGGGTAAGAGGAGGCTGAGTTTTTTATAAAGTTTGAAATTTGCATCACCTGGCCTTTCCTTACGATGACAGTGAACCAGCCCTAACCCACAACAGGCTAATTAAGGTCTGAAACCTTATCAAAGCACACAAATCTTTAAGGGTGCCAAAACTTTTACATTGACCCTTTTCTCTTTTTGTAATTTTTGAAAAGGTAAAGATGAAAATATTTTTTCCTTTAAGTTACAAAGGAAATAAGTCATCTTTAACTTTATGCCTTTTAGTGATCACTAGCTGATGTTAGCTATAACAAAATAACTGATGTTAGCTATAACAAAATAGAATTTGAATATGTCATATTAATGACCTGTAAGAAAATAGAAGCTGAGCTGTGATTGATTGCTATAGGCAGCCTAATAAATCTCCAGTCAACAGTAAACCTTCCCCCTGGCCAGGCAGTATATGTTACCTCACACATACACATAATAGACAGCTCATGTGACTGACATCTGCCTTAATTCCCTATATGGCACATGTGTTGCACATTGGCTGTTTTTAATCAGATGTTTATGTTTGGAAATTAAAGATAGCACACGTATGAGGCGAGTTGTGTGAGGTGTCTGTGTGGTGTGTGTGTCCCTGGGGTGTGTGTGTGTGTCCCTGTGGGGTGAGTGCATGTGTCCCTATAGGGTGTGTATGTGTGTGTGTCCCTGTGGGGGGGTCTGTGTGGTGTGTGTCTCTGTTGTGTGAGTCTTTTTATGGTGTGTGCGTGTGTCCCTGTGGGGTGAGTGCATGTGACCCTATAGGGTGTGTATGTGTGTGTGACCCTGTGGGGGTGTCTGTGTGGTGTGTGTATCTGTGTTGTGTGTGTCTCTTTGTGGTGTGTGTGTCCCTGTGGGGTGAGTGCATGTGTCCCTATAGGGTGTGTATGTGTGTGTGTCCCTGTGGGGGGGGTGTCTATGTGGGGTGTGTGTGTGTCTCTTTGTGGTGTGTGTGTCCCTGTGGGGTGAGTGCAAGTGTCCCTATAGGGTGGCTATGTGTGTGTGTCCCTGTGGGGGGGAAGTCTGTGTGGTGTGTGTCTGTGTTGTGTGTGTCTCTTTGTGGTGTGTGTGTGTCTGTGGGGTGAATACATGTGTCGCTATAGGGTGTGTGTGTGTCCCGTGGGGGTGTGTGGGGGTGTCTCTGTGTTGTGTGTGTCTCTTTGTGGTGTGTGTGTGTTTGTTCGGGTGCATGGTGAGTATCCAATGTTGGGGCTGCACCTTAGTGACTATACACTTGCTGTTACTCTTTGTGTGCGTGTGGTGTGTATACATGTCCCCCTGCGTGGTGAATATCTCATGTTGGGGCCCCACCTTAGTGACTATATGCTGGTATGTGCTGTTAGTCTTTGGCGCTATCATTAAGCCCCTCTCATTCACAACTGTAACTGTCACTTTTTCCCTATTATGTAGATAAGGGCAAAATTGTTTGGTGAATTGGAATGCACGGCGTTAAAATTTCACCTCACAACATAGCCCATGACGCTCCCGGGGTCCAGACGTGTGATTGTGCAAAATTTTGTGGCTATAGCTGACAGCTGTCGATTTTCCTCCAACACTTTTCCATTCACTTTTTCCCCATTATGTAGATAGGGGCAAAATTGTTTGGTGAACTGGAACGCGCAGAGTTAAAATTTTGCCTCACAACATAGCCTATGACGCTTTCGGGGTCCAGACGTGTGACTGTGCAAAATTTTGTGGCTGTAGTTGTGACGGTGTAGATGCCAATCCACAGAGGCCCAGCTGCAGCAGCCTCAGCCTCACAGATCCTTTGCTGGGTATTTTTGCCCTATGTGATCTCTCTAGGGACCACACTGATGCACACACGCAGGGGGAGGGGATGTTTGGAAACACTCATCACAGGCTGCTGTTCTCACATAGGAGGTGCCCTGCTCAGCACTCACCGTTAGATGCAGTCAGGCAGAGCTTGTTCTGTCATTTCTACGTCCATGTCCAGTGGTGACAGGCAGGGTGATAAGAGCAGCTCTGAGCAGGCCAAGCCGACTGACTTAGCAGCTCCTCTGACAGAGTGGTGGGCGGGCCTTGTGTCTCCTCCAGCATTGCGGGCTTTTTGAATGTCCTCTTCTCCTGCACGTAATGACGTGCAGGAGGAAGAAGGGGGCGTGGCGGCAGCTACGGCGGCGGTGGTGGCCTCAGCAAATTTAACAGCAGCGTGCGCCGGTGCCTAAAGACAGTGGCGGATCATAATGAGGGCAGTTTACCCAGGGCACTCGGGCCCTATCTAAGCATTGGGCCCAGGGCAACTGCCCATATTGACCTCATTATAATCCGCCACTGTATGTGGAGTATCAGCATACTCAGTAGAAATTGCCCAACATGTTTTCGGGTCCATTTTATCGTTTTGCCTGTGTGAAAATGAAAAAAATCTTTTTTTTTCCACAAAAATGATCTTTTAGCCTCTATATTTTCATTTTCACAGTTCAACGTTATAAAAATCTGTAAAGCACCTGGGGATTCAAGGTGCTCACCATACATCCAAATAAATTGCTTGTGTGTCTCGTTTCCAAAAAGGGGTCACTTTTGGGAGATTTCTGCTGTTTAGGCACATCAGGGGCTCTCCAAATGTGACATGACAACTATAGACCATTCCATCAAAAACCTAGCCATATGCTCAAACTGTGGTTTTTCACCACATATGAGGTATCAAAGTACTCAGTACAAATTGCCCTGCAAATTTTAGGATCCATTTTATCCTATATACCATAAAATAGGGGAAGTCCAGTCACCAGCACTATGGCATGTTAGATAGAGGAATATTAGGCTATGATATTAAAATTCTTTATCCTATATTGTAGTTTCATAAAAACATCTTACTTACACCGTTTCAGACCACACAGGGTCCTTAGTCATAGCAAATAACAATACATACAGATAAAATTTATACAAAAAGGAAGGAGGTATAATAACCCAAATCAAGATTATTATTATTATTATAGCACCATTAATTCTATGGTGCTTTACATGTGTAGAGGGTATACACAGACAAGTACAATAAACATGGACAATATAAGGCACACAGGTACAGTAGGCTAGAGGACGCTATCCGCGAGGGCTCACAGTCTAAGATCAGACTATAATTAACACAATTATCACAAATACATGTGTCTGTATAAAATTAAATCAAATTGAAGCAATAGTTTGACATTTCACAAAATTCCCAATATTGTCTGGTCAGATTTTTTTATACACAGATACAGAGGAAGGGGGGGAACAAAAACAAAAAAAAAATTGGGATGGATTTTTTATTATTTAATTTCTCTAAAGCCAGTCTAGATTTAGATCTACAACAGGCTGAGCCAACACATTGCAGCTTCCGCTGTCACAGGTTAGAAAATGAAAAAAAAAACAAAAAAACACCTCAGATGGATACTTTATTTCATTTATCTGAAGCAAGTATAAAACCTGTAACATATGCAGCCAGTCCAGATTCAGGTCTACAACAGGCTGATCCAACATATTGTAGCTTCCATTGTCATAGGTAAAAAAAATAAAAAATAAAATAAAACATCTGATGGATTTTTTAGTTCATTTATCTAAAGCAAGTATAAAACCCGCAATATGCTCAGCCAGTTTAGATAAAAGAAAATCTACAACAGGCTGACCTAGCATATGGTAGCCTCCTTCTAAACGGTCAGTTTAATTTTTTTTATTTATTTTTTT